>CM073927.1:31174393-32417593 GCA_037179545.1 Sesamia inferens
TGTTCTTCATATAAAAGTGTCAGAAGTATCTGGGTCTTGGAGTAGATTTTTCAATCGACAAATACTTTTTTATTGGATGTTGATGTTGGAAGAGCCAGCTTTTAATAATTTGAATAATAACATAAAATGACGTCTTGTTTGCCTGCAGGGTTGGGCGGATCTGTATCAATATACAATTGTACCAACAGTACAGTTGTTTAAGTCTCTGGTAACATGTAAAGGGCGAGCAATGAGAATATTAGTACACATATAAATGATTTAATTAATGGGTTATAAGTATAGTGCTGGCTAATCTCAAGCATTTATTGAGTGAGTCTAAAGAGATGAACTTTGCTTTTGCAATGTAATGGAAATACAATTTCCTCCGGTAAGATTTTACGGTTAATATATAGACAAATAATCTGTAGTATTGTAATAATAATTAAACAAATTGCAACTAACAAGTATCCAGTTAGTTTAGTCGTGACTTTAAAGATGTTTACCTTTCTTTCAAGATAATGAAAATTGTAGAAACTTATGGCCATAACTTTGGTTCAACGGTTTTGTTCTCGCCAGAAGACAATAAAACAAAAACATAGTATTATTTATATCACTTTTTTAATACTTTCGTTTACTATTTACATCTTCACAGGTACATAGCAGTCACAAAACATTATTTAAAAAAAACAAACAATTACTAAACAAGATAACACTTTAAAGCTAAAGAAAAAATAAAGAGATCAGTTCTTTTTAATGGTGGTGGAGTTCCTCTTGGCCGCCTTCGTAACCTCCCTCGTGGCCTCCTTCCTGGCCTCCCTCTAAGCCTCCTTCATGACCCCCCTCTAAGCCTCCTTCATGACCCCCCTCGAAACCTCCGTAGCCTCCACCATCACCACCACCTTGGATTTCTTGATGTGATTCCTCGTGGTGCTCATGTTGTATAATAGGAACATGCACCTTCACTGGGTAGGGCACGGGCTTGTCAACGTGGTAAGGTACATGCTTATCAATATGCACTGGGTATGGCCTGTCGACAGGGACCTTCACTGGATAGGGCACTTTCTTCTCTACGGGGTAGGTGATCACTTTCTCAACTGGATAGGGAACTGGGTATGGCACCTTAACTTCGTAAGGCACTGGCTTGTCGACGTGCACGGGTACTGGGTTATCTACATGAACCTTGACTGGATAGGGCACTTCCTTTTCGACTGGGTAGGGTACCTTCTTTTCAACATGAACGGGAACTGGCTTCTCCACGTGTACTGGCACGGGGTGGTCGACGTGCACAGGCACTGGGTAGTGGATAACTTTCTCGACGGGGTATGGTACATGTACCTTGACTGGTACTTTGACGGGGAACGGCACTTTCTTCTCGACGGGGTAGGGCTGCGGCACGTGCACTTTGACGGGATAAGGCACGTGTTTCTCGACTGGGTAAGGGACGTGTTCGTATACTTTCACTGGGACGGGGTTGTCGACGGGAACTTTCACGGGAACTGGCACGTGTTTCGTCACGGGGTACGGCTTAGGGATGTATTCGGGCACTTTGATGTATTCCTTGACTGTGTAGTGGACGGTTTTCACGACGGGGTAGGGCTGTGGCACGTGCACCTTGACGGGGTAGGGCACTTTCTTTTCCACGGGGTAAGGGATTCGTTTCTCGACGGGGTAGGGGACGGGAACTTTTTTGACCACAGTGATGGTTTTGTGGGAGTGGGTTTCATGTCCACCGTGATGATCCTCGAGGCCACTGGAGTGTCCTTCATCACCACCTCCGATGGAACCCCCTAGATCATGCCCGAAGGAACCTCCGATGTCGCCTCCACTGAAGTCCCCATGGTCACCGTAGTACTCGGATAATCCTCTTTTATCTTGTCTCTTTGTTTCCTCTGCGGCTTTAGGTTCGGCCTTGGTGTCCTTCTCTGCCTTTTCCTCTGCCGTGGCCAGGCTTAACGCCACGGCCAGGATTAAGGTAGACCTCTGAAAACAAAAAAAATATACCTTATTTTATTTATACTTTAAACGTAAACTATTGTAGTAGCAGTAATTGTGTATTTGTTCTATGAGAATATTTTTTTTGGACAAACATTAAATTCTATTATTTAAATTACTCTCCAACTTCAATTAGGGTATAAGCAGTGTTTTATATCAATAGGGCTAACTAATCTAAAACAACTGAGACCAAAAACAGGTTTGAAATTACATAGGAAACGCTAAATGAAAAGGAAATTAACTTATACCAGTGAAATGTAACTGGAAGTGAACACAAGAACTTTCCGAGCATTGTGGGACATCACATAACGACTAGTTATGCGAATAAGGAAATATCTTTACGTAATATTGATCTAGTAATGTGTCATTTAATTAGATAATGTGATTGATTAATAACTTTACAGTCGTATCACTACAGTAATACAACAATCTATATATAAACAAACAATCGATTCTATTTTCAAATCGATTAATCTGAAGTCCTTTGCCACATTAAAAAAAGCACAATGACACTTGACATCCGAACTGCACACACATAGAACACTGTCACTAGATTTTTTTGAATTTTTTACTAACCAGTAGCTTCATTTTCGCTTCGCTTGTTGTTCAGCGAATGTTACGCCGTGAGTGTATTCCTATCACGCCAGTTACCACGTTTTATACCTCATGCAAGTAGTTTCGTATGTGCGAATGTTGCAAACACTTTCGCTAGTGTGTGTTGGGGGTCGATGTGTGCGTGTTAATTTTTTTTTAAGAAGATGGGATGTTGCATTGCCCTGCTTAGTAACTTTAATTGATTAGTTATAATAATAATATTTTGGACAAAAGATATTCATACATACGTTGTGATTTTAAATTATTTAGAAGCACCAAATATGGCTTGTGCATTTTTTTAAAATTTTCTGGGTAGTGCCTACTTCGGTCACATTCATTTAAATTTTTCACATTGAGTACCTATCAAATTTAACTAAAACATCTAAAATAAACTTTAAATTAAGACTGCTTCGTTTTATTTTTAATATTATATTTTCTGTATTTTAAAAACTCGATCAATTTTCTAAAGTCGTTCCATTGTTGAATTTTGGTTTTAAAAATAATCATACAAGCGATAAAATCGGAAACTTCTGGTCTGTTTGAAACAAAAAATATATTTCGTCAATATGAATATTGAATTGGTGATTGTGTAAGTTTTTATCAAATAAGTTAAAATAGATATTTTAGAAGTTTTAGTCGAATTCTAACAATTCACTGCAGTTAAATAAAAACTTCCCCTCCTTAGTTTTCGGTATAGTTATATTTACATAATTGGAACTGTATTTATCTTTACGAAAAAAAAAAAACTATATCTGGAAAAAGGAGTTTACTACAAAGAGTTTTTGTTACGTCAAAATATTTAAGACTAAACTAATATGTTATCTGTTATCCTTTTCTTAGTGAAATAGAAAAAAAAAATGCTCTGAAGTTGAAATTAGTTTAGCTTGTGAACACGAGATTAGCAACAATTTCGTTTCTTCATAATTGGTTACCCCAAAAGATCCAATATAACAGTAAGTTTCTGTTTTCAAAAATAATTACATTCGTAAAATGTAATATACAGTTTCCATAGACTGAAAAACTTATTCAGTAACCAGAAAAAAAAATAAGAAGTTACGCCGCCTCTAGGGCACCCATTAAGTAGGGTCATTCTCGACATAAACCTGAGAACAAAATCAATTTTCACTGTCTAGATTTATTACAGAGGAAAATAAACTACATCGAGAGTTTCTATACGTTTTGTTGAACTGAAATAACAATAATAATATCTTCTCGGTCGTAGGCCATAATATCGTCTGCCGGCAGAAGTTACCACCCACCAGACATGGTCTTGCCGCCAAGCGGTTCGTCGTGTTCCGGCATGATATCTGGGGAAGCCGTACGGAGGACGGGTCTGAGCAGTTGTGTTGCGATGTGTACCGGGTACGATGCGTCAAATGTTGTTGTGTCGGGAGTTTGGTCGTGGAGAGTCTCTAGATCAATCTCCCTCTGGCGCAGCATCGTTGTTCGTGTTGTTGGGTTTGCATTGCATCACCTCGCTGCCGTCTTCCTTCCTATTTACTAACTTAGTTAAGTGAATAGGCTTAATAAGCTAGCGCGCTTCACCACCAACGATTGCATCACTGCTTACCATCAGGCGGGATTGCGGCCAAGCACTAGTTAATAACTATTAAAATAAATTCAAATCTAAAAAAGGAAATAATAAAGAAAAAAGCAATGTTCATTATGTTTTCGACCGTTCGTGATACCAAAAGTATATGATTTTAATATATTAATTTTATTGCGGCATTCTTTCTACGCATCCGACTAATTGGAGCATGCCTGCCATTAACTCTGGTAACCTGCCAGTTGTTAATGAAGTTTCAATCGTTTCACGCCTAGTGTTTCTGTTACTAGGGTAATTTTTTTTTTCAAAAAATAATCTATATCAGGTTCTGAAAAGAAGAAAAAGGAGATTTTACAAAATAAAACAGCATTTTTTTTAAACTTTTCAAAATCAATTTGTTTTGAACTTTTTGACGTGACAACGACTATTAAATTGGTACGGCGTGGAGTCATTCTCGAAAACATCGTAACGGCCGAATCTGACGCCACACGGAGTCCACGCCTACTTTACCCCCACCCCTAGAGCGCCCGATGTGTAAACATGTAATAGAATAGACGTTGTCACGTTCAAATATCGGCAGTAGACGGAGTTCTACAGACAACCAATTTTTTTTGCACAAGTTCGTAAATGTAGTTTTTGTACTGACAGAAGTACTTATACTTTATAAACAGATTTTTGGCCTCAGATACCAACGGACATAAAAACAGTATTTTATCATCATCATCATCATCATCATCATCTCAATGTTAGTCCCAGTCGCATCCGAAGCTTTTTCAGCTTTAGAGTCTGGGGTCCGCTTCACAAGTCTAACTGCTGATTTTGGCTAAACTTCGATATTTTCCGTGAAGCGACTGCCGTCTGACCTCCACAACCCGAAGGCGATATCGAAGCATTGCAGTTAGACCAATTGTTGGACTTTTGAGTTCTCCAACAACCCGTAACGACTGTCATTCGATGTTCGTATGGCAACCGGGACCAACGGATTAGCGTGCTTTTCGAGGCACGATCAGATTAGTGCAAATATTCATATTCATACATACAAATATTTGCACTGCGCGGGGATCGAACCCGCGCCTCCTTGCGCAACGGCCGCGTTCGCTACCGCTACGCCACGGAGGCTGTCAAAAGTGTTCCAGTCCCTCGATGTACGTGGTATAACTACTAGAAATAGGACAGCCTGACATCAGTATCATGAAAACAGCACGGAAATAACAAAAATGTAGATGTAATAGAATTGCATGATAAAGGTCTAAAACAGGAAGAACGAATAATAAAATGCTTGACAATAAACCGCCAATACGTATTACAGTTAATCTTATAAGAGCAATATTAACATTCAGATCGCGTACATTTACAAAGTTGCCTGGTACGTGCACAACGTTTAACGTATCTAGCAAGAAGGAGAAAATATTTATTGCAGTTAAAAATAGAAAAAACCAATGAAATAAAAAACATATTAAACGGAAAGGTCTACTAAGCGAAAATGCTATCTTGTGCCGAGTGATTAGGTTTTACTTAGCAAGAGATAGAGAAGGAGATATCCTTCCGTGGATGTCGTAAGATCGCCTCTTAGCATCTCTAGGGAACTCTCACTTGGGAAGCGGGCAGCAGCGCTTCTTTAGTGGAATAACAAATTACTGCGATCCTCAATCCGCTTGCCAAGCGTGGGGATTATGGCAATACCCCCCAATGGAATGAAAGTCTTGGGGGAAGCCTTTGTCCAGCAGTGGACCTTAGTAGAATTTTCTATTCCATTTTTATTTTTGTTACTATTTATTTTCTTTATTTGTAATTTACAATGATTTTCTCGGTGATAGGCCATAACATCGGCCGCCGGCAGGAGTTAACCCACCCACCAGACAAAGCCTTGCCGCCAAGCGATTTGTCGTGTTCCGGCATGATGTCTGGCGAAGCCGTACGGAGGACGGGTCTGAGCAGTTGTGTTGCGATGTGTGCCGGGTACGATGCGCCTAATGCTGTTGTGTTGGTAGTTTGGTCGTAGAGGGTCTTCAGATCAATCTCCCTTTGGCGCAGCATCGTTGTTCGTGTTATTGGGTTTAACATTGCGTCACCTCGCTCAACTGCCGTCTTCCTTCCTATTCGCTCAGTTTTTGTGAGTGGATAGGCTCTTAATAAACTAGCGCGCTTTACCATCAACGATCGCATCACTGCTTACCATCAGGCGGGATTGCGGTCAAGCGCTAGTTTATAAACATTAAAAAAAAAATAAGTTTTCGGTTGAATTTCGTGGAAGAATCCTGAGGAAGGGTGCAAAACACTTACTGATTAACCAATATTATTGTCAAAATGTTGTTAACTAAGAGTTATTTTAAATCATTGAACCGAGCGAAGAAGAATTTGGGATACTTTAACGGTTATCTAATCACAAAAAATGTCAGGTTTAGTATTCGTAACCGGCGTGCAACCCAATTGACCAGGGGCCCTAGTCTGCTATTTTTATAAATTTGTCATTCCAACACACTTTCATTGTCGTTTCATTGTGCTTAAATGTTCGTAATCAGCTAAATTCATTATGATCGATCAGCTATCTGAGTCATCTCATAATGAAAGAAGAGCTATGGCCGAAAGGTGTTGTGTAGCGCCAGTTTCGTGTCCGGCTGCGTGACACCAGTCAGCGAAACACGACGCCGATGATCCGTGTACAGTAGTTTTAGTTGTTATGTTATATGTATTTATAGTATGTTTAAGTTTTAATAGTATAGTATTGTATTTGTTGTGACATTTTTAAAAGTATATTAGTTTACAAGTATTTTTATGTTATAGTTTGTATGGTATTTTCTATAGGCCCTAGTGGCTTGAATTAAACAAATAAATAATAAATTGCTTTATTGCCATTATTATAAAAACCGTTAATAGAAATGATTTTCTAGAAACTAATACTCATTTTGAAAGTCAGAAAGTCATAATAACGCCATTTTGTTAGTAGATTACGAAGCTTATCAAAATCGATCGATCACGTCAGGCGCCGACTAATTTGACAGGTCTTATCTAACATATTCTATCTTTTTCTTAATGATATAAAAAGACGAAGATGCACTGAAATTAAATGTAGTTTAGTTAGTTAACAAGGGAGCGTGGTCATTGACTGTCGATTTAGAATATTTTAATTTCGGTAATTGGCGAAGCAAAGCGGGTACTACCTCAGAAGCATGTGGCGTTTTGTAGTTAGTGCCTACCCCAATAGAAAGAAGGCGTGAATTTATGTGTATTTATTATTTTCTCGGTGGTAGGCCATAACATCGGCCGTCGGCAGAAGTTACCACCCACCAGACAAAGCCTTGCCGCCAAGCGATTTGTCGTGTTCCGGCATGATGTCTGGTGTAGCCGTACGGAGGACGGGTCTGAGCAGTTGTGTTGCAATGTGCGCCGGGTGCGATGCGCCTAATGTTGTTGTGTTGGGGGTTTGGTCGTGGAGGATCTTCAGATCAATCTCCCTTTGGCGCAGCATCGTTGGTCGTGTTGTTGGTTTTAATATTGCATCACCTCGCTCAACTGCCGTCTTCCTTCCTATTCGCTCAGTTTTTCAAAGTGAATAGGCTCTTAATAAACTAGCGCGCTTTACCATCAACGATCGCATCACTGCTTACCATCAGGCGGGATTGCAAGTTTGCGGTCAAGCACTAGTTTATAATTATATAATAAAAAAACAACAAAACGTTCATCATCTTGGCGCCGAACAAATGTCAAAATTTATCAAAATGTAGGGTATGCATGAAACTGTCAAGTTTTCCTGATCAACCTTGAACCTTAATTCATTAGATGTAGATTTAAAAATTTATTACAGAAAGACATATTGTAGTAGCTTGTGTTGTTTATGAAGAAGAAGATGAAAAGCAACTGTAACTATAGCATTTAAAGTGGATTAAAAAAACAAATTGGAATCAATAAATCGATGTTCGATGTATAACATTTCTCATTTTGATTATGAGATAAATGATTACGTATATCAAAATTTTTAATATTCATTAATTAACGTCATTTTAGAAAATCGGCCTTGACTTGGTTTAGTTAGTTAACTACGCATTATGACTAAAAACAGCGAAATAAATATTTGTTTTCTTAATGAATACCTTATTCGTTTTATTTTATTATCAATCAATGAATATCTGGGTCTTGATTAATTAGTAAAATAAAACATCGAATCTGATTGATCTAACGCTGGATGCGGGAGGCGCAGGACCGGTCTTCGTGGAAATTCTTGGGGGGTGCCAATGTCCAGCAGTGGACGTCTTTTGGCTGAAATAATGATGACAATGGATCTAACTAACCCGTATCTTTCCATTGGGACAATGACCTCCCTCTTCTTTTTCCATACAATTCTGTCTTTTGCGAGTCCCTAAGATAAGAGTAAATGACATTGAGTCGTGTCCAGTGATATTTTTGCCAACGTCAAATCTTGGAAAGGATTTTCTTCTTTCTTTTTTTTTTTGGCTTAGCAAGGTTTGTGCACTTAGCCAATGTCACGTAATGAATTATTCATGTCGAAAAAGACGGCCGCGTGAACCGTCTTACGATGAAGGTTTGAGGCAAAGTCATGATGTGGCCACTATGCTGCGATATTTCACTCTTCTTTATGAATTATTTACTGAATGCACTTTTTACTACATAAATCACGCACTTTTATTTAGTAAACAATACTATAAATAATCTTAAAAGTCCAACGAAAAATAAGCGTGACACTCAGCTTGACTTTCCAGGCAAAACTATGGAAAGGATTTGCTGAAATTTAGCGCCTAACCAAAATAGGTTTTAGTCGAAAGTACAATGAATCTCGGTGGTAGGCCATAACATCAGCTGCCGGCAGAAGTTACCACCTACCAGCTAAAGTCTTGCCGCTAAGCGATTCGTCGTGTTCCGGCATGATGTCTGGTGAAGCCGTACGGAGGACGGGTCTGAGCAGTTGTGTTGCGATGTGTGCCGCTTCTGATGCGCCAAATGTTGTTGTGTCGGGAGTTTGGACGTGGAGGATCTCCATCAATCCTGTGGCGCAGCATCGTTGGTCGTGTTGTTGAGTTTAACATTGCAGCACCTTTATTTATTTTTATTTTTTTTCGTTGTGGAAATCCTCATAGGATGCCCGCCGCCCTGGGGTGGGCGACGGGGTATGTCAGACTTTTACTGACTAAAACCACCCCGGTGTGTCTTCTATCACGAGCGCGAGTGGAGCCGCGGGAGTCTAAATTCTTCCACGGCCCCACACCCTCGTGCTGGCCCGGTCTGTCCGGGCCTCGTCTCCTGCACGGAGTAGTGGGGTGTTAAACTACCCCGTGCATCGCCTCAAAGGCGCGCGCCGACACTCGCGCGCGTCTCCGCCTCGGGGTCCATCAATAGGGGAGCGAGGACTTCCCCATGTCCCTCGCCCCTGGACCCATTCATGGGGGGTGGAAGAGGGCGTTATCCGCCCTTCCTCGGCGCCCGGTGCGTCTTCTGCGGCCCGGGAAGGGAGTTGATATCTCCCTCTCCCGTTCCGCAGCTTCCTTCTGCGACATCACGTCCTCGCAGAAGGACACCACCGCGTCCCACGACTCTGAGCTGCCGACCATCCTCCGCACTACTGCCGGCAGCGTCGGGTCGCCTCCTACTTCATTTGTGAGGACACGGCGCTGCTCCTCCCAAGCAACACACTCGGAGAGCGTGTGCTGCTCCGTGTCCTCCCCGCATTGGACGCAGTGGTGGCACCGAGCGTCCGGCTCCCTGCCTAAGCGACGCAGGTACTTGCCGAAGCAGCCGTGCCCCGACAGCACCTGCGTCACCCTGAACGACAGGGAGCCGTGCCTCCTCTCGAGCCAGTCGTCGAGTACTGGCCGGATCGCCTCGACGGTAGCGAGGCCGGCGGTAGGGCGCATAAGCCTCTGCCGCCAGTCTGCCACCAGGACCTGACGGAGCTCCTCTCGGCGCAGCTCGATCTGCCGCTGCACCGGACTGGAGCCCCGTGTCCGCTCTTCCTCGCGCCATCGGTACAATGACGCGAGTACTTTCGCCTCTAGGTCCCAGGGCGGGGATCCGGCCAGGACGCAAGCCGCCTCGTAGGATATCGCGCGTCGCGTTGTTGGAAACATTGCAGCAACTCGCTCAACTGCCGTCTCCCTTCCTATTCACTAAGTTTTTTTTTAGTTAATAGGCTAAATAAACTAGCGCGCTTTACCATCAACGATTGCACCACTGCTTACCATCAGGCGGGATTGCGGTCAAGCACTAGTTTATAATTATTAAAAAAAAAATACAATATGTATAAAGGTTTTATCATTTTTTTTTAAACGTAATTCTATATTTAAACTCAAATACTCAAGCAGCCAGATCCGTAAAAACTACCTGTAGGCCATAACAATTTTTTCGCGAGAAGTAGCGCAAGACATTGCTTCAATCTTCAACAGTCTGGTTGAAAAAAATATCACACGATGGTGACCACAGGACGTTGCCATTTAAAAAGCTTCATCTGTTTCCAAATTATGTACATGTTAGATACAAACTATGATTCGTTTGTTTATTTTTTTATTCATATGCAAGTCTCGTTATGTTAAATATTATGTAATCAAAATATTATGTCACCAAATAAATCTTCTTAGTGTTATAACAACCTAATCTAACTTAAAAATGATAAATGATTTATATTGATATTTCAAAGTAATGTTGTCCAGGTCATTGATCTGCCTATTTTTATGTGGATTTTTTTGGACTTGGAGGCGTAGGTATGTCTTATTAACATTCATACTAATAACCCTTTTCCTACTAATATTGTTTAAAAGACGAGATGATTTTTTCGCTACCCGTTTTTTTGTTTGGGTTGGGAAGTCATCAAATGACCTCTCCCACTCAGGGCGAAGCTGTAGTGCGTGTCAGACTTTTACTGACTAAAACCCATCCGTGTTCCTTCACTTGCCTGTAGGCCAGGGTTACGGTTCCTTTTTTAAACCAACCTTAACCCTGACCCAGGAGGCATCGGTCTTTGTGGTACCCAACGCGCCGTCGACTCGGGCCTGGTCCAGTGGGCAGCTTGGCGCCGTACGACAACCCTCCTCCTCCTTTGCTAGCATCACTGCTTCGCAGAAGAAGATGACGGCCTGCCACGCGGTTTCGCTTCAGACCATGGCCTGGAGCAGGGTCGGACGCGAGAGCCCGCCGCCGATCGTTGCCACGAGGACACGGCGGTGCTCAACCTAAGCCGGATAGACCACCACCGTATGCTCCAGCGTGTCCTTTATTATTGTTACCCTCATTCATCATGATTCTTTGGCAATCGTTACGAGTTGACAGAAGTCTAACCCTAAAAGTCTGCCAACAGGCTTAACAAAAGTATACTAAAAAATCAGTAAATATACTGGATGAATATTATCCAGTAACTGGTGTTCAGGTAGAGTTGCTTGGTGTAAAATAATGGTATTCAGTTGCATCCCATGTGGTACGGGGCTTAGAATAGTACCAACCCATATCCTCCCGTGAGTGTCGTAAGAGGCGACTAAGGGAACTCACCAGGGAAGCGGGCAGCAGCGCTTCTCCTGTGCAATATAAAATTACTGCGATCCGCAACCCGCCTGCCAATCGTGGAGATTATGGCAATGCCCCCAAAGCAATTAAAGCCTTGGGGGAGGCCTTTGTCCAGCAGTAGACCTCTATAGGCTGAAGAAGAAGAATAGGGTATTTGACTAAAAAAAACTAATTAGTCCGTCAGTCAGATTTGCAAAAAATACTAGAAACTTATTTTTTCTTTTTTCATATAAACAAATAAAAACAAAAAATGAAGACGACACAGTGCGTTGAAAACTCGTGTGACGTCACTAGACGCTACACTGTTTAGCGACTAGTGACGTCACCAGCCACCACTCTTCTTTGTGCCTCCATCTTTGATGCCTTTTATATTTGTCAATTTTTATTGTTTTGGTTGAAGGAAAACATCTTTAGGAAATCGTTCCTAAAGATGTTTTCATTCACAGTTTTGAGAACAGTGGTGATGAAATAATTTACACAAAGTAAAGCGCCTGATGGGGTTCGAACCTACGACCTCTAACTGGTAAGTCGTGGCTGATACCACTAGGCTACCACTGGTCTCTTTTCTGTTTTTCATTACGCAATGCTCTTAATTCGCGTTTAATAAGAAAATAATACCTACTTCACCAAAAATTTGTTCAAAGCTCAATACGATATGAAAAACCTTTTTTAGTATGTTTCTAAGCTTATTTATTGAGTAGTTTGCCTTGAGGTATACCTTATAAGGCCTTATAAGGCTCTGAGCCCTTGACGATTCACACCTCGCGCTGTAAAGGTCATCGCGGTCAATAACCTGCGTTTGTGATAGATTATTGTTTGTTTTTAATATTTGTATTAACTGTATTAACATTAAATTATTTTTTTGCAATATTAGCTGTCTTTTTGGGACAGCTTCGGTGTGTATGATTTAGGATGCGATATGAGCACTATTTTTTCCTACATATATTTATCATGATGTGGACACTCTATAAAATGTTATTTATTACTTACACAATAACATTAACAAATAATTTGCTGTTGTAACATTAGATCTGTTGAGCTTGGCTTGGCATACTTAATAAGTTAATAACAATGCCAATGACATATCGTGCCACTGCAGGGGAGCTTTAACAGAGAAGGCACGAACTTTGGTCATCATGGTTACTCAAGACTGGTTGGCAATTTTAGTTCAGGTTTACTCACGACGTTAGTAATAATAAATAAATATGTACGGACAAATCACACAGATTGAGCTAGCCCCAAAGTAAGTTAGAGACTTGTGTTATGGGATACTTACTCAACGATACTATATTTATAATAGATATACATCCAACACCCAGGCCAATCAGGAAAAGATCGTTTTCCATCATGACCTGCCCGGGGATCGAACCCGGCCCACCACGTCGCAGGCAGGCGTGTTGTCCGCTGCGCCACAAAGGTCGACAAGTAATGATCTTAAATAATTTGGAAAGCATAGAACGTGTAACGGAATGGGTCCATACATATCAGGGGCACGGCTGATTTAGATGATTTCGGCTGTCATTGGAAAACAGCGCTGGGCTCTGTTTTTCATACACAGCCGTTTTGCGTGGATGTAACGCATGTTCCCTCAACTATTTCTTAATTTTTATAAACTTTTGTGTCATGTTAACCGCAAATAAACGTTTTTTTCTTTCTTTCGATGACATCAAATGATAATGGAAGGGTTTGTTAAATCCTATCTCTACATGCTAGGAAGTTATGGTAAAGAAGCCTGCAGTAGGTTATTAAGATAGGTAAGTACTAGGCGCACACAATTAGGGAAGAGATCTATCGTGATATTGGCAAGTAATGTGCGGTGCCGGTGACATGTATGTTATGATTTGTATTTAGGAGACTTAAGAAACCAAAAATTTGATACCTATTCTTAGAGTATTTTATTATGAGGTTAAACCCCCCAATATCGTTTGATATCTTATAGTAATAATAATAGTAAATAGTTGCAAAGAATCCCGTGCCCATGGTACCCTGGTCATTACATATTGTAGGTATGGTGCAAATTGAATAGTCACATCGGTACTTCCTATTTTTAAATGTACAATCTCATGTATAAGTATCGAATCATTAACTACCACTGGGCCATCACGACACGGCATGGTATGGCATGACAATTGAAAACTTAACTTTTTTTATTCTACTAAAGAGTCATAGAACTGCCAATCGCAAAATAATCTCGGCGTATGGGTAGATAAAGTTCTCCACGACAAATGAACGGGTAATCAAATTAGTAACGCGTATTAGTATAATAACCGTTTCATATAAAGAGACAGGAAACATTCGAAAGTGGTCAAAATATGGCTTTAATAGTAAATGGCGACCTTGACTGAACTGAACAGCGTTGCTCAATAGAACCAGTTCATTCAAAGAAACCATTTATTACCCATTACTTTGGTTTGATTGTAAAAGGAAGGATATCGTTCACTGTGTTGAATTTAGTCGGTCAGGGACATAGATAGTTCACTTAGTTAATGTTTACGTTATATAATCCGAAATATATGTAGAACAAGCTTAATGCAATACAGTAGGTAATTATTGTCTAGGTTTTTGTTTAAAGTTGGTCTGTTTCCTATCATGGTGCTATACCTAGGTAAAGACGACAGCAAATGAAGCTACTACCATCTGCAGATATCTTTATTACATTTTCAACTTTACCTCTAAAGCATTAAGGCTCAGGGTTGATTGGGATTATTTGACAGTTCCGAGTAGCTTGACCTGCTGTCGTCCGTACATTTAGCCGATTGTTGCCGTAATAATCTCACCGTAAAATGTTAAGCAAAGTGAGGTCAGAGAGCGGCCAATAGAGTCAACCCCTAAAATTAATTGGAATGACTCCTCTCCATCAATTCTACTGATTTTTTTTTTTTTTTTAATATTTATAAACAAGCGCTTGACCGCAATCCCGCCTGATCGTAAGCAGTCATGCGATCGTTGATGGTAAAGCGCGCTAGTTTATTAAAAGCCTATTCACTCAGAAAAACTGAACGAATAGGAAGGAAGACGGCAGTTGAGATTGGTGATGCAATGTTAAACCCAACAACACGACCAACGATGCTGTGCCAAAGGGAGATTGATCTGAAGACTCTCCACGACCAAACTCCCAACACAACAACATTTGGCGCATCGTACCCGGCACACATCGCAACACAACTGCTCAGACCCGTCCGCCGTACGGCTTCACCAGACATCATGCCGGAACACGACAAATCGCTTGGTGACAAGATTTTGTCTGGAAGTGGTAACTTCTGCTGGCGGCCGATGTTATGGCCTACCACCGAGTATAAGTTTGCATGCTGATGTGGTTTTAGAATAAGCTGGCGGCGCAAGCTGGCCGCACAAGCAAGTTATACTGAAACCTAGATGGACAATGTTAATAACGATTTTAAAGTTTATATTTACAGAAGTTGGATCTGCAATTTAAAGAATGTAGTTGTTCTGGGTTTGGTTGCTTTTTTGAGTATGTGAGTTTTATATGTTTGTAAACGCACCCGGGATATAGGAGAAATTCCTGCTGTGGCACAACGTTTCAAAAAAGCAATAAAAAAAAAATTACACGAAATTCCAGCGCTAATATAAAAAAGTTTTTCAAACATTTGGAATTATAGTAATATTATAATAAAAATAAGTTTTCCTTATGCATAGAGCATCCTCATTATCCTGCGCCTGACCCAATTTATTTGGATTCGGCACAATATATCGTTCGCCTAGTAATATATTGGCTGGCACATCTGCAAAACATGTAAAACAGAGTTTATGTTTTCTCTCGATGGTAGGCCATAACATCGGCTGCCCGCAGAAGATACCACCCACCAGACAGAGTCTTGCCGCCAAGCAATTCGTCGTGTTCCGGCATGACGTCTGGTACGCCGTACGGAGGATGGTCCTGAGTAGTTGTGTTGCGATGTGTGCCGGGTATGATGCGCTAAATGTTGTTGTGTCGGGAGTTTGGCCGTGGAGGGTCTCCAGATCAATCTCCCTCTGGCGCAGCATCGTTGGTCGTGTTGTTGGTGCTTAACATTGCATCACCTCGCTCAACTGCCGTCTTCCCTAATAATTAAAAAAAAAACATATCCTTAATATTTATTAGCGTCTATATTAGTACCTCAAACCCGTTGACCACTGGAAATGAACCATAATATCTGTCACCAAAAACATAATGTGTGTATTTTGTACGCAAATACAGAACTTTTCTATTCTATTCTATTCATGACCATAAGTAAATGAATTTCAAACATTTATAAGATCTTTGATCCTTGTTTCTGCAAAATATGAAAAACGTAAATGTACCGATATATTACAGATATATACCAGGTGAGCGATGTCTCTTTTTTCCGTAGTTATCTATAAGTCTTAGTCTATTCTCCCCCACTTTAACCATATCATAATTCACAGCACATTCATAGTTTCCTTGGCTTTCCTGTATTCTCATTTTATACAATACCTATCTACAATTAATATTTCATCAATCTCAAATATAAGCCTCCCTCTGAAATAGCTAAGATATTTTTGAAGCTGTTCACTTTATTTGACCTCTGAACACTGTGATATGAATCTCCCTGTTAACAAAAAAGAGTGATTGCATAATTAAAAAATATGATATGAAGCATAATTTGACACCGTTCTTTTATTATTTCGAAGAAGAATTCGCTGATACGAAATCAGATTATCTACATGATACGTTTTTTAATTGTGTTCTGGTATCTCATGATACAGGTTGCAACAGGAAACCGTGATAGTAATCGGGGGCGATGAGTTTGCAACTTGTCATTACATTTACGAGTACACTAAGTGTTGCGCTACATTGCGCTGTATTTCTATGTTAATCTACAAATGGAATACGTTTCGTTACATAAATTGTATCATCGGTTATGTGTTGTATAATTATTAATTTATTTACATCAGACAATTGTCCATAGTTTTCTTAAAAACACATACACAAAATACATTTAAATTATTTATGAACTATTATATAACATTCCAAACTAAAATAAAATTAGACTGATATTTAAAAATAAAATAAAATGCCAAAATCAAAAATAAAATGAAATGTCAAATTTAAAAATAAAATGCCAAAATCAAAAATAAAATAATATGTCAAATTTATAAATAAAATGTCAAATTCAAACTAGGTAGGTAAATTAATTACAAAAGCTAGACGGAGCCCACCAGTCAAGAGAACCATAAAAGATATATCTATAGCACAGGGCAACAGAAACATCGAAGTGATCTTATTCTTAGTCTTTATAACGTATACTAGCGACCCGCCCCGGCTTCGCACGGGTGCAATGCTGGTGCTAACTACACTACAAGCCGGCGCCAAACATAGTTCAAATATTTGATCACTTATTGAACACTTGTTTGGGCATATTTGTAGTACGACTATTTGAGTATTTGTTTAAAGCTTTGTTAAAACATTTGTACTTTGCCATTCATTGTCGGTTTCGAGCGAACATCAAAGTGCTCATGCACAGTATAATTATTTTTAACTTTTTAGTTTGATATTCTTTAAAAGCATGTTTTTAAGCTATTGCATAGCTTCTATCGCGGGCCTTGAGCGCGGGGACCGAATCCAGAAATTCCGTAACGAAAAAACCTCACGCTCCCCATCGTCTAACGTCGTTTCAGTTCGGCAGTCTTCGGCACGGTATGTTTGTGTGCGTGCGACTACATCTTTTGAAAACAATTTATAGATTTTCAAAAAGAGCATGCATATGCTCTTGCTCGAATTTGGAGCAGAAATTGACACGACACCTGTCATGTCACTTGCTGTTCGGCTGATTTTCTTCATTTAATTTATTGTTTATATTATAATATATATATATATATTAGCTCCTGTGTGTGCAAACGAGACATTGCTCTAATTTACCTACGGTGCGTATTGTTGTTTTTATTTGCTGTAGCGGAGTCTTGAGTCTGATTTTTGTTATCATGCCACTGCAAAGAACTCCCCCATCCACACCGCAAGAAAATTCTAAATCTGATAAAAACCAAAGTTCAGCGCCCATCACGGACACTGACAATGAGATTTCCTGTAAAGTTACCAGCAGACGCCGTGCCCGTAAGCGCCAGTATGATGATGAAATGTCTGTTGTCATGGCTGATATGAAAGGATCCCTTAAAACTTTCAAATTACAACAGAACACAATACAAGATACAACCCGTTCAAAAGCTGAAGCAGTAATCGACGTATGCAACTCTAATGAATCGACATTAAATGACACCTCTAATAGTGTACCAACGATATCGGATGACGAAAATGATGAGATCCTGGAACTTAAAAAACAAATTGATAAACTTAACTCAGATTTATTAAAGGCCCGTGAGGTAATAAACCAATTGTCGTCCGATAACACGATCTTAAAAAATACCATCACGTCTATGAACAACAACAAACACAAACAAGTGTCAAAATCATTGTCCGACATGGAGACTCCTAACCGAAACACTAATCAGTCTACTTCTAACAGAAAATCGCATTCATCCAAGAAGAAACAGAATTTAGCTGAAAATCAAACAATACTGAATACATCAACTCAAATAACGCCGAATCACATCTCTTCACAGAACAGTGAACATTGTATAAATAAAGTACCTCAAAAACAAAAAAACAAAATATGTATTCTAAGTAGCGATAAGGTAAATAAAATATTATCTATAGCTGAAAACACGTTCCCGAACTATGAACTATGTCACTACCTTACGCCATATGGCGGAGTAAACGAGCTCATTAGTAAAGTCAGCCTAAAACTGACTGACTTCACGATGAATGATTACTGCATAATTCTCATAGGCGAGGAAGATTTTCGAAGAACCGATAATTATTTTGATTTGATTTTTAATATACGCGAAACACTAATGCCTCTGCATAAAACTAATATAATACTTTGTTTACCTACTTTTAAATTCAATTACCATTCTAATATTATCTACAATGGAAGGATAGAAATGTTTAATAATTTATTGTACCTTGACATAGAAACTCACAAATATGCACGATTATTTGACTCCAATTTTGACCTAAAATACGACCATACGATGTTTTTAAAGCATACAACTGGAAAGATAAATAACAATGGGATAAAAAATATATTTAGAAACCTCCAATGTATTGTTCATACTATTTCTCCTGATATCCCGTCATATGATAATATTGTTTCAGACCCCGATATCAGTAATTTGTCAGATATCAATAACATAATTTCTCCCAATGTTGATAATATTTTTACCCCTAATATTGTAAATAATAACAATTTTTTTCTTGTATAAACACATACATGTATTACATCAAAACACTAATGGCCTAATAAGTAAATCAGATCTATTGAGCTTGCATCTACATGAACTTGCTTGTAACAATAAAATGATAGATGTCGTCTGTGTAACGGAACACAATATGAAAGAAGGCGATGAAATCCATTTACATATTCCAAATTACTCACTCGCAACTCACTATGTTAGAAACAATCGAAGAGGGGGTTCATGTATTCTGGTAAATAATAGACACAAATATAAAATACTTAGTTTAAAAGAATACTGCTGTCCTAATATTTTAGAATGTTGTGCTATTGAACTAATTGATCACCATATAACTGTTGTATGTATTTATAGATCACCCAAATTCCAAATTGATACCTTAAACTCCTTCTTCTACAAATTTGATGATATACTTAAGAAGATATGTTATAATAACAAAAAGAAAGCCCTGATTTGTGGAGACTTTAATATAGATATTTTAAGTAATACGAAATGTTCTGTCCAATTTGAAAATCTTCTTCATAACTACCGTATGAAACTGAGTATTCGTGAACCAACTCGATTAGGCAGTGGTACCTGTATCGACAACATAATACATAATATAAGAGGCTGCACCAGTGAGGTGATGGAATTAGCGATATCTGATCACACGGCTCAAATCTTAAGATGTCCAGTTAAAAAAACTTGTACCATTACACATTGGTATACCTTCAGTCGAGATTTTTGTAAAGAAAATATGTTCAAATTCAAAAATGCTCTTCAAAGCATTAGCTTCAGTAATGTTTACCAATGTGCAGACCCAGATGATGCATTCCGTGAATTTAATAGCTTGTTTAAGTTATTTTACGATCTTTGCTTCCCTATAGTTAGAATTAAAAATCAATGCTCTAAAACACCGAAATGGATAACTAAAGGTATAAAACTATGTTGTAAACGTAAGCGTGAAATGCTATGGCAATTAAGACGTCAACCAAATAAATCTAACAAAAAAATATTTAAAACCTACACTAAACGTCTAAAACTAATTATCAAATTGACTCAAAAAACACAAAACAGTTACTTAATTAATAATGCTGACAACAAGGTTAGAGCAACCTGGAGAGTAATAAACTCAACTAAACTAAATTATCCAAAAGAAAACATTTCCAAAATACTTACAGAAAATAATAAATGTACTACAGCACCAAACGAGATTGCCGAATTATTTAATAACTATTTCATTGATCAAGTTCAACCAATAAATAATTGTAAAAAAAACATCGATTATAAACCGACATTGATACATTCAAACCCTAATTCCATGTTCTTAGCACCCACTATTCCACATGACATACATAAAATTATTATTGGTTTGAAAAATACAAATAGTACTGGCTATGATGATATCGTTACACATGCAATCAAAAACGTAGTAACTGAAATCTCACCGGTTCTTAGTTATATAGTTAACCTTTGTATAGACACTGGTAAATTTCCTAATGACTTAAAACTATCTGTTATAAAACCACTCCATAAAAAGGATGATCCACAAAATATAAAAAATTATAGGCCTATTGCACTTATACCAATATTTTCCAAAATCATCGAAAAAGTGATTTATAACAGTCTTTACTCATTCTTAGAGAAAAACAATATCTTAACTAAAGAACAGTACGGCTTTAGAAAGCATAAAAATATTAATATGGCGATCTATGATTTAATAAATGAAATTATTTCGAATATGGACAAAAAAATTCCAGTTACAGCATTATTCATGGACATGACGAAGGCATTTGATTGTGTAGATCACAGAATCCTTCTTATAAAATTAAGTAACCTGGGAATAAGGGGGAATGTCTTGGAGTTGATAAGGTCATACCTCGTTAGGAGAAAACAAATAACTAAAATTTTAAGAATATGTAATAGAACAAACACAGAACACACCTACCTTTCGAAAGAAAAATGCATAAAATACGGCGTACCACAGGGAAGTGTGCTAGGTCCGTTGTTATTTTTATGTTATATAAACGATATTCCAAGAACCATACAACACCCCATGACTCT
Organism: Sesamia inferens; assembly: GCA_037179545.1. Classification (NCBI taxonomy): domain Eukaryota; kingdom Metazoa; phylum Arthropoda; class Insecta; order Lepidoptera; family Noctuidae; genus Sesamia; species Sesamia inferens. Next base: position 31,195,323 of record CM073927.1, read on the forward strand.
ATTTGCTGATGATTGTACCACACTATTTATAGGAAAAAACTTAGAAAAATACGAAAATGAAATAAATAATAGTTTAAACTTAATTATTCAATGGCTAACTAATAACAACCTAAAAATTAATTTTGGAAAAACCCACATAATAAACTTTAACCAACGATCAAACTGCATTGTTACGAATATTAAATATAAAGATAACAAAATTACTATAGTAAACAACACAAAATTTCTAGGGATTTGGTTAGATCAGCAGATGACATGGAAAACACAGATTGATCATATAGTAAAAAAACTCAATCAATATTGCTATGCTTTGCACAATTTGAACAAGGTTGCCAATCGCAGCACTGTTCTTACTGCGTATCACGCATACGTTTCCACCACGCTGCGATACGGCATAATCTTTTGGGGTAATTCGACAGACAGGGAATTAGCCTTTAAAGCCCAAAAAAAGTGTCTTCGTGCAATATGCATAATTAAAAATACTGACAGTTGCAAACCATTTTTTATTAATCTAAAATTATTAACACTTCCGTCCATATATATTTTTGAAGTAGTCATGTTCATAAAACATAACCAAAACCTATTTCAAACTCTTTCCACAAAACGCCACCCAGGTGCTCTTAAATCTAAAACCCATCAAACCGCCCTATTTTCAAAAAGTTTCCTAGGTATGGCTCCAAAAATATATAATAAATTACCCAAATCCATAAAAGCTTCAAAAGACTTAAATACCTTCAAAAAAACACTACGTAGGTTTTTAATACAGAAAGCTTATTATACGATAAACGAATACCTTAGTGAAATATAGAATCTACACCATCTTTCTCAGATCTGTTTATTGCATTATTTTTTACTTTAGTTCATAAGATTATTTTATAATACTTGTGTAAACATTGTATATATATTGTTACTTAATTTTATAATTAGGTCTACAGCCATTAATGTACAGTGTACACCCACTACCAAATGGGTAAATATTTGTACGCCTTTCAAGGCGACACATAGTGCAACTTTTGTTTTTTAAATACCACCTTATAACACCTATGTGTACAAATAAATAAATTTGAATTTGAATTTGAATATTGCAGGGCGCGAACTCAGTTCTACACACTTGCCATGTTACTGATAGTCGCGATGTGCTAAACCTGCGATTAATTTTCTCTCTGAAATAGGTCTTCTATAGAGATATGTCATAGACGTCATCGACGTTGTCATGGCTACCTTAAAAACTTTTCATATAATTAAGTACTTTTATTCAAATTAATTTAGTAGTGTTTTTATAAAATAGCTTTTTTTTTAACGGAAAAGCTAAGATGAATGTCACGCTAATTTTTCATTGGACTTTTAAATTATTTATAGTGTTGTTTACTAAATAAAAGCGCGTGATTTTATAGAGTAAAAAGTGCTCACGCGGCCGTTTTTTCAATTGTTGCAAGATTTCAAAAGACTGTCTTTAAATAGTGTTCAGACGATTGCTCAAAGTGTATTAGATTTCATTAGTAATAGAAATGGCATTTCAATAATGACTTTCAACTGCCAAAGTCTAAATAGTCATAAATACGATTTACAAGATTCAGTTACGAGACAAACAAATGTGTTACTTCTTACCGAAACTTGCATGACGCATGATAATCCAATTGAAATACCTAATTTTAATTGTATTGTTCAGTTCAAACGAGATACTGTTTCAAAAGGTGGGGTAGCTATTTACCAAAATAAAAATGATATTACTAATATTATGACTCCGAATATTGAAATAAATATTGCACACGTTAGCGATGTTAATGTTAGGCGCTCAGTTGTTGGAGATATTTGTGCGTGCTTATGCAAACTTAGAAATGGCCTACAAATAGTTATGGTAGCAATTTACATTTCTCCGAATCCAAAATTGGACGAGGTAGAGCATTTTATTCATCGCACTTTACTGGAGTACACTGAAGAAGGCTCGAAAATACTTGGTACAAATGGTAATAAATTTCCACTTATCTTGGCTGGCGATTTCAACATTAACTTCGCTGATAAAAAATCAGAGCGGTTGACAACTTTTCTATCAAAAACATTGAATTTGAAAATGAATAATGATCCACAAGAGTCCACAACAAAATATGGGACCACCATTGACGCGGTATTTTCTAGGTATTTAGAGGATATTAAGTCGCAAACTTATGTTTCTTATTTCAGTTATCATAAACCTATAGTTTCAATGATATATATTCCTGAATAACCAACAGCTACTGTAAGGTAATAAAACCCACATGTATTGTAAAATAATAAAAAAGACGTGTGGCACTCGGGGACTGCCGCGGTAAAGCTATTGCATAGCATTTTGTATCAATTTATGCAATTATAATTATTTATTTATTTTATTTATGCAGTATTTCTTTTTCTTTGATATTAATTCAAGTTACACTTTTTGAGCGTGGTGACCGATAAGAAAACAAATTTTTCTTTTATTAAATAAATAAAAATTTAATATTATTTAAAATATTTTTATTATTTTACAATACATGTGGGTTTTATTACCTTACAGTAGCTGTTGGTTATTCAGGAATATTTATCATTGAAACTATAGGTTTATGATAACTGAAATAAGAAACATAAGTTTGCGACTTAATATCCTCTAAATACCTAGAAAATACCGCGTCAATGGTGGTCCCATATTTTGTTGTGGACTCTTGTGGATCATTATTCATTTTCAAATTCAATGTTTTTGATAGAAAAGTTGTCAACCGCTCTGATTTTTTATCAGCGAAGTTAATGTTGAAATCGCCAGCCAAGATAAGTGGAAATTTATTACCATTTGTACCAAGTATTTTCGAGCCTTCTTCAGTGTACTCCAGTAAAGTGCGATGAATAAAATGCTCTAACTCGTCCAATTTTGGATTCGGAGAAATGTAAATTGCTACCATCACTATTTGTAGGCCATTTCTAAGTTTGCATAAGCACGCACAAATATCTCCAACAACTGAGCGCCTAACATTAACATCGCTAACGTGTACAATATTTATTTCAATATTCGGAGTCATAATATTAGTAATATCATTTTTATTTTGGTAAATAGCTACCCCACCTTTTGAAACAGTATCTCGTTTGAACTGAACAATACAATTAAAATTAGGTATTTCAATTGGATTATCATGCGTCATGCAAGTTTCGGTAAGAAGTAACACATTTGTTTGTCTCGTAACTGAATCTTGTAAATCGTATTTATGACTATTTAGACTTTGGCAGTTGAAAGTCATTATTGAAATGCCATTTCTGTTACTAATGAAATCTAATACACTTTGAGCAATCGTCTGAACACTATTTAAAGACAGTCTTTTGAATTCTTGCAACAATTGAAAAAATGGCCGCGTGAGCACTTTTTACTCTATAAAATCACGCGCTTTTATTTAGTAAACAACACTATAAATAATTTAAAAGTCCAATGAAAAATTAGCGTGACATTCATCTTAGCTTTTCCGTTAAAAAAAAGCTATTTTATAAAAACACTACTAAATTAATTTGAATAAAAGAACTTAATAATTAATTATATGAAAAGTTTTTAAGGTAGCCATGACAACGTCGGTGACGTCTATGACATATCTCTATAGAAGACCTATTTCAGAGAGAAAATTAATCGCAAGTTTAGCACATCGCGACTATCAGTAACATGGCAAGTGTGTAGAACTGAGTTCGTGCCCTGCAATATGCGTGCTCTTTTTGAAAATCTATAAATTGTTATCAAAAGATGTAGTCGCACGCACACAAACATACCGTGCCGTAGACTGCCGAACTGAAACGACGTTAGACGATGGGGAGCGTGAGGTTTTTTCGTTACGGAATTTCTGGATTCGGTCCCCGCGCTCAAGGCCCGCGATAGAAGCTATGCAATAGCTAAAAAATATTTTAAATAATATTAACTTTTCATTTATTTAATAAAAGAAAAATTTGTTTTCTTATCGGTCACCACGCTCAAAAAGTGTAACTTGAATTAATATCAAAGAAAAAGAAATACTGCATAAATAAAATAAATAAATAATTATAATTGCATAAATTGATACAAAATGCTATGCAATAGCTTTACCGCGGCAGTCCCCGAGTGCCACACGTCTTTTTTTTTAGTTTTTTAAACTATATTTTTACTGTCAAAGGATACATTGGAGGTCACCTAAAACATGTGTTGTCCCACTGCTTGGCAAAGCCCCACCTTTCCTAGTCTACTGTGATTGAGCCAATCCTTTAAGAAAGAGTCCAGCTTATTCTGCCAATCTCTTTCTGGACCTGCTCGCGATCTTTTCGTGCTATTATAGCGACCGCGACTTTGCATATTGCTGATACTTCATCATCATCATTAACCTTTTCTATCGTCCCACTGCTGGGCACAGGTCTCCTCTCATACAGAGAAGGATTGAGCGTAATCACCACGCTTGCTCAATGCGGGTTGGTGACCTTAACCCTTTAATCAGTAATTGGTGTCCAAGATATACTTAGAAAGTACATATAGCTTAGAAAAGTTACATTGGTACTTGCCTGACCTGGAATCGAACCCGCTCACTCATATTTGAGAGGTTGGTGATTTAACCACTAGGCCACCACGAGTATTCATTCGACATTGCTGATCCGAAGTACTCAAATATGGTTTACCTTGGTTTAAAAGGGCAAATATTAGACAAATGCCGAATCATCTATAACAGGACTAGATTATGCACGAGGTGACACTCACCATAGTCTGCTGATTCCATATATCTCCTACTGCAAGTCCACTGATATTTAAATCAATACACTACATTTAATCATAATCTCAATTAACACTAGTTGCATACAATACACGCAATATATGCCGACATTTCTCAATAAGTACTTACCAGTTTACTTTCCAGCTTGCTTCATAAAATCTCATAACTGCATTGAATAATAATCTTCAGCGGTATTACAGTTTAAAAAAACAAATTATTACAATTATTTATAAACTCTCATTAGCTTACACTGGTGGCTACGAAAACCGGTCAATATAAATTATAATGCATAATATCCGTCAGTTAATTGTAGGCCTAAATGAGGACGTAACAGCCAAGTGTATGGTGATGCGTACGCAATGATGAACACTTAGTGGCTGATTTATTGACTCGGCGGGAATATAATTTTTTTTCTTAGTTACGGTTACGCATTTTATTCTGTTTTGCTTTTATCTTGCCTGCGTTTAAGTAATAGCGGTACTTATGTGTTAATTAATGGATTTTAAGACACGTTAGGTTTCTTAACTTTAATGATAAATATGATATTAGATTTATAAAAGTGTCAAATAATGTTTCGTGTACTTTGAAGAGTTTAATGGATGGACTGCTACATTTAGCAAAAGTCATTGCAATTGCAGGTCACGAGTTAATTCACATACTAATTAACCAGTTAAAGACAAATTGCTATGACAGACAGATTAAGTAACAAGCGAAAAGTAACATTTCAGTTGTGATGTAAATATAATTTTACTTTTACTGAATTTTAATCTCGCTAATTACTGTACTGTCATTGCTACAACTGTGAATACTTATTTTAATAGTAATTTGTTCTTTCGTTACTTCACTGATGTATTTTTTTTTTATAAATTATAAACTAGCGCTTGACCAATCCCGCCTGCTGGTAAGCAGTGAAGCAAATCGACATTTAAATTGTAGTCACACTTCCGCTGGCAAATTGTTCCAGTCCCTCGATGTACGCGATATAAAAGACGAGGCGAAACGCTTCGTTTGGATCATTGTGGTGTCAACAACGTAAGGGTGGAAACTCGCCGAACGATCGGATCGTCCTATGACGGAACGGAGATGGGGAAATTAAATCATGAAATTCTCTAGTACACCTTCCATAATGAATCCTATTGAATACCGACAGGCTGGCACTCTTCGCCTGTGCTCCAGGCATTAAATTGCATTTAAAGATTGCGTTTTGCAGCAAGAAATACGTTATTGTAGAACAATATTTTTTATTTATGCGAAACCCGAAATACCTGTCCAGTATTTTTAAGTAAAGAATCTCTGTCTATCAAAAATTCAAAAAGATATCATGATATGAAGATACAAAGATATGAGCTTGTTGTTACTTGGCTGTCCCAATAAAAATATGTTCCACGCTTCGGGGCGTTGACCTCTGGCGTTAATTAACGGCGTATAATTCACTTCTTTATTATTGTAAAAAGCTAGTCAAGGTATTATTCCTCTACCTATAACTACTTAGTGAGGTACAGGACGATTGACGGTTAAGCTATGCTAGCCGTAGTTGGTCTGTGGATCGGTGACCAATTTAACATACTGATACTCCTCCGTACCTTAGAAAGCACATTAAGCTGTTAGTCGCAGGTGGTATTCGTAAATCTTTAAAAGTCGTTGCGGGTCGTCTCGCCACTTATTCCTGTCTTCCGCGATGCCATTGGACGTTTTCAGGAACCCAAACTGTGATTGTCTTAGCCAATAAAACAATCGTCATGTGGCAACCGTCTCCGGTCCATCCACGAACCATTCATTTGAATTTGAAAATAACTGAAATTAGTTAATAGTAAGTACTAAATAAAATAAGAAATAAGTAGTTAATATTTTGACCTTGCCAGTCAAAATAAATACTTTTTCTTTTTTTCGAAATATTAATTACATGTACACATATACTTACAAAGTTATTTTTTCTTTATTCGAAACCTGAATACCTGTAGTTTTTTCAGAATAAGCAACTGAATCGATTCCAAGCATTTTTACACTATGTTATTTTTGGTCAAATACATTTAGAAATTGTTGCAGTGTGGTTACCAAGCGCACAACACAGTTGACTCATTGTATATCATAGTACTAGGCGCGTGCGCATAGCTAGACAGGGCCACTCGCGCCATGCCGCTGTAGGCATGGGTGGGTGAGCAGTGCGATGACCATATTTTTGTTAGGACAACCAGGTAAGATGACAAGCTCATAACTTTGTGGTTTTTTCATGAAATCTTTGTCAAATTTTTTACATAGATTCTTTACTTATAAATACTGGACACATATTTCGGGGTTCGCATATCGAAAATATAACGTTTCACATAATAAAGAGTATTTAACATTATATTCTATTCTGAATCCAATTATGCTTGCAGTAGCATTCATTATTAAGGTCACGCTTCTGTCGCGGATATTTTTTTTTTTCACACATTTACAAACACCACAACAGCAAATAGTATCACTGTGTAGTGCTTTTTATGTTTCCTTTGTAATCTTAAATAACATTTTGTAACTGACATTTTATTAATCGTGGGAAAATAATTCTGGATTGAAGTATAATTAAAGGTCTGAAGAAACTTCAAAATTAAATTGACGTTTGACGAGTTTTTAATGGCGTTTGATTATTTGATTGAAGTTGATGACGGGATTAACTGTGTCAATGATGGCAAAAACAAAAGGCTCTAAGTTAGATTTGTACCTCGCTAACGAAACAGAAGAATTCTTTGTTATTATGGTACAAATCTAAATTTCACAACATGTATTCATTTTTCTCATATTTTTTTTTTTGAGATACTTTTCGGAATATTGATATATCTCATCGTACCCTTTTACTCTGATTTTACTATCTAAATGCAGTTGCATCGTCATCATCATCATAAACATGAAGATGAAACTGTATTTCTATAGTCATCATTTCAGCCGAAAGACGTCCACTGCTGGACATAGGCCTCCCCCATGGTTCTCCACGACGACCGATCCTGCGCCTCCCGCATCTATCTCTTTCCCGCGACCTTCACCAGGTCGTCGGTCCACGCTACGTCTTCCGGTGCGTGGTCGCCACTCGAGAACCCATCGGCCCCATCGGGCATCGGTCCTACGGGCAATGTGTCCAGCCCACTGCCACTTTAGTGTTGCAATTCTTCGGGCTATGTCGGTTACTCTCGTTCTTCTGCGGATCTCCTCATTCCTGATTCGATCGCACAGTGAAACCCGAAGCATAGCCCTCTCCATTGCCCTTTGAGTGACTTTGAGCCTTCTTATAAGGCCCATTGTTAGCGACCACGTCTCAATTCCATAATAAGTCATCATCGGTAACACACACTGGTCGAAGACTTTTGTCTTGAGACACTGCGGTATTTCGGACGAGAAGATTTTACGTAGCTTTCCGAAAGCAGCCCAGCCGAGTTGGATTCGACGATTGACCTCTTTCTCGAAGTTGGACCTTCCTAACTGGCTAGTTTGATAGTAGTATTTATATAGTATAATCAACAAATACAGTTGCAAAGCAAACAATTTTTTTTTCTATAATTAAACTCATTACAACTTCACAAATTAGTATTTATCTCAACAAAGCAACACCTTTATATTCAGATTTTAATTTTGTCATATGTCTATGTATTTTATTGTGTGTACATAAATAATAAAATAAATTAATAAAAACATCGATGCATATAGAAGCATATGCAAGCTGTGGTCTTCTATAATTGAAGGAGCACACTTAAAAGAGCCTTACTCAATTATTGTAATTTTCTATTGTATTTGTGTATCCTTTGTTGGAGATCCCAATAAATAAATAAAATAAATAATTACGCCGCAATACGTTTTCATCATCTCCGGTGATGGTATATTATATCTAACCTATTTAATACATTACTGATGATTCTATCAATTATAATTGTGTAAATACGTACCTGTTGTAGTCGTGAATCAAAATTTTGCAATTTTGCATTTTTTTTTCAAAAGTTTAAAAGAAATATTAAATGTTCGCGGCGGATTCACTCGAAGGGGTTATCAAAGCAGCCTCTTCACGAATGTCTAATGAGTTGGTGAATGTAGGCCACAACGATGGCTCTAGTTAACGAAATAGCAATTTGTTTCAACTTGTGCAATTACGATCTTTTTTAATAGCCATACATAATTATTTCGTTGCCACAAGCTGCTCGGAGCAAGATTGCTAACCAGTGTGTTGCTTGATTTGGGCAGCCTATACGAAATTTCACTGTGATTGGTTAAATATGCAGATGAAGTCCATTTTTTGGGCTCACCGAAAGAGTTAACACGGGATCTCTTTTACAACACTATAACTGTACTGTGTGTCTGTCAATATCTCATGTGATAACTAGTAGTCCAGTTATCACAAGAGATATAAATAAATAAATATATACGGAAAAATCACACAGTTTGAGCTAGCCCCAAAGTAAGTTCGAGACTTGTGTTATGGAATACTAACTCAACGATACTATATTTTATAATATATGCATATATAGATAAACCCCCAAGACTCAGGCCAATCAGGAAAAGATCGTTTCCATCATGACCTGGCCGGGGATCGAACCCGGGGCCTCCACATCGCAGGCAGGCGTGTTGACCGTTGTGCCACGGAGGACATATTGATAACGAGTAGTCTAGGTATCACGTGAGATATTGACAGACGCACAGTGCAATGTTCACAGATGATGAATTTCTGTTGCCGCTATTACAACAGATACTAAAAACGTTTACTAAAAGCTAATGACCGCATGGATCAAATACTTGTATGATCTACAAGTACTTGTGTTTTTAAACTCACCTACGATACAGGTATACAACTTTTTAGTGTGGGGCAAAGTTTTTAAAAACAAAATAAAAATATATGTAATACTAGGGATCCACACCATTATCTACTATAATTGAAAAAAAAAACTTTTTTTAATCTATAGTAACTACACTAGCGCGGGACCGACTCGGGCTTGGCTATTATCTATTTTAATGTGTCTTTTCGACACACGAGTTATTTATAACACTGGCAGATGTTGTCTTAGCACATACTTTTGCGTCGTATTGATGGTATGACAGTATATTACATTTTGTTGGCCCAATATTTTGCCTTTTACACGGCATAGTTGGAGGCAGTGCAGTTTTTTTTTGTTGGCATGCTGTTCTGCCTTGGAGGTTGTTAGCTGCTTCATTGGGTTTGTGTGTTAATGCCACAGGTAGGGCCTACAGCCAGAGCTAAGAGGACATGGAGCGTCAACATCAAAGAGGTCACTATGATTGAATTTTACTCCAGCCAGTTGCGAACTGGGTTTACGTACGACGGGTTTGTTCCGTACAATTCTCGGAAAAATATTTTGTTTTTGGCATTTTTTGTTAAGAAGACAATTGAAATACTTTATCTGTGAAAATTTTTGAGAGACAGACAGACGCATAATTTTCGTATAATCTAAATTAAGTATCGTATGTTCTTAGTCAAGTATGCTATGTTTTTAGACAAGTATTCAATGTTCTTATCTTCCCCAGAATTTAGCAGGCCCCTTTTAATAATTAAAAACGTTCAAAATCCGGTCGCAATCCCATCTCATACATTCCACAACGTCGTGTGTTATTTGGTGTACCTCGGGGTGAAGACTTGGTATTCAAAAACACAGGTATCGTTGTTTAGGCAGCAGTCTTTCACAATATTCTAGTCTGTGTTAATAACTCAATACTAAGAAGTACTTGTTAACTTTTGAATATTGTAGTGAGAATATAAATTTTATTTATTTACCATTTATGTACATGCATATAAAACTAGCAAAAATATATCTGTATCTTTTTGCTAGTTTATGCTTAGTTCAAAAGGAATCCTTTATAGTTTGAACATTTATTATTGTATATTTTATGTCCGTTACAATCACTTTCAAAAACTTGTTAAAAATTGGGAAATTATAATTAGTTCTTTTGATCGTCGAGTCTACGGTTATCGGTTATCGGTTCTAACATGGCGAACCGATAACCATTGGAGTATAGTATACGTTTGGTGGGACGCCCTCAGGCAAGGTGGAGTGACGATCTTCGCAGGATGACTGGTGGTAATTGGATGAGAGTTGCCGAGAATTGAGTTGGATGGCGTGAAATTGGCAAGGCCTATGTCCGACAGTGGTTGTCCTACAGGTTGATGATGCTAATTATTGTTGATAGATTAAATGATGAGATTGAACGTTGATAGTGTTATCTCAGTCTAGAACTGTCAAAAATACCTCTAATTTCCCTACATTTTAACTGACAAGAATTGGCCTTTAGACTGCAAAAGTTCTTAGAATTCCGAGAATGGCGGCTGTACATGCTACCTAAACAAAATCAATAAATAACACGACCTAATCTATTTGACCCGGTTGCCATCACCGAAGATCAATCAGTTAGACAAAACGCTCACGATCTACGAGTTCTCGCCGTGATTAGACTCGAGATAGACAAGTGTTTGTATTCTGTAACCGTCTAGAATGTTCTCTCGAATGCGGAACAGAGTTGTGCAAGCTCACTTAGTTTATTACGGTAGGTAGGGTGTGGTGTTAATGGTGACTAGAGGCGTGTAGGCTCTGACGATAATGTGTCTATAGTATCTGACTACTTCATTGAAAAAATCTTAAAAGGTTACTTTTTACGACATTATTTTAACATACGTATACAATATATAAAGAGATCCCTGTCCGATCCGTGAAGGTATTGTTAGGTATCGATAACTGATTCTACTAATGTCTACAAAGCCAGACTAAACTTCAGAAACAATTCCCCTTAAAAACATAATAATAATAATAATATTTATTTGCGAAAAACATGGTATACAAAGCTGTTTAAATATAAAATGAGCTCATGTTTTGCTTAAAAATTAAGCATGCAAAATTATGATAAAATGTTACAGTTTGTGGTCCAAAAATTCCTTAACAGTATAAAAAACGTTTTCATTTAGCCAGTTATATAATTTAATTTTAAATAGTCTGCCATTTAGTTCTTTTAGTGCAATTGGTAATTTGTTAAATATACGTACACACATAGCCACACAGTTTTTATTGTATTTAGCACTTCTAGGCAGATCATCTAGAACTAGTTTATGTAGGTCACGCCGACTTCGTGAACATACTTCTTCCGCTGCTTTGAACAGTTCTTTATATTTCTGTACAAACATACATACTTCATATATATACATCGAAGGCAATGGTAGCAAACCAAGCTTTTTAAATATTGGTTTACAGGATTCCTCGGATGAAATCCCGTATATGGCTCGTATACATTTCTTTTGCGCAATAAATGCTCTATTGAAGTCAGTACTATTTCCCCATTTTATTATTCCATACCGCAAAGACGATTCAACGTATGCTCGATACGACATTACAGCCGTTTTTATATTTGTTATCCTTGTAATCTGTCTAAGGGGATACACGAACTTATTTACTTTACTGCAAACATGCTCTACCTGCGCTTTCCAGTCCAGATGTTCGTCTATTAATACGCCTAAAAACTTAGTTTGCGTCACCTGGGTAAGTTTTGGTATGTTCAACTTGAAATTGAGTTTATTATTATAATATTTATTAAATTGTATGTATACAGATTTTGTCAGATTTATTGATAAATTATTGTTATTTAACCAATTAATTAGATTAGCAATTGTAGTATTTATGTCAATTTCATGATCAGCAGTCGATTTAAATTTTTCATACAGTATGTTAAGAAAACCCTGTCCGACCCATAAGGATAATAAAGGTTAGGTAAACACATGACCAAAAATGATATAAAATTTTACGTAATCATCATAGTACCAATACAAATGAATTTTGAAATAATCTTTTTTTCCCGCGAATTAATTCCAACTTCCCCGAAATTTGGTAATTTTTAAAGTGACAACACCAGTATTATTATGAGCGAATAGCGATGGGACCACGTGCCGCGTGCCCTGCCGCCCGCCGCCCGCGGATGGGTGTTAACGCACATTTATTAAGTTATCTCTTTTTGCGAAATAATATTTATTTTTTTAGGGGGATTTTTTTTTAAGTTTAGCCCGGTTTTGTATCCATTCGTAGAATCAGTTATCGATACCTAACAACACCTTCACGGGTCGGACAGGGTTTTCTTAATATACTTTATATATTATTTCGCAAAACAAGGTAACTTGATACATGTGCGGTAGGCAATACATGCACGGGCGCAGGAGGGGGCAGGGCACACTGCACGCGGTCGCATCGCTCATAATAATATTGTCGGAAATAGTGTTGTCAATTATATTAAAACGAATAGCATGCAGAGAGTAGGCCTGTTAAATGAAAGAGACAGCCATATTATGTGGTAGTTTTCAAATTAAGAATTATTATATTACTTATGTTACTAGCTGAGGCCTACGGTTTCACCCGAGTAGGTTCCGATTACGTGTGTAATCCAGACCTCGATTTTTTACACTTGTATGGATGAGAAAAGTCTTCAAACCATGGTCTAAATCTCGCTGACAATGCTACCCCACCCAGCCCTAAGGCCACAACCGCCGCGAAGGCAAATCGCTTATGCACTATTTACATTAAAATTTATGAAATCGCTCCGCCTTCAGCGTTTACTTTATGATACAGCTTCCGAAAACTGTAAGCGCGTTTTAACGAGTTATAGAACTCAGTCAGCGGCACTGATTCTAATATATTATGAATGGGAGACTTCACCTATTCATAGCTTCCCATGCTAATTTCTCTGAATGTATTTTGAACGTAATCTTGTTTATTTGTTTTTTAAGTCGTTGTTCCACACTAGGAATTACTTCTTTATCGTGAGTGTGTAGTGGGCTATATGGTGGACTTACAAATATTTAAACTCATATACAATAACAACCAGACCCGGAACAACTACGACTACCTGTCGGCGATGCAAGTATTTGTTCCGTGCGGGAATCGAACCCGCGACATGCAGCAGCAGTCAATCGCTTAGCCACTGTACCAACCGTGTTGTTACTATTGTTATGTAATATTTGTAAACCAATGGAACTTGAGTCAATGGAAATCGAGTTCAAAAGTAGGCCAATTCATCAATGAAGTAAAAAAAATTTTTTTTCAATTAATTCATTTCCATTCATTAGCATCGGCTAGGCATCCTATGCCAAGTGTATGTACATATTGTCTTCAACATGATGCAGTAGCCAGCTCTGAGGCTGTTTATACATAGCGGCACAGAATGATGCTATGTGATGACCGTTTTAAGTTATTGTAACATTTTCACATTTTACTGCAAATTTCTTTTTTATATGACAACACAGTAAACAAACTCTAGAAGAAGAAAACTACAGTCAGTATGTTCCAATTTTCTACATTTGCTCATACATTTATAGTGGTACGAGGAATAGAGTGGAAAGTTCCTAAATCGCCATTTCATCATCATCGTCATCATTTCAACCGAAAGACGTCCACTACTGGACATAGGCCTCCCCAAGGCTCTCCACGACGACCGGTCCTGCGCCTCCCGCATCCAGCGGTTTCCTGCGACCTTCACCGGGTCGTCGATCCACCTTGTCGGGGGCCTACGGATGCGTGGTCGCAACTCGAGAACCCGTTGCCAATCACCATTTACAATGAAGAAATCTCCGACCGATGCGTAGTTCTCATGCGGTGTTGTAAATGCCACCACTGATCTAACTTCAGTACCGACTATACTCCATCGGTTTAGGTAATTAACAGAATATAAACAAAGAAAAAAAACACGTACCTACTTAGTTAACGTAATACCGTGCTTAATTGAGAGTAAAACAGACAACGGCGTGTAGTAGCAGGTTGTTTGCCTATCAATCACTCACTCATTGAACTAGTTTATGGGTAACTAACATGTTCACGTCTGTAATCTTCCCCGAAATGTTAGACGGAGGCGTACTTTTATATTTTTTTTATTTTAAACGTTGCTACACATTAAGGACTAGTACTGTATCAAGAGTGCGTTTACTTGTTAGGCCTGGAATAAATACGTGTACTCAGCCACTGTACAACCATGTCGTCGAATAGACATTTCTCCAGGGATGTTCGTTCTACACCATCATATACTGAACTATGTATCACACTAATGTCCTGTAAAAATCTTGCATCGCTTAAGCAGAGTTCCGACAACAGTCGTCGGGAAATAGCTCTTTGTTCTATGTTACGGGTTTAGTTTCTGCACTCAATCCTTCAAGTAGACCATTATGCATGGGGAATGGCGTCAGTGGTTATTCCAACCAGCCCACTTACCTCCAGAAGCTTCCTAAATCTAGTGGCTTTTGATCTAATCTAGGTGACATCTAGCACCTGAAGGGCACAAGTGCAACAGTTTCATTAGTCTCTATGCAAGACCTGCAATTTTTCAAATCGGATAAGTAGTTCCTGAGATTATCATGTTCAAAAAATTGTTTGTTTGACCGAGCTAATCTCAGAAACTACTGGTCCGATTTGAAAAAATATTTTTGCGTTGGATAGCCCATTAATCCAGGATAGTTTTAGGCTATATACATATAATAACATCACGTTGTGACCAATAGGAGCTGAGCATATAAAAAACTTGGAAACCCACGCGGGTAAAACCGCGCGGCGCAGCTAGTGTTATATATAGCCTAAAGCCTTCCTGCATTAATGGGCCATTCACCGCAAAAATATATTTTTAAATCGGATTAGTAGTTCGTGAGATTAGCGCGTTCAAATAAACAAACAAACTCTTCGGCTTTATATATTAGTATAGATGTGCTAACTAGGTTCTACGTAAAGAAGTACTTGACCATTAACACAGGCATTATTCGCTTAACGGGAGGCTCCAATCACCCATTAAGTTAAAACAATTTGGGTATCTAATAAATTTGATTTCATTAACAAAATCAAAAGTCATTTATTCAAATAAGGCTGAGAACCAGCACTTTTTGAACGTCAATATTACATAAGACAGTCCCCCATAACGCCCACACATCGACAGTTTCTAGTGGTTTCACTGGGAAGAAGAAGTGGCGGAAGAAACACCCCAGCAGCACAGCTGTCTGTTCATTAAAAAAAAACACATGACTTTATACGATACTATGTATAGTGATGAACACAAGAAAATACAACAACAATAAAATTATTGAAAAATAGGCCAGCTACCACGCCAAAATACTAGCAAAGCAAAACAACATATATATATATATATATATATATATATATATATATATACACCACACACATTTGGGCTGGTGCTGCTAAGTGTCACCTGGCCGAGGCTCGAGTTGGTCTCCAAAGCCTAGAGCACAGGCGTAGAGTAGCCAGCCTTTCGGTGTTCTATAGGATACATTCTGGGGAGTGTGCGAGGGAATTGCACGATTTAATTCCCCCATCTCCGTTCCACCATCGGACGACCCGTCGTACGGCGAGTTTCCACCCTTATGTTGTTAACACCTCTACGATCCGGACGAAGCGTTTCGCCTCCTCCTTTATACCGCGTACATCGAGGGACTGGAACAATCTGCCGGCGGCGGTGTTTCCGTCGGACTACAATTTGAGTGTCTTCAAGGCTAGAGTGAATAGGCTCTTAATAAACTAGTGCGCTTTACCATCAACGATTGCGTCACTGCTTACCATCAGGCAGGATTGCGGTCAAGCGCTGGTTTATACTTTAATAAAAAAAAAAAAAAATATATATATATATATATTTAAATGAAAATGTAAATAACTAAAAACTTATTACTTCAATAAAAGCCCCAGGCATAAAGGCCGTGACAGCTTACATATTTATGTATTGTAAAAAAAGTGAATTATATGAACTCATATAACGTGTCAGTAAGCTAATTCCGGAGAAAAATCACAAATATTGTCCTGAGTTAATCAGAGCGACCAGCTATTCTTATCATTTAAATAATAATTTACGGAATAATATGCCTTTGAACAGAGCTTGGATTTGATTTGTGCTTTAAATGCATTGTAAGGCAAATCTAGCAAAGCAAAGGGTATCTTGTTATAAAAATTATACCAAGCCCAACAAAAGAATTATGAACCTTTTGAAATCGGTGAAACAAACCGAAAGGATTGAAAAGAAATTGTATATCGCAATTATTACATCAGTTTAAGTAACAACCATAAAGATATAGAAACGGGTTATTGACGCAGTAAATCTTTCATATTATAGTATTTAGTAGCAGTTAATTTTATTTACGTGGTAAGTCTTGGTCTGGTGGGATTATCAGCTCAAAAGTATCTTATGACTTAATACAGACCATGCTCTACCCATCCACTAAATCTCATTCAAATTCGTTTCGCCAGTGAGCCTAAGAGCGTCATAAATAAATATACAAACTTTGATGTATTGTTTCTTGATGTGATAATTTTATTTAACATTAATATTGGTATAGTTTCTGCATATAAGGATGTTAATAACAACACAATGTAAATTGTTTATGAATGAATAAATGATTGAAAGAATAGGCTTAACTTTTGCCATAAACACCCTAATTACATGTCACATATCAATCACAATATAAACTGAATTCAAGGATATGCCTAATCCATGATCCATGTGTTAAAAAAATTGCCCACTCAAAGATGTAAATAATTCAACGGATGTTGTTGAACTGTCAAAGTTAAAGCAATTTCTATTGTTAGTGTCTTATGCAATTACCTCTAAAGGACTGAATAATAAGAGAAACATCTATTTTTTTTAAATAGTTCATGTAGCCAGTGAAATAAAATTATCAATTCAGCTATGTATATTTATAAAATAAACAATGCAAACTTCACACACTTGTCACATTTTCTTCACATCAGTGATGTTGACATACTCATATTACTATATTATAACCAATTCTGATCATCATCAGACATTATCATTACTAAGCTCCACCACCACCACTGCTCATCCACTAACGAGAAGAGAACAAATAATAACACACGCACATAACTAGCGGGAATCATTATCGAATATGAAAAACGTGTACATCTCGACTGATACAACGTAACATTTAGTGATGGGCGCATTACGATGAAGAGATATTGAGTATCGATAATCGAATTAAATTAAAATTAAATATTACAACGGTGTTAAAAAACAAGATCTGGAATTTACTTATTTTCAATTGACTCATTAATAATACAATATTATCTGTACCTGCAAAAAAAAAATCTGAAGTTTGACAAACATTACAATTATTAATAAAACTAGATTTAATAAATATTTCTCTATAACAATTGCTCTTTGATTAACAAACACTATTATTAAATACAATAAACACATCTACGTAGGAATACTTTACGATTTAACTGTTTCTCAAACGGGTTTACGCAATAAGGCCTGATGAAAGTTATAATAAACTCGAGTTATTAATTACCTACTCCAAATGTCGTAACTGGCCCTACATCAGATATGACCAATGGTTATTACTCTGTGTGGTGGTATATCTTTTCAATGCGCCTTTATTTCTATTTGACACGTTTTTCTAACGCTGAAGGACAATAGAAAGCTTTAGGTGAGCATTTATGTTATTGTGAAACAGATTTAATAACATGTAAAGTAATGAATATAATATA
The DNA here is from genome assembly GCA_037179545.1 of Sesamia inferens. NCBI lineage: Eukaryota > Metazoa > Arthropoda > Insecta > Lepidoptera > Noctuidae > Sesamia > Sesamia inferens. The sequence goes on from CM073927.1 coordinate 31,213,537, forward strand.
AATATATACGGACAAATCACACAGATTGAGCTAGCCCCAAAGTTAGTTCGAGACTTGTGTTATGGGATACTAACTCAACGATACTATATTTTATAATATATACATATATAGATAAACATCCAAATTCAGGCCAATCAGGAAAAGATCGTTTTTCATCATGACCTGGCCGGGGATCGAACCCGGGGCCTCCATGTCGCAGGCAGGCGTGTTGACCGCTGCTCCACGGGGACCGACAATAATATAATATAATAAATAACAATATACAGATATTCTTTTTCCTCTTTAAACAAGTTCCAATTTTATTATCTGAACTTGTTATACGCAAACCGCTTCTCTTAGTATTATTTTCCAACAAAATATCGCAATACAGAGCAAACAACACTTAAGTAATCCAATTACTGAGCTATGCATTCCTATCAAGATAATTTATTTTATCGATTAGGTAACAACACTAGTGGTTACATAAGCTGTGTGATCGCGGCCAGTGCTCACTCTTCCGTTTAATTTAATTGCACTAACTTGGTACTGTGAAGAGCAAAATGTTTAAAGAAAACTTTAGTAATTTTGATAAATACCTAGAAAGAAAAGAAAGAAATATATAGAAAAGGGGGTTTTACTGGACACAGTTCATAAAACAGAAAATAAATAACAAGATTAAAAAAGAAAAAAAAAATAACAACAATGGTATGTGAACTTTTGAAAATGAACATTTTTTGGTGAAGCTTACTGCACCAAAAAAGAAGACTTATTTTGATGTTAATACCAAACTTTTTCTGAATTGGTACAATTGTTTTTGTTACTTAATAAAGTCCTGTACATTTATTAATAAACATAATATTGTAGAACGTTAGCTACTTATTAGTATTTTCACCGATGACTCGTTATTCTGAAGGATTATTTTCATATATGATAATCTTCGATCTTCAAAAATTACTTGCAACTAGCAAGTAATTTTTGAAAAATTATCACCATATAAAAAATTTACTTAACTTGATTTTGTACTACTTCGATATACATACATTACGAGGATTATTATATTTTATTTTTTTACATTTGAACAAATATAAATAGGCTTAATCGAAAATATTTACATAACAAAATACAATATTGGCAACTCAGTAAATCAATATATAAATATTCATACAATTATCTAACCCATACAGATTTCCATTTACGCAATATATATTTCTCGGTGGTAGGCCATAACATCGGCCGCCGGCAGAAGTTACTACCCACCAGACAAAGTCTTGCCGCCAAGCGATTGGTCGTGTTCCGGCATGATGTCTGATAAAGTCGTACGGAGGACGGGTCCGAGCAGTTGTGTTGCGATGTGTGCCGGGTACGATGCGCTTAATGTTGTTGTGTTGGGAGTTTGGTCGTGGAGGGTCTTCAAATCAATCTCCCTTTGGCGCAGCATCGTTGGTCGTATTGTTGGGTTTAACATTGCATCACCTCGCTCAACTGCCGTCTTCCTTCCTATCGGCTCAGTTTTTCTGAGTGAATAGGCTCTTAATAAACTAGCGCGCTTTACCATCAACGATCGCATCACTGCTTACCATCAGGCGGGATTGCGGTCAAGCGCTAGTTTATAATTATTAAAAAAAAAAGAAAAATATTCTGTCAAAGATCTTTAAATAAACCATAATTAACTATAATTTCAGATTTTTATGACTATCTTAATTTTGTTTTATAAATTATGGATATAATGGGGTTTCCCAGAAAAACTTGTTCGTGTTTCTAATGTTTGTTTTTTTGAAATCAATTGCACTAATATGAAATAACACTCATATTGACCAATGTGGGGTTTGGAAGTAGCATTCTCTTGTAATGCTGTCGGTCTACAGAGTGGTGCTGACAATACGACAATAAATTAAACATCGTGTAACTTAACACATTCTCAGTCTACCCATAAAAAATCATATAAATATGTCCATTAGTTTAGTCACAGGAAATTATTTTTCATTCCATTTATTGTCGTATTGTCAGCATCACTCTGTACAGCAACACGGACATTACAAAGAGTTTTAATGAGCAATACTTCTAAAATTTAAACATACTAGGTTTAATACTTGATTCATATTTTTCGCAACAATTTATTCAAACCTCAATAACTGAAACGCATGTCACGGAAAATTAATAGATAAATAACAAGTTAAATCTTTAGTCTACGAGTGTACTTCGAGCCGACTCCCGCGCACAACCGCAACATATCGCGCGCGCGCAACACGCTTCCCCATTTTTTACTGATCATTGTACGACACGATGACAGTTCACATCTATCGATAATAATCACCATGTTTTTACGACGTGTCACTACACTATTTCCGGATTAGATCACCTACTTTATCTTTTCTATTTATTCCGATTCATTATTCATCTGATTTTTTATGAAAATATTTGCATTGCGTATACTGTTACAAATTGATTAGTTTGCCCATATTTCATTTTAATCTAATCTGTAAATCTTTTATGTCACTCGTCATTGAACGTATCAATTAAAAGTCAAATGAGATAACCATAATCACCACGTTTGGCAGTGATTTATGATTACAATACCAACAGCATTTTAATATTGCAGAAGGAAGCAACGCTGCGGGTAATCTTACCAAGGCACTAATAGATCTTATTTATGCCACGAATGGCATCTTTTTTGACAAACAAGACATAAACCCCCTTATTCATAAACGATGTTTAAAGTTAACTAGTGATTAGCGAGTCTTTATCCATACATTTTTGATCTTTTAACTATATGATGACGATTAAAGCCAAGTAATGTGCAAAGTCTAAAATGTATCGTTAAACAATCGCCAATCACTAGTTAAGTTTAAACAACGTTTATGAATAAGGGGGAAATCATATTCCAACATGCATATTCGTTCATCTTCATTAAAATCTTAATCTCAATTACATCTACATGAAATCTTAGGCCTAGTTAGCCATAATGCAACTAAATAATCTAGATTAAAGCATTAATTAGTTATGTTATAATAGCTGGATGTTATTAGAATAAATTCCAGGTAACTATTACAAAATAACTGTTATTAAATGTTATGTACGTGTATCTAATAAATGCATTGTCTTAAGTAGCTTGTTAAGATAATGTTTTAATTGTTTATTTTATACCTATTTTCAATTGTATATACGCATATTACTTTTCGAAGTCGTGGAAGTCGTGGTGGCCTAGTGGTTAAAACACCAGCCTCTCAAGTATGAGTGCGCGGGTTCGATTCCAGGTCAGGCAAGTACCAATGTAACTTTTCTAAAGTTATATGTACTTTCTAAGTATATCTTGGACACCAATAACTGAAGGTGAAGGAAAACATCTTGAGGAAACCTGGACTTTAAGTCTGAAATCGCCAACCCGCATTGAGCAAGCGTGGTGATTACGCTCAATCCTTCTCTGTATGAGAGGAGACCTCTGCCCAGCAGTGGGATGATAAAAGGTTGATAATGATGAATGATGATGATATTACTTTTATTAATCTTAGCATTTACAGGAACGTATACGTCCAAAAGAGTAATAAATTTGATTTCAGCTCAGCTGTATTATTTATTTATTAAAACTTTATGTACAAAATGATTGTACAATGGCGGACTTAATGCCTTAGGCATTTTCTACCAGTCTACCTTAAGGTGATGCATAGACAAAACATGGTAGGTGCAAAGATATTAAAATTAAAAGAGAAACAAAAAAAAAATTAAATACATACATACAAATCATAAACAGTAGAGAGAGATAAAAAAATGTAGATAGAGAAAAAGAATAAATTACATGTTTGATGAATCTGCCGGTTTCTTGCGTAAGTATTCCCGAGCTTTAACTTTAAATGTGTACCGACTGGTCAACGTCCTGATATTCTGAGGAAGACCATTCCAAAAGAAAACCGCCTGGACAAGAAAAGAAGACTTAAGAAAACCAGAGCGGTGAGAAGGACATCGTAGAAGACAATTATTGGAAGAACGGGCATTATCGTGCATAAGTTGGAACTCGTGACCCATTTGTACCTTGTGTGGGATAATCACAGGTTTTACTACCTTTTTTTGTTTGGGATGGGAAATCATCAAATGACCTCTCCCGCTCTGGCTGGAGCGTAAGGGCGTGTCAGACTTTTACTGACTAAAACCTACCCGTCTGTCTTCACTTGCCAGTGCGACGGCCAGGGCCACAGTTTTTTTTAACCAACCCATAACCCTGACCCAGGGGCATCGGTCTTTGTGAACTTCGTCACGTTATGCTGGCGTCTCTTTGAGGCGCGTGTAAAACACAACGCGCCATCGACTCGAGCCTGGTTATAACCGGGTGGCGAGCTGCCCACTGCTCCCCGCCCAGGTTCTATCACCTCATTGTGGTATTTCTATGCATTCATATTCCCGCTTATCCAAATGAGATCGGTTCGCTCACCCATTTGAATACCAGCCCATTTGATGATAGTTTAGTCTTGATATGAAGGAACTCGCCACAGCCGGTCGCGAGTCTTTAAACCATTTGCATAGCCGTAATATTGGGTTGTCTCCTGGGAATATTTTGAAGAAAACGGTCCTATCTAGGAGTGGTGATACGATTTGTATCTGAATGCCGCTCAGCAACCTCGCCTGTAGTACAATAACGTAACCATAACCTGGAGATTACATTTTGGTCAGTTTGCAGAGTTTCTGCAACCATGCGTAGCGCCAGCTTCCAATATGCCTACAGCTCTAATCTGTTCTTTCCTTGTCAAATGTAACACACATTACAATAAGAATAAAGAAAGTTTGCCCGTTTTTAATTTTTACAAATTTCACTGTTATATTGTAACATGAACTAACTTTTCGACCGCTTAATTTGAATAATCGATTTTCTTTTGTTTCAAAATGAGTTTTTGCTTTTTATATTTTTTTTTAAATTTCGAAAGAAGTGGCGGAGAAGAAAATATTTTATATAAAAACTTTTTCCATACGTACTGTGAATATTTTTTAAGTTAAGAAGTGTTTCGTGTAATATCCCTTGACATTGTTGATGTGTGGTGTTGCCTTTGAAGAAGAACAGGCAAAGAACTCCAAGGACACTCTCACTTAAATCAATAAATTATTACAAAATATTATTTAATTAATTAGTAGATATGTTAATACTTGACATCTACATGTTTTAAGCTTCACACTTCATTTATCTATGACCAGATTAGCATACCTGAAGATATTAATAATACATGCCGTTATTTCATTGGAATTACTTCAGCTATGCAACTTTACTGGCCAACATAGTTGTGTAATGTCAAAACTTCAAGTTTCCTGGGTATTAGTTGCAAATCATAGTGTAGGTTGAGCTTGAAGGATTTAGCTATTGACAAGCTTAGGTGACTTCAGAGTTATGTAAAGGAATAATGATTTCGTTGTAATGGTTTGTTACGTTAACAAGTTAGCATAAACACGTATTTGTATAGTAATTTTGTGGCCCGGAAAGTTACAAGAACAAATCTTAAAATCAAGTCATTTATTTAAATTAGGATAGGAATCAGTTCGGTTGTCGCTGAAAACCAGCGCTATGCTCTGTTTTGCATAGGGTCGCAGCATAATGCTGAGCGACAGCCATTTTGCGTGGAAGTGACGCATGTTCCCTCAACTATTTCTTATTTTTTGTGTTTATGTAATTTTTTGTGTCTCGTTTACCGCAAATAAACTTTTTTCTTTGTTTTCTTTAATTGCAATTTTTTTGCGTCATGTTTACCGCAAATAAACTGTTTTTCTTTACTTTTTGAACGCCAAAATTACATTAAGTCAAAATACCCTAACTGCCGTTCTTTGCCACTTTCTTTAGATGTGAAGCAGTGGCGTAATAGACTTAACTGTAGTGTATTTTCTGATAAGTTAAAAGTAATTGATTCTAAACAATAATAGATACTTTAAAAATAATTTATGATGCTTGGACTCCCACACAGTATCTTGTTCTAAGTATTAATTACAATCATAACAATAAGAACCCCTGTAGCAGTAATGGCTCTACTTCATCATTGTCATCATTTCAGCCGAATGACATAGGCTTTCCCCAAGGCTCTCCACGACGACCGATCCACGATCGACGACCATGCACCGGCTCTACTTGCTGACTACTAACTTCGAACTTCCAAAAATTCAAAACCTCATATTCTGCCAACTCCTATTCTAACAAGCATGATTATAATACTAATCAGATGTGCTAGAATGAAGCTTTACGTAAAGTATTTTGTACGTGAGTGATTACCCTCGCCAATACATCGTGACGGCCCGTTTGGTAAACAGCGTGCGTACCATAAACTGCTGGCTTATTTGTTAATATAAAACAGATTTTTAGTAGCAATGGCTAATTTATTATAAATATTATTCTTGTTTCGTATTGATGACACGTTTCATATTTTTTTTGGGTTCATATTTCCATAGCCTTTGGTGATATCTATCTACAGCGGGTTTAGTTTACATCATGGAGTTTTTTCTCTTTACATCAATTCAAAATTCGAACATAGTCGCGCAGTGAAACCGTAATGTAACGTAAAACAAATGAGTTCCAATTGTAGGCGGTAATTTTAGTTTTACTAAAAAAAGCGAATTTTGAAAACTTGAGCTTCCTGGTGAAGGGCGCGGGAAAGCGCTGGATGCGGGAGGCGCGGGACCGGTCGTCGTGGTGATAGCGCACTAGTTTATGCTTATTTAACCCTGTTAGCCTGATTTAATTGGTGTTCGATGCTCCCATTCATGGAATATAGGCCTCCTTCCTATCAGTGAGAGGAAGAAGATTGTAATCCTCTACGCGGACTCAGTGCAGCTTGGTAAATAAATGGCACAAGACATATCTTAAAAATTTTGTTTACAAGAGATGCTGGTTACCCTACGATGTTTTCCTTCACCGATTTGAGCTATGAATTTGAGCTATGAATTTGAGCTATGAATTTGAGCTATGAATTTGCTTTAGTTAAAACAGTCATCTTTCTCGTTTCTACACGATAGTTCTCACTATAGAAAGTGTAACTTTATTCAACGAAAATGTAATGATGTCTGTATTTATTCTAATCACCTATTTTGCTTCTCTTTCAGGTAAGTCGACTGTTATTCAGTAATTTCGGGGAAACGGAGTAATGGTAAGTACTTCCTCCATGTTTATATCATAGGTGCCGATCGATTCTATAAAAATCTTGGGGTGATAAGTTGGGTGAAGTGAACTAATAATAGAGTCAATCCTTTAACATTAGTTAGAATGACAACTTACACCACACTCTCCAAGTTTAAGCTCTTTATTAAGTTAACTAGTGATTAGCGACTGTTTAACCATACATTTTTGACGTTTACACCTCCCTTAACTTTAATCATCGCTTATGAATAAACCCTTTAAACACTATGGTGTTTATTTATAAACGATGATCAAAGTTAAGTGACCTGCAAACGTCAAAAATGTATGGTTAAACAGTCGCTAATCACTAGTTACCTTTGAGCAACGTTTATGAATAGAAGGCTTAATGGTGAGATGGTAAGAGTATTGCATTGTTGTTTAAGTTTTCAGGTTTTAAAAACTTAGTATCTTTTATTTTATAAAATAAATGGAAATGATGAGCTATAAAATTTACCCAATCGAGTATATAAAATTAAGTTTTTCATCTGTTTACATAAAAAATTTAAAAATACCACACTCCTCCATTAACTACAGCACACTACCGCCACTAATAAGCGGCCAAATGTTGAACCATTTCGTGTGGACTATTGAAAGAATTAAAAATGTAATTCCTTTCACTTTTGTTTTTTTCTGGCGGTCACTCACATTGTAGTGTAGCGGCGATTGTATAGATGGCGCTGTAGCTCTTGACTTGACCAATTTTTTTTACGTCTTCTAGTTTTAAGTATAATTTTTACTAATACGTGAAAGGAGCACTAGATGTCTCAGAATTTAATTTACTATACGACACACTGACGCATGTGTGGTTAGAAATAATTTTTTTGCGCAAATATATTTTTAGAAGTCTTAGCACTTCTGTTTTGCAAATAGGGATCTTAATAGAAGATTACCCATTGCTCATTATCGAATAATCAATGATATAAGGACCCTCTTAAATATTCATTGTAGTGACATGTTTCGATTAAGGGCCTTAGTCTCATTTAGTAGCGTAAAATGGTCACTTTAGGAAGCTAATTTCTAATTAACGGCTTGGTTTTGAGATTTGAAAAAAATATATCTTGTCTATTGATTCATGTATAACATTTACTAAAGATGATTTTATCGTAGGATTTTGCCTTTTGCCTTAAAAAAATAGTTACCAAAACGCTATTTTTGGCTAATATTCGTTATTACTTCTAAACGGCATTGATGTGTGGAAATATTTTTACACTGAAAAATTCGCGGTTAGAAGTGCTACAAATTTGCAAGAGCGTATTTAAATCCATCAACATTTGCCAAGAAAATATCCTTATTTTGAAACATAGGTTTAGAGGTGCTCTGCGCGGGCGCGGGCGGCAGTCGTGCGTTAGCATTCAGACGGGAGGGTTGTGTCGCTTGCTGCTCTGCTTCGGCTATCGCCGACTACGCGTGGTTGTCTGTGTGAGTGCAAATATTTACGAGCGAATCGTGTCAGTGTACGTTCATAGATTAGCTCGCAAATGAGAATTGAAGATGCGTCTGGTGGCGTAAGTATCTATCTACCTATACTCTTGTATTTATACCTACATATTACTGTATTTTTCTTTATAATTACTATTAGCTTTTGTAACCTTTTTTCTTTTACAATTGAAGTTAAACAATTACGAATTGTTCCAGGAAATCTAGAAAGAAATCTTTAGACTTGAAAGGCAATAATCCGACTAACTACATCCGCTGATAATATAGAAGACTCTATTCAGGTGAGTAAACACTCGCACTTAGATTATAATTTATAGGTTTGTAAGGAGATTTAAAAATAAAAATCTTATTAGAAATTTACGTAACTTGAAAATGTGATTTTTTGTTTATGGTGATATAAACCAAAAATTAGGACTCAATTAAAGGTTTTGGTGTAAAAACAGTTTTACAAAAAGTTTTGAGTTGATAGGACTTTTAGTTTTTGCGATATTAGCAAAAATGTGTAATAAAAACTCTTACTTGGATTATTTTAAATGATTCTTCCTGTAAATATTTCATTTCTATATGTAATTGTTTAAAGTAGCCGAAGCCGATGGACGCGGGCTGGCGGGCTTGGAATGTCACAGTTATCAGTAAATTTTTTGACGTCCTCCGTGGCGCAGCGGTCAACACGCCTGCCTGCGACGTGGAGGCCGCGGGTTCGATTCCCGGCCAGGTCATGATGGAAAACGATCTTTTCCTGATTGGCCTGGGTCTTGGATGTTTATCTATATATGTATCTATTATAAATATAGTATCGTTGAGTTAGTATCCCATAACACAAGTCTCGAACTTACTTTGGGGCTAGCTCAATCTGTGTGATTTGTCCGTATATATACAGTATGTTAAGAAAACCCTGTCCGACCCGTAAGGATAATAAAGGTTAAGTAAACACATGACCAAATATGATATAAAATTTTACGTAATCATCATAGTACCAATACAAATGAATTTTGAAATAACTTCCCCGAAATTTGCAAATTTTTAAAAAAGTGACAACACCGGTATTATTATGAGCGAATAGCGACAGCGATGCGACCACGTGCCGCGTGCCCTGCCACCCGCCGCCCGCGGAAGGGTGCTTAACGCATATTTATTAAGTTACCTCTTTTTGCGAAATAATATTTATTTTTTTAGGGTGATTTTTTTTTAAGTTAGCCTGGTTTTGTATGCATTAGTAGAATCAGTTATCGATACCTAACAACACCTTCACGGGTCGGACAGGGTTTTCTTAACATACTGTAGGATATATATATATATATATATATTCTGTTTTTCACAAATAATATTGTAATAACATTTTTCGACTTACAGAAAAGAAGAGAAAGAAACCAATCGACAGAACTTAAAAGTTTAATTTGCTTTTTAGGTCGAACACTAACGCAGTTGATTCTAGGTCAGACATCCATATAGAATGTCGTCAAGAAAATGATAATATTATATATCTCTATGTGCACAAAAAAACGATGCAAGTTCCATCATCATCATTCAGGTAAAATTATGCCTGCATGTCCTACAACCTATATTTTTAGTTTACAAATACATATATCATATACCTGTAAAATTATTTTTTTGTTAATTCTTAATTAATTTTTCTTGATAAATTCTTAATTCCTTGACATAAATCTCTAACAGTGTTGCAAGGGTTAATTAAAATGTATGTTATATCTTTTTTTAGCTCAAAATATCACCAAAACCTCAACAAATCTCAAGCTTGTTTCATCGAAGGGCGACGCATAATTAATATTGCTTACTTTTATTCAGAACTAAAGAAAATTGCCAAGCACGGAGAATTATAGACTGTGGTTTAGGATCTGTAGATATTGTTGGAGAACGACAAGTGGGACTACATTCCCTATTTATTTTTAAATGCCGTATGTGTATGGAAACATTTTGCACATCCTACAGAAATCAATATCAGCTGTGCAGTTGTAGGAACAATAGAAATAGACTGTGGCCATTCTCAACTGCAAGAAATTTCTGCAGCTTTAGATATGCCTATAATCTCGCATGTTATTTATTGGATCGAAGAATTAAAATTTACAGATTTTAAAATAACTCGTGTTTTATTTGAAACCTCATTACGACGAAGTACATTCAATCCGACGTCACTGACACAGTATAAATAGGGTACTATCTCTTTATGGAAAACGGCCGAAACTACGCGCTTTGTAATCTCAAGGCATCTATATAAAGCACGGTTAGCGCAGCGGTTAAGCTATTGACTGCTGCGCTGCTTGTCGCGGGTTCAATTCCCGCGCGGAACAAATATTCAGAACATGTCCTACAAGTAGTTGTTCCGGGTCTGGCTGTTTGTGTCTGTGAATTTATATGTTTAAAAATGCACCCACGATAAAAGTAATTTCTAGTGTGGTTCAACGTTTTTTTTTTTTTTTAATAAAAATATTACAAAGTGCCTAATGCGCGTTTGGTTTACGTTAACGCGATGAACTCGTTTATGTTATTCGCATTAGTAATTAATTCAAGGACACTGCAAAGACATGATACTCATATACTGAAAAGTAGTGAAAAAAAAATTCAAATATGTTGAATCGGTAGATATTACCATCTACCATTATTTTTTATGTGAATGTTATGATATATTATAATGTGTGGGTACTTGTTTTCCAAATGTCTGTCAGTCTGCGATCGGCCATTAAACTGTGTAACGAGCACTCCTTGATTATATTTAAACATTGATCAAGAATACTAAAAATATATTATAGTACGATATTACCATTTATTAATGCAAAATATACATTTATCGTCTTGCATCCATACCCCCGTCTGAAATCGTAGGCACAAATCGCGACCTACACGCGGCTTGTCTGCATCTCTGGATATTCTTTGATTGTCGTTTTAGTTTAGCGCGCCACCGCGCGCATTTTACGAATTCGGGAGTACGGCGTTTAGCTCCGCCCACATGCACAAGGTCATTGAGGCTACTATAACCGTTAAATGTAATAATTTATTAGAAGTCCGATATTCCGGCGCCTAAATAGTTAAATTTGATTTGACAAGAGAAAAATGTGGATTTGCCTTTTGGTACACGTAGTTAATATATATGCCACTATACGTTTTGTTTTTAAATATCTCTAAAAATACCACCAGATGGCGTGTAACAAGGCATTTCATCATTTTTGAAGGAAAAATGTATGCATCTAGTATACATACTCGTATAAATATCCCAAAACTTAAATATTTTACACACAATTGTTAGTTAAAAGGCGTATCTAAATTCTTCTTTTGTCGGCATTTTATTCAAGTTTAGGTATATAAGCGCCGTAATTTTCGTTTTTTTTTTAAATAATTATAAACTAACGCTTGCCCGCAATCCCGCCTGATGGTAAGCAGTGATGCGATCGTTGACGGTAAAGCGGGCTAGTTTATTAAGAGCCTATTCACTCAGAAAAACTGAGCGAATAGGAAGGAAGACGGTAGTTGAGTGAGGTGATGTAATGTTAAACCCAACAACACGACCAATGATGCTGCGCCAAAGGGAGATTGATCTGAAGACCCTCCACGATTAAACTCCCAACACAACAACATTAGGCGCATCGTACCCGGCACACATCGCAACACAACTGCTCAGAACCGTCCTCCGTAATAATATAGAATTGTTTCTTAAATAAGTCATATTCTTTGGTAGTATTGTATAATCAATCTACCTTTAGTACATAATCATTTTACAGGTTATATAGCCCAGTTCTCATTATCAATTTCAAAGGAATTCCCATCAAGTATCAAGGCCACGTTCGAGTTGTATTGAAAGCGAGAGTATCTACCTAACGGCACAACGATAGTGCAAGTTTGTAAACTTACCGAGAATGAACAGATTCATTTTCGCTTCAAACATTTTACATTACTTTGTGGACCCAACTTTAAAAGGACCCTGAGACCTCTAAGTTTGTTTCGGATTTTCTTCCAGAGTAATCAGATCAAAAACAATTTTTCAAATCGGATCAATAGATCTGAGATTACCGAGTTCAAACAAACAAAGTAATAAACTCTTCAGCTTTATAGATTAACTAACTGCGCCTTGCGGCTTCACCTGTGTAAGTTTCGATATGTTTTTTTATATGCTCCGCTTCTATTGGTCGCAGCGTAATATTATATAGCCTAAAGCCTTCCTGGAGTAATGGGTAATTCAATACAAAAATAATTTTTCAATTCGGATCAGTAGTTCCTGAGATTAGCGCGTTCAAACAAACAAACTCTTCAGCTTTATATATTAGTATAGATATATATACATTAATTCATCATTTTTGCGACTCGGTAGCCTTAGAAAGCAGAAATAATAAAATTAAAATAAAAAAGTAAATACTGTCTATGAAACACCTATCCTAATTACGTTGTAGGATATTACAAATACTTTGTAATACCTGCTTGCTTTCCTATATGAGAATTCAATTAAGATAGCTGTAATATTAGGTACAACCGTCATTATCCTGTAGAAATTATAAGAATCAAGTGAAGGAAATAAGTTGTTGAGGTGGCAACCTGCCACTTATCTTGCCTTATCTACTTATCTTAGCTCTAAAGTTAATCATTATAGAGAATACTAGTTTCTTAGACCTAAGATTCAGAATTCATTTATCATTACCCATATGTGTATAGCCACATGCACCTAAATAGCATCCTTTTATTCGGGGTGTTTGGCATATTATGAATGAGGCCCATTTTACGTTCCTACTGTTATTGCCCAAATAAATAAATAAAATTGTTGTTGAATTTTCAACTTTCAGCCGTTGACTTGAGCGTTGAAAATCCAGCAAGCCGTTTTTCTTTAGACAATAATTTATGTTATAAAAAAAATTATTACATTACATATTGCTAATTTTGAGGTTATTATTTTGTGTAGAACGTCTGCCATTGGACTCTGCCAATATTGTTGATGGTACTATACGGACAAAAGCAGATCAAGCTACCCGAAATTGTCAAATATTCACATTCTACCTTAAGCCTTAATGCTTTACCCATAATATTGAATATCTAATAAAGAAATCTGACATATTTTTGAACTCCAGGCGGATAGTCCCATAATTTGAAGAACGTTCACAATCTGTCTAAAAATACTTCTAATATCTCAACACTTTGATAAAAATAGAATAGAATAGAATGGAATACAATAGAATAGAATAGAATAGAATAGAATAGAATAGAATAGAATAGAATAGAATAGAATAGAATAGAATAGAATAGAATAGAATAGAATAGAATAGAATAGAATAGAATAGAATAGAATAGAATAGAATAGAATAGAATAGAATAGAATAGAATAGAATAGAATAGAATAGAATAGAATAGAATAGAATAGAATAGAATACTTTTTATTATGTACACTATATAGATAGAAGGTTTTGACAATCGTTTTTCACTAAGATGAGACTGTTAGTAGATTTTGAACTTTAAACATTAATGGAAGTAGGCTTTTCATCATCATCATCATCATTTCAGCCGAAAGACGTCCACTGCTGGACATAGGCCTCCCCCAAGGCTCTAAACGACGACCGGTCCTGCGCCTCCCGCATCCAGCGGTTTTCTGCGACCTTCACCAGGTCATCGGTTTACCTTGTCGGGGGCCTACCCACGCTACGTCTTCCGGTGCGTGGTCGCCTTTCGAGAACCCGTCGACCCCATCGGGCATCGGTCCCATGGGCAATGTGTCCAGCCCACTGCCATTTTAGTGTTGCAATTCTTCGGGCTATATGGGCTACTCTCGTTCTTCTACGGATCTCCTCATTCCTGATTCGATCGCGCAGTGAAACCTCAAGCATAGCCCTCTCCATTGCCCTTTGAGTGACTTAGAGCCTTCTTTCTTATAAGGCCCATTGTTAGCGACCACGTCTCAATTCCATAAGTCATCACTGGTAACTCACACTGGTCGAACACTTTTGTCTTGAGACACTGCGGTATTTCGGATGAGAAGTTTTTCTGTAGCTTCCCGAAAGCAGCCCAGCCGAGTTGGATTCGACGATTGACCTCTTTCTCGAAGTTGGACCTTCCTAACTGGATAGTTTGTCCCAGGTACACGTAACTGTTAACAACTTCGAGAACAGAACCTCCAATCTTTACAGGAGTCGGTACAACATGGGCATTAGACATGACTTTCGTCTTGTCCATGTTCATTTCAAGACCGACTCGCTCGGAGGCTCTACTGAGGTATTCGAGCATTATACTCTGGTCCTCCGCGGTCTCAACCGTGACTACAATATCATCAGCAAACCGAAGGTGTGTCATGTACTCGCCATTGATGTTGATGCCCAGTTCTTTCCAGTCCAGAACCTTGAAGACCTTGAAGTAGGCTTCTGTTATAATTATGTTCAACGATCATTTTAAAATAGTTCTTAAAAGAACAGCAAACATCGTCAATTAATTATAAATCGCGTCAATTTGGCATATATGAGGTGTTTGACCTAAGGCCACACTGACCTTGAGAAAAACATTTGACATTTATACGTTCAAAAACCGGGCGTGAATCACAAACAAGGCTTAAAAAATCCCTATCAAACATTATATCACCGCTCGCATTATACACCCAATCCTTCATTACATAAACTTGAAACCAATACTAACAGTAACAGTACAATCAACAGTACTGTCTGTCTGTAAGATAATCCGTCAGTACTAATATTATAAATGCGAAAATAACTGTCTGTCTGTCAGTTACGCTTTCCCGCTTAAAACTCTCAATCGATTTTGATGAAATTTGACACATCTTTAGACCCTGAGAAAGGACATAGGCTACCTTTTATTGAAAAAGCGATTTGTCGTGTTCCGGCATGATGTCTGGTGAAGCCGTACGGAGGACGGGTCTGAGCAGTTGTGTTGCGATGTGTGCCGGGTACGATGCGCTAAATGTTGTTGTGTTGGGAGTTTGGTCGTGGAGGGTCTTCAGGTCAATCTCCCTTTGGCGCAGCATCGTTGGTCGTGTTGTTGGGTTTAACATTGCATCACCTCGCTCAACTATCATCTTCCTTCCTATTTGCTCAGTTTTTCTGAGTGAATAGCTTCTTAATAAACTAGCGCGCTTTACCATCAACGATCGCATCACTGCTTACCATCAGACGGGATTGCGGTCAAGCGATAGTTTATAATTATTAAAAAAAAATTATATTCCTAAGGGAAATCTAAAAAGTGCGATATAACCGAATTCCACGCGGGCGAAGCCGTGGGCGGTAAGCTAGTATTTCATTTGATTCCACCCGCTCATATCACGTAGCGTAGCAGGTTTTTCCTCAAAACCCGACAGTGTCCACTCGTGCGCATCGGATCCGTTGCGCGAGTCCGTTATGACATAACTTTCGCTGTCGTTCCGTGTCGTCTCATTGAGTTTGTCATGACGTGATCTTGACTTTGAAGATGGGTACTACTCTCGCTTTTGTTGGAAAAGGTAGAAGCATGAACGGGTTCTGTTTTTAGGGTTTTATTTATTTAATTTAACGTGTTTTTTGTATGTATGGGGTTATAGCTTTATTTATTTTGAAGCTTTTTTCTATAATTTATAAATTAGTGTTTGACCGCAATTCCGCCTGATGGTAAGCAGTGACGCAATCGTTGATGGTAAAGCGCACTAGTTTATTAAGAGCCTATTCACTCTAGCCTTGAAGACACTCAAATTGTAGTCCGGCGGAAACACCGCCGCTGGTAAATTATTCCAGTCCCTCAATGTTCGCAGTATAAAAGAGGAGGCGAAACTCTTCGTCCGGATCGTAGTGGCGTTAACATATTTATTAAAATAAAATCTATATTGTTTACAATAAGCATGCAATCCCCAGATGTGTACCTATAATTCATCGTAGATGGCGAGTATATTGCTTTCAACCAGGCAAAATGCGTCTCCAGGCTGCTTGAGAATCCAGGAGGAATAATAACGCCTAATTACTTGCGATTACTAGGCCAACGAGACATAATCGTAGTCTGCATTAGGTACTGTAGAACTATATTTCTTATTTTCTTTTCAATAACGGCATTATAACACTGGTCCATATTGTGCGCGCGTTGATGTCTTTTCTTCGACCCAGTGAATGTATACAATAATTATGAGTGTGTTTTGTTATTTTTTGTATTATTTTCTTTAATAAACGTTAAATACATTTATAATGATAGTTTAATTACATTATTAATGTCCTATTTAAACCATAACTTACCACAAAAGCTTTCAAAATTTAGATAGTGAGTATTTACAATACAAAATTAATATATGTCACAGTTAGTTCCATTTTACTTAACTCGTACTATTTCCCTTCGTGATAACTTGCAACGAAGTAAAAAATCACTAACTAAGGTCGACAATTAACTAAGTCAAAACTATGTCAGAGATTGTCTAAAGAATAGTTAACTAGTTTGACGTTTTTAGTTTTTCTTAATTACAAAAAGATTTTCATGCATTAATCCTCTTTTGATATAATCTTTATTTTTTTTTTCCTTTAAACAAAAACTAAAAACGCAAAGATATGCTATGACTAGTCTAAGCTATAACGAGTCTTATTTTTAAAAAGTTTGAAATTCATTATCTCAAAACATGATTTTTCGACTTGATGATTTTTCTCTCTACGGGGACGATATTGCAACATAATGGCCAAAACTGTAAACAACAATCATATTATAATATGTTTCTATATAATATTTAAAACTAGTGCTTGACTTAAATCCCTTCTGATGGTAAGCAGTGATGCAATCGTTGATGGTAAAGCGCGCTAGTTTATTAAGCCTATTCATTCTAACCTTGAAGACACTAGTACTATTTATTATACACGCCGAGTAAGTTATGATTGTTCCATATCCGGACATAGATCTGAAATCCGGACTGCTCCTGAGAAATTTCAGATAGAAAAATCTAATAACATATTGCCCGACCCAGGAATTCAATTTAGAATATCATGCTTAGTAGTAATGTTTGCGACTAATGAGATAGAGGCAACGAGTGACTTTTTTATATAAATAGTTTTCAAATGAACTATACTAAGCAATATTACTTTATTTTAAGTCAGTAATTTTGAGAAATTTTAAAGAAAGGAGAAGAAATTTTAAAGAAGAAAAAAAGAAGAGAGATTTTAAGAAAATAAGCGATATTCATAATATAAATACCAGGAACAAACACAATCTTGCTGTACATCACACTCGTTTCCACAGAGTAGGCAACTCGTTCATGGGTCAATGTATACACTTTTACAACAAGCTTCCCATGGACATTCGAAACTTACCCATTAAACGATTTAAAAACTATATAAAGGCCAAACTTTGCAAAAAGGGGTATTATAAAATCACAGATTATTTAGAAGACAAAAAAGCTTGGGACTGAGCTGCTCGCTCTGTTAAGTATTGTTATTAAGCAATATGCGTAATTATAAGGTAAGTTATTGTAATCATTCTCATTTTTAATGTCTGGACTTGAAAAAAGACGATGATCCCCGAGTTTGTTTCGGCTATTTCTTCTTAGAGGTAGTAAAAAAAAAATACATGGCGTGTAAAAGGGATCGGTGATCCTACTTGTTAATAAACGATTTCATTTCATTTCATTTGATATTCGTGTAAAATATTTTGCAAAAAGTAAATAGATAAATTATTGTCAATTCATATGGTATCATTAATTGTTTGGGTAGTTTTTCAATTTTCGGGCTTATGATTTTAATTAGGTACGTCATTTTACTGCAAATATACATATTTTATTTATAAATTTAACTATAAATAATGATAACAATCAGTTGACTCAAGTAAATGTGTGGTGAAGGGGTTCTAGCAAAAGATGAAGCAATTTTAGTATCAAGGAGAGGTGACTAACAGTCACTTCTACTTTCAGCCATTAATCTTAATATAATGTTTTTATTCTCTCCATTAGTAGGAACAAAACAGTTATTGACTTCAGTATTCCTACTATAAAAATATGTGAAATTGAATATATATTTTTAGCGATCAGAAGTGGTGTTTATGTTTAGATAGGAATAAAATAACAATCGCTGAGTACACAATAACATGCAAAACGATAGCAATCAGCTCTTAAATAATACGGAAAATATAGGTCTCACAGAGTTTCGGTGATGTTACAGCTTCAAGTGACGATTCAAAAAAAAAAAAAAAAGCGAGGTGCGGGTAAGCCGCGCCTTTTATAGTGAGCTTGAGGTGGGGTTGCCAACAATATTATATTATAATTAAACCTCGTTTAACAATGACTACTTGTGAATACACTTTTAAGGGCTTAACAAATATTTATAGAATTGCTAAGTTCTACTTTTTTAAACGACTTCAAAAAGGAGGAGGTTACTCAATTCGACCGTATATATTCATTTTTTTTATGTTTGTTCGCGGATAACTTCGTCGTTTATGAACCGATTTTGATAATTCTTTTTCTGTTGGAAAGAAGACATTTCCAAGGTGGTTCCATGATAAGGAAATCAGGATTTGATGGTGGAAGACCAGTGCATTTGTAAGTTTTTGCATTAAGTATTTTAGCGTCAGCATCCAGTCTAACCGGATGCAGCTGAACAGTACTTTTCACAACTAAAAAGTTTAAAATAAAAACTTTTATTACAAAAAAAAAAAAAAATACAACCGACTTACAAAAAACACTACAAAGTGAAAAAAACTAATTTCGGAAGTCGGTGTCAAAAACTAATATACAAAAACCAAAGACACCGACTTCCGAAATTAGTTATTTTTCACTTTGTAGTGTTTTTTGAAAGTCGGTTGTTTAAAAAAAAAAAAGTTTTTATGCTTATTTAAGTACTACGTACAAAACTTAAATACCGTGGACAAGCGACTTATTTACTAATAATGTAAACAAATGTGAGTCTAGTCTTTCTAAGTCTACTTGGACACCAATGACTGGTTAAAAAGTGAAGGAAAACATCTTGAGGAAACCTGGACTTTAAGTCTGAAATCGCCAACCCGCATTGAGCAAGTGTGGTGATGACGCTCAATCCTTCTCTGTATGAGAAGAGACCTGTGCCCAGCAGAGGGACGATAAAAAAGTTTGATGATGTGTCTATGGAAAAATAACTTTAACTCCTACATTAAAAAGTTCATTATAGGCAATAACTTCAAATAATTTTGTAACTTTTCAACACTCTAAAACTAACTCAATTACTATTGTGATATAGTTGATATTTGCCAAAATTTACATTACATCAATTTGAAATATTTTGCATTGACATTACCTTAGTTATTCCCTACCGCCTCTATTGGTTTATTAGTACTAATATCAAGTTTAATATAAAATACTTGCACCTTATACTATATTTAAAGGAAAGGAAAACACATAACATAGAAGTTATCATTAGGTAACGAATAGATTCATAAGAAGCTACCTAGTTGATCTATAAAATATCTAGAAATACTTGTATTAGTAATAAGGTTTCAGACATTCTAGTTGAATGCAAGGAATGCTTGTTAGCAACAGTTTAATTGTGTAGCGGTAAAGGAGTATTTACATTAAAGTTTGCCACAGTTAGTTCACTTTAGATGAGGCATAGATATGCATCATTATTTTTTCTTTAAACGAATCCTGAATATAATTTGTTTAGAATAAGCAACTGAATCGTTTCCAATAATTTTTACACCATGTTATATTTTTTCCCAAATACATTTAGATATTCTTGCAGTGTGGTTATCAAGCGCACAACTCAGCTGGCGTTAGATCATAGTATTAGGCACGTGAGACAGGGCTCTTCCGCGCCGCGCCGCTGTAAGCGCGGCTTGGCGAGCATGTGACAATATTTTTGTTAGGACAACCAAGTGAGATAAAAAGCTCATAACTTTGTGGTTTTTCATGATATCTTTTTGAAATTTTATACAAAGGTTTTTTGCTAAAAAATACAAGCGCCCTAGCCAATGTAACACAGCTTCATAACCAAACGAAATAGAAATTCGTCTTTGTCGACTTTATTAAGTCTATTCACTCATTTTTTTTTCTATTTTGGCGAGACTTTTATTAACATGTAGCTGATTTAATAAGGAGTAACTTAGCCTAAGTTACTCTTTATTAAATCACTTTCGAAGTAAACTTAAGCGAGGGTAACCGCGAGGCGCAGCTAGTGTGCATAATATAATACATCCTTATTCTACTCTTAGTGAAGTACACAATCACATGTATTTTTAATAGTCATTAAACAAACTAAACAGAATTCCGTCTTCCTTCCTATTCACTCAGTTCTTTTTGAGTGAATAGGCTTAATAAAGTAGACGATGACGTATTTCGATTTCGTTTCATTATGAAGCGATGTTACATTGGCTAGGGGCCCTGGACACGTTTTGGGTTTCGTATAAACCAAAAATAACATAAAATATTAAATTAAATTTAAATTTGAGGTTCAAAAAAGTATAATTTCGAAGATATAAGTTATATCTTCGAAATTATGCTTTTATAAATACGGATAAATCATCAAACCAAATTCATTTAATAAAATGAGACATCTTGTTCAAAAATCAAACTAAATTTTAACTCAGTCTTTGTCTTCAGGCACTGTGCTTTGTCATCGTTCGTCGTGTACTTTACAAAGTTCTTACAAAAGTCTGTGTCATTTTTAAATTTACGACATTTCAAATAACATGTTTTACAACAACATGCCATAGCGTCTGACTTTTGTAAATGGTATTGTTTTCCTTTCTTACAACTGTTACACACATACAACTATAATTACGCTGTGCCGACCCCAAATATATTATAATAAGAACAACCAAATTGTAATGAAAGGAAAAAATATTTAATTTGGAAAGATAATTTATCTTTCCAAATTAAATATTTTTTGGCTTTAATTTGGCAATGCCACACAATTTACAGCAAATTTTATATGCATGTGTAAACCATCCAAGTTCTAAAATATTTATTATTTATTTATAAACCAGCGCTTGACCGCAATCCCGCCTGATGGTTAGCAGTGACGCAATCGTTGATGGTAAAGCGCACTAGTTTATTAAGAGCCTATTCACTCTACCCTTGAAACACTCAAATTGTAGTCCGACGGAAACACCGCCGCCGGCAGATTGTTCCAGTCCCTCGATGTACGCGGTATAAAGGAGGAGGCGAAACGCTTCGTCCGGATCGTAGAGGTGTTAACAACATAAGGGTGGAAACTCGTACGACGGGTCGTCCGATGGTGGAACGGAGATGGGGGAATTAAATCGTGCAATTCCCTCGCACACTCCCCAAAATGTATCCTATAGAACACCGAAAGGCTGGCTACTCTACGCCTGTGCTCTAGGCTTTCGAGACCAACTCGAGTTAAATCAGGGTCACCAGTCAGCCTCTTCGCACGCCTCTCCACTGAACCCAAAGTGGCCAATTAAAAATTCGTTCGTTTGTTGTATCGGTCGTTTAAGCAGTATATTTTTCAAGACGGGTCGTTTTAAGCAGTAGATTGCTCACCTTAGTGTACAATGGCTCTATAGTGGAAGGAGTCACAGATGATTGCAGATGTGTGACGGCTAGTAAGTGCATTGGCACACAGTTCAATAACGCTGAGCTATCTAATTGTCTGTTCACAACCAGTTTATGTTTCGTTTCATAATCGTCTGGCCGCAGCCGATATTAGAACAGTTATGTTCTGAATTTTTAATTAATTTGATAAAATAAGCAGTAATTATCAAACTAAATACATGTCATACAAATATTTGGTTCTGTGCGGGAATCGTACCCGCGACACGTAGCGCAACAGTCAATAGCTTAACCGTGCAGTCAAAACTACATAGAATACTCTTGTATCCCAATACCTCACGAGATCGAAATTTATGCGAGTGAAATCGCCGGGCGCAACTAGCACATTCGTATATACATAGGGGTACCAATATGAAATTACCGTTTTTTAAGGAAAATAAAACGCTTATTTTAAAGAAAACAGACAAAAAAAGTTTATTCAAAGTATTTGCCATTGCTAGCTACACATTTTTCCCATCTTTTTATTAAGTTGTGGATGCCCTGCCAAAAAAACTGCTCTTGTTTTGATAAAAACCATTCAGAGACCCAATTTTCCAGTTCTTCAGATGTTTTGAAGTGCTGCTTAGCCAGTGCGTGTCCCATCGATGAAAACAAATGGTAGTCGGAAGGTGCCAAGTCTGGTGAATACGGCGGGTGGGGTAACACTTCCCACTTAAGTGCATTTATCGTTTCTTTAACTTGTTTTGCTGTATGTGATGGAGCATTGTCGTGAAGCAAAATTACCTTTCCGTGTCTTGTGGCCCATTCTGGTCGTTTTTCTGTCAATGCATGGTTCAAATTGATCATTTGTTGTCGGTAGCGATCAGTATTGACAGTTTCACCAGGTTTTAATAGCTCATGATACACCACACCCTTCTGGTCCCACCAAACACAGAGCATTCTCTTCTTTCCGAAGCGATCGTTGAAACCAATTTCTACATGTTTTTTCTGAAAGAGCATGATCACCATAAGCTTTGATAAGCATTCTGTGAGCATCAGCTGCATTTTTCCTTAAAAAAAAATAATGCAATAAAACTTCCCGCATATGATGATTTTCTGGTACAAAATTTTCCATTTTTAACTAAAAAAAAATACAATCTTGGTTCCACTATGACTTGCAGTAAACTAAATATATTCCACAGATGTCATACCAACAAAATAAAAAAAAAAGGCTCGTTCACAATAATCATTAGCTACACAGCTAAATCTGTGTTACCGGTAATTTCATATTGGTAGACCGGTAAGTCATAGCTTATGTTCTTGTAAACCGTAAACATCTAAGAATAAGGCTTTCTTACAAACTATCGTTATTTATTTTTTCGTTTATTACTGATAAAGGGAAGTAAGAGGATATTGCCGTTATTACCAAAATTGGTGACGTCTATCCTGTGTGGTTAGGACATAGTTTGTTGCTAATTTATTAATGAAATATGCTGTACATAACAGGTGATTGTATCTAAGACCTTCAGTGTGTGAGTTGTATGTGTATTACTACAAATTCCTTTTACTATCTACTTGCTATGCTTGTTGTTGGTTGGCGTAATAGTTCATAGTTATTTTTAGTGGTTCTGTTGAAACACTTTCATTTCACTGTGAAAACATTGTAAGTGGTACCCAATCAGACCGCCTCCCCTTCGCCTTCTGTGAGCGGAATCAGGCCAGGCTCAGTGTGGTTTGGTAGAAGTCATACGTTTTCGAATATTTGATTCCAGAACATTTCAATTTCCTTGAGATAATTTATTTCTTTAACTATTTTGAGAGCTGTGCTGACGAAATAATTTATACAAAGTTTTAGTCTGTCAGGGTTTGAATTTAAGACCATGGCTTATAAAGCGGCTCCTACTACCGTCCCACTGTTAGCCTTAGTAGTGCAGGTTGGTAAACTAAAATGGTCGCGGGCCTGCGGGCGGTGAGCAGTGGGCAGCTCGCCGCCCGGTAAGGACCAGGCCCGGGTCGACGGCGCGTCGTGTTTCACGCGTGCCTCAAAGAGATGTCAGCACTTCGTGACGGGTCCACGAAGACCGATGCCTCCTGGGTCAGGTTTGCTGGTTGGTTGAACAAGAAACCGTGGCCCTGGCCGTCGCAACAGGCAAATGAAGAAACATGGGTGGGTTTTAGTCAGTAAATAGATACTGTTATTTTATAGTCGCTGTTACACATAGGATGATATTTAGGCTTCTTTCATGCAACTTAACTTTCTTGTGATTATGCCTTTTTGATAACGATGTGTTAAAACTATCATGTTTCCAGTATCAGACAAAGAAGGAGCTATACAGGCTGAATAGCGTTATCCCTTTTTCACACCAATTTAATGATAGTTTTAGTAGGGCTTCAGAATAGGGAATTAGTAAAAATAGTATCATAGTCGTATATTGACAGATTTTTAAACCAGTCACCGCACACATCGTCGATATCAGTATGCTTCGTATCCTTGTCATTTAAATTACATTTAAAAACTACGAATCAAATCGTTTCTAAACAGGCTCCATCGAGGTGAGGATGTTTTATTGCAAAACATTTCGGAAATGTAGTTAGACCCTGGCTATTTATTCTAATCTAGAACGTTTGATGCCTTTGCCTCTGAAGGTAAGTGAACTGAAAACGTCTAAAACTCTGACATTGAGATGGTCTCCACCTTTCGATTGCATATACATACATATGTGTCACCCTCGCATGCTTAGCTCTTTCATAATCATAATCATCATCAACTTTTTTATCGTCCCTCAGTTGGGCACAGGCCTCCTCTCATACAGAGAAGGATTGAGCGTAATCACCACGCTTGCTCAATGCGGGTTGGCGATTTTAGGCTTAAAGTCCAGGTTTCCTCAAGATGTTTTCCTTCACCTTGTAATCAGTCATTGGTGTCCAAGATATACTTAGAAAGTACATATAACTTTAGAAAAAGTTACATTGGCACGTATCTCACCTGGAATCGAACCTGCACACACATACTTGAGAGGCTGATGTTTTAACCACTAGGCCACCACGACTGTGTTAAGCTCTTTGATCTACCCCTAATCTTAGTAAAATAATGAATTATGTCTAAAGGATAGGCAGTAGCAATCTGCTTGCTGGTCATATATTTCCTATAGTAAAAATGCATACCCCCACCGCACAGTGCTGCATACCCCCACCCTGTTATAAGTTAAACCATTATCAACTTTATTTCAATGACAATCAAGTTGATTTCAGAGTGACGAGGCACTATTGAAAAACTTAGGAAAATGTTTGTTAACATCTTTGGCAAATAAACGTAAACGTAGGAGAGAATGAGCCCTGGACGGGAGACAACATCACACCTGGCCACCGTTGGCGCAGGCTTGCGGGCGGCGAACGATGGGCAGCTGGCCGCCCGGTAAGGACCAGGTCCGAGTCGACAGCACGTTGTGTTTCACACCCGCCTCAAAGTGATGTCAGCACACCGTGACGGGGTCCACGACGACCCATTGGTCGTCCACCAACCCACCCGTGTCCCTTCACTTGCTTGCATTATATATGCGAGGATGTTTTTTTTTTTTTTATTTGGGATGGGAAATCATCTAATGACCCGCTCTGGGCGGAGCGGAAGGGCGTGTCAGGCTTTTACTGACTAAAACCCACCCGTGTTCCTTCACTTGCCTATGTGCCAGGGCCACGGTTTCTTTTTGAAACAACCCGCAACCCCTTCCGCTCCGCCCAGAGCGGGTCATTAGATGATTTTCCGTGCATAATAAAAAGAAAATATGATATATGTGTACATAGTTACTAGTAGTAGTAGTGTATTGTGTGTGTAGTGTTAGTTAGTGGGTGGTTCGATCCCCGGCCTGGGTCGTGGATGTTTATCTATATATGTATCTATTATAAAATATAGTATCGTTGAGTTAGTATCCCATAACACAAGTCTCGAGCTTACTTTGGGGCTAGCTCAATCTGTGTGATTTGTCCGTATATATTTATTATTATTATATTTATTATTTACAGGAGTGATGCTGTTATAATTTTGAAATTTGCATTTTGTTTTATTTTGATTGTTGTTGTTTTGTTGTCACCTGCCGGTGTCGCGCGCTCATCACGGATTCATTTGTATTGTCAATTAATGTCTATTGTCTTTGATCCCTGGCCCTGGCATCCAGCAATGGAAAAAATTTATACGTACAAAGCTTTGACATAATGTGTTATTTCATGTTTTATTTCATTAAACAAAAGATAGAACATAACGTATTAGTTTAGTTCTGTTATTCACATTATGAGGTTAGTATTGACTATCAAAATAACAGCTAAAATATTCATTATAAATATGAGGACTCACTATTAATGGCAAATGAGCAAAATATTGAAGATAACACCATAAAACATAAGCTGGCACGGCATTTTATAAGTTCTTTCTACGGTTCTTACACACGATTTACGGTTCTTAATTTAATTCAGACTTCAATTTCTATCATAAATTATATATGCGACGATTTTTTTTTTTTTTTTATTTAGGATGGGAAATCATCAAATGACTTCTCCCGCTCTGGGCGGAGCGGAAGGGCGTGTCAGACTTTTATTAACTAAAACCCACCCGCGTTCCTTCACATGCCTGTGCGCCAGGGCCACGGTTTCTTGTTTAACCAACCCGCAACCCTGACCCAAGAGGCATCGGTCTTCGTGGACCCCGTCACGATGTGCTGACAACTTTTTGAGGCGCGTCTGAAACACAACGCGCCGTCGTCAACTCGGGCCGTCGTCAACTCGGGCCTGGTCTTTACCGGGCGACGAGCTGATGGGCGACGATGCTTAGCTACGAATACTCACCTAGTGATTAGTTGAAATGCGGTGCTTAGTTGATGAAATAAAATAGCCCTAGTTTTAAACATACGAGAGTGGTGATGTGACGTATCTTAACTATTGGTTGCCAGATGCTTTTGAGATGTTTTCGAAACAATATAAATATTTGAAAACATTTTGTTCCCAAGTGTTGATTAAATTTGCTCAAATGTCTAATATTTACAAAACTTTTCGATAACGATGCATTTGAAGCGCAGTAGCAAACCATAACTATTTATATTAATCTATCAGTTGCATAAAATTGATTATTAATGTAATTGACTAGATATTCGTAGTTTTAATCAAATAATTCGTTAGTTTTATTAATCTTGTATTTATCAGTCAATATCAATTAGGTATGCATTTATTATAGTCCATAACGGATCATAAATGAAGTGTTACTATTAATAAATATTGTAGCTAGATAATAGAAAAAAATAATTTTTAATACGTATTTATTGGTATCTGGTGGGCGATTATGTCAAGGTCACGGCCAGTTGATTAATTTATTCATAATTATTTATATATTCTGTTTCATAAGGAATGTTAAATAATATCGCACCGGAAAATTAAAACACATCCTTTTTGATACGATTATTTTCTAGATTTATGGCTTAAGTGACATTGGTTTTAATAATGTCAAAAGGAAAACGAGAAATCGATAATTTTTTTTAAAGGTTAGGGGGCACTCACATCGAATGTGGCCTAAAATTACTCGAAGACCAGTTGCCATAATCAAAAACATACAAAATCGAATTGAAATCTCATTTTAGCGACATTTAATGTGAAAATACCTGTCAAAAATGTAGGTAAATAAGATGTTTTTTTTTATAGATTGAAACTGATGACACGGTCGCGCGTGTTGCGGATTAAATTCTTTATTCAAAAATATTTGTATGGCCTACAGGCAATTATTGTTCCGAGTCTGGTTCTTCGTGTAAGTATGTGAGTTTAAATATTTGGAAACGTTTAATTAATTCGTATTTTAGTTATTTCTAGTGTTAAATCCACGGTTTAAAAAAAGTCATTTAAAAAACGGTCAATGTGTCATCTGTCAAAAATGTAAGGAATACAAAAGTTTTTTTTTTTATAGATTGATACTAGGAACTGTAAAATTACTTAAAACTACACTAGATGCCACTCTGTTAGCTTTTGTAGTACTAGCATTAACATTCTAAACTAGCGCTTGACCGCAATCCCGCCTGATGGTAAGCAGTGATGCGATCGTTGATGGTAAAGCGCGTTAGTTTATTAAGAGCCTATTCACTCAGAAAAACTGAGCGAATAAGAAGGAAGACGGCAGTTGAGCGAGGTAATGCAATCTTAAACCCAACAACACGACCAACGATGCTGCGCCAAAGGGAGATTAATCTGAAGACCCTCCACGACCAAACTCCCAACACAACAACATTAGGCGCATCGTACCCGGCACACATCGCAACACAACTGCTCAGACCCGTCCTCCGTACGGCTTCACCGGACATCATGCCGGAACACGACAAATCGCTTGGCGGCAAGGCTTTGTCTGGTGGGTGGTAACTTTTGCCGGCGGCCGATGTTATTGCCTACCACGGAGGAACATGCTAGCGAGTATATCCCGGATACTTGCTTGCGGAATACGTTCCCACTACTACTACTACCGCATTAATCACATTCTTCAGCTCTCTGATAGTCTGCGGAGCCGGTTGTACTGATCTCACACGCCGTTTCAGAACGTCCCAAACATGCTCAATGGGATTGAGGTCGAGACTTCGAGCTGGCCAATCCAAACGAATGCCGACCTCTTGCACATACGCTTCAACATCGAGAGATCGGTGGGCGCCAGCATTGTCGTTCATAAAAATCGAGTCTTCACCTAGAGCGACCAATGCGGGTTGTGCATGAGGAATTAGAACTTCCGTTATGAATCGATGCCCAGTCAGTGAGCCGTTTTCAATGAAGACTCGCTCTGTACGATCCATTGAATTTATTCCTGCCCAAAACATAACAGAGCCCCCACAATAAGGTGTGATTTCTTCGAAACATGCCTCTGCAAAGCGTTCTCTTGGTCTTCTTAGCACTCGCCGACGTCGATCTTCACCGAACAGAGATATTCTGGCTTCATCAGAGAACAAAACCCTATTCCAATCATCTTGAGTCCATGATTCACAATTTTTAGCGGACCTAAGTCTGTTAACTCTGTGCTCACGGAGTAATTTGGGGCCGAGAGCCGGGCGGTGACTGCGTATATTGGCAACGAGAAGTCTCCTCCTGACCGTCCATAGACTAATATGCACATTTCTTACTGCTTAGAGGCTATTCTTAAGATCTACATACGAAGATTTGCGATTTCTCAATGCGCGCCTCACAAGAAAATGATCATCTCGTGATTGGGTACATGGTTTTCTTCCAGAACCAGGCCTTCTCTCGACGAAACCAGTCTCCTGATATCGCTGCCAGGTCCTTTGGACCGTCGACCGACTAACATTTAGCCTCCTAGCCTCGAAGCATTGGCTGCAACCCACTAGCACAAGCAGTGCGATAATTTTGGTAGCTTTTACCACTTTACCTTTGGAAGCTTTTACTACCACTTTTAATACAGCCAAACGGCAATAAATAAAGCTTTGTCAATCATAATCGATATTAATTGAATAACAGTTATGAAAGTCGATGTTAACTTCTGAAACTTCGCGCCAAAAATGTACGATAAAAAGGGATTTTCTGTAAAAATGAGCACTAAATGAAAATTTGAATTTAGAACGTATTTTTTTAAATACCACGGCATGTTTAAAACCGGCCAGTAACGTGTACAAAAGATTGAAAACTTTTTTGTATTGTATCATTTTTAAGATGAATGAAAATGAAAACCGTCCGTTTTATTTTACAAATGAGTGTATTAAATAAATAATCATGTCGCTGACAACATTTCTTTACGAAAGGCTTCCTGTCAATTTTAGTTAACATACATTTAAATGCTGTGAAAATGCACAACATATCGTGAAATTGCATCATGTCTCACCCAAGTGCGAATAAGTACATAACTAGTAAGTTATCCCACTTAAATTATTTCTACGTGTGTGGGATGAAAATTATTTCACATTACACACAGCCTTGCATTTCACCATCACTTTTACAATCTTTAATACCATTTACCAAAATCAAAATGCTAATTGAATGCCAATTATTTCGCAAAAACGTCATAAAAGTACTTTTATTGATATCAATGGAATTATTTTCGAAAATTTTAAACGGAGCTTACATAAAATGAGGCTATAAGCCTTTTCGCAATGCTCGGCGAGGCTACATTTTGTCGCAGTAATGTGAACAGTAAACAACCACCGCATATAATGACATTTTGCAATACTAAATGCTCATAAAACATGCGTTGTAAATCAAGTACCTAACACTGATTTTGAAAGATCACCGTTAAGTCAGTAATCAATCTGCAATTTGACAAATGGATACTCGAAGAATTTTATGCAATGGATTTATGATCACAGAGAGAGATGCCACCGCGACTAAAACAGGTTTCTGTGTTATTGATTGCTGTGCGCTAATAAATTGTAATAGAACATTGTAGTTGATTGTAATCGTGTGAGATTACGTTCGCGTAATATCGCGGCGAATTACGCAAAACAAAAATCGCGTACTGCCTGTTTATTGTCAGGAGTGAAAATGTAGCAGGTTTCGTCACACGTGTAACTTGCCGCTGTCCGCTTGCGATGCTTCTATCTGGGTCATATTATTACGCATTTCGTAAAACTTACTTACAGACCCATAACGTTACACCCAATTACACAGGGACAATGGGCGAATTAAAACAACGGACATAATTATCATAATTGGCGTGGCCATTTATTTTCACAGTCAGTTCGTTCAACCAAAATTAAAGGGAAATTCAAAAACAACATTTTTTCCGTCTTACAATAACAGGTACATAAACTCAAACGTAACTCCAACCGATTAAAAAAAAAATAACAAAAAGTAGACTAAAAGAGTATTTAGGTCAGTGCGCTTGATCGTGGATCGTGAAATACGAGTTCCTTGGATCTGGTAACACGACCACTATCCGTTGCCGGGGTATTTCACGTCCCCCGTTCGTATTAGTGCTAAGCTTATATTTATGTATCACATTCAAACGTAACTGCTCCCTGCAGCCTTAGTAGCTATCATGATGGCCATATCCGTGGCCATGTCCGTGACCGACGACAACTGGGACTGGTACCTTCACGGGGTAAGGCACGGGCTTCTCGATGTGGACTGGCACGTGTTTCTCGATGTGGACGGGGTACGGCCTGTCGACGGGGATCTTGACGGGGTACGGCACCTGCTTCTCTACTGGGTATGGGACGAGTTTTTCAACGGGGTAGGGTGCTGGGTAGGGAACCTTCACGGGGTAGGGCACGGGTTTCTCAACGTGCACGGGGTAAGGTCTGTCGACGGGAACCTTGACTGGGTAGGGAACAGGTTTCTCTACGGGGTAGGGTACGGCCTTTTCCACTGGGTATGGCACAGGCTTGGGAATGTGTACTGGGTAAGGCCTGTCGACCGGAACCTTGACGGGGACGGGCACTTCCTTGATGACAGGGTAGGGTTGGGGCACATGTACGGGGACCTTTACGGGGTAAGGTACCTTCTTCTCAACTGGGTAAGGTGCGGGGACGGGAACCTTGACAGGGACGTGGACTTTCTTTTCAACGGGGTAGGGCTGAGGTACGTATACCTTGACGGGGTAGGGCCTGTCTACGGGCACATGGACGGGGTAGGGCACCTTCTTTTCAACTGGGTAGGGTTGGGGCACATGCACTGGTACCTTCACGATCTCCTTGACTGTGTAAGGGACGTGTTTGACGACAGGGTAGGGTTGAGGAACGGGCACCTTGACGGGGTAGGGAACTTTCTTCTCCACTGGGTAAGGGATGTGCTTCTCTACGGGGTAGGGGACAGGGACATTCTTCACCACAGTAATGGTTTTGTGGGAGTGGGTTTCATGACCACCGTAACCACCGCCAAAGCCGCCATCGTAACCACCGCCGAAACCGCCGCCGAAACCACCGCTGCCTCCGTGTCCATAACCGAGTCCGATGTTGTACACTCCCCTCTTCTCGAGCTTCTTGTCGTCCGCCGCAGCTTCTTTGTTATCGGTCACTGCCACTTCTTTTTCTGCTACCTTGGCTTCTTCAGCGTAAGTGAAGGCCAAGAGAGCCACCAGACTGGCGGCCACGAGCTGTTAATAAAAAGTAAAAGATTAGTATCAAAAACTGGAACGAATGTGATTGTAAGAATAGAATCGAAAGTTATTATCGCAGTTGACTAATTATCTGGCGCAAATATGTTTCGAGGCTCGTTGTTTTAATGAGTAGTCGAGTTAACATCGGCACAGACAACTACACACATAACGTACGCAATTTCCTTGTTGCGTAAAATTATAAAAGTGGGACAAGGGGGTTTTGCATATCCAGGCACTGTCACAACCCTAGGGGTTTTAATAATTATTTGCACTGTCACTTAATTATTTGTAATTATTTTGAATATTATAAAGTTCGAACACACCATGTGCCTCATGATGCTGCACTAGTAGGTTGCACTGAAGTCAGCGAAGTCCTGAATGCGAATGATGCGTGATCGTTCGTAGCTTCGCTATATATATGCGGTAAGAGCGGCCGAGCGAAGAAAAAAAATGGCGGCACTCTATAGGACCATGTTATACTTTCGCTTTTGAGGGGGTTCGGAATCGAGCGAGCCGAAATGCTCTATATCTGTCTACGCCGAGATTCGTGGCGACCGGTTCGCTAGCAATGATATAATTTAAATATAATTAACGTAATCATCTAATGGCGATCTGTGAATGCTTTTCCTTTGTAAAGCCTCAAGGTTGTTGTGTTCACGTTTGGCTTGTATGTAGCAGTTGATACATAGTCGATGGCTCTATACGTTTTTGGTCTGATAGAACGTGGATAATGGATGTAATCCTGGACTTTTCTTGAATAATTTTCGTTTTTGTAAATGAGGCGAATATTATAATCATTTATTTAAATGGATGGGGTGTTTAGTTGGTAATTTAATTTAGATAATTACGTATGAGGCAGTAAGTGTAAAAATTTTAACAGGGTTTAATTAGGAAAGATAATGATCATAACGTATTATTCTGTTTATTTGCTCATATATTTCGTCGACTAATTGGCATACGTTGCATTGCTTTGAAAATATAATAATAGTAAGTAATGAAAATTACTGAAATAAAAATTTAATTTGTATAAATAGCTATTGACAACAGTATAAATAATGAAAAAATGCATGGACACTCAATAATTTTGACACGAAGTTCATTTCAAGAGCCCTAAAGAGGAGAAGGTGTTTAGAGGTGAAGGGCAGAATTGTAACATCCGTACGTAAGTAAATAAAAGAAGGGCCACAATCGATAGCATAATATATATTTTATATATAAATTGATTTTTTGGTATTTACCATTTACGTAACTTGAAGACTTAAATCGCAGACTGGATGAATCATAGGGTTGCAAGTAGGTGATTCAAAAATTTACGATAGATTATGCAAAAAATCATCGTTTGCGTTGTATGTTGGGAGTCACCGTTGGAAAACATGGGATCTTGCCAAGCAAAAAAAAAAATATTATTCATCATTATTCTAAGATCTCCCATTGTGTCAGCCTTTGGAAAATTTCTGAAGTTATATCCAAAATTTTATTGTGAACATAATAAAGAGCACACTATTCTATTTTCTAGTCCTTTCCATTTTTTTCTGGAGTTGTCGCAACATGTATTTCATCACCGTCCTAGCCAATATCATCTTTCAGTCAGTTCAACCATCATATTTACGGTATTTATATCTCGCATTATTTTTCTCATTCCGCGACACCGCATGCTATAAAAAATATCTAAGAAATAATGAGGCCAGTGGCATGACTATCTATATCAATTCCCAAATAAACGACAATTTTTCTAATGTCTCGTGACTAAGAACATAACTGTCCGTTTCATGTTTGCGCATGCAAAACAAGCATATCAGTTACATACAACAATATTACAATTACATTAGCATATATTTGCAATTTAGTGGTAACATTAGATTCAGGATTTCGGCTATTTCACTGAAGAGCGGTTTTATGAAGTTAATAAACTAAGCAACTCGGTAGTTGCAGTAATGACTTCATCAGCTAGAGTAATTCAATTATGTGTTGATAGAAGAAGATTATGTAATTGACACACCCCGAAAAAACTTAAAAATTTTTTCATAATAAGAGGAAACAAAGAATAATTCTGTAATTCGATGATATGTGAGAGAGAGAAAAGATAAAGGAAGTGTGAAGAAGAAGTAACAAGCAATGCAGACAAAATTAGGTAAGGGAAGGCATGAAATTAATGAATTGAAGGAAATGACGTTTGGTTCAGTTAATGTTCAGTCGTAACTGAGGTTATGATTGAACATTATAAAATATCTAACAAGCAAGAGACTTTCAACTTCGCATCTGGGTAACTGGCGCAATTTAATAAAACATACAATACGTGCTTGGATTAAATTATATGAGATGAGCTTAAAACTGAGGGATAACTGCGTAACAAACTATCAGTAGCAATGGGTTTTATTTTGACAAATTATTGCGTTATTTATATTGATAAGTGGACAATTTTTTCTAACTTATGAAGTAATGAATATGTAATATCGTTCAAGATGATTCAGATTATGGCAAAAAGTGTGCTGTTCCTTAGATTTTGATATTTGACTTGTCTGCTCCTCTCTTGTCCTCCTTGGTTATTTATAGAATAAGTAATATTTAAAGCTTAAGTTTATGATCATCTGCGGGACTGTAGGCAGTCAATTTTTTCTTCTGCGTTTTTATATCTTTTGTTTTGTTCAGAGACGAGCAAGCCATTATGAAACCCTTCTTCTTATTGTTAATCCGTCACATATGTGATTGCGTCACCTTGTCAATATTAAACATGATTCCGTTAAAATGCAATTTACCATTACTATAACAAGAGTACGTGTATCAAATGTTGAGTAAGGAAATGAGTAACAGTTATCTTGGAGTTGATCGCAATATCGGACAGTATAGTGACAGCGTCACGGATTATAGAAATTAGGGAGACTTGTCGCCAATTCTCTCACTACTGTTAAAACTTGGTTATTCGTCCCTCTCATAATCCAATTGTGTATAACCCAAGGCTATATAGTAGCACAATAATTCTATAACACAATTGCATCATAATATTAGATTCAGTACATAAAATATATACCATTTTATTTTTCCTTTTCAGCTATCTTTCAAGTCATGCTTCTTAAATCTATGTTAACAACTGGTGAAATGATAATGTCTATGGGTACTCGGGTGCTTGCTTAAACGCACATCGTAGCCTGCGCTTGGAACAAGTCTACAAGCCGCTAGTGTGGTAAACAAATCATGTCTGTGTATTAATTAGTTCGATCCCTAGATTTATAGGGTTTCGTAATTGGGTAGTGAATTTGGTGTGTAATTAATTATGTTACCTACATTAGGTAAGATAGTTTTAATTAATTTATTGCCTAATCATTTATAGATTTCAATTATGTAGATATGGAATTACTCCATTTAAAAAAATCAGAGTCTCAAACTCATTTATTGCGAAAATGGGTAATTACATCGATACAGAAAATAATTTGGCATCTCCATAATCCGCCTGAAGGCATACAATTGTAATTGGCGTTTGTTTCTACTCATTATACATTACTAAAAAAATTATAAATTTATTAAAAACAAAATAAATAAAAAAGGAAATAAAAATTTGTCATAAAAATAATAAATGTCACGAAATTTTCTCTTTCGTACTTATCCCTCAAAAGACCAAATATTTGTATGTTTTGTGCTGAAATAGATTACTTTCAGCACTGCATAATTGGACAGTTTGGTTGAATAATTATATATGATGCAGTTTTGACCTCGTGATACACATATGCCAATACATACCTAACGGACAGATAAGACCCTGATCTTATACTCAATGAAGATACTTGTCAGTGGAGCAGTCAAATAAAAAACGTTAATTATTTATAGATTTATTCTGGGCAACGAGACTATTGATGATGCATGATTTAATTCCCCAATCTCCGTTCCATCATCGGATGACCCATAGTACGCCGTCCATCCTTACGTTGTTGACACTACAACGATTCGAACGAAGCGTTCGCCTCTTCTTTCGTACCACGTACATCAAGGCATTGGAACAACTTGCCAGCGTCAGTGTTTCCGTCGGACTACAATGTAAGTGTCTTCAAGGCTAGAGTGAATAGGCTCTTAATAAACTAGCGCTCTTTACCATCAACGATTGCATCACTGTTTATCATCCGGCGGGATTGCGGTCAAGTACTAGTTCATAATTTACAAAAATCTATGCATGAATATGTTATTTTTTTGGAAAAAAAATATTTTGAAGACATTTTATGTCAAGGCGGACGGCAAACATGATTATTGAGATTTCCGTTAAATAAATTTAACACAAATGTGTGCTGGTGGTCCATTAAATTAGCATAATGTAGTATTTGGTTATAGTATTGATAGATCTGACATTGAATGTGTTTTTTATCTGCAGTTATACCTAATTCAATTACGATTAGTTCGATGTGGTCGAAAACAGCTAATTATAAGAAAAACAATTTAAAGTCTTTATTAGTTAGGATTGACAAATTAAGCATTGTAACAGCATCTTCAAGTTGAATGTTAATATGGTATATCGGCCGCGATTTATAAGTTGTAGGTTATAGGTTTGGAGGTAGGTTGTACATTTGGAGGAGATCCGCAGAAGAACGAGAGTAACCGACATAGCCCGAAGAATTGCAACACTGAAGTGGCAGTGGGCTGGACACATTGCCCGTAGGACCGATGCCCGATGGGGCCGACGGGTTCTCGAGTGGCGACCACGCACCGGAAGACGTAGCGTGGGTAGGTCCCCGACAAGGTGGACCGACGACCTGGTGAAGGTCGCGGGAAACCGCTGGATGCGGGAGGCGCAGGACCGGTCGTCGTGGAGAACCTTGGGGGAGGCCTATGTCCAGCAGTGGACGTCTTTCGGCTGAAATGATGATGATAATGAGGTTATAGGTTCGAACCCCGTCAGGCGCTTTCCTTTGTGTAAATTATTTCATCATCGCTGCTCTCAAAACAGTACAGGAAAACATCGTGAGGAAACTGGCATGTCTTAGAAATAAAAACTTCGTAGGCATGTGACATCTACAAACCCACACTGGGCCCGCGTGGTAGATTATCGCCCACTCCCTCTCATCAAAAGGATGCCTGTGTTCCATCAGTGGTTGTATCTACAACGTGTCATATTGCGTTACCAAAATAATGTAACACCTAAGAAGAGTTTACCACCTAACCAGCATACATGCAACTTCTCGACTTCAACTGTCGGACAATTACAATTCGAGAATCCCTTTTTTTCAGTTTCCGAGTACGATAAGATCGCCCACTGTAAAATCTTCTAAATTAAGTTCAGTATTTTTTTTTTTTATAATTATAAACTAGCGCTTGACCGCAATCCCGCCTGATGGTAAGCAGTGATGCGATCGTTGATAGTAAAGCGCGCTAGTTTATTAAGAGCCTATTCACTCAGAAAAACTGAGCGAATAGGAAGGAAGACGGCAGTTGAGCGAGGTGATGCAATGTTAAACCCAACAACACGACCAACGATGGTGCGCCAAAGGGAGATTGATCTGAAGACCCTCCACGACCAAACTCCCAACACAACAACATTTGGTGCGTCGTAACCGGCACACATCGCAACACAACTGCTCAGACCCGTTCTCGGTATTTCTTAAAGGTGGTTCATAATAAAGAGTATTCTATTCTGTTCGTGGTGTCTCTCATAGAGAGTAATATAAAAGAACAGTGGTGTTCCAGTGGCAACGGTTAGATTTTAAATTCAATTAAAGACTACGATTTACTGTGTGTAAATTATTTCATCACCACTGCTTTTAAGATGGTTAAGGAAAACACCTTGAGGAAATCGGCGTGTTCTAGAAATAAAATATTTGTAGGCATGACTTCTACCGATCCGCCCAATCCGCGCTGTACCCACGTGAGGGATCTTGCCTGCTCTCACTACAAGGCCTTTGTCCCATTGAATGAATGATTGATTATTTAATAGGGTTATGACCAATCTCATTTTTATTTATTTTGGTCCATCAACAGTTGTTTGCACTGGTTGTTAGGGTTCCGAAGCAAAATGGCAAAAAACGGAACCCTTATAGATTCGTCATGTCTGTCTGTCCGTCTGTCCGTCCGTATGTCACAGCTATTTTTTTCCGAAACTTTAAGAGCTATTCTGTTGAAACTTGGTAGGTAGATGTATTCTGTGAACCGCATTAAGATTTTGATGCAAAACTAAAAAAAAAATAATAAGTATTTTGGGCTCATACTTAGAACTGAAACTCAAAAAAATTTTTTTCATCAAATACATAAGTGTGGGCTATCTATGGATATGCCTTCAAAAATGATATCGAGGTTTCTAGAATATTTTTTTTCTAAACCGAATAGTTTGCGTGACAGACGCTTCCAAAGTGGAAAAAAATTGTTAGATTTTTCATTTTCTTATTTTAGAAGTTAGAGGGGGGGGGGGGGACTCTAACTTCTAAAATAAGAAAATGAAAAATCTAAAAAAAACATATGTGTTACTATAAAAACTACCTTGAATTTTGGTTTGAACAAGATCTAGTATTATTTTTTTTTAATACCTTGTAAATTGTAAACCGCTTATTACCGCGTAATCTTTCATACAAATAAAATGAAATCCTTTAATTTTATAAATTAATGTTACGGAACCCTTTGTGCGTGAATCCGACACGCACTTGGCCGGTTTTTTGTAAATTAAGTAGCATGTGATTTTAAAAAGTAAAGCTCTCTCCGCATGCATACAAAAATGGAGTTAACTTAAAACTAAGTAACGAAGTTATATGAAAATATTAAATACAATTATGTTATTTTAGATATTATAGAAATTAAGTTCTAAGAGAAAACATTTTTCATTATTTACCAGAAAGTGAGTACTAATCTAAATCCCGAAAATATTTGTAAATTTCGGCTTAAAATTTGCTCAAACGGTCAAAGTGCAAATCATTTTGATCAATATGCAGAAAGTATGCCTGTATATGCAAAAGAAATCACCAAAATAAAAGAGTACTCATCTGAAGTGCTACGCTACACTTCAAATTGGCATGGCGAAGCCTCCACATTGGACGTTCGTTGCAGGCATAGGCAGTAAGTTACCGCCCTAGCCTAAAGAAACGAACATAAACATTTTGAAAAAAAAAAAAACACATTTAGGTAACCTTACCTCGCTTTTAACATTTGGGGCATTAACAATGACAAATATGTGCATAAATGACAAAATCAATAAGTTACGAAACAATTCATTGACATACATATATATGACTGCAGAAATCAGAAATGATTCACGTCACATCATTCCAAACAGTTTAAGGATAATCTTTTTCGTAAATTTCGTTTTAACGACATGTTTTACTATGTTTAAAAGAACCATTTATTATATCGATTCTGACGTTTATAATGACCTTTGCATGCAATTTCATTTAATTTCATTTTTTTCAGTCATAAAAACAATTTACATTGTGTTGTTGTGTTGATGCTTGATAATTGTTTCTTTTTCTCGGTGGTAGGTCATAACATCAGCCGCCGGCAGAAGTTACCACCCACCAGACAAAGCCTGCCGCCAAGCGATTTGTCGTGTTCCGTTCCTTCCTATTCGCTCAGTTTTTCTGAGTGAATAGGCTCTCAATAAACTAGCGTGCTTTACCATCAATGATCGCATCACTGCTTACCATCAGGCGGGGTTGCGGTCAAGCGCTAGTTTATAATAATTAAAAAAAATATATATACTTTTGAGTTAGTGTGTGAATTTGGAAAATCCTTTGTTTTGCGAACGGAAGTTATTGTAATCGAATAGCATACATACGTTTAAATATATTTTATCTTTCCTTCTTATTCCTGTGATGTTATCTGTTTTAGGATCTTCAGAAATGTGACATTGAATGTAGGCGCCCACTTTTTGTAGCGTGTAGCTACGATCATGCAAGTTTCATTTAAAATCCATATACTTAATTTTATATATTACATTTATATACAAAATTTTAATATAATGCGAAAGTAACTCGTCTCGCTTTTAGGTGAAAACTACTAAATCGATTTAAATTAAATTTGGTACACAGATAGGCCAGAGCCTGAAAAAGCACATTGGTTATTTTTTAATTCGATAAAGGGTTGAGAGAGGCTGAAAAGAGGGATGAAAAGTTGTATGAAAGTATTGCAATTTTCAAAGCTAGAAGCATACAACTTTTATAATTTCAATCTTTTATTTATTTTAGGTTAACATGGCATTCAAAGGTGTTACAGGGTAAAAGGGTGCAAAATAAACAAAACAGGTGATAGATAAGTGATAACATTTTATATGAAAATTTGTCATTTTTTTAGCGAGACCTATGAAACATTTGATTCGATACAAATCCCTTATAATATTATTATTCTTTCTGTCTATCTACAATGCAAACCATTGAATCGATTTTTACAAAATTTAGTTTAGAATAGGTAATACCTAAGCTTGAACTACAAGGAAGGACATAGTATTAGTTACTTTTATACAACCACGGTAACCGACATTCACATCGACGAAGTTGTGGGCGACATATGGTATATGCCATATTTGAGTTTATTGCAGTGTAGGTATTGAAGTTTTGGTTAGGTTAGGATATTATATATTTCAGTTTCGTAGTTCATATAAGTTTATCCCTTCATTGGTGTTAATTTTCTTATTCACAAACTAAACTAAATTTAAGTTGAGTGCATATTTTTCTTTATATTTCATTTAGAAAGGGACAGAACATAATGTGTTAGTCAAATTAGTCCACGCTTGACGTAAATTGATTACGTATTTTTGGTCGCCATGTTTATAATTGCGTCTAAACTGTCTATGGAATATCTTGATTTTACACGATTAAACGAAAATGTTATATTTTCTTATAGAAAAAAATTGCAAAAATTAACTTAAAATTAGTTAAGTTTGTCAACGTCCATGTGTATATTTCTACGTAAGAAATAATATTTATTTGATTTTCAACGAAATATATTATTATTCTGTGATACCATTGGCTGACTCAGCCATTAGATTAGATTCATTCGGAGATACACCGAATGAACACCGCAGATCTAAGAACCAATTCGTCATTAAAGTATTCAAAATCGTCGCAGACTCAAAATGAGACACAGACTGAGATGAAACTATGAAATTACGAGATTAGCGCTATTATCTATTAGGTACTACAGTAAAAGATTAAAACAAATGACTATCGTGTTATCTTAACAGGCATAAATAATGAAAATCATCTTTAACTACAATAATATAAAGTTCAATACGCTTGCGTGCAAAGTAAGAGTACATTGTACAGCCTTCAAAACAAATACTCATTGGTAGATATACATATTATGTCCATTAATCAATTATATTATTAAAGAACTGCAGTCAAATTGCATCATTTTTTATTGAGGATGCTATTAATTTAAATCAATTCAAGGCAACTAACTTGAACCAAGTTTCTCTATATAATACGTCAAGTTCTGTCAGTGAGTTTACTGAGATTATGACTACAATAAAAGCCTCTTTACACTCCTATTATAGTTGTTTAACTAATCATGAGCGAAGAGTTAAATATAAGTTAATATAGAGTTTGTATTAATAGGTCAACGAATCGATCTATAGAAGCATAATCAGCCAGCCGATTCATTTCTCACTTTTAGGACAGAGGCTTCTTTGTGTGTGAGAAGGAGTGGACTTGGGTCGTGGGATATACCATGTGGACTGTTTAAGTTGACAGATGTTTACGAGTTTGTGTTAGCACATGTCGGCCGGGATCCTCACAAATCTTCCATTCAGTTTTGTGAGCAGCGATGATGAAATTAATTACACGAAATAAAGTTTGACCCTATGATTCAAATCCACCTTTGCTTTCCGCACTGCTCTCTGCATTATGATTATACTCGTACATGATGATCAAACACCGCGCAATCCTTTAGTAACTCTTAGAGTTTTAGGTACGGATGAGAGGAAGAAACTCTCAAATATTCCCAATCAACCTTGCACCTTAATACTTTAGCCATAAAGTTGAAGATCTAATAAAGAAATCTGACAGACTGTAGTAGCTTGCGGTGCTGTCGTCCGTACCACGCGCTCCTCGCAAAACCAGAGACGTGACAATCAATGACTTCGTTACCGCTATGTGTCAAACGTCATACATTAAAGGAACGTGCCCTTATACTGACGCTACGTGTCGTCATTCATCATAACCAGTCAGGTCTTGACTTCTTGTGTTATGCAACGTGACCTGAAACACCTGTAGATAGCAGTGGGCGAGTTATATTTTGATTATACCTATAAAATAACCGGTTTTTGTTTTATATGTTTTTTCAGGTCAGATCATGTGGAAATCATTGTAAAGCTTGGTTTAAAAATATTGTC
Organism: Sesamia inferens; assembly: GCA_037179545.1. Classification (NCBI taxonomy): domain Eukaryota; kingdom Metazoa; phylum Arthropoda; class Insecta; order Lepidoptera; family Noctuidae; genus Sesamia; species Sesamia inferens. The sequence continues at coordinate 31,255,829 of CM073927.1, forward strand.
ATGTCTGCTGAAATTTTCGCATTAACAATGTGTCTGTCCTTTTCCACATAGCCACGTGAATGTTGATCTGCCATAAGGATATACAGAATATTTAAGAAGCAGTCCAGTCTAGTAAAAAAAATCCTTTAACAAAAGTTTATGATTATTCTCACGCTTTTTTGTGTTTATAGTCGTGAACAGTAATGGCTTAGTCATAACTGCTGAAACTTACGAGCTGTGTAGGTCGTCGCTGCAAACCAGACGGTCTTCGGTATCTTCGTTCTCCAAGAATTGAAATAACTAATTCAATAAATAGCAATGCATATAAATCTTAAAATAAAAATTCAGTGTATGTAATTAATCTTAAGATTATAACATAATATTCTAATTGGGGTATTTGAGGGAGTGCGTTAATTACGTGTTGTAATGTAGTGAATTAGTGAATGTGTTTATAAGTGAATGTTATAAATAAAACCACACCTTTTCTTATAAAACAACAGTAAGAAAAGATGCTATCTGTTTACATTGTCTATGCATAAACTCAACTTGTAAGTTCACGGTCACAACACCTAGTGACGAGGGTAAACCCAACAGAAATAATTTCACGCCAAATAAAGTACGTTATGTATATCCGACTAATTTGGAGAAAAAAACCTTTTTAAATACGAGTAAATGTAATCAGGAAATTGCATGCTAACTACCGGTATTTTTATTTTTAGGTAAGCAAATAATTAAATAGTGCTTTTTTGTCTGGCTAAGATTTCTTTAGATTACTGGTACAATTTTATTCTATATAGCATATAAGGTAAAGTCGCCAAATAACATTTCCTTTTTGTAAAAATATTTTATTTTAATAATATACCAAGCGCGGGCAGCAGCGCTTCTCCTGTCAAATATGAAATCACTGCAATCCCCAACCCACCTGCCAAGTATGGGGATTATGGCAAACCCTCCCAATGGAATGAAATGCGCCTCCCGCATCCAGCGGTTTCCCGCGACCTTCACCAGGTCGTCGGTCCACCTTGTCGGGGGCCTACCCACGCTACGTCTTCCGGTGCGTGGTCGCCACTCGAGAACCCGTCGGCCCCATCGGGCATCGGTCCTACGGGCAATGTGTCCAGCCCATTGCCACTTCAGTGTTGCAATTCTTCGGGCTATGTCGGTTACTCTCGTTCTTCTGCGGATCTCCTCATTCCTGATTCGATCGCGCAGTGAAACCCCAAGCATAGCCCTCTCCATTGCCCTTTGAGCGACTTTGAGCCTTCTTATAAGGCCCATTGTTAGCGACCACGTCTCAATTCCATAAGTCATCACTGGCAACACACACTGGTCGAAGACTTTTGTCTTGAGACACTGCGGTATTTCGGACGAGAAGATTCTACGTAGCTTCCCGAAAGCAGCCCAGCCGAGTTGGATTCGACGATTGACCTCTTTGTCGAAGTTTAACTTGCGTATGAATTATTAAGTACCATTACCTATAGAGATTTTTTTTTGTTTTTGTTGTTATACATTGTGACAGACAGACGGACAATGGAGTCTTATGTCCCTTTGGATACGGAACTATAAAAAGTCATTAACATGTGATGTGTTCAATGTCACATTTCCTTAAATGCGAAGGATTTTAAAAATATCAAGATAAACAGCTTCATTACAATGCTGACGCGTTTATAGGAAGGTAATGTGATGCTACTGATGTCTTAATATATGATAAAACTACCAATATATACTATTGGTAGTTTTATCATTAAACATTATCATCATTATTTTGACCGAAAGACGTCCACTGCGGGACATAGGCGTCTCCTAAGGATCTCAATGACGACCGGTCCTGCGTCTCCTTCATCCAGCGGTTTAAAGCATGGTTGTCACTCGAGAATCTGTCGGCCCCATCGGGCTATGCTCCTACGGGCAATTTGCCCGGCCTACTGCCACTTAATTGTTGCAATTCTTCGGGCTATATCGGTTACGAAAGAGAACGAGAATATTAAAACATAATCAAAATTAAATTAAAGCTATTATAACTACTAAATTTAATTGGGCATAGGTTTTGTTACCAGATATCCAGATAAAACTATATATTAATCCTCGTTATATACCATATTTGTGCCAAATTTCATTCAAATCCGTTCAATAGTTTTACATGAAAGAGTAACAGGCATACATCCATAGTAGGATCATTATCATCATTCATCATTATCAAACTTTTATCGTCCCACTGCTGGGCACAGGTCTCCTCTCATACAGAGAAGGATTGAGCGTAATCACCACGCTTGCTCAAAGCGGGTTGGCGATTTCAGACTTAAAGTCCAGGTTTCCTCAAGATGTTTTCCTTCACCTTTAGTCATTGGTGTATGTTGTGTAGGATAGCAAGATTTTTTTCTTTCTTTGTCATTGTTATAAATAAATTCATAGAAATTGCGAAGGCAAGTGCGTCGTGGGACTGTCGATGTCAATCATTTGCTCTATTACCGATAGTCAGCGATAAAGTTTTCGTAATAGGCTCCCAAGTATCGCACTAGGCGTAAGCGTCGCGCCGGCTTAATGCGCGTTTTGAAACATAATAATAATATTTTTTATTCTAAAGGAATAAGCACACGATGCGCGTTTGAACAAACAGTAAATATAAAACTGAATCGACATATAGCACAAGTCAAAAAATATCACAGAACCTAGGTCTACTATGTTTCGCTTTTAAATCATTCCCGATGAGCAATTTAATTTTATTAAGGAAAACAATAGATATAGAATTGCACGTGAAATCTTTCAGGCAGATGTGAATATACAATAATTATGTAAAGAAAACCCTGTCCGATCCATGAAGGTATTGTTAGGTATCGATAACTGATACTACTAATGCCTACACAACCAGGCTAAACTTAAAAAAAAAACCTAAAAAAATAAATATTATTTCGCTAAAGGAGGTAAAGTAACACACATGCGGTAGGCAAAACATACGCGGGCGAAAGGGGGCAGGGCACGCGGCACGCAGTCGCATCGCTATTCGCTCATAATAATACCGTCAAAAATGGTGTTGTCACTTATTAAAAAATTACCAAATTTTGGGGAAATTGGAATTCATTGGCGAAAAAAAAAGATTACTTAAAAATTCATTAGTATTGTTACTATGATGATTATGTAAAATTTCATAATTTATTTGGTCATGTGTTTACCTAACCTTTATTATCGTTTTGGGTCGGACGGAGTTTTCTTTACATATTGTATATGACAACTTCAATTATTATTAATCCTACTAATAACATAAACACGAAAGTTGTTACTCTTTCAAGCCAAAACTACCGTTCGAATTTATTGAAATTACCACATACTTAGGATACTTTTTATCCAGATATTACCGAATCTAAATTTATGTGGGTATAACAGCAGTACATGATCTCTAAAATCTAATATTTATGTTATAAATAGCCCATGGTCCATGGGCCTCATACGAAGGCTCAGAGTCACACAAAGGGCAATGGAAAGAGCTATGCTCGGAGTTTCTATGCGTGATCGAATCAGAAATAAGGAGATCCGCAGAAGAACCAAAGTCACCGACTTAGTTCTGCGAGTCGCTAAACTTAAGTGGCAGTAAGGTTCAGGAGTGGCGCCCACGTACTGGAAGACGCGTTGGGAGGAGCGTTGGGAGGCCCCCAACAAGGTGGACTGATGACCTGATGAAGGTCGCGGGAACCCGATGGATGCGGGCAGCACAAGACCGGTCAGCGTGGAAAGCCTTGGGGGAGGCCTTTGTACAACAGTGGACAACTATAGGCTGAAGAAGAAGAAGAAGTCCATGGTCTATATACATAACTTTATTACACATACATATGTATTTATCGCCACTTCAAACGCGTGATTAGCCTTATTTTGTATTGTTTGTGCGTAATATTCAAGCCAGCTAGGCTCCCTCATCTAACGTTGAATAATAATGTCTATTTCTTGATTATGCCGAAAGTTGGTTCAATTGACATCAATTACGTGATTCTTTTTAAGTAAGAGTAAGTTTTTTGTAGTTATTTAACGACTTCAGAATATTTGTTCGTTTTTTTTCTCTGGAACTGAGAACATTTGCTAAAGTTCTGAATTTAAGTTCAGAACTTTAGCAGATGTTGTTGTTCAAAAATTAAGTAACTGGTTTTCTACCTCGCAGTGCAGTTACGTAGTACCTACATAGCAATATCTTTCGTTTTGAGAGTTAAACAAAACTCATTACGTTGTTGAGCAGATATTTTTTTCCAACATTGAACCAATTGATTCGCAATGTATTTTTAAGTACTTCAAATTGTGATTGAAAGTATGAATGTTACGCAACTAGGGTCACCATGTGTAGTATATGTTTATCTACACGAATGACATAACTAGAAACAAGAGTCCGCCTGACCGGCATGCTGATTAAAACATTTCTGCCAAGGTCTTTGCAAAGATATTCATCAGACAGACTACTTACGCTACTTAGTCGTAGTTTATTAGCTTTGTGTAGGTAATGTAAGTGGGTAATAGTAGCTTGTGGCTTTCATTTTGACAACAACATTCATTGTGCTATTAACGTTGTTGAACAGACCAATTTTCCCAACGCATGAAGCAATCATTAGTAATATCGTTTAAAATCTATTAGGGTGCTTTAGGTGTTCTCTTTGATCGCGCTATTAGTGGCATTTTTTTCCAAATATCTTCAACCAAGGGTTCGGTAATCGTTTTTATATTTACTGTCCTAATCACGCATTTAAATGCACATTCATATTCTCAGCCGCAGTTCTATGCTCTGTGATTTATTGCTGATATGATAGCAAGTAACAATATCTCAAATGATAATAAGTACATTATTTAAATGTGTGTGAACTATTCCTGTGCTGTATGGTGTCATTAAGCTCTCAAAATGGGCAGTTACAAGATTCCCATGGCTAATCTTTCCTGATAAGAATTTAAAGTTCCATAGTTGAATTATTTCGGAAGTGTCTTGTTTATGTACTAGTTCATAGATAATGATGGTTTACGTTTGGGAGCTCCGAGATTTCTTAATTATTTCTTGTTTTGTTTGATTAAAGGCTCTCGATATGGAGTCATAGTATTTTTATTACAGAGGATTTCTTGCTTCAAGAATACAATAAAATATACACCATAAATATTACTGAATATAAATTGAGAAATTTCACAATGCTCCACACAATTGAAAAGTGTTATCGATATTTTATTTTAATATTTGTCGGAGACAGCGACGGCAGAGCGGTAGGGTCGACAGCATCTTGGTGTGGTGGTACAGGTTCCATTTCGTAGGTGAGTTTTGAATTGAAGCACGACGTGTAGATATACCCTCCAATCTTCATAATAACAATTTGAATAGGCATACCGACAGTTTCGGTTCGGAGAAGCGCCATGGTCCGCGTCTCGATGCAAAGTGACCGTTCGACGAACCCCACTTTCCAAAGCGACTCTGTCCATGTGCCCCCATCACAAAATAACGTCACAAGCGTTTGCCCCTCTACTACGTAAATCAAATCAGCAACTTCTATTAAAATTATATCGACGATCTCCGACATATTTATACTATTTTTTTTTTCTCAAAAAACTGAGTGAATAAGAAGAAAGACGGCGGTTGAGTGAGGTGATGCAATGTTAAACCCATCAACACGACCAACGATTTTGCCCCAGAGGGAGATTGATCTGAAGACCCTCCACGAACAAACTCCCGAGACAACAACATTTGGCGCATCGTACCCGACAGACATCGCAACACAATTGCTCAGACCCGACCTCCGTATGGCTTCACCAAACATTATGCCGGAACACGACGAATCGATTGGCGGCAAGACTTTGTCTGGTGGGTGGTAACTTCTGCGGGCAGCCGATGTCATGGCCTCCCACCGAGAGATCTTTTAAAGACAACTTTCAGATGGATTTAGAAGAAAGGAGATACAATACTGCAGGTAATCTGTGCTTGTAGTGAGGTACACTTGTAAAATTACAACAACTTTATGCAATCAACAAACCGCTGGCATTATCATTGTTCACAAGATATTTTTTCTCTTAAAGGTCAATTCTTTAACAGGTCAACAGCAAATTTAATACAAGACAGATATATTTTGACGGTTTATAATAATAATTCGCCTATAACTCGCCCGATACTTGCAATTACAGCAAAATAACTGTTTGTATCAAAACGCTGCGGTCCAAACGCAGCTTTTTTTCTTACCAGTACGTCAACACTTTAGATCTGAGCGATTCTTAAGTGTTATTTCGCAAACGTTTCCCACCGAACGGTTTTCGTGAAGCGATTGTCATGCCAAGGTCCTCATTGTTCTTTTGAATTGTCTTATTTTTATTAGCATTATATTGTTTAATTATATTGAGATCAGTTGCGATATTCTGAATATAATACTGGAGTTACTTATACACTACTGCCAAGGCCATGGGTTGTTTGACAGATCAGACCCAGTGGTCCCTAGCGTACAGGCAAGTCAAGGAACACGGGCGGATTTTAGTCAGTATAAGCTTAGCACTCCCTTTTGCTCCGCCCAGAGCGGGAGAAGTCATCTGAAGATATCCCATCTGAAAAAAAACCTTCTTATACGAGTATAAGAAGGTTTTTTTTTTCAGACAAGCCTGTATTTTTATTTACTTATTAGGCAAGTGAGGTCTGTGCACGTGTGTTGTGCTTTTCATTGTATATGGTGCATTCAGAAGACTAAGTTCGTAATTTCATTGGACTCCTTTTTTTTCTAAAACTAAAATGTTTATACATTGATTACAGCTTATTTTGTTCTTTAACAGAATTTCTATACCTACATTGAGGCGTATCTTTTCCGAAACCAGAATGTTCATATCTGTTTGTTTATTTTGTTCAATACAACATGAATTGTGATATTTCGGCTGAGATTCAATTTTTTATTTTTATAAATTATAAACCAGCGCTTGACCGCAATCCCGCCTGATGGTTAGCAGTGATGCGATCGTTGATGATAAAGCGCGCTAGTTTATTAAGAGCCTATTCACTCTAGCCTTTAAGACACTCAAATTGTAGTGTGACGGAAACACCGTCGCTGGCAAATTGTTCCAGTCCCTCGATGTACGCGGTATAAAAGAGGAAGCAAAACGCTTCGTCCGGATCGCAGTGGTGTCAACAACGTAAGGGTGGAAACTCGCCGGACGACGGGTCGTCCGATGATGGATCGGAGATGGGGGAATTAAATCATGCAATTCTCTTGCACACTAACATACTTGCATAATTTCCCTGCTGAACATTCTTTTCACCACCATATTTCTGAATCTCATCGGAACATGGATCACCTAATTCAAATAGGAACTTAAACTGTAAGCAGGAAAGACCTGGGTATAAAATAACGAGACTAAAAACTATTTTGATAAAACTGATTATACTTGCTAATCACTAACAAAAACTAATATTGTTTAACAGAAACAGTAGCAATGGCTCTCATTTTAACAGTTAAGAAAATCTAATACCAGATAGTTTAAGATGTTCATAATCATTTTGAAAATAATTACAATGCATTGACAATTGAACAACTGACAAATTGAACTTATAAAATATACAGATAGTGGGTCCAAATGTGATGCGCAATTAGGGTACTCAATCTGGACTGTCATTAGCACCGCAGTGTAGTGACGCTTTAGTTGTTTCGTCTTCAGTCAACAGCATAGCACTGACAACTTCCGTAGCTACAATAACATCCCGAACCGTATTCTTGTATGCATATCAGATCAGTGGTACATTCTGGAAACGAGACAAAACTATACTGACTATGTATAAAATAACCCACGCCCTTCACCAGGTCATTGGTCCACCTTGTTGGGGGCCTCCCCACACTGCGTCTTCCGGGACCTGGCCGCCACTCCAGAACCTTACTGCCCCATCGGCTATCGGTTCTACGAGCAATATGCCCCGCCCACTGCCACTAAATTTTAGCGACTCAAAGAGCAATTAGTGATTTCAACTGATAGCTGGTAAATAGTTTGTTACCCAATTAGGGCGCTGGAATGCAATAGGGCTATGGTATTGGTATAAAATAGTTTTATGGATTCAAGCACTTCATAATCTGCTTATCTATTATATATGATTACATTGCTGGTACACCATCTTCTTCTCAGTGAGAGGAAGTAGGCCGTCATCCACTGCGCGAGCCCAGTGTGGGTTAGTGGTTTCAAGCACCTGTATTCTAGTAATTTTATCTGATTGAAAGGTAAGGTTACGAAACTATTAAAAATATTCCATAGACAAATTTTACCTTTTTTTTTAATAATTATAAACTAGCGCTTGACCGCAATCCCGCCTGATGGTAAGCAGCGATGCGATTGTTGATGGTAAAGCGCGCTAGTTTATTAAGAGCCTATTCACTCAGAAAAAACTGAGCGAATAGAAAGGAAGACGGCAGTTGAGCGAGGTGATGCAATGTTAAACCCAACAATACGACCAACGATGCTGCGCCAAAGCGAGATTGATCTGGAGACCCTCCACGACCAAACTCCCGACACAACAACATTTGGCCCATCGTACCCGGCACACATCGCAGCACAACTGCTCAGACCCGTCCTCCGTACGGCTTCACCTAACATCATGCCGGAACACGACAAATCGCTTGGCTTATCTTAGAAGTGTTTTCATTTCATTCCGCAACTTACAGTTAGTTAGCCAATCAAATACATTATTTTGATAATTATAAAAACATAAATACCTGGTGAGTGTCTCAAAAATCGAAATTGATCAGATGCAGCCGCATATTCTAACACGAATAAAAATGTGAAAAACAGTACATTTCTTACAAACCTAATGATCTGAGAAATATGTTTGATCGTGTACATTTTTATACATTTATGTACTTATAACAGTACCTAATCGATTTCATGGAAGTCCTGTTTATTATGTTCACTTCCGTAACTAAATAAATACACTAATTCAAACATGATATTTATATTAACTTGCATATTTCAGAGTGATTTAATTTAACAAATCAATTTAAAAATAGATGGATATAATGGCAAAATATACATAATTCCATTTTGAGGTAACACAGCTGAATAGCAAATATTTATTAATCCGTTTATTTTTCTATATATACATATTAATTACATTTTTAAATATTTCAATATAAAAAATACATATAAAACATTCAGATGATGATAAACAAAAATGCAAAAAACTAGTGATCCATCGATGTCAGGAGCAGGGTCCAAACTTCTCGTGGTTAGGGCTCCAGAGACAGGAACCTCCTCACGACGCGGGCCGTATCGGGGAGTACTGCCTTTTGAATCAGGCCATCTAACGAGGGCCGCGTTAGATGTTGGTCGAAGCTATCAGACCATTGGCCGCTATGGCAATCGGTACAGTGATGGCAGTGTCCGCCAGACACAACACCCGTCTGGTGATGAGTGAATTTTACACACTGTTATTCATGCCTCCACACGTAGTATATTCTTTTTTAAAAGGTTGCTTTATATCGGTAACTATCTGATTAATAATACTAAGTGATTTTTTCATATAATGTAGATAATATGTTCCGGAAGATTTTTAATAAATTAATATCATTTAATCAAGACATCAACGTTTTATCAAACTGTGGAAACCGTGATCAGTAGGGCCGGGCAGGTCACCAGTAATTGACTTATTCGTCAACTAGCGAGCGCATTTGACGCTCGCGAGTCAGCACCTTCAAATTTTTCATGATTTTTTTTGTCGTTAACTCGCTTGCCCACAAAAAGTACAAACAGATAAAAACGGACATAAACAACCTACATTAATATTTGATATACAAGCTAAGTCAAAAATTATTTAATTACATCAAAATCATTCAAGATACAATGTATGTAAATAGTACACTGTAGACTACCTACATTATTTTTCTCTCCTTCCCCTTAGTAGGTATTCCATCCAAACGTTGTCAGCAAAAGATCGCTCTTAGCGATAAGACCGCCCATTGTCACCCTTTGTAAAATCTTTATGTTTATGTTCTGTAATTTATCATCATCATCATCATCATTTCAGCCGAAAGACGTCCACTGCTGGACATAGGCCTCCCCCAAGGTTCTCCACGACGACCGGTTCTGCGCCTCCCGCATCCAGCGGTTTCCCGCGACCTTCACCAGGTCGTCGGTCCACCTTGTCGGGGGCCTACCCACGCTACGTCTTCCGGTGCGTGGTCGCCACTCGAGAACCCGTCGGCCCCATCGGGCATCGGTCCTACGGGCAATGTGTCCAGCCCACTGCCACTTTAGTGTTGCAATTCTTCGGGCTATGTCGGTTACTCTCGTTCTTCTGCGGATCTCCTCATTCCTGATTCGATCGCGCAGTGAAATCCCAAGCATAGCCCTCTCCATTGCCCTTTGAGTGACTTTGAGCCTTCTTATAAGGCCCATTGTTAGCGACCACGTCTCAATTCCATATGTCATCACTGGCAACACACACTGGTCGAAGACTTTTGTCTTGAGACACTGCGGTATTTCGGACGAGAAGATTCTTCGTAGCTTCCCGAAAGCAGCCCAGCCGAGTTGGATTCGACGATTGACCTCTTTCTCGAAGTTGGACCTTCCTAACTGGATATTTTGTCCCAGGTACACGTAACTGTCAACAACTTCGAGAACAGAGTCTCCAATCTTTATAGGAGTCGGTACAACATGGGCATTAGACATGACTTTCGTCTTGCCCATGTTCATTTTAAGACCGACTCGCTCGGAGGCTCTGCTGAGGTCTTCGAGCATTGTACTCAGGTCCTCCGCGGTCTCAGCCATGACTACGATATCATCAGCAAACCGAAGGTGTGTCATGTACTCGCCATTGATGTTGATGCCCAGTCCTTTCCAGTCCAGAACCTTGAAGACATCCTCCAATGCAGCGGTAAACAATTTCGGGGAGATAACATCTCCCTGTCTGACACCACGTTGGAGAGGTATTGGTTTCGAGGTCTGGTCCTGTATTCGGACTGACATGGTGGCGTTTTCGTACAAACCCTTCAGCGCTTCAATATACCGATAGTCTACTTGGCACCGCTGGAGAGACTGCAGTACAGCCCAGGTCTCGATCGAATCAAAGGCTTTTTCGTAGTCCACAAACGCCAAGCAAAGGGGTAGGTTATACTCCTCGGTCTTCTGTATAACCTGCCGTAGCGTATGTATGTGGTCTACTGTGCTGAAGCCCTTTCGGAAACCGGCTTGTTCGGGTGGCTGGAAGTCGTCAAACCTGCAGGCGAGACGATTCGTGAGGACTCTCGAAAACAACTTATAGACATGACTCAGAAGTGAGATGGGTCTGTAGTTTTTCAAAAGGGTGTTGTCACCCTTTTTGAAAAAGAGTACCACCACACTTCTGTGCCATGCCTGTGGCGTTTTTCCCTTGACTATGACGGAATTAAATAACTTCTGAAGGGCCCTAAGGATCGGTTCACCACCCGCCTTCAGTAGCTCTGCCGTTATTCCGTCATCGCCCGGCGCCTTGTTGTTTTTAAGTTGTTTCAGAGCCAATCGAATCTCCTGCAGGCTGACGTCCGGGATATCTTCGGTGTAGTGTCGGGTTAATCTTGCTCTAGGGTCTTCAGCAAGATTTAATGCGGGTTTTGTCGTCGAAGTGTAGAGCTGTCCATAGAAATTCTCGACTTCCCTCAAAAGCTCGGGCCCGGACGTTATGATCCTACCGTCGTCAGTCTTCAGCTTGCTTAGCCGGCTATGCCCAATAGTCAGATCCCTAGCGAAAACTTTAGAGCCTCTGTTTCGCTCTATGGCCTCCGTTATACGCTCGGTATTATACCGACGTAGGTCGCGCTTCAGAGACTTTGAGATCTGCTTATTGAGCTGCCGGTATCTGCAAGCATCACTTGACGAACGCAAAACCATCTCACGTCTATCCTCCATGAGCTCGAGAGTGTAGTCCGAGAGCTTTTTAGTTCTATTTGTACGGCGGGTCTTAAAATACTTGGTCCCGACCGTACGGACAGCTTCTACAAACCCGTCATTGTATTCGTCCACGTCACCACTTAGGCATTCGAAGCGATTTTGGAGCTCGAGCTGGAAACCTTCGGAGTTATGGATCTGGATGGGTGCTGGCCGGAGCGTAGACTTCATCAGGCGAGATCTTTCGGACACTATGTTCAGATTCAATGTGCCTCTGACCATACGATGATCGCTGCCGCATTTGAGCGAGTTGATCACTGAGACATCATTGAATATGTGCCTTTTTGTCGTCATAATGAAGTCTATCTCATTCTTAGTGACCCCGTCGGGACTGATCCAAGTCCACTTCCGCTGTTCACGCTTCCTGAAGAAGGAGTTCATCATAAAGAGTCCCTCCCTCTCCATGAAGCCAGCCAACATGTGGCCTCGGTAGTTCCGACGCCCAAATCCAAAATTTCCCAGTCCGAGCTCCTCACCGCTCCGTTTTCCCAGTTTAGCGTTGAAGTCCCCCATGATAACGCTGTAGTGAGTTTTTGAGCTATGTATGGCTTTAGAGATGTCCTCATACATAGTCTCTACTTCATCGTCGGAGTGTGTCGAGGTCGGGGCGTATACCTGAATGACCTTCAGCGAATACCGTTTCGTTATTCTGAGTACCAGGAACGCCACCCTGGTCGACACACTCTCGATCTTCACTACATTGTCCACAAGGGACCTGTGGACGAGGAACCCGACACCACCTTGGGACTGATGATCGCCCTCCCGGAAATAGAGCAAGTTACCGGATTTAAGGATTATCGAGTCCTCACCCTCTCTTCGGACTTCAGATAATCCCAGGACACCCCATCGTAACCTGCTCAATTCTTCCTCCAGTTCAATAACCCTCTCGTCGGTCCGCAGTGTGCGCACGTTCAGTGTTGCCAGGTCGATCCGTCGTTGTTTGTGGTAGCCGGATCTCTTCCGGAGATTCTTCGCACCCCTTGCCCCGCCGTTACCTTGGCCGCTACCACAATGACCAGGAATAGCGGAGCTGCCGGGGACTAGGGGCCTTGGCTTAGTCGTGTGCAACATTATGGGGGGGGGGTTTGCCATAATCCCCACGCTTGGCAAGCGGGTTGGGGATCGCAGGATTAATTTATATGGTGTACATAATAAAGAGTATTCTATTCAATTATTTCGATTACCGTCACTGCTTGTCAGGCGGGATTGCGGTCAAGCGCTAGTTTATAATTTATATAAAAACAAAATTCATCTTTTTTCTACTTTAAAAGGAACTAAGTTGCTCCTTATAATACCACGTATCTGCCAGTGAATCATTATCATTATCATCTCAGCGTTAATCCTAGTTGCATCCGAAGCTTTTTTCAGCTTTGGAGTCTGGGGTCCGCTTTTACCAGTATAACTGCTGATTTGGCTAAACTTTAATATTTTCCGTGAAGCGAATACAAGCATTGCAATTAGACCAATTGTTGGACTTTTGAGGGCTCCAACAACCCGTAACGACTGCCATTAGATGTTCGTATGGCAACCGGGACCAACGGCTTAACGTGCTTTCCGAGGCACGACCAGACCAGCGGGGATCGAACCCGCGCCTCCTTGCGTAGAGGCCGCGTTCACTACCGCTACGCCACGGAGGCTGTCAATGAATGTACAGTCAAAATCTGTCCCGCTGTTTCCGATATTAGCCAAAACGGACAAAAAAAAAATGTTTTAGGTTATAAAAGCCGCACCTATATACTTTACTTTGTATTTAGTAAAAGCTATTATTTTAGGAGAGCAGCGATGGCTTAGTGGAATCGGCCGCGGTTCTTGTAGGGCATAAGTTCAAACCCGCTTTTGGCAAAGGCGCTTTGCGTTTTGTAAATTATTTCGTCATCACTGTTCTCAAAACGGTGAAGGAAAACATCGTGAGAAATCGGGCATGTTCTAGAGCCAAGAAAAAGTATCTAAGACATGTGACATCTACCAACCCGCATTAGGCCCACGTGGTCCACTGGCCCACTCCCTCTCACCAAGAAGTGGGAACATTAAAGGCTAATTAGTAATTTTAGCATTTCAAACAAATGCTTCAATGTTATTTTATGTTTACGCACAAGGCTTCTAATTCAAAATTCGATCAAAAACATAACGAGATAACATGTAAAACTTGACATTAAAATCTGGTTATAAGAAAAATGTGGATTAATTTGCATTTTATGATGTGCAAATGGTAAAGAATAATTAAAAGTTATGGTTCTTAAGCACAGTTATGTGTTTTAGCAGTTCTTTGAGTCACCATCATTGTCATTGCGTAACCCATAAAACTTGAAATGGGGACCACTTTCATTTGTTTTGATCATCTGATTGCTGTATTCACTTTATAGGTTTTGTTGTTTCTATGTATACAATGACGAGAAAGCTTTCTATACAAAGAATTATGAATCTATACCTGTACTCTGGTTGCATATCACACTATTACATTGCTCCATATGTTCGAAATATTTGTCTGTTCAACAAGGTAAACAACTCAATGAATCTTGTTGAACTGTCAAAATGAAACCCATTGCTTCTGATAGTGAGTTACGCAATTACCCTGTTGGAATCTCTTAGGAGAAGAACTAAGAACGCTCTAGGAATCACTTCCTCAATTTGTGTGATTCAACACTAAAAAAAATATTTCAGACACAGATTTTCAAACTTTTAATAGTACCTTCCTATATCCTCCCATAGGTGTCGGAAGCGGGCAGCAGCGCTTCTCCTATGGAATATCAAATTACTGCGATGCTCAACCCGCCTGCCAAGCGTGGGGATTATGACAAATCCTCCCAACTTGGGGAGGCCTTTGTCCAGCTGTGGACATCTATAGGCTGAAGAAGAAGAACAGAAAACATGATCTTTGGCCTCAGGTCCATTTTACTCGTATAGGAAATGTCCTAGATTTGAAAATATGATTGACCTGTAAAAGACATGTTTGTACAATCCTACATAAAGAAAAATACGAGTGTGCTTATGACCACACGACAGAAGTGAAACTTCTTTCGCTCCATCTTTATGTATATGTATATATATATATATATATATATATATATATATATATATATATATATATGTGTGTGTACAATATATACATGTATACACATATATATATATTAATTTTCTATAAATATTTAAATTTATTTCATGGTTTCATTGGTAAATTAACATTTTTGCATAGATCTTCTATTTTTATTGAAAAAAAAAAAAAACTCGTTGTAGACCTTGTAGTACCAAGCTAGCGCCACGGGCGCCTCTGTGCTTATATCCCCCACTTAACTTCCGTTCGCCTTACCCGATCACAACACGTAACGCTTACGTCACGCGTTCGCCAGCTTACTCCCCAAGTCAAGCGTGCGTAAAGAAGTTTCACTTCAAAAACTTCGCAGGTACTGCCTATCTCTATGGGAACCAGGCATGACTTTAATAATAATAATAATAATAATAATATATTTATTTTGCTTAAAACACGGTATAAAAGGTCTTACATACAAAAATGAGATCACACATGTTTAGCTTAAAAATAAAGCATGCAAAATTGTTTAGCACAAGCAGGTGCAAGCGTTGCGTGTGCATGTTGTCAACGTTAGTGTTCTAAATAGTCCTTAATACTATAGAAATTATGTTCATTCAACCACTTATGCAATTTAAATTTAAATACTCTAAAATTTAATTCTTTCAGTGCCTTTGGTAAATTATTGTATACACGTACACACATAGCTACACAGTTTTTATTATATTTAGTACACCTAGGCAGTTCGTCAAGTACAAGTGTATATTGGTCACGCCGACTTCGTGAACATACCTCTTCTGCTGTTTTAAATAATTCTTGGTGTTTTTTTACAAACATACACATCTCATAAATATATAATGACGGCAACGGTAGCAAACCAAGCTGTTTAAATATTGGTTTACATGATTCATCGGATGGGATCCCGTATAAGGCGCGTATACACTTTTTTTGTGCGATAAATGCCCTGTTGTGTTCCGTACTACTTCCCCATGTTATAAGTCCATACCTCAAAGAGGATTCAACGTAAGCTCGATAAGACATTACAGCTATTTTTATATTAGTTACATGTTTAATTTTTCTAAGGGCATATACAAATTTATTTATTTTATTGCACACGTACTGAACCTGCGCTTTCCAGTCTAAATATTCATCTAATACTATACCTAAAAATTTGGTTTGTTCTACATGTGTTATTTTACGTATATCCATTTTAAAATTAAATTTATTATTATAATGTTTGTTAAATTGTATGTACACGGATTTTTCAAGATTTATAGATAAATTATTATTATTCAGCCAATTAATTAGGATGTCAATAATATTATTTATGTCAGTTTCATGGTCAGTAATTGAATTATATTTTTTGTCAGCAGTTACAATTATAGAAATGTCATCGGCGAAAAGAAAACATTTGTGGTTAGTTATGTCAACTATATCATTTATATACAGAAGAAACAATATGGGACCCAATATGCTACCTTGGGGCACACCACGTTTTATACATTGATATTCAGACGTATGCATTATCATGTCTCTATTTTCGTCCAGTCTAGTAACTGCGACACTCTGTTGTCTGTCAGTTAGGTACGACGAAATCCATTGATGTGGCAATCCTCTGATTCCAAGAGCTTCTAATTTTTGTAATAAGTTGGTATGTGTAACAAGATCGAATGCCTTCGATAAGTCAAAGAAAAGCCCCGTTACAAACTGATTTTTGTTTAAACTGCTCAGTATTGTTTTTAAGAGTGAAAATATGGCTAGTGATGTAGATTTACCTTTTTGAAATCCATATTGTTGTTTTCTTATTATGTTAAACTTACTGCAGTAATTTATTAGTCTGTGATACATACATTTCTCGTATATTTTTGAGATGATGGGTATTAATGTAATAGGGCGATAATTGTTCACGTCACGTTTATCACCCTTTGTGAACAATGGTTTAACAATGGATAATTTTAATGCTTTTGGGAATACTCCTTGTGAAAATGATAAGTTGATCAAATATGTCAATACTGTACTTATTTCATTAGTACATGTCTTAATGATTCTGGTGTTAAGTTCGTCGTAGCCTTCAGACTTGGTGTTGTTCAATGATATTATCTGCTGCTTGACCTCACTTTCAGACATAGGGGTAAGGAACATCGAGTTGGCAATTTTGTTTCCATTGAGACAACTATTTATTTGATTTTGTGTAGGGATACAGTTAATGAAGTGGTTGTTGAAGGCAGAAGTTATTTCTGCTGGTTTTGTTAGAAGAGTATTGTCAACTTGTAAACAGTCAATATTCTGGATTTCCGTATTTTGGATTTCGTTTTTTATGACTGACCAAGTGGCTTTACATTTGTTTTTATGGTTGTGCATAAACTTGATGTTAGCATTCCGTTTAGCATTATATATGCAATTTTGAAGTATTTTAGAATATGTGATGTATTTGTTCTTGTTGGTTCTATTTTTGTTTTTGTAATATTGATATCTTAAGGAGCGTTTAGTTCTAGAACATAGTTTAAGACCCTTAGTTATCCAAGTTTGTTTGATTTTATTGTTTGTATTTACTTTAATTCTTACTTTTGGGAAGCAGAGATTGTAGAACAGGCATATTAAGTCATGGAAGCTATTGAATGCCGTATTTGCATCATTATCCATGTATACATCCGTCCAAAATAAGTTTTGCAAACATTCCTTAAATTTAAACGTGTTATTTATAGAGTAATCTCTTTTGTAGATGTAATATATGGTTTCCCTTGATTGAATTCGTAAGGGAAAACTTAACATTTGCGCTGTATCGTGGTCAGACAGATGTAGTGGTAGGACGTTAGCAATTGCGTTGTGCATATTACTTAGTATATGATCTATACAGGAAAATTTGCGCGTGGCTTCCTTAATATGAATTTTCAAATTGTGTGTGTGTGCTAGATCTTGAAATTCTCGCGTTATTTTACCTTTTTTCAGTGTATTTATATTAAAATCTCCAGTTAAAACTATCCGCGTTTTCGGTTTGCATTTTTTGTATAACTGTTGTAGCATACTGTCTAATTTAGTTAAAAATAGGTAAGGGTCTGACTGAGGTGTTCTGTATAAACAAATAATTACTAAATACTCAAATTCTAACTCTATTCCGCATGCCTCAAAATATATAACTTCCATTGCCTCAAAATATTAACATTTAATATATAACTTCCTATAGTGTCTCCTCTTGGTGAGAAGGAGTGGGCCGTAATCTACCACGAGGGTCCAGTGGGGGTTGGTAGATGTCACATGTCTTCGAAGTTTTGCCTCTATAATATGCTGGTTTCCTCACAATATTTTTCTTCACAGTTTTGGGAGCAGTGGTGATGAAATAATTTACACAAAGTTCAGCGCCTGCTGGGATTCGAATTTAGGACCTACAACTTATAGGTCGATACCACTTGGCCAACGCTGCTATGACTTTTTTTTTTCTCGATTGGAAATGCATTTAGGCACCATACCCGCCGCTAGCTAAGCGACGGACGTGTGTGGGACTCGCCCGGCCGAAGCCGGGAATACCCACGCCGTGCCACTTTCAGGACTTACCGGCCTTGTTAAGGTTGGGTTTCCGCGCCAAAGGGGGATTACCCGGGTAACAGAGTAATCCCCAGACGTGGTGACCGGTGCAATGCACGTGCGGGGCTGCCCGCACGCGCTGGTCACACTCTGGGGCTAAAGGAGACGGGGGTTCGTCCCCCGCCTTCTTCGCCCCGCCCGTCTACGCCGGAGGGGAGCGGCAAGAGCATCCTCTTCCCGCTCCCTCTCCGCAGCCTCGCCGCAGCATGCACTCTCGCTTTCAACCATGGCTCGCACCATGGTTGCCAGGGAGAGGCGTCCGCCTCCGAGCGCCGCAACGAGGTCGCGGCGTTCGTAACGCTACTTTGACTAACTCATCGTCTAGTAATAAATGTCTCTACTTTCAGTATATCCAACGGTTGCCTGAAAGAGATACAACTAAAAAGTCGCCAGCACATCAAACCATATAATATGCCAAAAATCTTTAATAGATTTTCAACTTTATCGCTAGAACGTTAAGACTCAAGGTTAATTGAGAAAAAACCAATCCATTCTCATTTTGACAGCATGTATTCGCAATAAACATTAATATCAAAATCTCTAAGTTATGCAGCTTCAATTATTGCCTTCTCATGATCAATTACACCACAAAGTAATACAGTATATATACATTTCCTAACGTTACCTTCGCGTTAAGAAAAATGCCGTGACGCAATGTCGCAGTAAGATGTCCACACTACGTATGTGGAGCAAAACGTAGGGACGTCCAGCTGTAGTCGATTTGTGGTGCAAGGCATAAGAGCAAGGGGTAAACGACGCGTCAATAGACGAGTGTAAATAGACGCGAAACCTGAAGCTTAGCAAGAAAATTCAAAGTATAAATGTAGAAATTATTCATAAGGTGATTGTGTGTGGAGCATTCAAAAATGTACGGGGCACGTCAATCATAGGCCACTTATGTCAGTCCTCTTGAGTTTAATCGTTCAAGTAAAAGGAATTGGTCCGTGAGTGAGATCATTCCATACATTGCGTGTGCAAGTGAACGCTAGAGTTGCCAAATAAAAAATACGACCAAATGACGCATAATTTAAGTGCTGATAGCAAAATCCGTTTTCATCATCGCACCCGCTTTTCAATTTACACATGACATAAGAACTTACAGCCTTTAGACAAGTTTGATGCACTGGTGTCTCCTATTATCCATGCATTTCTTTGCAGATGAAAAGAAAAACATGTGTTTTTGATCTTCTACTTCCTACTATATTAACGTGTGGATGAATGTGTGTGAGTTATTCTTTCACGCAAAAACGACTACATGGATTTGGATGAAATTTGGCACTCGGTGGTTTATAACCAGGAATAACACACTTGTATTTTAACTTTTTAGCACTTAATAACACAGCTTGTATTTTGTAAAATTCTTCGTCGGCCTATAGAAGTCCACTGCTGGACAAAGGCCTCCCTCAAGGCTTTCATTGCTTCGGGATTGCCATAATCCATAAAATTACCATAAAATTGCCATAATTGCTTGGGGATCGCAGTAATTTTTTATTTCACAGGATAGTCTCCTCTTACGACACCCACGGGAGGATATGGGAATGGATATAAAATTACTCGTACTTAATTTCCCAATCGCTCCTCACTTCTTACTAATACCATACGCCCGCTCATAAACGCAAGCCTTACAATAATTTGATACTGAATCATTATAATTACGAAAGTCATTATGCCCCACATAACATAGAGGGCGTTACGTGCGCTCATACAAAAATTATTATTTCTGGTTTATTTTTAAATTTAATTAGATTTTGTTGTTCTGTTAGAAATTTTAATTGTTATTTTGAATGAAGATTGTTATTGGTTAGTTTGGCAGTCACTCTTAATCATTTTGTAAGTTTTAAATGCATATCTATCTTCTAATTTACTCATAGAAGGGGTTAAGCTTAATTGTTAACCAAGCACAGAGAGCATGGTACCGGCCGCGACTTACTAATTGTAGGTCGGAGGTTCGAACCCCATCAGGCGCTTTGCTTTATGTAAATTATTTAGAACATCGTGAGGAAGCCGTCATGTCCTAAAACCGAAAATTTTCTAAGACATGTGACATCTACCTACCCGTACTGGGCCAGTGTGGTATATTACGACACGATTGGTGTAGTGGCTGACCGATCGACTGCTGCACTGCGTGGCGGGTTTGATTCTCGTACGGAACAAATATTTGTATAACTGTCTGGACGTTTATGTATACGAATTTAAATGTTTGAGAACGCACCCGCGATACAGGAGTAAATCCTAGCGTGGGGCAAAGTCTCTAAACAAAACAAAAAAAAAAAAAATACGGCCGACTCCCTCTCATCGAGTTGAGGCCTGTGTCCCAACTGTGGGAGCAGAACAGGCTGATTATATATGTATAAGCACAGTCGGTAAGAAGTAGAAAGTCGAAAGCTGTAAGTCTAACAGCTAGTTTTAGAGAGGTGCTGTGTTACCCAGTTCGGTTTGATTGATAGAATGGGTTATGGTTGATAGTCGTGCTGGCCTAGTGGTTAAAACACCAGCCTCTCAAGTATGAGTGCGCTGGTTCGATTTCAGGTCAGGCAAGTACCAATGTTACTTTTCTAAAGTTATTATTAGTTAAGTACATACACACCAGATTTAATAATGTATACGATAAAAGTAAATTCACAATAAGAAAAAGCAGTTTCAGTAAACGCAATACATGTCCCTGGGCCAATGAAAACCTTAAAAAGATGTGCATGAAGCGTGACCAATTGTTTAGTATCTGGCTCAAAGACGAAAATAACCCTCAGAAAAGATTGTTATACAATAGATATAGAAATAAAACAAACAAATACACAAATTATGTTAGAAATAAACAAATTATGAGAGAAGTATTCCAAAATTTTAAAAATAGTAAAAAGATTTGGAACATTGTGAATAGTTTAACCGGCAGAATTATGCAATGTATTGAACATGTTTTACTTGTAACTTTTCGAACGAATCCATCAACATTAGCTAACACTTTCATGACTGGATTTAATTCTAGTACCAAAAACCTAAGCAACTCTTGCGATGTACCTCTTTTGGATAAACATACTTACGAGATGGTTCCTGACAGGTCGATGAGGGTGAAACCTGCACGAGAAGATATGGTTTGAACAAATCATCAAACAAATGAACGATAGGAAAAGCCCGGGTTACGACGGGATACGTGCTAATGATGTTAAGTGTACTTCAGCTAAACTAACCCCAGTTATTACACACTTAATCAATTGCTGTTTGAAAACAGGTTCGTATCCAGACCTTTTAAAAATAGGAGTGATACGTCCAATACACAAAAAAGGCTCACGCGATGACGTCAATAATTATCGACCTACCACTATATTGTCTAGTATAGATAAAATCATAGAACGCTACATTGGTAATGAGATTAGTAACTTTTTGCAAACACACGAAGTAATTAACAATAAACAATATGGATTTCAGAAAAATAAGAGCACGACACAATTATTACGAGAATTTACCGATGAAGTGAATAGACAGATAAACGATAAAAAACATGTCTTGACACTTTTCATAGATTTCAGCAAAGCTTTCGATGTGCTCCGATGTGATACACTTTTTGAGAAGTTGTCACAAAATGGAATACAAGGGCCAATGTTAGAACTATTAAAAAACTATCATAAAAACAGATACAACACGGTTAAAATACAAAATGAGTATAGTGCAAAGCTTCCATCTACGCAAGGAACAGCCCAGGGCTCGATTATAGGTCCGACAGAATATTTACTATACGTGAATGATATGTGTAATGCTATAAACTCAGGCTCTGTATACCAGTTCGCCGACGACACGTGTATATTAGTCGCTAATAAAAACATCCGGGACGCAGAGGCAACCCTCCAATGTAATTTTGACGAAATGTGTAGGTGGGCGCATGATGTAGGCTTAGTAATAAATGCAATAAAAACAAAAATTGTTCACATACACTCATCACACAATAAATGCTCCACTAAGCCTACAGTTATAGCACACGAACATATTTGCCTACATAGTTCCCCAAAGACTTGCGAGTGCCCGTCGTTAGAAGTAGTCGATGAGCACATGTACGTTGGCCTAATGGTTGATAGCAGATTCTGTTGGGGACCACACAAAGATTACGTATGCAACAAACTAAGGTCTATTCTAGGTAAGCTCAGCATACTAAAATATAAGCTACCTTACAAAACACTTAGAATGTTATATATGGCCCTAGCAGACTCTGTTATCAGTTACGGACTCAGCAGCAATGGAAGAACGTATCACACATATCTTACCGATATTTATAAGCTACAACTTAGAATATTAAAAGAAATTGCGCCAAAATATATACTTAAGAAATTCCAAGACCATGACGACGACCTTTTTAAATATTGTAATGTTATGAATGTGTTCAATAAAGTTAAATACTGTATTCTATCCGAAATTAATAGACCTGAACTGCTAACCGAAAAAACAAGACCAGACTTTCTGAGAACGATAATAGTGAAAAATAAATACATCTTACCAAAATTTAATAATGTGTACGGGATGAGGGTTGCAGAATATTTGGTACCCTTTTATGTCAACAAACTCCCAGAAGACTTGCAAACGCTATACAAAATGAGTTCGAAAACTTATAAGTATAAATCTAAGCGTTTCTTTACACAACATTTTAAATAATGTATATATGTGGGTGCGGACGCCGGCGGGTCGGGCTGCCTGGATCTGTCAAGTTTTCTCAATCAAACTTGAACCGTAATGCTTTGGCGATAAAGTTGAGAATCTATTGAGGAAATTTGGCGGCTTTTGGTGGCTTGATGTGCGGGCGACTGTACCTAGGTATTAACATACCTATGAATTGTTAGCGTTGCATTGTATACAATAACAATTATTTATAGTATTGTTATGAGCGGCATGCAGATAAACCCTGAGAGGTTTTCGTTGTGCGGCTAAAACAAATTGTGAACCTAAATGTAAGTGTATTAGAAATAAATAAATAAATAAAATAAATATGTACTTTCTAAGTATATCTTGGACACCAATGACTGAAGGTGAAGGAAAACATCTTGAGGAAACCTGAACTTTAAGTCTGAAATCACCAACCCACATTGAGCAAGCGTGGTGATTACGCTCCATCCTTCTCTGTGTGAGAGGAGACCTTTGCCCAGCAGTGGGACGATAAAAAGGTTGATTATGATGATGATAGAATGGGTTAAGAAGGTCTGATAGGCACTCACTTCATGTAACATAGGTATAGGATTTCAGCTCCCGGTAAGACTGAAAGCCATCCCCAATATAGGGAAACGGTTTCACCAGCATAAGTAGTAGTAGTACTTACTATTATTTATTAACCTATAATAAAATTAGGCCTAACGAATGTAGATACATACGAAATTTCATTAAAATCAGTTCATCCGTTTCGAAGGAGTTCAAGGATAAACACTGTGACAGGAGAATTTTATATATTAGATAGAAGATGGCAGATTTATTGACTTTGCCATTAAAGGTGACTTATAGGGAATATAGTGCAGTGGTTTCTAGTTGCCTTTTGAACCAAATCGTGGCTGCGAAACACCAGGGAGTGGCATTACTTCCGTCAAAGTAAAGTTCCGACTCACGGTTGCCTACCGAGTACAAGAAGCTGACGGCTAACCTTCATGATTGAAAAGGCACTGGAAGAAGAAGTAGATTGATTGAGTTCGTAAGATACAGGAGAGGTAAGATTCAAGCGTAACTAGATAAAAATTTAGAACCTGCTTCACTTTTGAAAAGGAGATGGGTAAGTGACCTTTAATATCAAGTTGTGTACCTATTGCACAGTCTTCAATGCGTTCAAGTTTTATTATCAACTAGATTTTGCGTACGGTTTTGCCTGCGTTGATGTGGGAAATATTCCATTGAAATATACAGCCGGTATCAAAAGTACTCTAAGTGTTATCCAGGTATCAACCTATACCTACCTGTTTATCAAATTTCATCCAAAACATCGGCCGCCGGCAGAAGTTACCACCCACCAGACAAAGTCGTGCCGCCAAGCGAATTGTCGTGTTCCGGCATGATGTCTGGTGAAGCCGTACAGAGGACGGGTCTGAGCAGTTGTGTTGCGATGTGTGCCGAGTACGATGCGACTAATGTTGTTGTGTTGGGAGTTTGGTCGTGGAGGGTCTTCACATCAATCTCCCTTTGGCGCAGCATCGTTGGTCGTGTTGTTGGGTTTAACATTGCATCACCTCGCTCAACTGCTTTCTTCCTTCCTATTCGCTCGGTTTTTCTGAGTGAATAGGCTCTTAATAAACTAGCGCGCTTTACCATCAACGATCGCATCACTGCTTACCATCAGGCGGGATTGCGGTCAAGCGCTAGTTTGTAATTATTAAAAAAAAAAAAAAAACCGGTTTTGCGAAAACCCGTACAGATAGATCCTTATAAACGGACAAAAAATCTCAATAACACTCCCGAATTTTGAGTTCTAGATCGTGGGTTCGAACCCCTGCTCTCAAAAACCGTCAACGGAAACATCGTGAAGAAACCGCCATGTCCTTGAACCAAATAATCACAGACATGTGACATCTACCAATCCGCACTGAGCGTTGTGGATTACGGCCCACTCCCTATCACGGATATGAGCCTTGTGTTCCATCATTTTGAACTGGGAATATGTAAAGGCTGATTATGGACGAAAATACTTCGTTATCTTTTTTATATATATGTACAGAAGAGATATAAAAGGAAATATTTCACAACTCTAAAAATGTAGATACTATTGGCATTTTATACATTTTGAAAGTGATTAGATTAACGCTGACCTCAGGATTTCTTCGAAGGCGAAGATTACTCAGTAAAAATGCAACTCACTAATAAAACTACAAACTTGCGTTATCAGAAGATTCCATACTTAAATATAATAATAATAAATCCCGTTTATTTCCAATCTACAATTATTTACATGCTTTTTTTTTATTTAATACAATTATGAAATGTAAACACAAGTGCAAAGTTTTTCTTAAAATATATATATTTATATTCTTTTCTTTTTTTCTCTTTTCCTTTTCATCGCTGTCATTGCTTACTTCAGTACCATTGATCGGAGCCCCTTCTCGGGTAAAGGCCTCCTCCAGCTTCTTCCAGTTCTCTCTATCCATAGCCTTCTCTCTCCATTCCTTCCTGCTATCCTTTTTATATCATCTATCCACTTTTTTCGAGGGCGCCCTCTTTTCCTTTTTCCTGTTGGTTCCTTCCATGTAGTTGCCTCTAGAGTCCATCTTTTGTCTGTATATCTTGCTATATGACGTCCAGCAAGTTTCCATACTTACTTGATACAAATAATGTACGATGTCTCGTTTACATAACATAATCAGCGTATAATGTCCTCACTCCTGGGAGACCTGGCCTGCTCTCGTTGAGAGGGACTGGGCCGTAATCTACCACGAGGGTCTAGTGCGGGTTGCTAGTATCATATTTCTTCGAAGTTTTGCCTCTAGGACATGCCGATATCCTCACCATGTTTTCCTTCACCTTTTTGAGAGCGGTTGTGATTAAATAATTTACACAAAGTAAAGGGCTTCATGTGGTTCGAACCTGCGACCTCCAACTTATAAATCGCGGTCGGTACCACTAAGCCACCAGTGCTCTCAGTGTGACTATTAGGTTATCGCATTAATTGAAGCTACGTATTCTATATTAGGTATGTATTTTAAATCATCATCATTATTTTCTC
This sequence comes from Sesamia inferens, assembly GCA_037179545.1. NCBI lineage: Eukaryota > Metazoa > Arthropoda > Insecta > Lepidoptera > Noctuidae > Sesamia > Sesamia inferens. The sequence goes on from CM073927.1 coordinate 31,281,979, forward strand.
GCTTAGTCCCGGTTGCAACCACAACGTTCGCGTTGGAGCCCGGGGTCCGCTTTCTTCCTCATTCTCCTCCATTTCGCGCAATCTTTAGCATCCTATGGTGTGAGATTATTGGCACGCATTTATTTATTTATATATTCTTTATTGTACACCAATCAAACATCGAGCAACAACATTCAGCACAAAAAAGACATACAATGGGCGGCCTTATCGCTAATGCGATCTCTTCCAGCCAACCGAAGAATGGACAGATTCTCCCGAACCACAAATGGGACTGTCGTTGGTGCAAATATTATTACTACAATATACTAAAGTAGATACACAAATACATACATATACATAAATAAATACATAGATACTGAACATAACAAGTAAACAGATAAATTAGCGAAAAGTGTTTGTTGAACATGATCATAATGACAAGTAGTGTTCCTTCACAAGTCTCTTGAATTCCTGTAACGACTGCGCACGTTTTATTTGAATTGGCAATACATTCGACAAACGAGGGGCCTGAACAGTGAAAGATTTATCAAGGAACGTTGTGGAATGCGTAGGCATTTTGAGCTTTAAGATTTAGTATGTGAGTTGCACAGAAATTGAAAGCGATTCTTGAGATAAAGAGGGATAAAAGGCACATTATATAGAAGGGAAAGAATATGAGCATTCCGACGAAGGCGAATTGGTAACCACTTGAGCTTCACACGAAATTCGGATACATGGTCATATTTGCCCATGTCATCTCTTACAACGTCAAGCCAGCACTTCTTTGGTCTACCCCGTTTGTTTCGGCCCGGCGGAGGCGCCATAGCAAGACATTTGATACTCACGTAACATTTTGTTGGTATCAACATTTTGTTTACTTAAGACATGACCGTACCAGCGGAGGCGACCCTCCTGCAGGACATTGGATAGGACAAGAAGAAATTTTACAGTTAGATATGTATTTTAAATATACACAATAGATTAATTAATAGTGGTACCTACTTTTTTGTTCTACTTTTTTGAGTAAACATAATTTCTGATTAGGTATTTAGTCACTTATAATTTTTTATTGAATTGTTGATACCACCAGCTCGCATATATGTCTTATCATCTGAAGGCTATTATTTCGTACCAAATTAATTGGTTCGAAAAATGCAATTCACAATTTTAGTAAAATATTATGTATTTTTTTATTTTATTTTAAGAGACTGTTATCGACTTGTTTGCCACTTTGTACACTTTGCAACTTGATGGCATATTGCAGCATGACCAAATAAATGCATCCATCAATGTAATCTGACATTTCATGAAAAAACCAGTCAATTATTTACCTTGTTATTGCCAACAACAGTGGCTCATTAGTCGATCTGCAAGAATTCACTCACCCGAGACATACAAATCGTCACTTAAATAATGCAATTTTTTCTGTAGGACGAAGCGGTACACCATTACTTTTTGTGGATGAATCATAAATTTATCATCAAGTAAATTTTGAATTTCATGTACAGATGGCAGTATATCAAGCTACTACAATCTGTCAGATTTCTTTATTAGATTTTATACTTTATCTCTAACGCTATAAGGCTCATGGTTGATTGGGAATATTTGTCAGTTTCGGGTAGCTTGGCCTGCTGTCAACCTGTTTCGATCCCATAGAAATATGGGGATATAAGTCTCCTATGTGTTAATACTAGCTATAAACTATCTGTGGGCCGAAATTCATCCGCCGTATATACATAGGTACTACAAATAAATCTGCTATGCAATATACAGGCACTACTATTTACAAATTAATATCTTATAAACTTGAGGCGGTGCAGAACAGCCCTGCCCTGACCACTGTCTTACTGTGTAGACACGGACTCCTCAAAGAGTAACAAACAAACATCCATCCACCCCTACAACCTTTTTTTTATAATTATAAACTAGAACTTGACCGCAATCCTACCTAATGATAACCAGTGATGCAGTCGTTGATGGTTAAGCGCGCTAGGTTTTTAAGAGCCTATTCATAAAAAAAAAATGATTGAATAGAAAGAAAGACGGCAGAGGTGATGCAATGTTAAACCCAACAACATTACCAACGATACTGCGCCAGAGGGAGATTGATCTGGAGACTCTCCATAACCAAACTCCCGAGACAACAACATTCGGCGCATCGTACCCGGCACACATTGCAACACAACTGCTCAGACTCGTCCTCCGTACGGCTTCACCAGACATCATGACGGAACACGACGAATATCTTGGCGGAAAGACTTTGTCTGATGGGTGGTAACTTTACCACCTAACTTACCACCTACCACTGAGAAAACTTTCGCGTTTACACTATAAGTACCATTCTTATATCATAAATAACCACCTCATGCCCACAGAATCGATAAGAGTTAGATATTATAAAACGTGCATTTGTTTCTAAACTTTGCTCCATAAAATTGTGCGCAGCGGTAGTTCATTCATCGAAGAAATTAATAAGTCACGCTTCTCTAAGTGCCTGACATAAGAGTCTCCAGATGCGGCATGTTCATTAATTATCAAGCGCACGACTGGTTCATTCAAGAAGTTAACCTTTATGACGTCACTGGCATTGTCTGACATTTGTCTGATAACGGTTTCGATGTGATTACCTCATTCACTTGTTGTCAATTTTCTGTAAAAGGGTTGTGCCTTGCCTTATTGACTATAGTAGGTTCCGGGTCTGTCTGTTTGTGTATGTGACTTTATATGTTTGTAGACGCACCCACAATACAGGAGAAAATCCTAGTGTGGGGCGACGTTTTTTATTAAAAAAAAAGTTTGTATGGGCTTGTTTCATAGTGCAGTTAGATAGGAAAAACTAACCCATCTAAAATAATAATGCGCCAAATATGTAAACAAATTTAATTTTATGCAAGACAACCTTTAATTTCTTCTCTACTACATGAACCATTTTTATAAATTTTTCAAGCACATGAAATCAACTTAATGGTCATTAAAATATAGTTGATATTTGTCTATCTTGAACCAGGGTGGGGGTCTGCAGTACTGCGTACTTTTACTTGTTTTACTATATGTTATGTTACAATGACTAGACGAAAGTCATCTCGTTCATGATATTTGCAAGTTGCTGCAAACAATGAGCAATTTATTCTGGGTATTATTTGACTTTGAATAGAAATATTGCCAAATTTTAGCTCCAAAATTTATAAACACTTTGAAATTATGTCCCTCTACCAAATGTATAAGCCCGGCAACTTTTTGTAATGATATCAAAATGATAACATAATTAATGATAAATGTTATTAACATTTTTGTAAATAGGTTTGTACAGTTTGACATGTCGACTTACGTAAAAACACAAAAAAGAACAACAACAAAAAAAAAAAACGAAATGTAAACAAAAACTGCGCGGTAATTACGTAACACACTTTCAGTAGCAATGGGTTTCATGTTGACAGTTCAACAAAATTCATTGCGTCGTTCGCGCTGTTGAGCAGAATCATTTTTCGAGCTTATGGAGCAATGGATTAGCAGTTTGCTTCAAAATGATTCCAACTGATAGTAATACGAAACTGATACGCAATTAGGATGCTGAGTGAGGTCAACGTTGTCTATCAGAAAACTCTAAAAGTAAAGGTCATAACTAACCCAAAATTAACACAATATTTAAAAAAAAAAAATCAGACAGAATCTTGGTCTGATCAAATTGTTAATTCTTGCAAAAACATACAGTTGAATCATATATCAGATAGGTATCATATGTTTAAAAATTAATATTTATTACGATTAGCTACAAGAGTTATTACGACTCCAGTTTTGTGATCTAAAATATCTCTCTCTCTCGGTCTCGGTCTGGTCTCGTTAGAATATAGGTAAATTTTAAAACACTATCCTATATGTTAATTCTGGTATTAAACCATGTGTGTGACAAACAAAGAGTAACAAACATCCACCATTCATACATACATACATCCTTAGAAACTTTAACGTCTAAGGACTAACGTCCTACGTCTAAGGATCACCCGGATAACTGCAATTTTTTTATCAGCAAAGAAACCCTTTTCTTAAATTATGTTACTTCTAATACCTGCAAGAATATGAGAACTATTATTTGCATTTTATATGATAATTATTATTTGCATGACTTAATTCCCCTTCATCATCGGACAAGCCGCCGTACAGTGAGTATCCATCCTTACGTTGATGACATCACTACGATCCGGATGAAGTGTTTCGCATCGTCTTTTATACCACGTACATCGAGGGCTTGGGAAAAATTGCCAGCGGCGGTGTTTCCGTCTGACTACAATTTAAGTGTCGTTAGGCTAGAGTGAATAAATAGGCTTTAATAAACTAGCGTGTAAAGTCTAAAGACTAAAATCGTGGTGGCCTAGTGGTTAAAAAACCAGCCTCCCAAGTATGAGTGCGCGGTTCGATTCCAGGTCAGGCAAGTAGCAATTTAACTTTTCTAAAGTTATATGTACTTTCTAAGTATATCTTGGACACCAATGACTGAAGTTGAAGGAAAACATCTTGAGGAAACCTGGACTTTAAGTCTGAAATCGCAAACCCGCATTGAGCAAGCGTGGTGATTACGATCAATCCTTCTCTGTATGAGAGGAGACCTGTGCCCAGCAGTGGGACGATAAAAAGGTTGATGATGAATAAACTAGCGCGCTTTACCATCAACGACCGCATTATTACTTACCATCAGGTGTGATTGCGGTAAAATACTAGTTTATAATAAAAAAAAAAAGTTTTGCATGTTTTCTCGGTGGTAGGCCATAACATTGGCTGCCGGCAGAAGTTACCACCCACCAGATAAGGCCTTGCCGCCAAGCGATTTGTCGTGTTCCGGCATGATATCTGGTGAAGCCGTACGGAGCGTCCTCCGTACGCACCCGTACGTACCCGTCGGTCTGAGCAGTTGTTGTTGTGTCGGGAGTTTAGTCGTGGAGAGTCTCCAGATCAATTTCCCTCTGGCGCAGCATGTTTGGTCTTGGGTTTAACATTGCATCACCTCGGTCAACTGCCGTCGTCCTTCCTATTCCTAAGTTTTTTAAGTGAATAGGCTTAATAAACTAGTGCGCTTTACCATCAACGATTGCATCACTGCTTACGATCAGGCGGGATTGCAGTCAAGCACTAGTTTATAATTATTTAAAAAAAAAAGAAAACACACAATCACATTTATAATAGCAGGCACATATGTGTAGGATAGGATAATAACATCAAAAATGTAAATTAAATCCTGGAACCTATGTATTACAACCTAAAAATGTAGGATATTCTATTAACCGCTAACAATCATGCTATAAATAACACAGTATCGAGATCGACTGCTGCGTTGTATGCCCCGAGTTCGATTCCCACATGGAACAAATAAATGTAAGGCCTACAGGTAGTTTCTCCAGGTCTGACTGTTTGTGTATGTGATATTAAATGTGTGTAAACGCACCCACGATACAGGAATAATTTCTAGTATGGAACAATGTTTTTATTAAAAAAAAAAACCGACCAAGTGCGTGTCGGACTCACGCACAAAGGGTTCCGTACCATATATTTATGAAATTAAAGGAATTAAGTTATTTATATGAAAGATTACGCGGTAATAAGTGGTTTACGATTTACGAGGTATTAAAAAAAAAACTACTTACTAGATCTCGTTCAAAACAATTTTCGTTGGTAGTTTTTATAGTAATGTACGTCATATGTATTTTTTTTTATTTTTCATTTTCTTATTTTAGAAGTTAGAGGGGGGACCAACTTTTTTCCACTTTGGAAGCGTCTGTCACGCAAACTATTCGGTTTACAAAAAAAAAATATTTCAGAAATCTCGATATCATTTTTGAAGACCTATCCCATAGATACCCCACACGAATGTGTTTGAAGAAACAAAAAATGAGTTTCAGTTCTAAGTATGGGGAGCCCCCAATATTTATTATTATTTTTTTTATTTTTGCATCAAAATCTTAATGCGGTTCACAGAATACATCCACCTACCAAGTTTCAACAGTATAGCTCTTATAGTTTCGTTAAAAAATGGCTGTGACATACGGACGAACAGACGGACAGACAGACATGACGAATCTCTAAAGGTTCCGTTTTTTGCCATTTGGCTACGGAACCCTAAAAACATAGCGGTAGGTAAGTTCATAACCGATTTGACAATCTCCATTAAGGTCCAAAAAGCCGCATACCCAAGTATGTAGGCGGTAATACGTCGAGATGGACAAAAAGCGGACATTAAGATAATATCATCACAAATTAGGTAAGCCCAAGTAACTCAAAGAGCGACATTTTAAAACGGTATTTTTTCAATTTCACACCAAAATGAGGAGCAATGATATGGTTACCATCTGTCTTTCGATTGTCATTGCAACCTGAACCTTATGCTTTGAACATAAAATTGCATGATGTGTTATCGTGAAATGCAAGAATACTTTTTGACGTGAGCATGCGAATTGGGTTAGCTGTGCAATGTATCTACATAATCATACTGTTATGTATGTTTCAACTTTTTAGTACTTTTTATCATGGTCAGTGTATTGAAATGGATTACCTAAGGATTACATGAAGCTGGTGTTGTTACACTTAGTAATATTGTTTGTAGTGTATATACTATCCAAGATAATGAATTCTTCTAATAAATGCGAAATTTTGTTAGAATGTATGGATGATATCGTGGTGGCTTAACCCTTTAACCGCCAACGCCATAATATTACGTGTTGTAAGAACATTACATCAGGCGCCACGTCAGAATATTGTGTAGAAAGTCCTGTCATTTAAAAAATGTACAATAAATGTTGAATTTGCTTACTGAATCTTAATATATTTCGTGTATTTACTTTATTTTTAACAGTATTAAATACATATTTTAGCTAATTGATTGAAATAATTACATGTTCTCAGTTCGTGATACGTCTAAATATCAACCTACTTCGCCGAACCCATAATTTCATGTAGACTAGTGTTGTACCGCATATGAAACTCCTGATAGTAAATTAATAAAAAACATCCTATTTTTTACAAAACTATCAAGTAAACATTAATCAAAATTTCATAGTTTATTAAACATTTATTTATTTATTCAAAATTCAATAAGCTTTAGTGAAGTAATATGTAGAAATCAACAAATAAGTATAGGTAAATATTAAGTACAAACTAACTCCAGAACGTCACTAGTACAGGCTATCCGCGAACGCCGTCGCCGTAATTTTATGTGCGGCTCAAGGTCAACTAGTCATATTTTGAATAAACGTCAGCGCCATCGCCATGATAACATGTGCTCACATTATTATTACATCTAAGCTAGTGTCGAGAAGTTATCGATGATGTTATACGACAACGAAGAACTATTAAATATATTGCAGCAAGCAAACAATGATATTTATAGTAGTAGCAGTTCAACGGATAGTGATAATAATTCGGTAAATAACTCTTGTTTTCAAGTCTGTTTATTTATCCTCAGTCAAAAGGACAGCTAAATAATAATATGTGTACTTATTTACCCATTTATTTTGTTTTAAAGAAAATACAGTTTATTTAGTTATTTTATTTGTTGTTATTTATTATTATTTGTATCCTAATATTTTAAACGCGTATCATTTTTTTTACATAAATGTCATACCGTCTTTTTGTCCGCGGGATAGTAAACGGACTAAATAAGTTTACTGTTTTTTTAATTTGTTATCTATGTTTCATATAATACTAATCTCATTTTAAATTGCTACAGGAGAAGCTTTATCGCTCAGTGCAACTAGTGTTGTAGGCCTTTTTCGTGTTTCGTGAAGACGAAGAGTTATTAAATATTTTGTAATCATGAATTGCGAAGCGACGACAGTTCTCAACATAGAAGTGATGTTGATTTGATAAGTTTAATTTATTTTTTAAATCGATATTTTAATTTGACAAGTAATTGTGTTTGTTTGTAACATACCTACTAAGGTTCATCATGGATACTAACCAAAATTTAAATGATACATTCATAGGCTGGAATTATTTAATATTAAGAAGGTACATCGGTAGGTAGGGTAAGAACAGATTTTGTAGTGTTATTAAGTTTAGGTATATGCTTACCTATATTTTTATAATAATGCCTCTATATACAGTATGTTAAGAAAACCCTGTCCGACCCGTGAAGGTGTTGTTAGGTATCGATAACTGATTCTACTAATGCATACAAAACCGGGCTAAACTAAAAAAAAAATCCCTCTAAAAAAAATAAATATTATTTCGCAAAAGGAGGTAGCTTAATAAATGTGCGTTGACCACCCTTCGCCTGCAGCTCGCGGGGGCGGGCGGCAGGGCACGCGGCACGTGGTCGCATCGCTATTCGCTCATAACAAAACCGGTGTTGTCACTTTTTAAAAATTACCAAATTTCGGGGAAATTGGAATTAATTCGCGGAAAAAAAAGATTATTTCAAAATTCATTTGTATTGGTACTATGATGAATACGTAAAATTTTATATTATATGTGTTTACCTAACCTTTATTATCCTTATGGGTCGGACAGGGTTTTCTTAACATACTGTATGTATGAGCAGTATAAAAGTAAATATTCTCGAAAGGTTAATATTGTGAATAAATAAATGCATCGATATTGAGTATTCGCAACACTGTTCCAACTTATACCTAAAGTGTCGTGGCGCTGGAGGTTCGTCAAAGGGATCAGTGCCGTGGCGGTTAAAGGGTTAATGGTTAAAACACCAGCCTCTCAAGTATGAGTGTGCGGGTTCGATTCCAGGTCAGGCAAGTACTAATGTAACTTTTCTAAGTTATATGTACTTTATAAGTATATCTTGGACACCAATGACTGATAACAATGTGAAGGAAAACACCTTTAGGAAACCTGGACTTTAAATCTGAAACCGCCAACCCGCATTGAGCAACCGTGGTGATTACGTTCAATCCTTGTCTTTATGAGAGGAGAGCTGTGCCCAGCAGTGGGACGATAACAAGTTGATGATGTATGGATGAATGTTTTTTACTCTTTTACGCAAAAAAATCTCAACGGATTGGATGAAATTTGGTACACAGATGGTTTATCTTCTTCTTCTTCTTCTTTAGCTTATAGAGGTCCACTGCTTTACATAGGCCTCCCTCAAGGATTTCCGCGATGACCGTGGAAACGCCGCCACTCCAGAAACTTACTGCCCCATCGGCCATTGGTTCTACGAGCAATTTGTCGGTGACTTTGGTTCTTTTGTCCTCATTTCTGATTCCATCACGCAGAGAAATTCCGAGCATAGCTCTTAGATGGTTTATAGCCGGGGATAATATATAGCATACTTTTTACACCATATTCCCACGGAATCGAAATTTATGGGATGGAAACCGCAAGGCGCAACTGTCTATATTATTATTTTCGATCCCCGGCATAATATTTTTTTTTAATAATTATAAACTAGTGCTTGACCACAATCCCGCCTGATGGTAAGCAGTGATGCGATCGTTGATGGTAAAGCGCGCTAGTTTATTAAGAACCTATTCACTCAGATTGAGCGAATAGGAAGGAAGACAGCAGTTGAGCGTGGTGAAGCAATGTTAAACCCAACAACACGACCAACGATGCTGCGCCAAAGGGAGATTGATCTGAAGACCCTCCACGACCAAACTCCCAACACAACAACATTTGGCGCATCGTACCCGGCACACATCGCAACACAACTGCTCAGACCCGTCCTCCGTTCGGCTTCACCAGACATCATGCCGGAACACGACAAATCGCTTGGCGGCAAGGCCTTATCTGGTGGGTGGTAACTTCTGCCGGCGGCCGATGTTATGGTGTTATATTCTATTACGTGTGTACTGTCCCATAATTAAGGTTATAGCACACTTTCTGCTCTGCTCCCACCCGGCAAAAAGAATATAATTCAAATGTGGGCTTTAAATATTGCACTTTAGATATATTTTACATTGGTATCATAAATTAGCGGACAGCTTGTCAGCGAGCTTACTGTCGTCAGTCTACTCGGTAGTTGATGTCTCGCTGGCCGCTCGTTGTAGCCGAGTAGACGGCGCGGCGTCCGCGCGCAGATTGCTAGCACTCGTTTTAGTTTAGGGCGGTGTTGGAGCAGAGTCGTTTAAGTGGTGATGTATGTATGACCTTTATTCTTTGAAGTGGACCATTCTGCGTGGACCATGGTGGCAGTTGATGGTTATGTCGAATTAGTTTGAATTCCGTAGGAATATCAGGATAAAAATACCAGTCTGATCAAATTGTTAATTCTTGCAAAAATATAGAGATACCCTAATCTAATCGGTAACGCTGTTTAGCATGCTAGGAAAAAAGAAATAGAAAGAAAATACTAATGGCATCCAAGATTATTTTGACGGAAAGTGGTCAGTAATGAAGTAGAAATGGGACAAAAAAACTTGCAAAAAATAACCAAATTTTTATTCACAATACGATCATCATCATCATCATTTCAGCCGTAAGAGTCCACTGCTGGACATAGGTCTCCCCCAGGATCTCCACGAAGACTGGTCCGCCTTCCGCATCCAGCGTTTTCCCGCGACCTTCATCAGGTCGTCGGTCCACACGAAATTAGGCAGATTTTCTCAGATTGGTTGTAGATATACAATATGTAACAAAAACCCTGTTGTTCCTTTCAGGGACATATAATTTTACCTACAAGCACATCATTAATGAAGTCATAATTAGAAAACAGTAATCATTGTCTAGGCGAGGGGTCACAATCAAATACCTATTAAAACCGACAAATTCGATTTTTTTTTAGAATATCTGATTTTATAAGTAAAATAAATTGGCGGGAACGTTCTACATCTACATGTGTCTAGTTTCTTACAGATTATAAATATTAATAATTAAACATTTAATTTAATAATTTTTTTTGAACTTTTCTTTATAAATTACTTGCTTTATTACGTCCGTTTGCCGATTCTTAAAACGTAGGTAAGAAGGAAGGAACGTAGGAAGGAACAACAGGGTTTTTGTTACATATTGTATACACGAGGCTGAGTAAGGGTTGCAGTGTGGGGTGGTAGAGCGGGGTGAGCTCGTAACTACTTGTGATTCTGAATTTTGTCTAATTTATAACCTCAACAGCACTCGTGCTGGCTGCTCTATTGAAGGTGTCGTGGTAAATAACATTAACTATGAACCGACAAAGAGTTGCTGCCAAACCTATTCAAGAAACTACTTGGGATCTATAAGAGATATGTGGAGGCCCACGGCAGCAAAGGCGAATTCATGGTTTTTAAAACAGGCACCAATTCAACACAACAGCACCATTTTTCTAAACGGCAGCGACTTGAAGTTAATAGTATGTATATTTTAAAATTATTCGAAATTTTATTTTGGATTTTTATCTGTTGTAATACACGACACGATTGACGCAGTGGCTGAGCGATCGACTACTACGCTGCCTGTCGCGGGTTCGATTCTCGCACTGAACAAATATTTGTATGGCCTACATTTTAATTGTTCCGGGTCTGGCTATTTGTGTGCGCGACTTTATATGTTTGTAAAAAACACCCACGATACAGGAGAAATTCCTAGAGTAGAACAACGATTTCTTTTTGTAAAAAAAAAATGTATGAGTTTTAAAACTATTGACTGGAGTTTAACTCTAAAATAAATAAATTATTATTATAACCTACTCAAGTCGCACCGGGGAACCTGAGAGAAACCTAAACGCCAATCTAAACCTAATTGCGAGAAGCACGGGACTGGTCAAAGTGGAGGTACTTTGTGGTCGTAGAGGTCCAGCAGTGGACTGAAATTATGATAAAGATAATACACTACTTCGATAACGTATCGCAAATTCATTCCATTAATACAAACCGCTTAATTTTTCATACTTTAAAGTTATTTAGAACGTATGGAAATCCTGTTCATAAATTACTTAAAACAATAACATTACCATAAGTAATTCGATGTAAATGTGTTTATCGTTTGTCGGAGGCCTTTTCCTTTTAAATTACGCTACACATACGAGCTTACTATTTTTAGTATAGTGATTTACTTAATAGCGGAGTAGGGCTGGCAAGTTTCGAAAGTCGTGTGGAAGTGAAGCTTTGTTAGTTACAAGTAATTTATTAATTTTTATATCATATCATTAAATTATCATTTTACCTGAAAAATGTTCACTGGTGGACATAGATAGGCCTTCCTTTTTTCTTCTTTTTCTGAATGTGGAAAAAGCCCCATGGACTATCTTTCGCTCGGGCCTATACCTTCGTCTTCTGCTTTTCCGAGGGGTCGTCCCAAATCTACGGTAACATAGGTCTCCCCTAAGCACCTCTACTTCGATTGGTTCCATGTGCTTCTTAGATTCAACGGGTTTCTACGGCTTAAATAAAGTTAATCAATCAACCATTCAATAATTTATTTGACTTGTTCGGTTTTTCGGACTTTTCGGTTGTCTTGGGAGGCTTCCTACGTGTGTACGTAGGAAGCCTCCCAAGACAACCGTTGATCCCGTTGAACAAAAGTTGATCCCTTTACTGTTGATGCATTTTTCTGTTGTGTATCTGCTTTGTACTTATTGTTTTTATACATATTCACAAAATTATTATTTTTATTCATAAGAACGTTTACAGATGGTGTGCATTTAGCTAAGAGTAGAAAATTTTCCATAGAATTATAGTGTCTTAAAATTAGCTAAAACTAAAATGTTTTTATAATAGGACCAAGCAAGGTAAATTCTAATATTTAATTTCAGATAAAATATATAAATATCCATATAATCTTAGTAAAAGTAAAGCTTATCCTAATGCCAGTAATACATTAACTGAAATTGGCTATAAAAAATTCTACATTAACATTACACCACACCATTCGTTTTCACTACTGTCATTGTTTTTTTTTTGCATGGCAACCCTATAGATAATGAATGAATCTCATGTTAGTATTACGCGTTAAGGCCACTGTTTGCATATTAATCGGATTTTAAGTGTTCAAGAATTTAGTGTATCCGTGTGATCACCATAAATAATTAACATCTTCGTGTGAATCATTAAATGGTATATTCTGTTCGCTTGGACTTGAGATATTATTATCCTTTCATCATCAACCTTTTCTCGTCCCACTGCTGGGTTCAGGTCTCCTCTCATACAGAGAAGGATTGAGCGTAATCACCACACTTGCTCAATGCGGGTTGGCGATTTCAGACTTAAAGTCCAGGTTTCCTCAGACCTCAAGATGTTTTCCTCCACCTTTTAATCAGTCACTGGTGTCCATGATATAATTAGTAAGTAAACTTAGAAAAGTTGCAATGGTGCTTGCCTAACCTGAAATAGAACCCGCACTCTCCTACTTGAGAGGCTGGTGTTTTAACTACTAGGCCATATAATTATCCTTTATTAGATCTAATTGATTTAGCTTAATTATTACATTGTTAAATGGATCTAGAAATTAGATTTTCATAAAAAGCGTTTTGACAATGACTTGTGCATACTAGCATAAATTGTGTAACTCACTATTAATATCAATTTTCATCATTTATGTATGTGTAGCTAATCCATTGCTCCGTATGTTCGAAAAATGTGTCTGCTCAACAACATAAATAATGTAGTGGACATTGTTCAACTATTAAAATGAAACCATTCGCTAATGATAGCATGTGACGATTGTCACGAAATAAGGCGAGTAGTAGGCTTACTTATTTCGGAACAATCGTATTGTCCCTAACATACAACATTGTTGTATTAATATTTTTTAAATTTAATTCTTACAGAAAGCTTACATATTATAAATTTTACTATGAAAAATCATTCGTAAACAGTAAAAATTGCTAATTACAAGCTAACAAATATATACATATAAGTTATTAGTGATTTATTTTGATTACGTACATATCTACGTTGAAAACGATTGTTTTGGTTTTTTTTTTGTAACAAAATTTTTATTTGACACTTTCAGTTGTGTAAGCCATTTCGTTCAGTGATTGACCACTTGGCACGCCATTTTGTTATTAGATTACGGATTTTGTCAAAATCGGTCATTATGACATTAAAAATCGTCAATATTGACACTATTGCAATAGCAGACTAAGGCAGGGGCCTTAGTTTCTCTTCGACAATTGTGGGTACTCAACAGGGGTTCAGTACCCACAATTGTCGGAGAGAAGTGCAAACGACGTAATTTTGTTTACTTGAATTTTTACCCGTAATTTTGGTTTAAAAACCAAACTACAGAACCGATTTTTATAAAATTACTATGGGACCAACCTGAAAGTACGAGCATTGTAGTGCTTTAAAATATTTAATGAAATAACTTACAATCGCACTAGTCGGCCGTACGATGTTTAATAAATAAATAATAAATTCGTTTATTTTCTCTCACAATGGTTTTGTAGTATTTAACAGTTTGTACAAACATAAATTCACATTGTGAGAGCTGGTGCCTGAAGTAGGTTTTACGAAAAACCTGTAGTACAGGTCACCAGGATCCACTTAGTGGCATTATGCACACAATCAGGCAGTTTTCCTACTACACATTTAAACCAATAAAATAAAAATGAGAAGTTAGAGCAATGAGGATGAAGAACAAACGAGAAAAAAAAATAAACTAAATATAAAAATAAAAGCAGTCAAAAAGTAGATGGTGAGTGAGTAGATGAACGGTGGTGAATGTGAAGGTGAGTGATGGCTGGTATGTATGTAAACGGTGAATGATAGCTATTTGAAAACAAAAGTATTATTTAAGTGAATGGAGCAATCTCTCAGTGGCCTCGTAGGAAAGTGACTTTAGAAATTCCGCCACCTTCCGCTTACAACACAGTTTCTGTAGTGGGTAAATATTGAGTACCTTGTTAATAGTATTATAAAGGTAATCCCCTAGGTAACAGAAAAACTTGTGGGACCGAGGCAAACGGAAAAAATTCACTCTACACACAGCATCCTTTCTCCGTTTATTTTTTAAAAGATTAGGGTCATAAACAAGCTGCGAGTGTTTTCTGAGTACTGTGTGCAGAACGAATGTCTGCCTTATAGACAGTACATTCCATTTCCTGTATAGTTCAGTTGTTGGAAAACGGAAGGGAAGACCCGCAGCAACCTTAAGTATGGCACGTTGAGCTCTCTCTGCCTCAATCAAGTGCGTTTTTGCAGCACCTCCCCAAGAGATGATGCAATAATCAATAAGCGACTGACACAAGGCATAGTAAACCATCTTGATGATACGAAGGTTAGCGACATGTTTCAGAGTCTTAAAAACAAAAATGAGTTTACGCAATCTCGTTACCAAGACATCTATATGAGGTTTGAAGCTAAGGAGTTGGTCCAATGTAACTCCAAGATATTTAATGCTATCCACCCTTTGAAGAGGTGGACATACGCAATGATGACCGCTTGACCAACACACGTGAGCCGTCAATGTCAGCGACCGAGTGGGTAGCATGTTCGCACGATGAGCAAAAGCCATATATTTAGTTTTTGTGACATTAAGAGTTAATAAATTATTCCGTAACCAAGCAACGACCTTATTAATCCCCTCCTGGGCCACACCAAAAACCCCCTCCCAGCTATCACCTGTAAAGAAAAGAGCAGTGTCATCAGCGAATGTAAAAATTTGACCACTACTGAGGTGAAGCTGGCACAGGTCGTTGATATAGAGCAGGAAGAGGGTCGGCCCCAGAATACTACCCTGAGGCACCCCAAAGGTCACCGTCTCCTCGTCACTCAACATATCACCAATTCTAACTTGTTGCTTCCGGTTAGATAGGTAGTCCTGGAACAATACCAGGGGAAGGCCCCGTACTCCCAGATTTTCCATTTTGCGCAATAAATGTGGGACAGAAACCGTGTCAAAGGCCTTAGCCAGATCGAGAAACACCGTCAAGCATTTCCTCCCTCCATCCAAACTGGTTATAACCGAGCCAACCAAACCATGCACCGCGTCATTGGTAGATTTTCCACGCCGGAAGCCAAACTGGGAAGATGAAAGAAGGTTGTTAACCTCAAGGAACTTAATCAGCTGGTCATTCATTAGCCGTTCCAGGACTTTTGATAACGTTGGAAGAATGGAGATGGGCCTAAAGTTGCTAACACAGTCCCTGTCACCACCCTTATGAATAGGTTTTACGATTGCTGATTTAAACGCCTGAGGAAATGTCCCTGTAGATATAGCGAGGTTGCAGATGTGGGCAATAACCGGGGACAGTGTATGAGCATATCTTTTCAGGAACCTGCCTGAGATCCGGTCAAATCCAACAGCACAACCATCCTTCAAACCTTGAATGAGCTGTAGGATTCCCGATTCGTTCGTGGGGAGCATGACCAAGGAATGGAGAGGAGCAGTCCTCGCGGAATCATTAGCCCTGTTCTCAAGCGAGAATGGTGGAGAACTGATTTGCTCAGCCAGACTACGTCCCACGTTCGCAAAGTAACGATTTACCTCATTGATATCCCCTTCCGGATTGCCGCTTGAGATGAGACAGGAGGAGTGGTCAGTCGCCCCTCTCGAGCCACCAATCTGCTTTATAGTGTCCCAAATCTTCTTTTTATTGCCACTTGCGTTCTCAATCTCCTGCCTTTCATGATTTCTTTTGGCTTTCTTAAGAAGTCCAGTGCAAAAGTTTCTATACCGCTTGTAAGTTATGAGAAGTATTTCGTTGTTCGGGTTTCGTTTTAACTTCCTGTACAGATTATCCCGGTTCCGCATGCATTTCAATAAGCCACTTGTAATCCACGGCTTACTGACTAGTTTCCTACTAGGTATTAATACCAGTCTAGAGTTGTTTTTCAAGGCCCCCGAAAGAACACAGACCAATAAATCAGTCGCCTTATTAACATCATTGCAGTTAAGAATGGTTTGAAAATCAAAACTACGTAAATGTAAATCTAGGTTATCATAATCAATGCACTGAGTAGTTTTGTTTGAATAATTCAGCTGTGGCTTAAGATTAAGGTCAAGGCTAATGGCTACACTCTCATGATCCGTAATTGATGATTCGACCACGAGGCAGGTAGCCCTCAATTTAGTCCTAACCATGATGTGGTCGAGACACGTTTTCCCATGAGTTGGTAGTACGTGACCTGGCAGCATGCAGTGACCAGCCAGGACGTTAAGGTATTCATATGAGCGTTTATCTGGGCTATTCACCACTACATCTATATTTATGTCACCACAAAGTATTATATTTCTGAAGTTACTCAAGGAAGAGAGAAGTACATCAAGGGCGTCTATAAAATTGCTAGTGTTATGTTGGCTGGGAGGGCGGTAGACTCCAAGAATACATGTATCTGGACCCAATCGAAGCAATAGACAGTTTGCGTCACTTATTGGCGGTTCCTCAAATGACACTTTTAATTGTTTCTTGTAAAAGATAACGACTCCTTCATTTTGTGTCCTGTGCAGAGTGGTTGATGCAGAGTTGTAATTGTCTAGGATAGGTATGTCCTTGGCCGACCGAAGCCAGCATTCCGAGAGAACCAACACATCCCATGCCACATTAGACCTATGCAGAAGCGTCATGAAGTTTGGCATATTGCAAGAAATACTGCGTATATTTTGCGAGAGGATGTTGAGATGGCGATGATCATGATTTACATGAGCTTTCATGTCTTCTATATCACACCTAATAACTCGAGCGACCGACAAAGCATCCAGATCCGAGTGAATAGTTTCAATATTTTGCATCATTGAAGACTATTGAAAGATAGAGGTCACCTTTATAATGTGACCATTTAGACATATAATACAAAGCAAGTTTTTACTCGGGTCCGGTATGTGGTCGGCAATTGTCACCATAAGGTTACGATGTGACATGATGAATGAGATCGTATAAATTAACAGACAGTTGTAAATCATGACTACAGGACGATTCACAAACTCCCGTTTCAAATAGCGCGATGTGTAAAATGAATGTATATTATGTGAAACTGTGAGGTGTGTAAGCTGTGTGAGACTGCAAAAATGTTTAAAATAAAATAACATATGAATGAAAGCCAGTTTAACGAATGCCATAATCCAAGTTGAAAATAAACTTAAAACATATAATGACAATCCAAATAAAAGTAAAATACGTACATTAACTAGTCACAAAAATAGTTTGTTCAACTCGGACTCATCGTTAATACACACCGCTGATAATCCTTCTTCCTTCTTAACGTAGACCTTCCCGTGCGATGTCCAGGCCGCAACAAGCTTTTTATCTTTGACATTTTGTCGTGCAACATAGAACAATCTTCCTGCTTTGCTTGATAAGTACTCCGAAATAAATAGCGTACGTAAATCACCCGGTACGTTGATGTGTTGCGAGTTCAAACACGGTTCCTTAAGTTCACGTCTGGCTTTGTTAAAAGAGATGTACTTCGAAATTATAGACTCCTTTCGCATTGTTGTAGTAATGTTGTAGTAATGTTGTTTGAAAGTTAATCTCGATTTCTCTGGTGCTGCCATCATCATACCCTGATTTCCTTATCATAAGACCAACTTTCATAATTTTCTCTCCAACAACAAAAGATTCATCAAAATCGGTTCATAAATGACGAAGTTATCCGCGAACAAACATAAAAAAAGCATATTATAATATGGTCGAATTGACGAATCTCCTTTTTCTAGTCCGTTAAAACAGATTACTATCTGTTTTAATGGACTAGAAAAAGGAAGAGGTTATCGACTAATTACTTTTAGTCGATAATAGTTCATTATTTAGCCTTTTAGTATTTGCATATGGCTATGGCCAAAAAACTTTACATCTCATTTATTTCGAGTCGCTAAATTTAAGTGGCAGTGGGCGGGCACATTGCTCGTAGAATCGATGGCCGATGTGGCAGTATGATTCTGGACTGGCGGCCACGTACCGGTAGAGGCAGCGCAGGGAGGCCCCCAACAAGGTGGACCGATGACCTGGTGAATGTCGCGAGAAGCCGATGGATGTGGGCAGCACAAGATTGTGGAAAGCCTTGGAGGAGGCCTTTGCCCAGCAGTGGACCTCTCTAGGCTGAAGAAGATGGCCAAAATATTGCTTGTTTAGAATCTTTCTAATACTAGGTGTATGTAACGCATTTTTGTCATCTAATAAATCTATATGGAACAGCTCTTCGCAATTTTGACTTCATCATCATAATCGGTCTAAGATTAATATGTATATAGCAATAATATAATAGCGTACGCACGTGGAAGTGAGTATGAAGCCTGTGGTGATGACTTTAAATCTCATTTATTTATTAATTAGAACTTTATGTAAATTTTAACATAATTATACAAAAAACGGCCTTGATCCATAACGCATTTCAGACTTCAGAGATAAGGAAAATGATAGATCCAAAATTACAGACAACTAGCTTGGAAAAAATAACATATTTATAAATAAAATATGAGAATAAACATATACATATAATTAATATACACACATTAATTAAATGATATTAATTTATGTAAATTGTTTCAAAAAACCACTTTTCAATGTCCAAATTAAATTATGTTTTTAAATTTAGATCCGTCTTAATCCAAATCTCGATCTAAATATACTTATTACTGAGATTATTACCTACAAGTTTTAAACTTTGACTTGAAATGAAGTATTACACTAGTTCATGTACTATATATGGTACTAAAGTTAGTTCACCAAATAGTTGGACCCCTTTTGTTTCTCGTTCGGGGTGGAAATTTCTCATGGATGTCCACCACCCTGGGGCGGGCGGCGGCGTTTGTCAGTCTCTTACTGACTTACAACCACCCGGCTGTTCCATCTCAAACCTATGCAGGGGGTCGCAGGAACAAACGACATTTTCGCAACCCCTGATTGATTCCACCGCGAGCCTCCATGAGGCAGGGGGGAGGTTTGACTGCCCCCACGACGTCCATGAGAGGCGCGCGTGCAACTCTTCTCGCCGTCGCATCGCCTCCGATCCTTATGTTTGGGGGCACAGAGAGACAGACGTCCCCAAGTCTGTCGTCTCTGAACCCATTTATGGGGGCTAAAAGAGGGCGTTAGATGCCCTCCGTCGATGCCCGGTAAGCATACTTCAGGCTGGTTGAGTGGACGAGATCTCTGCAGCGTACTTTTTTTTTTTAATTATAAACTGGTGCTTGACCGCAATCCCTCCTGATGGTAAGCAGTGATGCAATCGTTGATGGTATAGTGCGCTAGTTTATTAAGCAAAAAAAAAACTGAGTGAATAGGAAGGAAGACGGCAGTTGAGCAAAGTGATGCAATGTTAAACCCAACGACACGACCATCGATGCTGCGCCAGAGGGAGATTAATATGGAGACCGTACATGAACCAACTTTCGCGCATCGCACCCGGCACACATCGTAACGCAACTCCTCAGACCCGTTCTCCGTACGGCTTCACCAGACACCATGCCGGGACACGACGAATCGCTTGGCAGCAAGACTTTGACTGGTGGATGGTAACATCTGCCGGCAGCCGATGTTATGGCCACCGTGAAATATATCTCTGGGGTCTAGCCATGGACTTGACATCGGTACTAATTTATTTGAGATTAGTGTGATTAATAATAACAAATGAATATTAATATCATTGACTTGATGGATTTGGGACATTTGTATAATTATGTTGGACACATTTCTACGATTTCAAACAAACCTTTTTTGACAGTTTGTTTCATCGATTTTGACTTCTATTGCATTAGTAGCTTGACAGATGGCAGCTGTAGTAAATATTTCGTATTGTTACCACATAATTTTCTTTTAAAGCCATCCTTATGCCTACGGAATAGAAACCAAAATTGGTTTAATGGGCTGTAAAAACGGTTTCTTTAAGTGTCTCATCTTATTTCATGGAAAGTGTAAGTCTGATGAATTTTGATGAAATTATTTCATTTAATCTTTTAATTAAGTCGTAATCCAACTCTCAAGTTTATTAAATGTTGTTTTATAATAATATATTCTTTTTAGAAGGCGTAATAAAATATTAATTCCGCACCTCGTAACGTTTTTATAAATATAGAAGTAAATTTTTTTTTTTTTTTTTTATTTTAATAATAACATTTGTACGGCTCCATACCCAAATGGTTCACCGGAACCTTATTACAAACACTCCAATCGTTGATGGCAAAGGGCACTTGTTTTTTACACTCTAGCCTTGAAGACACTCAAATTGTAGTCCGACGGAAATACCGCTGCTGGCAAATTTTTCCAGTCCCTCGATGTACGCGGTCTAAAAGAGGAAGCGGAACGCTTCGTCCGTATCGTAGTGGTGTTAACAACGTAAGGGTGGAAACTCGCCCTACGACGAGTCGTCCGATGGTGGAACGGAGATGGGGGAATTAAATCATGCAATTCCCTCGCACACTCACCAAAATGCATCCTATAGAACAACGACAGGCTGACTACTCTACGGTTGTGCTCCAGCCTTTGGAGACCGTTTTGTTTGATTATGATGTATTTCTGTTTATAACAACAAGAACTAAAAAAAAGACGTGTGGCACTCGGGGACTGCCGCGGTAAAGCTATTGCATAGCATTTTGTATCAATTTATGCAATTATAATTATTTATTTATTTTATTTATGCAGTATTTCTTTTTCTTTGATATTAATTCAAGTTACACTTTTTGAGCGTGGTGACCGATAAGAAAACAATTTTTTCTTTTATTAAATAAATAAAAAGTTAATATTATTTAAAATATCTTTATTATTTTACAATACATGTGGGTTTTATTACCTTACAGTAGCTGTTGGTTATTCAGGAATATTTATCATTGAAACTGTAGGTTTATGATAACTGAAATAAGAAGGCGTCCTAAACGAATTATTTGTTATCAATTTAATATTTTCGAGCTGATCTTTAGTAACATAATCACTTCTGATTGCGTTAACATCTGACCGTAGAATTAATAAATCCTTCATCAACTTCTTTACGTAAGTACGTTCTACGTAGTCAAAGCAAACTGGTGGCAATTTGTGAAGGTCATATGCCACAAAAACTGGGATTGTTCGAGATCCGTGATTTTAAACACCGTAATCGAATATTTTAGGTCTTTCTGCTTTTTGTTCTTACGCCTCGATACATGCTTTTGTCTTGTCTTCGTAGAAACAAACAATAACTTTTTTGCCTCATCAATGTCTTCCTCAGAAAAAGCCGACGAGCATATTTTTATTAAACTTTCGTTGTTTCGTTTCGGAGATAACAATACTTATTACAACTCGTACACTTAAATGTACTCGTATTAGCATTGTTCACCGACATCTTTCTGTAATATTTTATTTAATAAAAACTTCAACTTCAACTCTTGATCTGGTCCCTGTGGATAGATACCACAATTTTGCCAATAACACGTGTAACAAATTATAGAAATTCTTTAAAAAAGTATTTCACAATAATGGCGGATATCGCCAATCACAGTTGAAAAAACGGCCGGGTGAGCACTTTTTACTCTATAAAATCACGCGCTTTTATTTAGTAAACAACACTATAAATAATTTAAAAGTCCAATGAAAAATTAGCGTGACATTCATCTTAGCTTTTCCGTTAAAAAAAACCTATTTTATAAAAACACTATAAAAGTACTTAATAATTAATTATATGAAAAGTTTTTAAGGTAGCCATGACAACGTCGATGACGTCTATGACATATCTCTATAGAAGACCTATTTCAGAGAGAAAATTAATCGCAAGTTTAGCACATCGCGACTGTGAGTAACATGGCAAGTGTGTAGAACTGAGTTCGCGCCCTGCAATATGCATGCTCTTTTTGAAAATCTATAAATTGTTTTCAAAAGATGTAGTCGCACGCACACAAACATACCGTGCCGAAGACTACCGAACTGAAACGACGTTAGACGATGTACGGCCTTCAAGCCACACCTCCGTGCCCGTCGGAGTGGGGAGCGTGAGGTTTTTTCGTTACGGAATTTCTGGATTCGGTCCCCGCGCTCAAGGCCCGCGATAGAAGCTATGCAATAGCTTAAAATAGTTTTTTTATACATTATGATTCCGAATTTTTCTTGAGCGAATCAGAAACACACTTGGCCAGTTTTCTATCACAAACATAGTGCCAATATAAAACGACTCACCCTAGAAATTAGACAATATTGCAGTACAGCTGACGAGAGAATGTATAATGCTTTTGACACCTGTCAATCTCATATAAAGAAACAAATACGTGTTATGCGAATTTGATCCTTATTAGCTTCTAGAACTGTCGCCACTGACATATGTCAAGATGACATTCTTTCGACGGCCGGAGTCCACGACGAATATACGTATTCATCCTATCACTTCATGTTTACAATCAACACCGGTTACCTATAAGAATATTTGCAACATAAGCCTTCTAGTAAAACCAGCTAGTGTCTCAACATGAACAACAAAATGAAAAAAAAAAAAATAAGTCATACATTTTTTGTTTCAAGATGTCGTAACTACTTGCGTCAGGTCCCCGTTATTATAATGTAGTATCAAGTGTTAAGCACACACATTAATAAATTATTGCGCACACACACACACACTTTCGGTTTGCACAAGTGTACATTCACGTACAGAGATATGTATTGAAATTCATCAAATATTTTCTCTCAAAATGTTACTTGGAATTGTGAGGTGCAATTAGAATAGAATAGACTACTCTTTATTATCTACACCATATAGATTACAGAACATAAATATAAAGATCTTATATAGAGTAACACAATGGGCGGTCTTATCGCTAAGAGCTATCTTTTACAGACAACCTTTGGATGGATAACTAAGGGGAAGGAGAGAGAAATAATGTAGGTAGTCTACAGTGTACTATTTCCATACAATATGCAATAAATATGTACGTTAAGTGTATCATACTAGCTTAAATAAATACGTACATCTAATTAATAAATATTATACAAGAGCAAATAAAAACATAAAAAATAATATAAGATGTAATTACATCATCTTTAGAGACGTGATTCTATAATCAATTGTATCATATTATTTAACACCTAAAATTCTATTCGTTGTATTTAAATTTATCTTCGATTTATTATTTTTGGTTACACTTAAGTTTTATTATTCCCATATTTATTTAAAATTTAACACAAATAGACGATTTTCTTTCTCACTAACGAAATATTACGTAATTGTATTTTGTATTTTCTTTTCTTAAAAACATTTCCCTGTATTAGGAATTTCTCCTGTATCGTCGGTGCCTTCACAAATATTTAAACTCACATACACAAACAGTCAGACCTGTAGACCATACAAATCTTTGTTCCATGAAGGAATCGAACCCGCAACACGCAGCATAGCATTCGATCACTCAAAACAACAGCGTTAATGTCTAGATTTTAAGAGCAAGGCTTGATTTTTTTCTAAATTACATACATATAATAAACTCACGCCTTCTTTCCATTTACATACATACTTCTGTGTCACCCTTTGTGAAGTCTCCATATTTATGCTCTGTAATTTATATGGTGTACATAATAAAGAGTATTCTGTTCTATTCTACTCCTTATGTTTCATAATTTCTCTAATAGGGTATATGACTAAAAAAAAAACTAATTAGTCCGTCATCAAATTTCCAAAAAATACTAGAAATGTATTTTTTGTTTAATCAAAACAATAAAAATTGACAAATATAAAAGGCATCAAAGACCAGGAGTGTGGCTGATGACGTCACTGCTCGCTAAAAAGTGTAGCGTGCAGTGACGTCACACGAGTTTTCAACTCACTGTGTCGTCTTCATTTTTTGATTATATGAAAAAAGAAAAACGTGTCTAGTATTTTTTGGAAATCTGACTGACGGACTAATTAGTTTTTTTTTTTGTCAAATATGTACTCTATTGTACACAGCTATTTTTATACGCGACTGTACAAGTAGTTATAAATTATATGGGTATACCAACATTTTTGTTCTTATTTTGTTTGTGACGCCTTTCACGATAGCATGTGGAGAGTGGTGAGGACAGAAGTTTAATACTGGAGTGATGAATATTTAAATATAGTATTCATTTTAACTGGCGAATGACTTTGTTTGTTTAGCAAGTGGAACTTTAAGCTCCCCTTTAATACAAAAGTAAAGTTTGAGTCAGTATATGTATTTCGAACTGTATTGAGGGTTTCACTTCTTCTTTCCAGCGAAAACATTAGGAAGTGGCGAAGGACAAGCGTTTTGGAGGAACTGTCTTATGTAATATTGACGTTCAAAATATGTAGATTCTCATCCTAATTTCAATAAACGACTTTTGATTTGATTTGATTTGATAAGTCATAGGTCTTAATACAAATACCATTTAGGTGGTTTAAACCTAGATCTATATAAAATCCAAGTTTTGTAATAAGGGGTAACGACTTCAGCACCCTAACTGCGTAAGCACTATTAGTATCAGTATCAATTGCAATCAGCAAGTATATTGCTAATACATTGCTCCATGTGTTCAAAAATGAGTCTGCTCGACAAACGAAATAACGCAATGAAAGTTGTTGAACTGTCAAAATGATACCCATTTTCTTAGCAAAAAATTAAATAAGTACTATCCCTCTTATTCAGCTCTGTTCAGCTTTTAGTCAGAGAAAACAACATTTTTAGGATAAATTTCATTCCTTATAAACCTCTAATAAATCTTTACTTCGAAATCATCACGTCAATTACTTAGCTAGTGGCAATTTCGCGTTCACTTCGCGCAGTAGTAGAACGAGTTTATTGTGTCATATATATATATATATAAAACCGGCCAAGTGCGAGTCGGACTCGGCCACGAAGGGTTCCGTACCATTCCATCTTTAAAAACGGCAAAAAAAAAAACCACTTTTGTAGTAATAAATATTGAAGGGAGCCCTTCAATATTAATTTAATTTTAATAAACAACCAAATATTCTGTAAACATTTCAAACGTCTTTCTATTTCCGTTATTAATATGGAGCAAAAAACGGCAAAAATCACGTTAGTTGTATCTGCCTTAAATATTTTATTTTTAGTAATTGTTGTTATAGCGGCAACAGAAATACATAATTTCTGAAAATTTGAACTATCTAACTATTACGGTTCATGAGATACAGCCTGGTGATGGACAGCGAAGTCTCATGAATAGGGTTCCGTTTTACCTTTTAGGTACGGAACCCTAATAATACTAGTAATATATAACACTAATATAGATAATACTTTTACTTCTTGGTGAAGTCATACCCATAAAGTAATAAGTTTGGTCTTTAAAGAAAGGATCACAACACAAGTTGAGCGGAACAGTTCAGTCAGTATTATTTCTAAAGTACTAATAACTTACGATTATTATGTTAATGATATTTTTGTACAATGTCGCTTCACACTATGAATTTCGTGTATCGTGAGTGCGTTCACACAAACATCCAAATACGGGACAACTACGTGTAGATCATACAAATATTTGTTCCATGCGGGAATCGAACCCACAACACTCAGCGCAGTAGTCAATCGCTTATTACTACAACACTAAACGTGCCATTAAAGTGTTGTATTGTATGTGGAAAAATTTCTCCAAAACCACAAACCACTATTTTCATTACGTATATGGATTTACAATACAATAACGTGCCAGTAATTAGTCCGAAGAGTAGGTAGAGTTTTATTTATAATACGCGTACATTATAAATTCGGTATAAATGTATATTTGTATTAATAAATAGTAAATAATGTGGTTTAAGTACGGTGATATCAGTTACATATGTATGACTCTCAAATGTATTTTTTTTTTTTTATAATTATATAAGTTATTTTTTAAATTAAAGGGGCTCTTCAACTGCTTGCAAAATATTAGTATAATAACGTGCGAAATTTTGATAAAGGTTTTGGCAATATTATTGTGTACACGTGTTTAATAAAATATTTCATAATATTAAAACTATACGGTCTTTAGTTCTAGTTATGTTCTTGTTTATACTGCTCTCAAAACGGTCAAGAAAAACATCTTGAGGAAACCGTCATGTCCTATAGCCTAAATTTCGACGATATGTGACATCTACCAACGCGCAGTGTGCCCCAGTGGTATATTATGGCCCACTCCATCTCACCGAGAGGAAGCCTGTGTCCCAGCAGTGAGAATATTATAGGCTGATTATGAATGTTATGTACTGTAGTAGGGAAGCTTGAATTACATAAAAGTTGAGGAGACAAGACTGTTCTGAGGAAAACATATTTAAAAATCGAGTGCTACGTGCTACGAGGCTACGCGGCTACGTACTTCTTTCTCCCTTCGTAGCACTAGGAAATTTTCCCCCTTATTCATAAAAACTGCTTAAAGTTTACTAGTGATTAGCGATTCTTTAACCATACATTTTTGACCTTTTAACGTCACTTAACTTAAATCATCCTTTATGAATAAACACCACAGTGTTTAAGGGGTTTATTCATAATCGATTATTAAAGTTAAGTGACGTGCAAGTGTCTAAAATGTATGTTTTAAAAATCGCTAATCACTAGTTAACTTTAAGCAGCGTTTATGAATAAGGGGGTTAATGAATAAAAAATGTATTATCGAGTCCGGATGATAGCGATTCTAACTCCCCAGGATGCGCTATACGTTGCGCATATCCTTGTGGAGACTGTTTTGATGCAATCTTACGCTAGAAAATAATAATAATACAATACTTTCCAAACTATCGTTGTTCTAGTGTCAGACATAGATGGAGCTATATTGGAGGAATAGCGCTGTAACTTTTCCACAGCGGCACCACGTTAAAGTTGGAAGGCAATTTGCAAACATAAATAAGTTTAACTTTTTTGAAGACCGACTTTTCAATAATCAGACAACTTATATTTAAAGAATAAATATGACAGTTTGTCATATTTACTACACTTCCTCTTCTTCTTCATCCTACAGATGTCCACTGCTGGACAAACCCTTTCATTACTTTGGGAGGGATTTGCCATAATCCCCACGCTTGGTAGGAGGGTTGGGAATCGCAATAATTTGATATTCCACAAGAGAAGCGCTGCTGCCCGCTTCCCTGCTGAGAGTTCCTTTATTTACTTCACAAAAGCTCTATATACCATATTTATCTGAAAATTAAAAAAACGGCTTAGAAAAGAACACTTTTAATTTTGTGGTAGGTCTTATCTTGCATAAACCAATTATAAATACTATCGAATAGCTGCGACCTCTGCCGCTGTCATTAAG
Organism: Sesamia inferens; assembly: GCA_037179545.1. Lineage (NCBI taxonomy): Eukaryota > Metazoa > Arthropoda > Insecta > Lepidoptera > Noctuidae > Sesamia > Sesamia inferens. The sequence goes on from CM073927.1 coordinate 31,309,946, forward strand.
AACTATTAAATTGCGTAGAAACACAGTCGTCTATACTTTCTAAACCTCGAGCTTGCGTTAAATTGATATGAATTAATGTTTACAAGCCTTTTATGTAGATGGCGCTGTATTTAGAACGGTACCGTTAAAACAGTTGTGGGGTAGGCAGCACAGTTCGTGGGTAAACTAAAGATACTTTTGAAAATAAAATAAAAATGAGTTTTAAGATAGGGAGGAGATTTTCTTCAATCAAGTACTTAACTTCAAATACATTGTGCTTGACATACGGGACTGAAACGGTCGCTCACAATGGGCCTCATACGAAGGCTCAAGGTCACACAAAGGGCGATGGAAAGAGCTATGCTTGGAGTTTCTCTGCGCTATCGAATCAGAAATGAGGAGATTTAAGATAAATTTAGAAAAAAAATATCAAAACTTTTTAGGAAAATTGAACCATTAGTTAACTACTATTTTTAACAAGCGGTTGAGTTAAACTACTAATTTAAAAACTGGTCCTAATTGATCTACTCCTTTGTTATCATATTAAGGACTATTTTTTATTTTACAATAGTTTTATTTTTGTAGTGTTTGTTTTCTTTTTTTAATTTTTATCAGCTAGGTAGCTGTGTTGTGTTGTCCACACTATCTCTGTACAATCTGTATTTTATAAGTGATGACTTATAATTGGCTGGCAGTCAGACATACATTTTTTTTAATTCTGTTTGTTTTAGCTGTAAGTTGTCCACAGTTAATAAATAAAATAATTCAATTGGAGGACAATAGTTTGTTATTGGTATTTTATCTTTAAAACGGACGTCAAAACAGCCGTTTTATTCAAAATTATTTGATATTTAGGTTTAAAGAAAACCAGCCAAGAGCGAGACGGACTCGCACACGTCGGGTTCCATTGTTAGTACTTGCTATAATAGCGACAACTAAAATACATCATCTGTAAAATTGAAACTGCCTAGCTATAACTGTGCACGAGATTAGATCCTGGTGACACAGATACAGACAGTGAAGTTTTAGTATTACGTTACTGTTTTTACTTTTTAGGTACAAAAGCCGATAAAAAGAGGTGTACTTGTGTAAATAGCTATTCAGTAAAGAATAGTGTCAAACACTAGCATTAGTCAGAATGACAGCTCATTCCACATTCACTTCACCTAAGATTACACAGCGAGATCATCATCATCATCATCAGCGTTAATCCCCGTCGCATCTGAGCTTATTCAGTTTTGGAGTCTGGGGTCCGCTTTAGCAGTCTAACTGCTGATTTTGGCGAAACTTCGGTATTTTCCGTAAAGCGACTGCCGTCTGACCTCCACAACCCGAAGGTGATATCGAAGCTTTGCAGTTAGACCAATTATTGGACTTTTGAGGGCTCCAACAACCTGTAACGACTGCCATTAGATGTCCGTATGGCAACCGGGACCAACACCTTAACGTGCTTTCCGAGGCACGACCAGACCAGTGCAATTATTCTTAATCATGCATACAAACACGCGCGGGTTCGATTCCAGGTCAGGCAAGTACCAATGTAACTTTACTGAAGTTATATGTACTTTCTAAGTATATCTTGGACACCAATGACTGAAGGTGAAGGAAAACATCTTGAGGAAACCTGGACTTTTAAATCTGAAATCGCCAACTCGCATTGAGCCAGCGTGGTGATTACGCTCAATCCTTTTCTGTATGAGAGGAGACCTGTGCCCAGCAGTGGGACGATTAAAAAGGTCGATGATGATGATGCATACAAATATTTGCACTGCGCGGGGATCGACCCCGCACCTCCTTGCCCAGTGGCCGTGTTTGCTACCGCTACGCCACGAAAGTTGTCTGACTTGTATAAATAGCTATTCTCTAGAAATCACACCGTGGAAAGTTAGAATAAATTAGCCTAGAGTGAGCTGTCAATAGTATCAAACCCTAGTTAGAGCTGGCATTAGTTGGAATGCCAGCTTGCTCCACGCTCACAGACACCTACAATTACATATTAAGACGGTTACAGAATAACACTGCAGGAATTGTGTGATCGTTCAACGCTGTTTAAGGAAACCAAACTTCTCGTTGCTCAAGTTCATAAACATACTTCTCAAGGCTTAATCCTGCGAGCGGCGAGCAATGGGCAGCTCGCCTCCCGGTAAGGACTAAGCCCGGGTCGAGGGCGCGTCGTGTTTCACGCGCACCTCAAAGAGACGTACGACGCACATTGTGACGTGGTCCATGAAGACCGATGCCTCCCGGGTTAAAGTTGCGGGTTGGTGAAAAAAGAAACAGGCAAGTGAAGGAACACTGTTGGGTTTTAGTCAGTAAAATTCTGACACGCCCTTCCGCTCCGCTCAGAGCGGAAGGGTCATTTGATGATTTCCCATCTAGAACAGAAAAAAGGCTATGTATATCCTTCTTTCAACAGCTCCAGTTTCAGGTCATATAAAACCGTCTGTATTTACTTTAGAACATTGCACTATGGACATCTTTCGCAATCAAAACAGAAAATTAAATCTTTTCCCATGAAACTTGCAAATACCCTACACTGGCGGACAATGCGAGGTACACACTATAATTTTTGCACACTACCAATTACGGTTGCATTCTAAGTCATTGGGCAATGTGGTTTGCGTCTAATTCCAGTTTGATACGAGTGGGTAATTAAAGTTACTTTTCATTTCCTTGTTTGCAGTAATTTGTAGATAAGTCAACAGTTTGTAGAAATTAGGTCATAATTTATTTCGTGGTCTTGTTATTACTAAGTAGACTGAGCTACATAAGATTAAGTTATAAAGAATATAATCATAACTCGTAGTATACTTTTGATATCAAATGAGGTAGGAGGCTAAAACACTACAGAGAAAAATAACTAATTTTGCAAGCAAGTGTAAGCTAAACAAAACGAAATAAGACTTGCATATTTCTTTATTTTCCAATATGTTGTGTTAATAGTATGTGTAAGGAAACGAAAAAAGTAAACAAAAGTCTTATGTTCATAAATACTAAGATTTTAGCATAATGTGGGTTACAGGCCTTCACTCTCTGAAAGGGTAGGCCACGCGGACCAGGTTGGTAGAAGTCACACGTCTTCAAGTTTTTGGTTCTAGGACATGCTGGTTTCCTTCACCGTTTCAAGAAGAGTAGCAAAAATACCAATAATTGTGTAATTAGTCGAGATATCCAATTAAAAGCCTAATTAATATTCAAATGTAATTATCAAAATATATTTTTCTCTATTGTGTGCCTGTTTTTTCTTCCTCGTGTGCTCACGGCTGCGTGTGAGCACATAAGCAACAATGGGACAAAGAATGCTTTGTGCCGTGTAGCAACATAATACATACACACCAACATGTGAGTTAACGTTAGATGTGCAATGGCTGAGAAACTGTATAATTTGTGTGACTTAACACTTCTTATTTGCTGTCTGCACCAAAAGAAACCACCAAAGAATTACGCGGAAGATAAAAAGCTGGCCAAATGCGGCGGACTTGCACACGTAAGGGTACATACCAAAAACTACAATACAAAAAACTTTTTCCAGTATTTGCTGGGCAACAAAAATGCATCATCTGTGAAAAATTCAACTGTCCTGCTGTTACGGTTCACGAGATACAGTTTGGTAACAGACTGTACTTACTCTTAGTAATATTGTACCATTTTTTCCCATTAGGTACGGGATCCTATAAAGGACGTGTGCTTGTGACCACATGATAAAAGTGAAATCTCACGACTAGAAACAAGTATACGTGACTCAGCGTCGCCAATTCGAGTTTCCTCTTCTTTTTCAGCCTATAGAGGTTCACTGTTGGATTGCTGCCTCCCCCAAGGCTCCTCATTCCATTGGGGGGCATTGCCATAATCCCCACGCTTGGCAGACGGGTTGGGGATCGCAGTAATTTGTTATTCCACAGGAGGAAGCGTTTCCCGCTCCCCTGGTGAGAGTTCTATTAGCCTCTTACGTCACTCACGGGAGGATATAGGTTGGTACTATTTGATGACCGGTACCACACGGGAATAAAAATATACTGTGACTAAATGATAAAAGTACAATCTTAGGACTGGAACCAAGTATACGAGAATCGGCGTCACCAATTCGAGTGGTTTAGTTTCGTTCAAATTTCAGGGAGAAGGGCAAAGTGCGTCCAAAGAAGTCTTCTACTTCTGGAGTGGTGATTTATGTTAGCGTTCAATGTAATATAACAGTTGGTATGCCGCCTCAAACATCTTTCTCTGTTCACAATTCTAATATCTATGTAACTGCATAGATATGATCACCACCAAAGAAGAACTCTGCTCTGGTGGTGATCATAAGAAAGACAAAAAAAACGGATTTCAGAGACTCACAATAAAATAGATACACTCATAGTCACGTTACATATATAACAATCATTTATTCAATTCATAAAATCTTATGTAAAATAGTAAAAGAAAAGTCTCAGAATGTGTCCTGAAAAATTTCCAATTGAGGTAAAAAAACATTCTCTGTATGAGAGGAGACCTGTGCCCAGCAGTGGGACGATAAAAAGGATGATGATGGTGTAAAATTTTATACTTTACATTTTCAAATGTGATAAAACCGAATATCCGAAATTTTCAAATGGAGCAATATCGAATATCCTAAATTTTCAAATGCGGTAAAACCAACCAACCCTAAACTTTTTGTCTTTATTAGGACAAGACTGCGTCTGTAGGTTCCGTACGTATGTTATGAATTAAAATACTACAACCATAACGATTAAAATTCTAGCACATTTCATCCAATACGCAATCAACACAATTCCATAAGACAAACATGCACTTGACCGCATTAAAGAAGCGTGTCAAAATTTTAGAGTTACATATAATACAAGGTCAGTAAATAATATAAAATGGACGGCTTACTCCACTTTTGTTAACCTTAACATCTTACGTAAAAGCGATTCTCACATAACGAACGACCACGTTCGCTTGCAACTTGAGAACAAATAAATGAAAAAAGACGGTAGTTAATTAAATATGACAAATGTTGGGCTAGTGGTCGCAACTACTACTGCTGAATTTATTTATTATGGCACTCCAAAGATTAATTCACATAAACATAAATAGAAATTAATCTTAAATATAAAGTACCACAGTGAATTTATCAATTATAGGTGTGCACAGCACTTACACATGTAGGTAGCCTAGGTTTGATAAGTAATTCAAGCGATTAAAACAAATAATATTAATAATGATAATAAAATCAAATAAATTATTCGAGAAATATGTTTTAAATGTCAAAATAAATTAAAATTGTTTTAAATGTCAAATTTTGAAAATACTAACAAATGAACAAAATAAATTACGAGTTTGAATCTCATCCCAGCAGAAATGCGCGCAATGGAGGAGGCGGAATGTGTGAGGGTTAGATTGTCTCCCCCTGGAAGTGGGGAGTCAGCGACGAATCCGGCCACTGTAGGCACGAGCCTGCAGGTAGCGCGAAATGGACAGCTCTCAAGTCTACAACAATATTTAATTTAAATTGTGGGAAAATTCCGAATTATTAGATATAATAACCCACTCAGAATAACAAAAAAGAATATATCAATTTCTTACAAGAGTGATATATCTTTTACAAAAAAAGGAATAATAATAGGTATAAAAACCTATAAACCTTCTAAAAAGAAAACGTCCACTTTCCAACTACACCTTGAAGTCTAAGTTCAGTCAGGACCTACTTATTTCGTAAACAAATGTATTTTGTGCAGATATAGCATCTATCGGCAATATTTTTACTATGCGGCAATCTTCTCGTCCTGTGCTCTAATACCAATTATGTCCAGCTAATTTTTTATAAACGCTCCTCTATCAGCTGGTTTTTCCACTTGTATATCCTGCAAAACATGAGATTTGACTGAACTTAATTTATGGATATATTACTAATTTCTTCAAGGGCATAGTGAGCGTAAAACGCTTATTTTTTTCGATACCGAAGAAAATCAACCCGAACACCAGGATGCGTCATCGTCATCAGATGAGGATGTTCAGAACATCTCGACAACTTCGGATCCATTGGATTCTTTCTCCGCAATCCAATTCGAAATCACTCGCTCCAAACTTAGATTCGATTCATTTATACATATCCAATATCACTTTGAATGCTGTAAATCTGTCACTATATCTTTTACTACCAAAAGTCCTGGTATATCCATAGTTCACAATGCTTACAAAAAAATAGCAAACGGTAGCAAAAAATAAAACAAAAACTTACATAAGTACCGACGTGAGGTCTAAAAGGCAGCGTCGGAATTTAAAGCGTAATTAGTCACCAAATGTTTGGGTGACAACACCATTTACATTCAAATGGTCATTATTCTTGTTGCTACCTAAAAGCGGATTAAGGGGTAAAGTAGTAAGTCAAGTGTTACTAGGGCCTCATATCAGACTAAACGTCGATACTTACAGATTATGGTACCAATACAAAAATTCATGTCAAGTCTGGCGGTAGGCTCATTTCTTTTGGCTTCTGCTATAACATATCGTAATACGCTCGGTTGGAATGCTTTCGAGAGGTCTAAGAAGTATACATGTTATTAATCTAGCAATATTCATAATGCCCGGGCAATATGTATAATGCCCAATAAGAGAGGGTAATGTGATTTTAAAAAATAAATTCATCACATTGCCCGGGAATTATAAATAATGACCAGTGCCCATTGGGCAGAGTGATGTAAAGCATGTTTAATACTTTCAAATGCATACTTAGATAGACCGAGCATTACAAGTAATGAAATCAATTGTCGAGTAGAGTAATAATAAAAACATGTTTTATAGTTATTAAACTGTAAGACGAGTGAAAACTGAACTATAACCGAAGTCTGATTCTTCGATTTTACATCGTTCAATTTACGAAGGACTACATGTACAAACTATAGTCTATAGTAGTTTCAATGCAGTTAGGGAAGTATTTCGCACTCGTTTTCACTCACATGTGGGTGCAAGTAAGCGCGCTTCCAAGCTGCAGCGAGGAACGAGAATATAATAGTTCTCAGGTTGAGTAAGTTAAATTATAAAACTAACAACCTAAATGGAACTAAATGAAAATCACATCTTCGATTATTCAACTTAATATTTACTCTAAGGTTAAAAGAATCTTAGTAATCAGTCTTAAAGGTAATAGTTATTGTTAAAAATAGATTATCTATCCAATAAAAGCTGCCAATCTTTGGACTTAATGAACAAAAAATAACGCTGAAAACAAAAAAAAGAACTACATATATGTAATTTGCTACCTAACGGATTTAAAACTCCTAAAGAGTTTTTTTTTCGCTAAATGCTTGAAACTTAATAAAATGAAATCGGCATAAAAAATAACAATTTCAAATTAATAAAACTAACTAAATCTAATCTAAATCAAAGCTGTGGTCATTACACTTAAAATAAACTCGAAAATTTTAACTCAGTATCCAAATCAGCCTCATTATCAGAATTTAAAAAAAAAATACTTGCTAGTTTTCAGTAGGTACTTCAATCAAATAAAATTTAAACCACACACGGATTGATCTGTGATCATGAAACTTACAATTATTTCTCAAGTTTAAAGTACAAAAAGCTTTTTACGCTTAAGTTAAAAAGCTTCAAATTATATAAAAACTAAAATAAATTTAGTCACCAGTTTCGTTTAAATAATCAAAAATAAGTTTAAATACAAAAATTATTACTTAAAAAATTATCTATTAATCACATTGCCCGATCATCATGTAGCGATATTCATAATGCCCGGGCAATGTGATATGGCTGTGCATTATTCATTCTGCCCGGACATTATGAATACTGCCCGCATTACTCACTTGACCCATAACATACAAAAACTATGGACTCAGTCGACAAGCCAGGATAAAAGCCGAACCTGCTTGTTCTGTAATATGAGTGAAGCATACTATTAAATACTTTCGTTATAATCCTAGCAAACAAAACGTCCACATGCAGGCCCTAAGGACAACTTTAGCACATTGTTCACCAAAAACATTAGCAATTTCTTCAAGGCTAGAAACACCGCCAACGCTCACTGGGATTCCATTTCTAGTAGTCAATTTATTTGAACCCTTCAAAACTTTTTAAAATCTTTACTCGTGTAGTGTGTCTATCAAGCCCCTTTTTATACCTTCTTGGTGATTTTGACACTACTTAACTTACCTTAATCAGCTGTCGTAACCTATCTCGAGCTATGTTGGGCGTCTCTCTGAAGGACCGCATCAGAAATGAGGTGATCCGACAGAGGACCAGTGTCACCAACATTGCCGAGAGGATTAGCAAGCTGAAGTGGCAATGGGCTGGTCACATATGCCGCAGGACCGACAACCATTGGGTTGAAAAATTTTTGAGTTCTCGAGTGGAGACCGCGTCTCGGCAAACGTAGCGTAGGACGCCCTTGGGAGAGGTGGAGCGACGACATCAAAAGGTAGCTGGTAGTGGCTGACGGAGAACTGCTCAGAATCGAGCTTGTTGGCGTGCCTTGAAGGAGGCCTATTTCCAGCAGTAGACGAGTAGAGGCTGATGATGATAATGATGATGAACCTACCTCGTGCCTGTAACTTACCTTGGTATCATTATTCAGAGACATGTCTCTGAAGATCAGCTAGCTGGCTTACCGTAGCTTACCCAAGTTTTAAATACACAACAACGTTTATCGTCTACTTGACAAAGTATGGACGACAGCAGGTCAAGCTACCAGCAACTGACAAATATTACCAATCACTCTTGAGCCTTAATACTTTAGAGATAAAGTTGAAAATCTAATAAAGAAATCTGACAGATTGTAGTAGCTTGATCTGCCTGTCCTCTATACTTAAATAATTTACGCAGCATACATATGTTATTGAACTGTCAAATTAAAAGGTTGTAATTCTTAGTCTGTTACAGAATTACTCCACTGAAGTTAATGTAATGTGGTCGTTAGTAATTTTGATAATATTATTAAAATACACTCGACTACCTGACTGGCCTTTGCCATTCGAAATATTATAGTGTTTTTACAACAAAAAATCTCAAGTCCACATCTAACAAGTTCATTCTTTTATAGTTGCAACTCTCCCGAATATAATAAAATATATGTTATTATAGAATCGAGGGGCGGTGAAGGAAGGTCAGCGTTTATGATTGTTTAGCTACAGCTCACACTACATTTTGTTCATTTCCTCAATCGATCGGTTGTTTCCTTTAAAAAAAAAGTCTGTGACTTTGGAGGTCGAATTCGTTAAATGCGTTTCTTTTAAGATACCATTGGTAGTCAATGATTTTTTTTTAACCAGCGACAAAGTTTTATTAAACTCGTTTGTATTCTAAAATTTACATTTATTGATATTTAAATGTAACGTCTTTTTTATTAATTTCAAGAACTCAAATTTTTTTATAAGAAAAATTGTGAACATTTTCAAATCAATGTATATTGACAGTGTAATTCCAGATCTCTTTAGATAACAGGGTTACTTCTTGTATAATTCAAACAAAAGAAATTTTATTAATTATTTAATTTTTTCATACTTTTTTACATTCATCTTAAACTAAAATGGTAACCTTTATATCACTACGTACACGTACGCTCATACATGCAAAACATGTTTACATATAAATATACAAAACTGAAGTGTTTACTTTTTGCTGGTGTCCCGGCCATTACTAGGCGAGATTATAAATAATATTTCAATGATCGCTTGGCGGATGAAAACATTCTATATTAAAGCTAGTATTACTCTAATGGCTGTAGTAGGAGCCTCCAAAGCTCAACTGGCTGGAGTGGTCGTGGTCGTGTTCACTGACCAACACGGGGACCTTGACGGGGACGGGGTAAGGCTTCTCAACAGGCACTGGGATGTGCTTCTCGACAGTCACAGGGTACGGCCTGTCGACGGGCACTTTGACGGGGTAGGGCACGGGCTTCTCTACTGGGTAAGGGACGTGCTTGTAGACGGGGTAAGGCTCTGGCACGGGCACCTTCACGGGGACGGGGTAAGGCCTGTCTACATTGACGGGGTAAGGCCTGTCGACGGGAACGTGAACGGGAACTGGCACTGGCTTCTCAACGGGGTAAGCGACAGGGACGGGCTTCTCCACGGGGTAGGGAGCAGGTACGTGTACGGGGTAGGGCCTGTCAACGGGCACCTTGACGGGGACACCAACGTGTTTGATCACGGGGTAAGGCTGGGGAACGGGAACCTTAACTTCAACCGGGTATGGCACGTGTTTCTCCACGGGGTAGGGTTGGGGTACTGGCACCTTGACGGGGTAGGGCACGTGTTTCTCAACAGGGTAGGGCTGAGGGACGAGGACCTTCACGGGGTAGGGCCTGTCGACGGGAACGTGGACGGGGTAAGGTACCTTCTTCTCAACCGGGTAAGGCGCGGGCACATGGACTGGGACTTTGACGTACTCCTTCACGTGAACAGGCACGTGTTTGACGACCTCGTAGGGCTGTGGTACGGGCACTTTCACGGGGTAAGGCACGGGCCTGTCCACCGGGTATGGGACGTGTTTCTCGACGGGCACGGCGTAGGGGACGCCTTTCACGAGGGTGACGGTTCTCGTGGTGTCGGAGTGGGTGTGTTGTCCGATGTCGTAGGATCCGAAGCCGTTGTAGGCGTGGTCATCGACAAGGTTGTAAGCTCCGCCGAGTGCGTGGCCACTGCCGATGTAGCCGACATCTAACCCATGGATGCCGTATCCATAGCCGAGGTTCAAGAGTCCACGTTTGTCCAACTTCTTGTCCAATGGCTCCGCTTTCTTTTCTGTCGTCTTCTTCTCGCTGGCAGCTGCGGCTGCTACCAGCAGGAAAACTAAGCAGAACTGGAACAAAGGAACAATTGTTAAGATTTGTTACACTAACATTCTTTTGCCTATGCGCTTAAAACGTAGCCCGCAAGTAACTGGTGCGAACCTACACATTCAAATGGCACGCACGGCAACGTAACAGACGATGTCATTAATCAATTGGATCTCTATCCTACTATTAAGAGTTATGTAATAATTGCTCCGTAATTATTATGTTAATTTATTATTGTAATGAAACGTCGACCAGCGACTTTAACGCCTACTCAAGTGTGGAGAGGAATTTTATGAAAACAGAGGAAAACGGCCGAGTTCTATAAATATCCATGTTGGAGAAAACATGCGTAAGATGGAAATATAGGGACGTATTTATCGGCATTTATTTAAATAAATTATAATCAAGATTTAAACCTGATTTTAAATTATTACATTAATGCCCATTATGGTGATGAGGAAAATTCCCGTCCACTTTTATCTGAGATGTATCAAGTTTTTTTGACATTTGATCTTCATTATTCATGTCAATCTCATCACCTTGTATAATATGGCAATACCAATATCAGTTTTCCAATACAAGATCTAGTTTACAAAATAATGGCTGCATAAAAAGCCTATTAAATCAACCAAATTACTTAATGCTGTACAACGGTTCCAAATAATGCCTTATTAATTCATAATTGTCGTAATCGAACCAGAAGCATCGAAGCAAAACGTGACGATACACGATGTTATATAACAAGAGTTTAACGTATCAGTTTAAATATTCACTACAATATTGCAAATGGACAGTTCATCAAGGTTGTGAAACCGTTCTTGCAACCAGGTGACATGAAAATGACTATCATCAATAACTTGTATTGCGATATCTATGTAGTTGAATATTTATAGCTGTTCTACCTCTTAAAAGCCCGAAGAACTTCTAGGCTAAACAACAACAAAGGAATCAATATAATTTCTATTAAAAGTACTCGTAACGTATTCCATTAATAATTCTCTTGTTAAAATCATTATAACATACACTTAGGCACACGCATGATTTTGCCACGCACATTCATTTAAGAAACTAATCCCATTCAAACTCATTACATAAGTAAACTTTCGTTCAAGGGAACCAAACATTAATCTAAGCTTTACTTATACAATTAAAGTCAAAAATATGTGGTTTGTAGCCATGGTTTGGACGATTTGCAAAATACTCGGTCAATGTCGAGATAGATGAGACGTCAATCTCACTTAGATTTTATTTCCCGAATTATAAATGAGCATTTGAAAGTTACGTAGCAACAATGACCTTGTGAACATAAACCAAATCTGCAATGTCATCGGCTTGTGTTCAAAATAGCTGAGTAAAGCTCAAGAATTGAAAAATCTACACAATAAAGTTGAAAAGGTGCTATGCGTGTAATTTTCAGAGAACACGACAATAGTCTGGCCTTCACAAGTCTATGATAACCAGATTTGTTGAAACAGTTTACCGTCTATGCTTCCAATCATTTACTTGCAGCATCTACATATTTTCCGTCTAACATTCCTAACAAAAAATATATAACTAAACAAGTAGTTGAGAAATATTGCACTAAGCCTGTACATCTATTTGCAATAGTCATTTAAATAATATCACTCTAGATACCAAACAGCTCGGTAACCACTCTATAATCGTTGGTCACAAATCGCTAAGTTAAACCTCTGTGGTGCAATACGGCCTGCATCGAGCATTCTTTATTCAAAATTTTCCCAGCATTTTATTTTTCTTCGTGCAATTTTGGCTTCAGGAAGATTAAATAAATATTGCACAAACTTAACTTTGCATTGTTTCGAATTTTGAATTGTAATGAATTTAATGGAGGTATTCAAAGAAATTGTGTTGGTTACCTACATATTTTACTGAAGAAAGATTAACAGCATATGTTTACGATGTTTTAACCTCTGTTAACAACTGTTTTCCTTAAGTTATATTCAATTTATGTGGATAATCCACATCGTTAATGTCATAATTTTGCGTAACGAATACCTTTACCTAGCAGATCTGTTTACTTACACGTCTTCTATTACAAAACCCGAGCACTTGTCGAGAACGTATCATTACGACGACATAATCCGCAACGTACACGAACGCGTCATTGTACGTAACTGTCTGATTAAATCTTTCTTTATTTGAAAAAGTATCACGAACACTGTAACCGCACTTTGAAATGCATCTCCGTGACGTCATCTGTTAGTTTAATACAATTCAAAGAAGGAAAAAATGGCCTCTAAGGCACGTGGCATCATTAAAACTCTATTTTTGTATGAATGGAACGTTTTTATGACTTATTAAATTTCTTTTTTGTAGTTAAATTTACATTTGAATAATATACACGCAGATTTAGAGAGACAGTGCTATAAATTCTTTCGCTATGATAATGATGCAAGATGGTTATCTATGATTAGATTAATGTCTAATAACAGAAACAATTGATATTTATGTAATATTTGTTTTTAAAATCAAAACATTAGTTGAAAAATTGGACCCTAAACATTTTCATTCGCATTGTTTTGACAGAAAAGATGCTAATCAGTGGAAAGAGAATGAGGTCGGTTGTCGATCGGGTTGCCTCGGCTAGTGACTCGTGGGATAATATTACTTCTATGGTGGTTACGTAACCAAGGAAATGGGTCGCAGATACTTACCTAACTGCCACTTTTGCGATATGTTAATTAGTGTTGTTCTGGAGTCTTATTAACAAAGAATTTACTTCGAGCATCATTTTTAGTTTCCTTTTTTCTATCAAAGTGATTAGCGTTTATCTTTTCACATTCATACATACATAAACTCACACAGCGCGTTTTGTCTTTTAATTTACATATTTTGAACTTTAAATCTTTCTTCAGGATTCGATGCCATTATAAATCAAGTAGTAGCAATAACAACCGAATTACTTACAGACAAATGGCTTGTACCATATCTTGCGTCAACACAAAACCGAGAATTATTACTACCAAATATGGCCAAAGATCGCAAGCCATGGGTCACTAATATAGAAAATGTGCCCGTTTTACGTTTCTTATGTAATGATTGTAAACATTGACCTGCGGATTATGACATCCTCATCTCTACATTAATTCAACTTGCGAGATAACACGCAGATGAATAACATGTGAGGTTAAAAAAAATATGGTTGAGAACTTTGGACGGGAACGAGACGATTTTTCGTTCTGAGCTAAATTAAGATGGCAAGCAAGAATAATACAGATAACTGGGTGATACCATAAAGAAATATTAGAAAATAGGAAACATTATATTATCCAATAAGTTTTGAATAGTGGCTTTTATAGTTAGACTTTAAGAAACTAGTTTAAAAATCTGTCTGTTTATAGAATACTATTAGGGCTACCGAAAGACACATCGTTTTAAAATAACGCTTTATAAAAATGAAATGACAAGCGAGCGGCACCGGCCAAAATAAATTACTGTGTATTTTAATAAATTGCTCACAAAATTTACTTTACTATCGCAAAAATGTAGTTGAACGTTTAATAAACGCAGTGGTTATTTGATGCTATCTTAAGTGTTACAATTAACACCAAAACGTTGTATTTAGCAGCCAATCTCTGAATCCCTGAATTAACAAGTACGTTGTGTTTTCTCACGGGTCGATTTACAAAACTATTGTTGCGTAAATTTCTCACTGGTTTGAAAAAGTGGTGTCGTATTATTTCATAACTGTATCTAAAAATTATATATGTTCCTTTTTATTAGATTTATTGATTTGGTAAAGTATTTTCTAAGTTTTATGTTTATTTTTTTTGCATATATGTATGTTCTGTTAATTTATCTGGTGTTCCTTCTTTCTCGTTACGTCTTGTTTGTTTTTATGCTTAGTTATTTCCTTGGGTGCCTTTATGCAATTCACGCATTAACTGGGCGGTGCATTGACGTATGCCTTCCTGGACTCTCTTCCTAGTTAAACTGGACTAAAACCTGTTAGTCTTGGTGGAGAGTAAATTCGCTATTGTGATGTAATATGCCATGAGATTACTCATTAGCCATACAAGCAATGATTTAGATTTAAGTTGTCTTGTTGTAGTTTGACTTTTTGTTTTCATTACTTATCAGGTCATTTGAGATACTTTATAAATATTGAGAGTTCAAATTTTAATGATAGGAAGATAATTATTTTAGATTGATTTTAGAACTAGGCTGCTTAATAATAAATTAGTATTATCCGGTTTTATTCTACATGTCAATAAATATTTACTATTATTTACATTTTTTTTATCGATGAAATTGTGCTAATTATCGTTAAGATTTCTTAGAACATTTATAATTCATGAATTGATAGCAAAATGCTGACTTCAAAAAAGTGTGTCACATCCCGTTTTGCACACGAATATTCCGGTGATATTTGACATAGAACCTGTTTCACCATTGTCCAAACAAAACTTAATTTGAACATTAATTCGGAAATTAATGGAAATCACTTTAATTTTAACCGTATGTAGTAAACAATGGTATAACAGGCCCTACGGATCACTGTTTCACAAAGCACGGGACACACTTTATCACTTTTTTGAAGTCATCACTCGCACTGCACTGCACTTCACTAACTCACCGCTGTTTTCATAATGCCTCTTCAACGGTGGTTGGTGTCGGGAATCGAACTGGATACTGTGTTGAGTGTGTTGTGTGTTTTTATAGGTGGTTATTTGGCGATACTTTCGCCATTGCCGCCCTGGCGGGAATAGGCCGTTTTGTGTACGAGTCCTTCGTATTCGGCAAGCCGTCGGACAGAAGACAGACGCGCCGCGCGTTCGGATTTTAAAAAATAATTCAAATAATTCTTCGCTCTAATTACTCGATTTTTTCGATGCAATAGTAGTTAATGCTTTTCTGAGATGCGGTAATAATCGTTCCGTGTGTTCATGCGCTGAATTTTGGATTTTAGATCATTGAATGTTTTAGTTACGTGTATTTTACAATTGCGTATCTTGAAGTTAATATTAGTGTTTCCGCTTGATATTTAATATTGGTCGGCATCCTGTACAAAGATTATAGCTTCGGCCGTAATAATTGTAGTTTGCGTATGTGGGTAATAGTCCAGATCGTAAATTATTTCGACGTCTAACTGTTTACGAGGAACGATATTAGTTCACATCCTTTTGTTTGTTCTACTTTTTGGTTGATTAAGTCAACAAAGTTATCAAATAAAACATTTATGATAATATATAATATTTATGATATGTTGTCTGTTAAATGAATTTTTATTAAGAAACAGACGTTAACTTGTTTTGAAATGCAACGCTGATTTTGGTGACGTCATTTATTTTATTTTACATAGCATTAATTTGATACAAAGCCCAGTCTATAATCTAACTGAATCAAACAAGAACATCATTATATCTTTCGTTCAACCCTAAATCTTACCCTTTTTTAGTTTTTTGAATGAAAGTCTTTCATTCTTTATTATAGTTATACTTAGTAGAAACTAAGCATTAAATATGAACTTTAAAAAGTTCGATTTCGGGTAAGTAGCTTTATATTTATACATTGATCGAAACCAACCAACCTAGCAATGCTTATATTATATTCCTTGTTACATGAAAAACATAATGAATGAATTAGAATACAGATTTATAGGAGACAAGTTAAAACAAGTTCTGAAATGATTGCATTTAATTAAATGATAGAGAAGGCAATTAAATGATAATGCAATGATTTGATCGGTGTTGTTAATTCTTTCTTTCAAGGTGTATGTAGTTTGCCTTTGTCTCAATGATTTGATTAACCGGTAAACTTCAACCTTCATAGAGTGTTATATTCAGAAGGAGGTTTGACCTCTTAGAGCTGATTTGTCAACAGTCAGATATATTTTATATGAAGAATTTTTATCATAGTATGACATGTATAATTCTCTTGTCGCGGTCTTTGTTACTTAATAACTCCTCCAAAATGGCTGGACGGAATTGTATGAAATTTTGTGTGCATGCAGGGATAGGTTTGAGAATCGATCAAATCTGAATATTAAAAAATAACGTTTTAGTGGATAATAAGATGAATTTAAACTTTAACAAAGTGTAAATGAAACCCGGAAATGTGAACACTTAACCAGTAGGTAGGTACGTAAACTACCGACTCGCAATTAGACGGCGTCCTGAATTACGCCTCACTCCGTATTAGCCTCCCTGTTTCCCAGCAGTGGAAACTTTGTGGGCAGCTTAAGACACTATTATTATGTTCTGTAGGCATCCTAGGTAAAACATAACCTAACACCATGTCCGTATTGTGCAAAAGTAGAAACACCTTTATTCATAAACGTTTCTTAAAGTTAGCTAACATTAGCGACTATTTACACGTCACAACACGTCACATTTGCACGTCACTTAACTTTTATCATCATTTATGAATAAATCCCTTAAACACTATGGTGTTTATTCATAAACGATGATTAAAGTTAAGTGACGCTAAAACGTCAAAAATATATGGTTAAACAGCCACTAATCACTGCAACGTTTATGAATAAAGGGGAATACTTGTAGTCTATCCACATTTAGTCGGTTCCGTTCAAAATCTAGTAGATCTGTAGTAGTGACTTGCCATTCATTGTTTTAAAATAATAATCAAGATGTTACCTTCACGACTTTTGCTCTTAAATAGATTAGCAGATTCTCTATGTTAGTGTTCTTTATTAACTTTTATGTTTCAAAATAACGATATTTCATATCAAACAAATATCAACATTATTTTAATAGTACTTAAGTTGATTTCACATTAGTTAGCACTATTCAAAATTTTTATTTAAATTTCAAGTATGAGTGCGCGGGTTCGATTCCAGGGCAGCCAATATAACTTTTCCAAGGTATATATGTACTTTCTAAGTATATCTTGGACACCAATGACTGATTACAAGGTGAAGGAAAACATCATGAGAAAACCTGGACTTTAAGTCTGACATCGCCAACCAGCATTGAGTAAGCGTGATGATTACGCTCAATCCTGCTCTGTATTAGAGGAGACGTGTGCCCAGCAGTGGGACGATAAAAATGTTGATGATGATGATGTTTCAAAATGACAATATTTCATGTCAAACAAAAATAAACATTTAATTGATTTCACATTGATTAGCACTTTTGTAAACTGAACTTAATTGTATAGATTTACTTTTATATAAACTCATGTTTGTTTACACTTTTGGCAAATATGTCGTAAATTAAGATTAGTAAGTAACCTCTCAGTACAACTATAATAATAACATTACGTTTGTTTTTAACATTAGCCTAGATGGGGTAGGTAGAACTTTCCAATTAGTCTTTATTAGGTACCAATAGCTTTCGTAAACGGGAAACTGAGTGAGCTGAATCATATGTTAGGTATAAATAGTTTTAATATTAATATAGTGTTAATATTTCTAAACTATAATTTTATCAATTTAATGCGTCTTTACCATCTTTTTACATGCTTTTTATTAGCTTCACTTGTATGTTTGCTTGTTTGTTTGTCCGTCTCTAACTCAAAATTTTTTGCATCCTTACCTTACATTGATTTATTCAGGTAAAGTATTTTTTAGTTTAGATTTAGATTTAGTTATACTTGGGTAACGCATCATTACGAATTTTAACACTTGCTATTCTGTCTGTTGGAGATCAAGAAATGTTTGGTAAAAACAAATGAGCACCACTTAAGCGTTCGTGTTATCCGTATATTATTTAAAAACGTATTTTTAATTTATTTTAAAGCGCCTTCTGGGATTCGAATCCACATCCTTACAAACTTGTAAGTCGCAGCCGATAGCAAATTAATTCAGCTGTCTGTAAGTACATTTCATATATATTATCTAATATGACAGGTCCGTTGAAATAATTATGCGTAAAGAGGTACTTATCTATCTACTAGATAATACGGTTCTACCATGACCTGAATCGTTTACTGATTCATTTATTGTAATTTCTGATATAATTATATTTAGTCGTTTTATGGGGTTTTGACTTTATTGCGTTTAATTTAATTATTTAAGTATCTATTTATTTCTGGCATCAAGGCCCATATAAACATATTTAATAATGGGGTATATACATATTATATTAATAGTCTTTATCTGTACCTGTGTGTTAAAAATTATTTAACAACATGTACATCATGTAGAAAATGTGAAAAATGATAAATAATTTCCTGTGACTAAACTAATGGACAATTGGACATATTTATATGATTTTTTATGGGTAGACAGAAAATGTGTTGAGGTACACGATGTTTAATTTATTGTCGTATTGTCAACACCACTCTGTATATTGAGCTTTGTTTCAGTTAAGAGTGATATTAAATTTATTACGACCAACTATTATAAACTTTGAACGGACGACAGCAGATCAAGCTACCCAAAGCTGTCAAATATTGCCAATAAACCTTGAGCCCTAATGCTTTATTAATAAAATAGAATTTGACGGATTGTAGTAGTTGATGTGCTGTCTTCTCTACATATTTGCTTCTATGAACCTCTTTTGCTTAGAGCCTTTGTGGTCGATAAGAGCCTACTTCTTCTCCAATTGACCTGTGGTCATTACAAGCTGAATATAATTTACCTTCGGACGCCTTAAATGTCAATACACATAAATAGTTAAATTTCCTGTGAAACCTACTGAGGTTTTGAGGGAACAGATATGCAATAATTTAGTACTGACTAAATTATTGCATATCTGTTACGATTGGTCCAGTTATGTCATTAGACCATTGTGTTGTCAAAGAATGGATCACAGATAAAATTATCCAAGCTTTAGAATTTGAGTTATTTCGAAACCAGGATGTTGATAATGGCTGATGTATATACTTGAATCTTTGTGGTAATAAACAATTATTACTATACATCTTGTTATATTATCATATATTTAATATACAACATGTAATGTAATTAATGCACATCCTCAAACACCACACATACACTGAATTTTAAAATTTAACATGTATATGCAATGTTATTGATTAAATTAGTTGCACCAATTCTTGGAGAATGAAGACCTTAACGTTCTTGGAATAAGTAAAACTGCACTGCGCTAATAAAATTAAAACTGCGATTATAGAACTACATATAACAGGATTAATATGACAATAATTTCCGTAGTTTTAATTATTTTTGGGATAAAAAATTACCTATATTAAAAATGATATAAACGGATTCAGTAAACGATTCTCAACAAGCTAGTTTCAGGAAGTACTTTAATTAATTTACATGTCATATATATAGGCTTCTAAATAATTAAATAACTAACCAGTTCCTATTGATATAATACGAGTTAAGAAACTCGTGCGAACCAAGCGACACGACCAGAGTATGACTATAAAAATTAGAAACGTGAATAATTATACAATAAAAATGCACCTAGACTCTTAATGTATTTATGTTAACATTTGCTATAAAATAATATTTAGGTACAGTACATAAAATAGGAAAGCTTAATGCACTTGATTTACGCAAAGTGCAAAGGTATGATTATATTCAAATTGGCTTATGACCTGAGACTAGAAGTCTCTGAATGTTGCTTAGTCTCCTACAAAATTATACGTACAGGTTTATGTAGTTTAGTGGAATAGTGTTTTTCTTCCAAACAGTTATTACATTACCAGTGTTCTCAAAAATGATGAAAGAAAAGATCGTGTCGGCATGTCCTAGAGCCAAAACTTCGCAGACATGTGACATCTACCAACGCGTACTGGGTCAGCGTGCTGGAGTATGGCCAGGAGTGGGAACATTATAGGCTGACTAGCTGACCGGCAAACGTTGTTTTGCCATATAAATAATAGATTAAATTACTTAAATGGCTATTAAAAAATAAGGGTTGATCGTAGAAGGGTGAAAATTGGGGATTGTATGTATTTTTGTATGTTGTATCATAAAAAAATAGAAATTAAAAATTTTGTCTAAAAAATAAAAAAAAAAATTTAGGGGTGGACTACCCCTAACATTTAGGGGGATGAAAAATAGATGTTGGCCGATTTTCATAGATACCGGTTAAGCACAAAAAATTTCATCAAAATCAGTCGAGCCGTTTCGGAGGAGTTTAAAGTCGAACACCGTGACACGAGAATTTTATATATTAGATTAAGATGATGAGGGAGCCACCTCAAAAAGTGGTGAAACTGAGCACTAAAAGTCTTTTATTAAATAGTAAAGTCGTAGGTTAAAGGTGTAGGCCTAAATATCATCATCATCATCTCAGCGTTAATCCCAGTCGCATCGGAAGCCTTTACCAGCTCTGGAGTCTGGGGTCCGCTTTACCAGTCTAACCGCTGATTTTGGCGAAACTTCGACATTTTCCGTGAAGCGACTGCCGTCTGACCTCCACAACCCGAATCCGATATCGAAGCATTGCAGCTAGACCAATTGTTGGACTTTTTTGAGGACTCCAACAACCCATAACGACTGCCACTAGATGTTCGTATGGCAACCGGGACCAACGGTTTAACGTGCTTTCCGAGGCACGACCAGACCAGTGTATATATTCATATTCATGCATACAAATATTTGAACTGCGCAGGGATCGAACCCGCGCCTCCTTGCGCAGCGGCCGCGTTCGCTACCGCTACGCCACGGAGGCTGTCAGGCGTAGGCCTAAACATAAACCACTTAAAAAAGAAACCGTGGCCCTGGCGCACACGCAAGTGAAAAAACCCGTATGGGTTTTAGTCAGTAAAAGTCTGGCACGCCCTTCCGCTCCAGAGCAGGAGAGGTAATTTCATGATTTCCTATTCAAAACAAAAAAAAAAAACATAGACCTCTCTTTTCTTATGCTATCTCCATGCTTCTGTCGTCTTCCTCTTAACGTCATCAAAGTTCTATCTGTTATGGCAGCAGCATCATATAAGGTAATTTTACTTCTGTCTCACCTTTTACTAACCACAGGTGTGAATGTTATTTGAAAGAAATGCAAATTTTAATTTTCAACTGCTTGTAAAGGTTAAGCCCAAAAGCGCGTAATGCTCGTTGCGTACATATCTTGCCTTTAATTTCTCTACTGTTGTCTGTAACTGTTCAATTTAATACAGGTACCGAAAAATAGTCCTAGATAGAATAAAACCTTCTATCTCTTGTAGGTCATAAAACTTAAGGGGTTTTTTTGCGATGGGAAATCATCAAATGACTTCTCTCGCTCTGGGTGGAGCGGAAGGGAGTGTCAGACTTTAACTGACTAAAACCCTCCCGTGTTTCTTCACTTGCCTGTGCGCCACGGCCCACGGTTTCCTGTAACATCCGGTACATGGAATGATCCTAAATTTATACTCGTATCAACATAATGATTCAAAACATAGAAGGGAAATAAACTGTGGCCCCAATTATCACAGAACTGGCGCCCCGAGACAGTAGGATGGGTCGTGGCAGACCCCGTACGAGAGAGCGGGACTAGTTGGATAGGTTCCGTCTAGCCTGGAAGGAGGACGCGCGGGCTCGCTATACAAGAAAGGGATTCTATAGGCCCAGAAATGGGACAGTATTGGCCATACACATGCAACATCATCTTTTGTTGATGCGAAACCCGAAACATGTGTCCAGTATTTTTAAGTAAAGAATCTATGTACAAAATTTCTAACAGATATCATGAAAACTTGTTGTTTGCTTAACAAAGTCATGAGCTTGTTATCTTACTTGGTTGCCCAAAGAAAAATAAGATCCATGCTCTGAGCGGGCGGGCGAGCTGGGTGCATTGACCTGTGGCGTCAGCTGAGCGCGGGCATGCGCACGCGTAAGCTGCGTAACGCGCTCAGTAACCACACTGCAATAATTTCTAAATGTATTTGTGAAAATATATAACATGGTGTAAAAAATATTGTAATCGTTTTTGATGCTTATTCTGAACAAACTATATTCAGGTTTCGCATAATGAAAAAGTATATTGTATATAAAATAAATAAGTAATGGTGATTATAGAAAACACTAGACACATAAATAAAACGTGACTACATTCAACTAAATTCATTTTTTTTTTATTTCAGATAAAATATATAAATATCCATAATATAACGTTAGTAAAAGTAAAACTCAGACCAATGTTAGTATCATCTCTCTTATCTACCTACGTAAGAGGGGAGAGTCCCACCGGACTGAAAACACATTCAGGATGGCATTGAAGGAGGAGGGCAAGCACGCCATCATGGAAGCGCAACTAAAACTAGTATATGAATATATTTTTCAGTCGATAATTACTTGTGCTGAAAAATAGCTAGACTGGTTTCCAGTTTGTTATGCCTAACTGACTAAGTTAATAATAGTGCTACCTATGTTACGTCAGTCAATATAATACGACTTAATGAGGTGACCGAATCTACTTATTCGTTAATTATAGAAGTTATTGACGCATTACTCGCGAGAACTCAATTTAACTATATTAAATCATAAAATAATATGTGATAATTATACAGGAAACTTTCATTTCTCAAGTACATAACATTGAAAAGGTATCGAGTTCTTGCTTGTATTAAAATTTGGTAAAAATCACCACCCACACGGAAATTAAACCGATTCTCATAACGATTTGTTATTATTGATTTTCAATATCGATTTTTGTATTCCATTTCTTTGTGCGAGTGGTTTTTTCATTTGTAATTCTTCAATAACAGCCTATATAACACCGTAAAAGACCGCAGTGCTGCAGACCCTATTTAAAATCAAACAATGATCAACTTTTTTTTCAATGACTATTAAACTGATTTCAGAGAAACACTATTGAAGGGTTCGATGACCGCGCAGTGCATATATTTGTATGCATGAAAGCACGTTAAGCCGTTGGTCCTGGTTGCCATACGAACATTTGATGCAGTCGTTACGGGTTGTTGGAGCCCTCAAAAGTGTAACAATTGGTCTAGCTGCAATGCTTCAATATCGCCTTCGGGTTGTGGAGATCAGACGGCAGTCGCTTCAAGGAAAATATCAAAGTTTAGACAAAACAGCAGTTAGACTGGAAAAGCGGACCTCAGACTCCAAAAGCTGAAAAAGCTTCGGATGCGAGTGGGATTAACGCTGTGATGATTATGATGACTATTGAAGACGTTAAAAAATGTTTGAAGTTGTAGCGTAGATAGAATTTTATGATGTAGGAGTTAAAGTTATTTTTCCATAAACATTATTATTGATTATTTACATCAGACCGCAGATTAGTGTGTACCTAATGTGCTGTCTGTCTTTTGTCTGTGATTGTGTGTGTATTTATATGAAATAAACTTATTATTATCATTATTACCCGAATGATGACAATAGGATTACGTAACTGGCGAAATTTGGGGACCAATTTTGGGTTAACTGGCACGATTTCTGACAAATACTTGTACTGACTGGACAGGTCCTCTTAATCTATGTAATTATGTATTTCCTCAAAAGATTATCTCAGACATTGATTCTATATATATGGTGTTCATATGATTTGACCAAAATTATATCTGAACTTTAAAAGAAATTGTGACCTCTGAGTCTGTTTCAACCGCAGAAATCGTAATATTGACTTGTTACTCGTATTACGATTTCTGTGGTTTCAACCTTTCTTCTCAGATAGGAAACGCGGAACTTTAGTTTTAAATAAATATGATTGACTTGTAAAAGTGTTTGTACAGATGACAGCACATCAAGCTACTACAATCTGTCAGCTTTCTTTATTAGGTTTTCAACTTTATCACTAAAGATTCAAGGCTCAGGGTTGCTTGGAAATATTTATAGTTTCGCGTAGCTTAACCTGCAAGCTGCTGTCGTCCGTACATTACAGATCTACTCACAGAAGTAAATTATTTATCATTTGTTATGATTTTTTTGATCAACTCGTAAAGTTGTATACCTAACAGGATATCTTGTAGTTGAGTCATACCGGAATTTAAATGCCATTTTCTTTTAGGATATTTGCTAATAACATTTTAGTTATGAACCGGATGTTAGGTTAAAATAAATCATAATGTAATACTTGATGTGCCTGCAATTTGACCAAATTAAGTTGTTAAACAATGTTGTTAATGCTATATTTCGATGTGGTGTGACGTATTCGCGCCTTAATAAATCGTAGTTAAGGAATTAAAATATCGTTACTGTTAAGGTTGTTTCAATTAAATTTTATAGTAATTAAATAGTTTCTAAAATCTAAGTCTCGGTCTACCGACTTAGGTAATGTTATAAGTATAATATAGGTATCTTATCATAATAATCTCAGCGATAGTCCCAGTCGCATCCGAAGCTTTTTCCAGCTTTGGAGTCGGGTTTTCGCTTTACCAGTCTAAAACTGATTTTGGTGGAACTGCGACATTTTCCGTGAAGCGACTGCCGTCTGACCTCCACAACCCGAAGGCGATATCGAAGCATTGCAGCTAGACCAATTGTTGGACTTTTTTGAGGACTCCAACAACCCATAACGACTGCCACTAGATGTTCGTATGGCGACCGGGACCAACGGCTTAACGTACTTCCTGAGGCACGACCAGACCAGTGCAAATATTAATATTCATGCATACAAATTCGCGTTCTTTACCGCTACGCCACGGAGGCTGTAATATAGGTATCTAAGTATACTAATTTAAGGGATTACAATTTCAATTATCTAATTAGACCGAGTTGGTTTTGAAATTTCCTATGGGACAGTTGAAATTTTTTCTACAAGCAATTGTAAGCAGTGATGCAATCGTTGATGGTAAAGCGCGCTAGTTTATTGAGAGCCTATTCACTCAAAAATCTAAGTGAATAGGAAGGAAGACGGCAGTTGATCGAGGTAATGCAATGTTAAACCCAACAACACGATCAACGATGCTGCGCCAGAGGGAAATTCATCTGGAGATCTTCCACGACCAAACTCCCGACACAACATTTGGCGCATCGTACCCGGCACACATCGCAACACAACTGCTCAGATACCCAATTTAAGTTTCAGTTTCTATGTTTTCTCGAACAATTTTTTTAAAGGCTATATATAATATAGGCGACGAAGTTACATACCTACTATACATCTTTTCCAAACCAAAACTTTCGTAAATATCTACTGTTATCATATTATTATCGTTTACAACTAAAATATTCACGCCTATAAGTTATTAATGTTTTTGTAAACAATCGCTTATAAGGAAGTATATTTCCAGTTTATCGTAATCAGCTCCGAATCTTGACCCAGAATTGTAGTCGTGGTTATTTTGATACAATTTTTGACCTTTAAACACTGCCAAAGTTTCCAGTCACTTCCTTTTTAATAGTAATAGTAATAATTGGCATTATTATTACTATTAAAGTTAAATTGAAATCGTGGGTAGCCCTTAGATTTATTGAAGGCTAAATTAGCTACGTGCTCATATTTATATCTTCAAAAACTTATTAGGAAATACATAATACTACCTACCGTATTTGTATTGAATTGTAATATAACCTCAATATTACTATTGGTGGAAATATATCTTTATGATTATCATTTTAAGCGTTCATAAATCAAATACTAAACGGCAAAGGAAAGCCTCTATCCAGTAGAGGATGTCTTTTGGCGGAAATACATAAGATACATAATCAACCTATACCTAATGCACCCAATACTGGGAAACTCCTCTCAGTGAGAGGGAGTGGGCCGTATTCTACCACGTGTCCAGTGCGGGATGGCTGAAATGACATCACCGAAACCACGACGTCATTTACCAACGGAACCTGAAGATGACGGCTCTGTAGGTTTAGTGTGAGTTTTCAATACGAAACTCGATCGTCGATATCGAACGCGTTTAGCGCTCTTATTGGTTGAGAGTTCTTACGACCTTGAAGCGGACCAATCGCTGAGTCAAACACGCTCGATATCCCCGATCGAGTTTCGTAATGAAAACTCATACTAGGCCTACTGGTGTCCTTCTTTCAGTTAGATGGGTGTATCTTTTAACCGTAATAGAAAATCACATGGAAGGCCAGACAGTGTGGACTACTATGACCGAAACAGCAATAAAAAATTAAATATAGGTGACAAATTAAAGGATTAAAATAAAATTATGTACAGCGGAACTAAACTCTTCGTAACACACAATCAGTATCAATGCGTTTCAGTTTGACTGTACAATATTCATTGTGTTATTTAAGTTGATGAGCTGACAAATCATTCAAGCATACGCAGCAATGGATTAGTAATATACTTCAAAATGATTCCAATTGTTACGCAGTTATGGTGTTTGTTGCTACAGTTTATTTCAGAGATGTTTAAGGAGTTGTAAAGCAGTTGATTATTTATACTATCCTATACTACTATACTGTAGGTGAATGGATACGGTAGCAACACAATGCTAACAAAAGCCAGCACTCAAAGAAATCGTATGCAATTCTAAATACTGTTTTAGACCGTTCCGCTCTCGTTGACTGGATAAAAATCAATCGATTTGCATGCCACATAGTGTACATTCAAGTATATAAATAACTATATATATTTATACTGAACATTGGAAAGGCTTAGTTGATCAAGCGTGGCGTACAATCTTATTCTAGGCCCGGAGCCTCCGTGAACTTTTAATACTCCATCAAATTATTTATCTAGACTTCACACCTGCCATCATTTTAATTATAATTCTGTGTGATTTAATATCAAAAATGCTTTAAAATATGTCATAAAACTCAAGATATTAAATTAAATTAACAAACCTAATTCTGATAATATATTTCCTAGGAAATGATATCGAAATTTTATTTGTGTCATAAATTTAAGTATTTACCACTCGTGAACTTAAAACCTATTTACATAAATAGATCATTTTATGTTAAAAGATCTATTAATTAAATGTTAATGTAGTAATTATGATTATAGAATTATGTCGTATTTTGTAAATGTCATTTTACATGCTGATACAGTTTACAACAATTGATTTACATAATTATTTATGTTGCATCTAAGTTTTATTATCTGCTAATTGAAGCATCACATAAAATTTAATTTATTACATTAAGATAACATAAAATACTGCTGTAAATATGTTAAAATACATATATTTATAAATATAAGTAATAAACATGCTACTCAATGATGTTATCGTGTAGATAGCCCTTAAAAACATGTATAAAGAATTGTTCTGAACTGAAATCTGTAACAATTAATATCGTAATAAAACAGTAATCAATGACATAAAATTCTGCAACTGCAGCTCCGTGTCTACTCGCCGACCGGTTCCGGTGTCCGGAGACCTTGAACTCGAACGAATTCACCCTAAATCTGGTGCATTGAACGAGTCGCCGAACAAAATTAAACGACATTGATTCTTTATTTATTATGTTACAATAAGTCGTTGCTTTGTACTTTATTGTTATATATAGTAGAATATTGCTCTAAATGTAAAGTTTACATGTAATTATAAAAATAAGAGAAATATTACTTATGTAACTTCCAGACCAGCAGGGTATTTGACTAATACACTACCAGTAGCAATGGGTTTCATTTTGACAGTCCAGCAAGATTCATTGCGTTATTTACGGTGTTGAGCAGACACATTTTTCGAACATATGGAAGAATGGATCAGTACAGTGTCGGAACAGTACAGATATTAGTAATAAAGCGTTATACAATAATTAGAGTCCGGGTTAGGAATACGATAATCCTTTTCACCACAAACATAACTGATGTGACTTGGAGAGGAACGCTACTGGAATTGGGACCAACCTTAAGAACCAAGCAGTCCGTCTTAATGGTAAGCGACATCGTGGCAGGCCCAGAATGCGATGGACGTATAAACTGAACTTCTGCAACAAGTACTGATCTCTAGCAGTATTGAACTAAGGCTTTGCCTTACAGTGGGGCTTCCTGTGCTATAAACAGCAGAAGAATTTTTAATTTTGATCAAATTACTTAACAGCGGTTCCCAAACTAGGTACAGCCTGTGTATGGGTAATCCCAACACTACACAAACTTACTTAGTTCTGCTATCGCAGTAAAGATTTTTAATGATACATTACTATTATTTTAAATAGGTATTCATATTTTATGGTTATCGAACCATAAAGTATCAACTTGACAGTTTAATATTTCACAATAGGACAGATTTATAATTTCTATCTTGAATTACTTGGTTGCGGTTAAGAAGTTCACTGAAAGTTTCTTTTATTTCAAATATGTATTTCGTAAGAAACATCCAAATATAAATTCAAAGTTCAAATAAGACGCCGAAACGCTTTATTCAACAATATGGCGTCGCGCCTTGTAAGTGACGTCACAAGCATATAAACGATTTTCGGTTCCGCAGTGGTGTTTGTATTTATCTGTTGTTTATCTAATAAAGTGGTTTACAAGTGGTGCGCTGTATCGGGTTGTGCATTGATAAAACACCTGAGAACACATAGAACAACAACAAGTGCTGATGCGCGTATGACGTCATCGTAATATTAGCCAATTCGGATCGTTTCACAATATGTGGCGCGAGATACAAAAGTCAAATATATTTTTGTGTTTTTGGATATATTAATTGTTATTATTTTTATTAAAACTCATGTAAATGACACAAAGAACCCTCATTTTATGCATTTAAAGCAAATAATCACAAAAATATTCATACTGTCGAATAGCCTATTTAAACAAGAGTAAGTAACAAGAAAGTATGTGAGTTTATATTTTTGTATTCGCACTCACGATACAAGAGAAATGCCTAGTGTGGGGCAACGTTTAAAAAAAGTAGAGAGAGAGAGAAACTACAAACATGTGTGTGTGTGTGTGTCTGTGTGTGTGAAAAGCGTTTTTTTTTATAATTATAGCTAGTTTTTAATAATTATAAACTAGCGCTTGACCGCAATCCCGTCTGATAGTAAGCAGTGATGCGATCGTTGATAGTAAAGCGCGCTAGTTTATTAAGAGAATATTCACTCAAAAAAACTGAGCGAATAGGAAGGAAGACGGCAGTTGAGCGAGGTGATGCAATGTTAAACCCAACAACATGACCAACGATGCTGCGCCAAAGGGAGATTGATTTGAAGACCCTCCACGACCAAACTCCCAACACAACAACATTAGGCGCATCGTACCCGGCACACATCGCAACACAACTGCTCAGTACCGTCCTCCGTACGGCTTCACTAGACATCATGCCGGAACACGACAAATCGCTTGGCGGCAAGGGTTTGTCTGGTGGGTGGTGTTATGGCCTACCACCGAGAAAAGCGTTTTAATTATATGAATACGACTTACCTTCTAGCATACATATGAAGCTATTATTAAAAGACACATAAGCTCTATTTCTTTCACTAATTAGTTCACAAATTATCATAAATCGGGGTCAAACATTCAATATGACAGCATTAGTACTTATTAAGTTCTCTGTAAATTACTTTACGTGACATTCACCCAATTCAGTAAGGCCAGGTTTTAACCGTGAATTATGAACTGTCTAATCCAAATATAGATTTTAATAGATCAGAAGATAATTTGGTTCGTTTAAATACAAAGTGTAAATGACGATGTGACAATAAATTATACTTAGAATGTCTAATGACATTTCCAGTCTGCATATAAAAATTCAATCAAAATGATAAATAATAAAAATATTAGATTTAACATTTGGTTGAATTTACATACAGTAGCATGCAGCAGCTAACTGAAGAGTAGCTGATCACTCATCATCAGCCTTTCAACCAGCCAGTCAATACATGTCAACAGTCAACTGCCGTCCTTCTTCCGATTCTCTCAGTTTTTTTGAGGGTATAGGCTCTTAATAAACCAGCCATCCTGCGAAGATCGTCGCTCCATCTAACCTGAGGGCGTCCCATCTTACGTTTACCGATTTGCCGTATCCACGCAAAAACATATCAACCCCAATGATCATCGGTTCTACGGTTAATATGGCAGGTTCATTGCCACTTCAGTGTCTTTCGTTTGTTTCATCTGTGAGCCAGAGTCGACAACGTACCCAATATTTTACTCTGTCATCCTATTATTATTAGTCGACCCACACTATTGTAGCACCCACGATACAAG
The DNA here is from genome assembly GCA_037179545.1 of Sesamia inferens. Taxonomy (NCBI): domain Eukaryota; kingdom Metazoa; phylum Arthropoda; class Insecta; order Lepidoptera; family Noctuidae; genus Sesamia; species Sesamia inferens. Next base: position 31,340,597 of record CM073927.1, read on the forward strand.
AGTAATTCTTAGTATTTTATTTAAAAAAAAATATGTATGTAATAAATATGTTATTCATACATAAGTGACGTTGCAGTTTCAAACTGATTTACGTCAACTTTCTTTTTTAGATAATAATATAAAACTTAGATTGCAATGAGTTTCAGCACATATTGGATTAAGGGGAAACGAGAGTTCTCTGTTCGCATATCAAAATCAGCAGTAGTGGATGGTACTCCTCTATGTTACGTCCGTAATTATATTAATGAACTTTGAAAACTATTTTTTTTCAAAATTTCTTTTGATAAAGGCATTTGGTATAAAAGCATTGAAGGACAGCCGTCTCTTGCACCCTGGTTCGATGATAGTACTTTAGGTAGAAGCGACATTAAGTTAATTTTAAGGAGCGTCCGTCCAAACGTCACTCAAAACTCAAGCATTACTTAAGTCTCGTTTGGAGCCTTTTCATTGGTTGAAACTAGTTTGTAGTAGATAGTGATAACAGTGTAACAGAGATCAATGCATGAGTAACGTTCTGTAGTATGGACCTAAGACTTCGTTCGGGACACTATCCGTTAGCAAAATTTGCATTTCTCATGAAAAAGGCCGAGTGTCCTAACTACTCGGCTTGCAATCAAATTGGTGATGTGCAACATTTGTTGATGGAGTGTACAAGGAATAAAGATGAACGAGAACTATACATAAGGGAATTTAACTTAAATAAATTAGATATAGGTTTAATACAATCCATTTTGTCAGTACCATTATCGGAGATGACGAAAAAGTTGTGTTGCTTAATTAAGGTTCCATGTGAATAGCTCAAGTTTTCTTTTTTACTAATTTGTTTATATTTATACTTGTATTATGAGATTAAGATCAGTGTAAAGGGAACGATGGGGCTGACATATCCCCATAAAAGCCCCTAAATATAACAAGATTTAAAAAAAATCCGTCACATCAAGCATCAGGTTCAATTGGAAACCATTCGTCAGGCACTAGTTGTCTGGAGACTCAGTGCAAGAGTTCCAATGACAGCTTATAGGGTACAAAACCCTAAAAATGGTTAATGTTCAAAGAGGGGTTATGATTAACGCATAATTAACAATGGTCCCGATTCCGTCGTTGACAAACTAAATATAATTTAAGTATGTGCATCTTTTGTGCATCTTTTTCTTTATACTTCATTAAGAATAGGACTGAATATAAATAATTCTTTGGTCCTGTCAAATTAGTCCGCGCCTGGCTATTTATGGGAGTTTCTCATTAGTTTTTGACAGGAGAGCTAAGAAGAATGTCACGTTCAGGTTTCATTGGACTTTTAAATTATTTATAGTGTCGTTTACTAAATAAAAGCGAGGGATTTATGTAGTAAAAAATGCACTCAGTGAATAATTCATAAAGAACATTGAAATATCGCAGCATAGTGGCCACATCATGGCTTTGCATAAAATCTCCTCATAGTCGGCTCACGCGGCCGTTTTTCAACTGTCATTGGCGATATCCGCCATTATTGTGAAATAATTTTTTTAAAGAATTTCTATAATTTGTTACACGTGTTATTAGCAAAATTGTGGTATCTAACCACAGAGGCCATTGAAGATTTGAAGTAGTATTCACTCTAAAGAAAAGAAAGAAAGAAAGAAGAGTATGTATGGTCGCCATGTTTTAATCGCGCCCAAATTGTCTATGGAGTATCTTAATTTCACAGAACTAAATTAATATGTTATCTTCTATCCCTTTCTTAAGGAAATAGAAAGAAAGAGATGCACTGGACTTATAAATTAGTTTTAAAGCGGCACCAATATGTTAATAAATTTTTCATCAATGAGTCACTCTGCCAAGACATTTCAATCTGCTCTTACGCAACCACTTCCTCCAAAACGGGGCTAAACATGTTCACACACATCTTAATCACGCACAGCTTCCACTAAAGTTATACTACTTCCCGTCAATTTATTAGTAACCTTTAGAATGGCTTTGGGTTAAGCCTCGTATTTATAGTAAAGCAAAGTTGCGCAATAATGTTGCAGCAACATGTTTCTGTATGGTTCGACACTGTTGATAATAAGACTGGCTACTGTGTTCGCCAGTAAGCCACAAAGAGGTTTATTTTCTATAATTATAAACTAGTGCTTGACCCCAATTCCACTTGATGGTAAGCAGTGATGCAATCGTTGATGGTAAAGTTCGCTAGTTTAGAGCCTATTCACTCAAAAAACTAACTGAATAGAAAGGAAGACGGCAGTTGAGCGAGGTGATGCAATGTTAAACCCAATAACACGACACGATTGATCTAGATACCCTCCATTACCAAACTCCCGACACAACTACATTTGGCGCATCGTACTCAGCACACATTACTTGTGTACCGGGTTATTTGTGTGCTACAAGTACTCCGTTCACATTTTACTTAGTTATGATAAAGTGTCATGAAATATGGGCCGAAATGATTGCTATCAACTGGGCATAAATCCGGGCTCCTACTAAGGCTGCTGGTGAAAATTTTCCGATTCAAAAACCCAATAACGTTTTGCCTGATGTGACAATCGCAAATACTGGAGACGAGGCAACGAGGCAGCCCAACCCTGTCCTATGTTCACTAATCGTCATCTTAGCGTTTATCCCGGTTGCATCTGCGGCATTCGCTTTGGAGCCCGGGGGCCTGTCCTATATTCACTGTATACTAAAATCAAAACAATTCATGAGACTTCGCTGTCCGTCTGTCCGTTCGTCCGTCTCTCAGTAGGCTGTATCTCATGAACCGTAATAGCTAGACTGTTAAATTTTTTTGAAATTATGTATTTCTGTTGCCGCTATAACAAAATGTACTAAAAATAAAAAACAAAATATTTAAAGGGGGCCCCTATACAACAAACGTGATTTTTTTGCTTCATATTAATAACGGAAATAGATAGACGCTGGAAACGTTCACAGAATGTACGGAACCCTTCGTGCGTGAGTCCGACTTGCAATTGACCGGTTTTTATTTGTTAACACGGGTAAATTAGTACAGATATTATATTTAGAATAGCTCGTTGTGTTATGCCGGTAGGCGCATAAAACATGTTATTCATCTATGAATATATTTTAAAATATTGCATAATTATTGTATTTAATTAGCAAAATGTCAGACCTAAATAAGGAAATATTTTTTATAAATTAAATGTCATAAATCTAAATAAATTGTCAAAAATATCAATCAACAATATACATCAAACAATCAACAACAAACATAATTATAAGAACAAATCCACATTTAAATCAACATTGTTGCTGCAACACATTGTTTGTTTTCCAAATTTATACCAATAACACGTCACTGGCCCTCTGCGTACAATATGCAACGCAACATGTATCGAGCAACACAAAATCTTGTTACAGCAACATTGCCACGTAGCATTTGTTTACTACGTTAAACACGGGGCTTGTGAACCAAATGTTAGAAAGGTTACATTCAAGTTCAAGATTTAATCGGTTCACCTTGAGAATTGCTCTTAATATAAGTTCAAATGTCGTTGGTTGAACAAAGTAGTGAACTTTGTCGACCTATTAATAATAACTTTTAGTTAATGTGAACGGGACTTTATTATTAGAAATACTTAATAATTTATTATTAGCATTATTTAAGTAAATCTTGGCCACCAATGACTGATTACAAGGTGAAGGAAAACATCTTGAGGAAACACTTTAAGACTGAAATCGCCAACCCGCATTGAGCAAGCGTGATGGAGAGAAGACCTGTGCCCAGCAGTGGGACGATAAAAAAGGTTGATGATGATGATTATTTTGAGTGCCTCGTTGGTCCAGTGGTATTGCATGTGTAGCACTTGCAATACCACTGGACCAACGAGGCACTGTTGAGTCTGATGGTCTAGCTTCTGTTCTAAAATCCGGTAAAGTGTAAATGGGTGTTTACAGCACTGCCTTTTATATCGTTCCCTCTGCTGGGACACTGGCCTCTTCTATTTCAGAAGGAGTGGGCTGTAATCTACCACGAGGTTCCACTGTGTGTTGGTAGCAGTCAGAATATGTCTCTGAGTTTTTGGTTCTAAGCCATGCCGATTTCCATCACAGTTTTGAGAGCACTTGTAATAGAATTCTTTATTTTCTGTCACGTTGCCCCACACTAAAACACCAGGACTGCCCCTCCTTACTCCTGTGTCGTGGGTGCGTTTACAAACATTTAAATTCACATACATAAAAAGCCAGACCCGAAATAACTACCTGTAGGATACAAATATTTGATGCGTGCGGGAATCGAATCCGCGTCACGCGGCGCAGCAGTCGTTAACTCAGCCACTGCGCCTATTGTGTCGTCAAATTAAGTTAGTCATATAATTGACTGCTATGTTTACGACCTTACCACTGCGCCAGGACTGCTTTGGCGAAATATGGGATTAATTCCTCTCTATTGATATGGTATATCTTCAGATGTTTCATTTCTAGTGAATGATGCCGAAAGATGTATTTGATATATTTCCAGGTTATTAAAATTTTATTTAGCGTTAGATACAATGCAATTCATACATTCACCTTGCAACAGCACTATTAATGAAATAGTTCCTCATCTATACAAAAGAAAACAACAAAACATAAATTGAATTAGTTTTAAAACAATTAGCTTAGCATTGCGCTCAAAACTAGGTCATATAGCTACCTACATAATACGTATGTTCACCTGTTATACAATTAAGTTTAAGACCTTGACTGGTTGGACAAAATTAATCATTGTAGAAGAAGTTTGGTGTATGTAAGAGGTATATTAATTAACTAACTGGCTGGAAAATACCCCACAGGAACGCTCCCAACATTGTTAATTAAGATTATAAACTATGTAGTAGTATGTAGCGACTTTCGATAAATAAGCTGATTTTATGATCTCTCTTTTTTATAAACTAATGTAATTTTAAGTTCAATGCATTTCTTTTTACAACAAGAAGAGGACAGAAGATAAAATATTTTAGTTCTGTCAAATTAATATAGATTTGACGCGATTATAAACATATTTATTAAAAATATGTGAATTTACGTCAGATGCGGACTAATTTGATAGAACTGAACTAATAGAATAGAATACTCTTTATTATGTACACCATATAAATTACTGAAAATAAATATAAACATTCTACAATGAACACTGAATGGGAAATCTTCAAATGACTTCTCCCGCTCTGAGCGGAGCGGAAGGGCGTGTCAGACTTTTACTGACTAAAACCCACACGTGTTTCTTCACTTGCCTGTGCGCCAGGGTACGGTTTCTTTTTTAACCAACCCGCAACCCTGACCCAGGAGGCAATAGTCTTTGTGGACCCCGTCACGATGTGCTGACATCTCTTTGAGGCACGCCTGAAACAAACGCGCCAACGGCCAGTTGAACACTGCTCTAATGCTGATGGAAGACTAAGGGGAAGGAGAGAGAATATAACTTTTATCTTCTATCCTTTTATTAACGAATTAAAAAGAAAAAAATGCATTGAACTCCAATTTAGTTTGCAAACAAGGGAAGGTCATTGAAGACAGATTGGAGGCTTATGTAATTTTTTGACCTTGTACCTTTATGAACCGGAGTTGATCCAAACAATTTTTTTTTATCTGAATTAAGTTTGTAGATTAATTTTAAATTTTAATACGATAATGACATTTAGGATCTTGGTCGACTAGTTTTCTGGAACTCGTGTAGAATTCATATACAGTATGACGCTTTGTTCCATGTTCCGTGTTTGTAGGTACCGCTAAAGCACATTATTACAACAAAGGGAAATTACTGCTGACGGGTGCCGAACTCAGGCCCAGCTTATTATCACATGAATATCTGTACGTCGTTTGCTATCGCATCATTAGTTTTGTTTTCAAATTTTTTCTTTGACATTACTTCTACACGAACGAAACTGAGGGAAGAAACTAGGTAGTTTAGTAATAAAATTGTGGATTTACCTCAGATTTAAAAGTTGAATGGAACGTGTTAGAAATTATTATTAAATAAATGTAATAAATTACTAAATTAATATTAAGCTATAGGAATAGATTATCTATTTCGTAATTTATAATATAAGTCGAAGAAAAAAAAAATACATTCTGGCATGAACATATTTATTTTGAAATTGGACAATCTTCATGTGTAAAATGCCCTGGATAATGCCATATACGATTCATTTTCAACCTTTTTTTTTATCGTCCCACTACTGGGCATAGGTCTCCCATCATACGGAGAAGGATTGAGCGTAATCACCACGCTTGCTCAATGCGGGTTGGCGATTTCAGACTTATAAAGTCCAGGTTTCCTCAAGATGTTTTCCTTCACCTTCAGTCATTGCTGTCCTGGATATATTTAGTAAGTACATATAACTTTAGAAAAGTTACATTGGTACTTGCCTGACCTGGAAACGAACCCGCGCACTCATACTTGAGAGGCTGGTGTTTTAACCACTAGGCCACCACGACTACACTAGACCACCACGACTATAGTATATATACGATATTAGATGATAAAGCAAAAGCCCGCCGGACCAAACTGTCCGATCAATCATACCAACAACAAAAGCAATCAATATGGGAAAATCTGAAATATACGAACAACAAAGAAAATGGAAGGTATTGTTTTTGTGGAACCTTCACAAACTGGGCCAGTTCCCAGATTAATATGCAAACATTTTTCATATATACATATATACATACAATTTTCGTATCAGAATTTTGGTTACCATACAAGGAGTAGGGTAACCAAAATTTTGATACGAACGAAACGGCTTGATCGATGTACAGTAGGTCTGAGAATCGGCTACTTTCTATTTTAATACCCCTAAGTAATAAGGGTTGTTCTAACTTCTTTTTCTGCTTTAGTAATTTTTTTTTCTATATATATAAATAAAATGTGTCAGCTAGAATTCCAATTTGCAATCCTGCCTGATGGTAAACAGTGATGCAATCGTTGATAGTAAAGCGTGCTAGTTTATTAAGAGCCTATTCACACTAGCCTTGATCTAAAACACACACTTAAATTGTAGTCCGACGGAAACACCGCCACTGGCAATTTGTTTCAGTCCCTCGATGTACGCGGTATAAAAGACGAGGCTAAAGGCTTCGTTCGGATGCTCGCTGTGGTGTCAACAACGTAAGTGTGGAAACTCGACGTACGACGAGGCATCCGATGATTAAACGGAGATGGGGAATTTAAATCATGCAATTACATGAAAGTCAAATACCGACAGGCTGGCTACTCATTGCCTGTGCTCCAGGCTTTGGAGACCGTTTTGAGCTAAATCTGGGTCGCCAGTTAGCCTCTTCGCACGCCTCTCCATTGAATCAAAAGTAGCCAGGTGGCATTATGCAGCACCAGCCAAAATGTGGTTACAGTACTCCAAACATGATCGGACCTGTGCTTTGTAGAACATCAGAAGCTGTCCTGATGTGAAGTACCGCTAGACCTTTGCGATAATACCAAGTCTCTTGACAGTCTTGATCTCACGAATTTCAATCCTTTATTTTGAACTAGCTTTCCGCCCGCGGCTTCGCCCGCGTGTAACAAGATATTTTTGTTTTAACTCGGGAATATCAATATTTTGGAATAAAAAGTGCCCTATTATTTAATCCGGACTTCTAACTAATACATCTGCAAAATTTCAAAGCAATTGGTTCAGTAGTTACGGCTTGAAAGCGAAACAAACAAACAAACTCACTTTCCGATTTATAATATTAGTAAGGATATGTTACAGGCAACTGTTTCAGTTAATTTATTCAAGGTTAGTGCAGCGTGTCTTGTGACACAGATTCCTGTTTCACCGTGTATATAGGACAGAAACCATTGAAAGAAACCACAATCCTTTCTCAAACAATCCTACTGCTGCCCAATTTCCCATTTTCTTCATTGCAACTTCCACAAAATAAATGCCATGAAATTGTAAAAGCACCAAAAATAATAATTCATTCATCAGTTGTTTAAATAGGCTAAGAATCAACACTTTTCGAAAGTCAAAATTCAAAAGCTCAAGACAGTCCCCCAAAATTCCCACCCACTTTCGTGTCCACTTCTTTCATTGCTTTCGCTGGGAAGAAGAACTGTACTAACAAACCCACCAGCTGCGCAGCTGTCTGTTCAGTTAGAAGAACAAACTTCTTGATTGATGAAATTATGAAGATGAGTGGAGAAGAAAGGTAATAATAATAAATAAAAATATCTATTAACCTATTTATATCAACAATTTTGCTAACATTAATGCATCATCTCTAGGCCTTCAATGTGCCGTTCTAACAAACTGCATGTTTATCATTCCATAACGACCTGTATCCATTTTAATGATCTTACCGTATCAAATGCACATCATCTATCATGTTTCCAATGAAATCCAAATAATATATAATTTGTAATACTATTTTGAAGGTCTCCAATCTGGAGTGATTAATTAATCTTATTATTATAATATATTTATTGCTGTTCGTAATGTTTTGAAGAGGAATGAATAGAAAAAAAAATGTTCAAAATAAATACCCCTGTTGTCATGGTGGCCTAGTAGTTAAAACACCAGCCTCTCAAGTATGAGTGTGCGGAATCGATTCCAGATCAGGCAAGTACCAATCTAGCTTTTCTAAGTTATATGTACTTTCTAAGAATATCTTGGACACCAATGACTGATTCAAGGTAAACATCTTGAGGAAACCTGGACTTTCAAGTCTGAAATCGCCAACCCGCATTGAGCAAGCGTGGTGATTACGCTCAATCCTTCTATGTATTAGAGGAGACCTGTGCCCAGCAGTGGGGCGATGAAAGGATGACACCTGTTATGGAGAATATTAATAGAAAATCATTTCTATTAACAGGTTTTGTAATAACAATACGGCAATCTCATTCTATCACCATTCCATTACGAGATGACTGAGATAATTGATCGATCTTTATGAATTTAGCAGATTAAGTCAGTCGTTTTGGAATGATAAATTTATAAAAATAGCAGACTAGGGCCCCTGATGGCCTGAAATACAGGCTTCGACTTAGGTTAGGCACCAGTCTCCCACAATATTTTTCTATAAGCCAATAACTGGTCAACATTGTTTTTCTTTTGTTATTATTTTATAAGGATATTGCCCCGAAGGGGATATCCACCCCCTTCGGGGCAGTTACGTAATACATTATGAATCAGAATCGGTTTCATTTTGACAGTTTAATAACATTCATTCCGTCATTTACACATTGAAAAGAAACATTTTCCGAACGCATGAAGCAATGGTTTTAAAATTTGCTTCAAGATAATAAATACAGTTTCCACTTAACAGTTTGATACACAAATAGAGTGTTGAACCAGTGAATCCCATCGCGGAAATTATAAGTGGATTATATTTAAATCCACTAACACAACTAGTTAATTACTAGTATAACAACAAACCAATACACAACAATAACAAATCAAGTGAAAGTAAAACTTTCGCAACACGGTACTGACCTCTCCAACCTTCGCAATGTCTTAGATGAGAACCTGAGCTGAGGTAAGGTTGAACCTCGTAAAACCAGATATTATGAACAAAGTTACGAATGAAGGAGGTGCTACTGAACTTGAATGTACGACCTATGGTACTTACCGGTGATTAGAAACTGGGTTTAAAAAAAAATTGTGGAATATGGAAATAATATATGTTTTTAGGCAAAAAAAAAACATGATATACTGATTACTTAGTGTAGTCAGATAGGATTTCATCTAGTTTTTAAAATATGATTGATACGTTGAATAAGTACACTTTTTACAAAACCTACTTCAGAAAAAAAAAACTTCGAGTTCTATGGTATGGTAAGTATATCCTGTGTGTTTGTAAGTGACAGTGATTTGTTTTACGAATTTGGAATATTTAGACGACCCAAATTTCCGCTGTCATTGAGAATTCCTTAACATCTCTTAGTATATATAATTTAAATTGATTGTGTGTTATATGCAAGTTTTTATAACGTATTGAAGTGAAACTTCTTTATGCACGCTTGACTTGGGGAGTAAGCTGGCGAACGCGTGACGTAAGCGTTACGAAAAGTATGATCGGGCAAGGCGAACGGAAGTTAAGTGGGGGATATAAGCACAGAGGCGCCCGTGGCTTGGTACTACACGGTCTACAACGAGTTCTATGATTGTCATTTTTTTTTGTTACATACAGATGGAGCGAAAGAAGTTTCACTTCAGTTGTGTGGTCATAAGGACACTCGTATTTTTTTTTTTAATTTATTTAAATTCAGTTGAACTAGATTTCTGATTTTAAAACAAGAACATAAAAATAAGAATTTTGGTCCGGTTGGTTTACTTCAATCGATCAAATAGTTCTTAAAGGTCATCGATGAACCCATACGATACAGAAACAAGAAAATTTAATAATAAGAATTATATTTCCAACTGAATTTAAATTATATTTATGTTCAAAATTGACCTTATTTAGATTTAAAATAATATCAAGTTTATTTAATGGCAATAAAGTCGATTTCAGAGTGGCTATCGCTATTGAAAAAGTGATAAAAATATTTGAATTTGTAGCGTATTCTACACTTTATTGTGTCGGAATTAAAGATTTTTTTCCTTAAACTCACATTTATTTACATTTTTCGGCGAATATGTCGCAATATTACGATAGTTGCGTGAAACGTGTTACTTATCTATTTGGAAAAATATAATGCTTATTTATGTAGTAACTTTTTAATAAATTTGCATTGGTTTTGATTGACACCAGATCCTGTTTAACAATAGCAATTATTGTAGGAAAAATACGCTATAAAGACTACTACTGTACGATCCTCTAACAGGTAGGCTATAACATCGGCTGCCGGCAGAAGTGACCACCCTTCAGACAAAGTCTTGCTGCCAAACAATTTGTCGTGGTGCGGTATGATGTCTTGTGAAGCCGTACAAAGGACGGGTTTGAGCAGTTGTGTTGCGCTGTATGTCGGGTACGATGCATCTAATATTGTAGTGACGGGAGTGTTTCCAGATCAATCTCCCTCTGGCACAGCATCGTTGGTTTTAACATTGCCTCACCTCGCTCAACTACCGTCTTCCTTCCTATTTAATCATTTTTTTAAACGAATCGTCTCTTAATAAATTAGCACACTTTACCATCTAGATTGCATTATAATTAGAAAAAAAACGAAGCAATTCATTTAATGTACAACAAAAGAATCGCTTCATTTTTTTTTTTTCTCAAAACAAACTATTTTCTGCGATCACCTGGGATAAGATCGGTGAAGTTTGGCTCGCGAGAGGTTGCTCACAGTTCAAAACTAACCTTACCCATTTGGTAAGAGTGATCTACCTTACATAGTTACTGCCACTAAATGAGAGAAAAGTCCATAGAATAATATATTTAATTTTGCATCACGAGAACGGGAGGCAAACTGATTTTGAAGAGTGATATAAAATACTTCCAGTTCTAAGTTACTACCCTCTCCTTGTCTAAATTTTGTGACTATAGGTACAATCTGTTTTTTGAATCTCGAAGCATTTTGAAGGTAGTCGCTGAAAAAACCGATTCTAAAATAATGCAGTGTTTCATGCGGGGCCTATTTCCACAGCATGGAATGTCTGACTGAGATCACAATTTGATAAATATTATTTTATTTATTTACCTATTTCTACTAACATAGATTTAAGATTTTTGAAGTACTAACCAAATATGGATACTGACCGAAATAATTTATTATTGTTATGCTGAGTTAGGAGCCTTTTCGCCTCGTGAGGAACTTTCTGATGTTTTGTTACTTTTTATTACTTAAGTTTATTATCTCCTGTAAGAGTGACAATCAATATTTTTTCTTTCTGTTGCTGTTGCTATGCTCAGTTCACCAATATTGTTCGTAAAACCTGTCACTATTTTAATTGAGGCCATTCTAAAACTCAGGAAAATCTGTGACCAGTTTGACAAGTCTGTTGTGATATGTTTTTCTAATTAGAAAATGTTGCCATGGATTATTACTTATAATCGAACTATTATGTATGTATATTAAATGATTGGCAACGGCCAAGGGCTTGAGTTCCTGTGATAAAGGTTGATTTGATCCCCATTGAAATAAATTAGATAGGATATTTTGCCATTAGTTCTGTGCTAGGACAAAGCCGCAAAATTTAAATACTGGATCATTTTATTGAGTTTTTGAGGCAGAATAAAATGACGCTCATCAAAATGTTGTCACCCTTAAAAAAAACCAAATCAACCGAGTATACATGTAATTCGAAAAGCATGTTGGGATAATCCTAGTGTTGAGCTTGTCCCGACATGCTCTATCTATCTACAGCCTACCACCATATATGGTCTTTCTTATTAAAACAATGAACTTTTGTCTTAAGCGTACTTAGGTACTGGTAGGTTAGGTACAGATCGGACATTTGATAAAACTGGAAGAGACAGAGACGTTGACGATGATATCAATCTTGCATTATTTTAATATATGCACTTTTATTGTTACAGGTAAGCAGTAACTTAATTTATCTACCAACAACATACACATGCAGTAAGGTAAGTTTTTATGGTCCTTATCCGCGTACTGGATAAAAACGTAGAAGACAACAAAATGCTGTTTAAGTGCCGAGATCTTCAAAACTACAAAATGAATTTTGATATGGCTTACCGTCAATAAGCAGATTTATTCCGGGAATAAAGAGCATCTGATATTTTTCGATATGTCAACGGGTAGTTAAAAAACAGGATGTTTGACAGAAAAAACGTTTACTTGTAGTTAAGATGACGCAAAAATTTACAAAAACAGAAAAATTAAAAAATGGTTGAGGAAGCATGCGTCACATCCGAGCAAAAATGGCTGTCGCTCAGCATTTTGCTGCGGTATGTATTTATAAAATTGCTTATCAACTTGAATATATTAAGACCATAGGTGCTTTTGAAGATGGAATTAAGTGACTTAATTTCCATCTCCGTTCCACCATCGGACGACCCTTGGTACGGCGAGCATCCATCCTTACGGTGTTACCACCACCACGATCCGGACGAAGCGTTTCACCTCGTCTTTTATATCGCGTACATCGAAGGACTAGAACAATTTGCAAGCAGTGGTGTTTCCGTCGGACTACAATTTGAGTGTCTTCAAAGCTAGAGTGAATAGGCTCTTAATAAACTAGCGCACTTTAGAGACAGCGATTGCATCTCAGCTTACCATCAGGCGGATTGCGGTCAAGTAATAGTTTATAATTATAAAAAAAAATCAGGAACTGTAGTTTAAAACTCTCGCCTGACATTGAAAGTTTGAGCAAAAGGAAATAAAACTGATTAGTCATAAGTACAAATCCAGCACAAAAAGGTAAAATAAACTACGTTATTATATTAACCGAGGTCAGAAAACGGTATAAGTAAATCTGTAACTGAAAGGTTGCAAAATTCACAGGCAGGTAGTCAAGAGAAGGGTTCCGGACAAAACTTTACTGCCCAAAAGGTCTTGGATCCTGCGGTAATAATGTACATATACGGTAAATATTGCCGTGTCAGAACGGATGAAACTGACCGATTCCGAGGTGTTTTTACGAGCTTACATGACAAATACTAAGGAGAATTTCACTACATAAAAATATTTTATCCTATCTGCAAACTTACTTATAGTTTTATCCTGAGCATAGCTCTTCCCTCGGGTCTGGCAAAGTGTTACCTTAAAGAATTCTGCCGAGGATGGTCCGTTCTTCGGATAGCAGAAGTGTTATTGCGGTTCATATTTTTGGGAAAATTCTATGTAACAGCCCGAACAGGCTTTTTCTCCGGTCACTAGCACAAACCTTAATCCTGTCACACTTCTTTAACTTTTCTTTTGCTTACTGATGAAATGTGAGTGTAATATCAAGGTATTTGTACCCTTTTAGAATTAGGTACCTCACACTTTACTTAAATACATCATACCCAACATAGGTTTTCTGTAGTTTCAACAAGCGTACTTGTGTATCTTAGAAGACAGGCGAGCATAGTATAAACGACTACAATTTACATCAGTAGTTACATCTAATAAAGTTCACTCCATACATGGTAAAACTCAAAGTAAATAATAAATAATGTTCCGCATTCAGTTTAATTATCATAATTTTTCTCACATGCTTGCAACATTTTTGTATTAATCGTTTCCATATATTATAATTTAGACTGTGAATGAGTATGCTGTTAAAGTCAACAACTATTTAAATATTACCTAAGCTATTAAGTTATTATATTAGCTGTCACATTAGGAGGCATCCTAATGATGTATTTTGTAAATAAACCGAGCGATTTGATTCATCATCATTATCATCAACCTTTTTATGGTCCCACTGCTGGGCGCAGGTCGCCTCTCATACAGAGAAGGATTGAGCGTAATCACCACGCTTGCTCAATGCGGGTTGGCGATTTCAGACTTAAAGTCCAGGTTTCCTCAAGATGTTTTCCTTCACACTTACTTTTAAAGTACATATAACTTTAGCAAAATTATATTGGTACTTGCCTGACCTGGAATCGAACCAGCACACTCATACTTGAGACGCTGGTGTTTTAACCACTAGGCCGCCATGATTATTCATGCATTCAACTATTATATTCATTTCAAAAGGGTTTGTGGGTAGTCTAAGCAATAATAGTCGCAGGGTCTATCGGTCAGGTTATGCTACGCTTGCTGCGGTTGCTCCGTGGATGGGTTACTATCTTTACATACCAAGACTCGAGCTTTGGAAAACACATTAAGCTGTTAGTTCCCTGATGTCACTCGTGGATCTTTGTAAGTCGTCATCAGTAGTTTAACAACCAATCTTTTTAAGGGATATCGTATGCCCCGTAACTGGGTCGTGGAATTCAGGTAGACAATGTTTCCATGTAGAATACTCATATTCTGCTACCTCCTGTTAGAGTGGGAGCCGACCGCAACTAAGTTGGGAACAGGCTAGCCGGATGATTAATTTCATTTCTTCTTATATTTTTTATTCTTCTTTTTCGTCTTCTTGTATGTTTGTGTGTATCATTATCAACCTTTTTTATGTCGTCCCACTGCTGGGCACAGGTCTCAATGCGGGTTGGCGATTTCAGGCTTAAAGTCCAGGTTTCCTCAAGATGTTTTCCTTCACCTTGTAATCAGTTATTGTTATCCCAGATATACTTAGAAATTACATATATGTATGTGTTTACTTAATTTTATAAATAGCTTTTTTGCATATTAATATTTTTAATACTTTGTGTAACAGCAATTTTTTATGTTGGCTGCTCAAACTAATAGGTCTAGTTTTGTAATTTTACTTTCATGGTGATCTGGTAATTTAAACGTTTTATATTAAAACTTGTATTTGTAAATTTTTTATAAGCAAAAATGTTCTAATGTTGTACCACAAAAAACATTCAATCTGGTTCATAAAAATTCCTTCATAAATTATTACGCTTTTTTATGGATCTACATCCGTGTGGCTTACACCGTAAGCCACATAATTAAATTGGCCTGTTGTAAATTTATCAAAAGTTGTCATTGATTGTTAAGATAATCATTGATCTCAATATCTCAATAATAATTATCTGAGATTGGTTTCCATTGGGTTGCCACCCACCAGACAAAGTCTTATAGCGAAGCGATTCGTCGTGTTCCGGCATGACGTCTGGTGAAGCCGTACGGAGGTCGGGTCTGGGCAGTTGTGTTGCGATGTGTACCGGGTACGATGCGTCAAATGTAGTTGTGTCGGGAGTGTGCAATATTGACATTGCATCACCTCGCCTAACAGCCGCCTTTCTTCCTATTCACTCGATTTTTTTTAGGGAATAGTCTCTTAATAAATTAGCGCGCTTTACCATCAACGATTGCATCACTGCTTACCATCGGCGGGATTGTGGTCAAGCACTAGCTTATAATTATAAAAAAAAATCATCTTTCTGACGGAGCGACCCCTTGAAAATTCCAAAGTACCTGTACCTAATTGGTGTATTCAAAATACCTTGAGTTTAGTTGTCAGCCGAACATTACCTAACTACATTACGAAACCATGACCTGAACGACCGCTGTAACAAAGGTATTCAAAATGACCATTACTTCAAATTCGCAGTCCCTTAGTCATTTCTTACGACACGACTAAAGGGTCCTTTCCGCTTGTGCCCGTAACCGAGAACCACTGAGCAGGGCAAGCGGGCTAGTTGTCCAAACACCTTGTGGTCGACAGACATGGCAACTTTATGTTGGGAAACTGTGTCACTGTGTGATTATAATTCAATAAATATTTTTGGGATTCCATAAATTTCTATTCAAGCAAAAATAAATACTTTTATAAATATAAAAGGAACGAGAGTGTAATTGAAGAGAGCCTGAAAATAGTTTTAACTTGACTTCTTCTTCAGCCTATAGATACCTCCCCTAAGGCTTGCCATAATCCACAAGCTTGGTAGACGGATTGGAGATCACAGTAATTTATTATGGTGATAGTTCCCTTAGTCGACTCTTACGACTACTATTCTAGGCCCGGTGGTACCACACGCGGTAAATTTGACTTAGAGTCGATTAATTTGCTTTTATGGGAGCTAGGGTCTAAAGTAATACAAACATCAAACAAACAAAAGCGGTCAAAACGAATAAGATTAAGTTTTTGACTTTCATCTGTAATTTGGTAAATATTACGGTGGTAGGCCATAACATCGGCCGCCGGCAGAAGTTACCACCCACCAGACAAAGTCTTGCCGCCAAGCGAATTGTCGTGTTCCGGCATAATGTCTGGTGAAGCCGTACGGAGGACGGGTCTGAGCAGTTGTGTTGCGATGTGTGCCGAGTACGATGCGCGATACGATGTTGTTGTGTTGGGAGTTTGGTCGTGGAGGGTCTTCACATCAATCTCCCTTTGGCGCAGCATCGTTGGTCGTGTTGTTGGGTTTAACATTGCATCACCTCGCTCAACTGCCGTCTTCCTTCCTATTCGCTCGGTTTTTCTGAGTGAATAGGCTCTTAATAAACTAGCGCGCTTTACCATCAACGATCGCATCACTGCTTACCATCAGGCGGGATTGCGGTCAAGCGCTAGTTTATAATAATTAAAAAAAAAATATATATATGGTTAGAAACCTACTTAAGCTGTGAGATCAGAGAGGTATGCATGTCTGATCTCACGGCTTAAGTTCTAAAATAGTGGTAGTCAGATGATAAACGTTAGATTGGTAGGTGTCCTTAATATGTAGCAGCCTTCTATTTTTCTATCTAACCCCATGGGAGACAGGCGTGGGCTTATGAACAGTGGAAAAATATTATTGAGCGCTGCATTGCCTGAGGGCTATTTGATTAAATCCGAAGACCACTTTGCAACAACTTGATAATTTTGCAAGTTTTTTCATCCATTTAGGCATCGTTACACAATACCTGTCGAGAAAATTTCATAATTTTATAAATTATTACATACACAATTATATTGCATCAGCTTTATTAAATTTGGTCCTAATTATGTCGTGACAAAAAGTGTTCCAGTAAAAAAAAAAGTTGCCGAGTCTAAAAGCCCAAAAGTCGTGCGACCCAGCTAACTTCATACCCCAGTCCATTCCGAGTAGGTATATGCCATCGGTTGATATCGCAATGCATCCGGTCAAACGTCCTTCATTCACACCATACTTTTACTAGTCCTACGATTTGTGAATTAAACTTTACTATGCGTAGATACTGATATATATGTCTATCTAGTAATATTTTGTAGCGTAGTTTCACTGACCAGATTTAATCGGATATTTTTTTAATGAAACAATACACCGTGGTCAAACGTTTTAGGGGCCATCTAAATGGGACAAATTTGTATATTTCTATTAGGTCAAAAATTTTATGACACTCTTGAATTACTGTGAAAGATAACTTCGAGAAGAAAACTAGTTTTTGTGGTATGAATTTAGCCATGATACAACAGTGATTATTTTGATTACTATTCAGTATCACTCCGTTGGGCTTGCTTGGTTGATTTTAAGCCACTTCTTCTCGAAGAGACCTTATGATCCTTTCGTATGGGACATGACAATAACTGGATAGAATATATTTGGGTTAGTCTTTTATTCATGTCTCATTATCATCTCAGCGTTAATCCCAGTCGCATCCGTAGCTTTTTCAGCTTTGGAGTCTGGGGTCCGCTTTACCAGTCTAACTGCCGATTTTGGCTAAACTTCGATATTTTCCGTGAAGCGACTGCCGTCTCACACACATTGCACACTGCTCTTAGAACCGATGGCCGGTGGGGCAGTAAGGTTCTGAAGTGGCGGCCATGTACTGGAAGACGCAGCGTAGGGAGGCCCCCAACAAGGTGGACCGATGACCTGGTGAAGGTCGCGGGTAGCCGATGGATGCGGGCAGCACAAGACCGGTCAGCGTGGAAAGCCTTGGGGGAGGCCTTTGTCCAGCAGTGCATATCCATAGGTTGAAGAAGAAGAAGAAGAAGACTGCCGTCTGACCTCCACAACCCGAAGGCGATATCTAAGCATTGCAGCTAGACCAATTGTTAAACTTTTGAGGGCTCCCACAACCCGTAACGACTGCCACTAGATGTTCGTATGGCAACCGGGACCAACGGCTTAACGTGCTTTCCGAGGTACGACCAGACCAGTGCATTCGCTACCGCTACGCCACGAAGGCTGTCATGTCTGTAGTAACCGAAAAAGGATGAATATAAAACAGTCTGTAATATATTCCTTAACCAAAATATTGATAACTATCACAAACCTTTTTCACACCTCGAGCACCTTCGAGCATAATATTGAAATTCAGCTCCGGTCTGTTTGTACTTACTCCGCAGATTTGGTAATATTCGCAGTGATATTAAGTATAGGCTACATAAATCATTATTTAATGCTTGATTCCCTCTGATTGATTTATCCGCGTGAGGTGATATACGTTTATTAATTTTGAGGAGGTCGCAGGTATATTCGCAAATTACATTATTCGGTGAAATGGTCTAATACGCAACAGTAAACCTACAGAATTCATAGTTTTTCTTCGGCATGTCATCATGCACTTATTAATTCTGATAGTATTCTCCTCAGTGTTCTTCTAGCATGTAATGTTCCACCACGTTGACACAGGTGTTCTCTCTTCAAAATCTTCGATTTTTGGTTCGTCAACATGCAGGTTTCCTCTGCATAATAATGTCTTGTTTTTAAAATAACTTCTGTCCTTCTTGTATCAGAGTAATCGTGACCTATCCTTAGTCACTACTCACCACCGTATTCCGCTTGTCATCTTTGATTTATCTGGCTATTCAGTGACTCGTACTTACTTCAAAGCAAACGGATATTTCTAGAACTATCGCTCTAGATACACGCAGCTGTGTTACTCGCCGCCATTGAATTTCTCAGCACCCTACAGTGATCGAAAAGATAACTGATTATAATCAGTGTCCCTTGTCGGCATAAAATCGCCAGTGTTACTAATGTCGCAATGGTCAGGCATTTTAACGCGCAGTTTCCTCCTCCCGAGCCGTGTTCCGGTTGCGACACGACGTTGCATATGGCAGGGAATAGCCGCACGCGCCACTGCGATGCGATTATCGGTCATGATGACATACTGACTAAACTGGAATTGATGGGTTGCTGACATTGATATAGCCATAGAGATCTTAATTACAACTTATTGCAAAATATCTCAAATGCACGTATATTTATGTTAACTTAAATTATTACTACTGTATTTTTCTGTAAATAATAAGTTTATTCTCTGTTTCGATTGAAAAACTTACCCAAAAACATGCCCCAACTTCCCGTAAATATACTTATCATCAAAACGTATTGTTCCTGACACATTATAATAACTGGTCATTTTCCCAATATCAAATGAACCAAAAATCTAGTCCATCAATCATGATCGTAACTTTTACATTACCAGCCACAGTTAATCTTAATAAAATACAACAAGTAAACACCTGAAAATTTACGTCTAAATGTAAAAAAAATAGCTTGTGTGTTAGCACGCAGTTTGTCGAGTCGGAGAGAGGCGATCGCGCGCCCTTCAAACGAGTCCGGCTGCCAGTTCCGGTAGCTGCAACCGACAGAAGCCTAGAAGGCAGTGGATACGGCATTGATATACTACAAAGGCTTGAAACTAAAAATACTTATTACAAAAAAAAAACTAAGTAAAATAATCGAGAATTGACAGGAAGCTGCTAATAATAGACCCTGACAAGGCAACTCAGCTGCGATGCCCCTAATCCTAATCCAATGCCCCTAAACTGCATTGGAATGAGATTAGACATTTAAGGAAACCTTTTTTACAGTTCATTCAGATATAATGATGGCATTCAATGCAAAATATACTAAGTACAGCTACCATTTGATATGCTAAAAATGATGTTTTTCAGGTGTGGTGGTCAGTTTAATTGCCAATCAATATCATTAAAAACCATCTGTCTACTAATGAGGGTCATAAAAGAGGTCAACAGTAACAGAAGAGTCAACTGTCACTACATTTCGTAGCCACTGCGCAAAGGACCAATCGACGTCCACTGCTGGACAAAGGCCTTCCCCAAGGGTATCATTATATTGGGGGAGTTTCTCATAATCCCCACGCTTGGGAGGCGGGTTGGGGATGGCAGTTTAATATTCCACAGGAAAAGCGCTGCTGCCCGCTTCCCTGGTGAGAGTACCCTAAGTCACCTCTTACAACACCCACGGGAGGATATGGAATGGTACTATTCTAAAAGCCCGCCTATTCTTAGCACCTTAGATATGTTTTAAAAAGGTATATGTTTCGCACAAGTTATTATAGTCTCGAAATATTCTCGGTTTGTATTGCGGTTTTTCAAAATTCAGTTGGGAGTATGCTATCCTTAGAGGATTGCGAACTTTAAAAGGTCTATTCGAAGGTCGAAACTCAGATATAGAGTCCCATGGGCAAGTTGCAACTGTTGCAAATATGACGTTCCTCACATGCCACACATGCATAGGATTTCGACACAGCAATAATCTGACAGCAACGTGATCATGCTTTGACTACTCCAAACAGTAGCAACCTTCGTACATCACATCCAGTATGACACATTGCAACAACACGAAATAATTAAAACTTCATTCACATATAGATCACGAGATACGGCCAGGATAAGACAATCACGGAACATAAATCACGAGCGGACTAAAAGGAAGTCGAGTTCTGTTTGTTTGTGAGTGCAAAAGTAGGTATTTATGTAGGTTTTATGTGTCCTTATATACAGTAATGTCCTATTATACGTTAAAATACCAAATGTTAATGTTCTACGTTCATATTGATTAGGGTGCTGTTTTTAGGGTTCCGTATCTGTCACCAGGTCAATCACATGCATTGTGATTTATGGTAGCTAGATAGTCTAAATGTTCACAAATGATGTATTTATACATTATTCTTGATGCTTCTATATGTGATATCGTCTGCGGATTTCGCGCGCCTGTGCCTCTGTGTCACGTGCGGCGCCACCGGTGCGTACCCATACTGCTCGTTATGCTCCCATAACCCAAGCAATCAATCTACTGATTGCTCTAATTGCTAAGGAGTCTAAAATTGACTCATTTATGCCTAGCAGCAAAACTAGGCTAAATAAAGAAACTATTCGAAACTATAAATTAAATTAAAAACTTTACAGATACTTGAAATTCTATTTTCAGAGTTTGATTGTAGAGACCCTCCACGATCCAACTCCCGACCCAGGAACATTTGGCACATCGTACCCGGCACACATCGCAACACAACTACTCAGACCCGCCCTCTGATCGGAGAACACATTTTTGGAAAATGATTGCGACTATTTGGGATCGTTTGGACCGAACGGACCAATGGGCGATCTATTTAGTTTTTTTTTTTAATGTAATTATAAACTAATACAATCGTTGATGATAAAGCGCGCTAGTTTATTAAGAGTCTATTCACTCAAAAAAACTGAGTGAATAGGAAGGGAAACGGCAGTTGAGCGAGGTGGTGCAATGTTAAACCCAACAATACTGCGTCAGAGGGAGATTGATCTGGAGACCCTCCACGACCAAACTCCCAACAAACAACATTTGGCGCATCGTACCCGAAATACTTCGCAACACAACTGCTCAGACCTATCGTCCGTACGGCTTCACCAGACATCATGCCGAAATACGATGAATCACTTGGCGTCAAGACTTTCTGGTGAGTGGTAACTTCTGCCGGCAGCCTATATTCCAACAAACGCACCCCCATCAGTGAGACATCTAAGTGATCCTGAGGTATTCTCAATGCCGACAGCAGAGAGCGTCCATCTCAACTCTTTACCACGGCCAAAAGTTCTTGTCCTACTTCTTTGCAAGGTTTTGGGCTCTACGCATTTTATAATTTATGCATAATTAATCAAGAAATAATAATTAATAAGTGGATATAATTTGATTTGATCTACATACATTAATGTGTTTGTCCTCGCGTGATGGTTGAACGGATATATTCGCAAATCATTCTGATCTATAGGCAATTTATATCCGCTGTGGGTAAGATGAAAGATATTGTAACTGAATTAGGTTGCATTCGATTTTAGTACATGGTCATATAAAAAATCAAGTGTGTTTTTCGATTGATACCTTACTGTCTGCTAGTTGCTTTAAGTAAAGTGCCTTAACTCTTCGACTGGGTACTGAAAGGGTGCCAGGAATAGCTACGCAAAAACCCTAACTGCGAAATCAGAAGATCTAATCTTGTTATTTATTTGTAAAACGTTCTTATTTTTATTCTTTATTAATTTTTACGGACTTTTATACAATAGTACATGCCAGTTCCATCGGACCTTATAACTAATAATATTGACAAGAAACAACCTACTCTGTCGGATGTTACATCGCAAAACGTAATAATACAAAATTAACTAATTTAAAAGCAGCTCTGGAGCTGTCGACAAAATATAATGGAACATACTAACATCTGTCTAAAATCGCCAACCCGCATTGAGCAGGCGTGGTGATTATGCTCAATACTTCTCTGTATGAGAGGTACCAGCAGTGGGACGATAAAAGGGTTGATGTTGAAAATGATACAAACATCGTTCATATTTATCTTTTTTCTCTAAATAGAACCTCTCTTGCGGACTGAAACATTAAAAATGTCTTCTCGACTACAAAAATGTCAATAACTTGTCACAATGTAAGAAAATTAAACGTATTCTTCACAGATTTAGACAGATCAACTTGTAAACGTCCAAAAAATTATATGAATTGGCTTCTTAGTGCCCTTTGATTGATAGAATAGGTAGCCAATTAGTCGGACCTTCATCAACCTATCTTTGGTAGCGTCAATAACACAAGTAGGTATGTAATGGAAAGGATACTTAAGTGAATGAAAGTGCATTAAAAGACTAATGTCAATGACCTCATAAGCCGTAGGTACCTAGTATATGTCAACGATCAAGGCTGACACGCCCGCAAATGTCATACAGTACGCTTTACCTCAAATGTACAAGGTTGTAAACCCTATAAGCACTGTCAACTAGGTTCTACTCGCAACTTATGAAGGTAACTTACGCCTTTGTCTTTAAATTTACTTACGGATCCTATGTCAAGAGAGTTCTTTTCTTGTAATAGGATTACTCAGTTGTCACCACGCGGTTCAAGACGATTGATGATCGAAAGAAAAGCTACGGGCCTTTTCCCAGCACATCATTGAAGGGTGTAACCTTCCATGGTCCACTTCGGAAGTCTCCTGACAAAGTGAAGCTATCTTGACAGAACGGATATGACTGTGGAGCAATGTCACAAAACATGCTCGACCGCCTATACTATCTTTTGTATCCCAGAACGTGCAGATAAAGTGACCTCTACGCTGCCATCTACAACACTGTGGAAGTGGTAAAGTTTTGGGAAAATGAGATTTAAAACACAGTTGTGCCAGTAACACGAAGAAGATTACCATACACAACATGTTATCTAATTTCTTTTTGGAATCTTTTGAATATAATTATGTTTTTCCTAATATTTTCCCAATATACCTATATATATATATATATATATTGTTACGGTGAATGCTCATCTAAATCCCTCACACCCGGCCATAAGTGGAGGTAAAACACTGCGGTGGTTTTAGTCGTTAAGATTCATACCCCTCTATCACCCCCACGATGGAGGAAGTTCATGAGAATTTCAACGCGAGTTTTTTGAGTGAATAGGCTTTTAATAAACTAGCGCGCTTTACCATCACTGCTTATTGCATCACTGCTTACCATCAGGCGGGATTGCAGTCAAGCACTAGTTTATAAAAAAATAATAATAATAATAATAAAATGTATGTGTATTGGTCTAGGCAGCACAAAAATACTGATATAATTCTTCTTCTTCAGCTTATGTCTTTGTCCACCGCTGGACAAAGGCCTCCCTCAAGGCTTTCCTTGATTGGGGGGTTTGCCATAATCCCCACGTTCTGCAGGCGGGTTGGGAATCGCAGTAATTTGATATTCAACAGGAGAAGTGCTGCTGCCCGCTTCCTTGGTGAGAGTTCCCTTAGTCGCATCTTACGACACCCATGGGAGGATATGGAATGGTACTATTTTAAGCCATAAATAAATGCCTAAAAAGAACTTAATAACAAGTGCGCAAGCGGCGTTCGTACGACATGTCACATCAGGAAATTCACATGTGATTTTCTTCACAATCTTAATAACACTTGACTGAACCCAACTTACGCACATATATATTAGAGTTCCGTGTTTTGATTGGCCCTCGCTAACGTCATTACTGCCTACGTAATATTCTTTTCCAGTTATGCAGAAATAATAATAATAAACGGTTTAAACACTTCGTAGTCTCGATAGTAATTTATTTACATTAGGTTTAGAATTTGGGTACGAGTTTGGTAACTTCTGTTTACTCACACCCCTTCTTATTACCTAGTTGCTATTAATAAAAAATTGCGCACCATGTATAATTAATTAAATGTCATGGTTTCATTAATCTGTTTTAATTTATTTTAGCTGTTATAGTGTAGTAATATAATTTGAGCTGAATCGTCTTCATATTTCTTATTTTTTATCCTGCATGTATATATATATATTATTTTTATTAAATTATAAATTAGCGCTTGACCGCAATCCCGCCTCATTGTAAGCAGTGACGCAATCGTTGATGGTAAAGCGCACCAGTTTATTAAGAGCCTATTCACTCTAGCCTTGAAGACACTCAAATTGTAGTTTGACGGAAATACCGTCGTTGGTAAATTGTTCCAGTCCCTCGATGTACGCGGTATAAAAGAGGAAGCGAAACGCTTCGTCCGGATCGCAGTGGTGTCAACAACGTAAGGTGGAAACTCGCTGTACGACGGGTCGTCCGATGGTGGAACGAAGATGAGGGAATTAAATCATGCAATTCCCTCGCACACTCTCCAAAATTCATCCTATAGAACACCGAAAGGCTGGCTACTCTACGCCTGTACTCTAGGCTTTGGAGAACGTCTCGAGTTAAATCTCTTCGCACGCCTCTCCACTGACTCCAAAATGGCCAGGTGACACTTAGCAGCACCAGCCCAAATGTGGCTGCAGTACTCCACACGCGAACGGACCTGTGCATTCTACATCATTAGAAGCTGCTCTGGTGTGAAGTACCGCCGGACCTTTGCAATAACGCCAATTTTCATGGCAGTCAATGTTCATTTTGTGTCACTGCTGGGCAACGGCCTTCTATTATGTAGGTATTATTTATTTATTTACCCATGTATTATAAGCATCAAGGCTCATATAAACATATACATATATAACTCCTCGATATGATGTGCTTTTATGTGCCTAGTTGAAATAAATGCTTTGACTTTTATTTTCCAGTAGTGTCCATCAATTTACGTACAGACAACGCTGTACACTATATCTTCTTCCGCCTATAGATATCCACTGCCGGACAAAGGCCTCCCCCAAGGCTTTCCACGCTGACCGGTCTTGTGCTGCCCGCATCCATCGGCTTCCCGCGACCTTCACCAGGTCATCGGTCCACCTTGTTGGGGGCCTCTCTACGCTGCGTCTTTCAGTACGTGGCCGCCACTCCAGAACCTTACTTCCCCATCAGCCATCGGGTCTACGAGCGATGTGCCCTGCCCACTGCCACTTAAGTTAAGCGACTCGCAGAGCTATGTCGGTGACTTTGGTTCTTCTGCGGATCTCCTCATTTCTGATTCGGTCATGCAGAGAAACTCCGAGCATAGCTCTTTCCATTGCCTTTTGTGTGACTCTGAGCCTTCGTATGAGGCCCATTATGAGCGAGCACCTTTCAGTTCCGTAAGTCATCACTGGCAACACACACTGGTCAAAGACTTTAATCTTGAGACAATGTGGTATCTTGGACGACGAGAAGATGTATCGTAGCTTCCCGAACGCTGCCCAGCTGAGCTGCTCTTTCTCGAAGTTGGACCTACCTAGTTGGACTGTTTGTCCCAGGTATATGTACTCGTCAATAACTTCGAGTGCATAGCAACCAACTAGAATTGGAGTGGGTGCGACATGAGAGTTCGACATGATCTTCGTCTTATCCATGTTATCAACACCACACTATTTATGGAACATTTCCACTCTGGACGGGTGATTCTTGCTTTGACTAACACTATGAACATTCAGTAGCTATCCGCGGATTAGGTATCAAATCATTTGCATTAAATAATAAAGATATTGATCATTCCTTAAAAAACAAACTTCAACGCGCCAGTTTTACAGATTATGTTAATTTACAACACTGACTGGTTATTACTGACAAATTAATCAGATTCCAACCGCAATATTTAAATGCGTGCAGTTTAGGCAATCTACAAAATAAACGTAGCGTGAATATACTAATAAATTATTGATATTAATTGGTGGTTGTGTTAAATTCAACATTTTGTTTACGTAATCGATAAATCATTTCTCCGTGCTTAAATTAAATGTATTAAATCATTCTAACTACATATTGCGTTATTAAGGCTTCACTTTTAGGGTTCCGTAAAAGAAAAACGGAATCGTTAAAACATCACTTCGTTGTCTGTCTATCATGAATCTTTTTCTCTGTAATACGTAGTTATCAAGTTCAAATTAATATCAAATATTCAAGGCTGCAATCCCTTTTAGCAGTCAAAAAATTAAACTTCAAATTCAACGCAATCAAAAGATATGGGCGTTTATGTTACGTTTATGCCACATATTTTGAGACTCGCAAGGGAATCAAAACACATAGCATACTTCCCGTTGACCTAGAATCATAAAATTAGAAAAAAAGCATAGTCATGTAGAAGAATTATAGGAAAAAATCCTAAATTCGTAATAGTTCCATACCTACAAATTTGCACAGAACCCTCTGTGAGTGAACTCGACTCGAACTTGATCGTTTTGAAGTTATTACCTTTCTGTCGATGATTCAATCTCTCTTGTGCTCTCCACCCTCAGCATCAGACTCAATCCTAATTATTTCATCAGTCAATTATATTTCCTAACTGCCGACACTATCTACTTTTATAATATTGACCTCCTAAATCACGAGTGAAATTGTCTTCAAAGAACTATTTACAGAAAAAAACATTTCAACAAATGTTAATCAAAATAAATGACTATACTATGCAAATACATTAAAATCATGGAAAGATAAAACATTTATTTGCGGTAAACATGACGCTAAAAATTCATCATCATCATCATTTCAGCCGAAAAACGTCCACTGCTGGACATAGGCCTCCCCCAAGGATCTCCACGACGACCGGTCCTACGCCTCCCGCATCTAGCGGTTTTCCGCGACCTTCACTCGGTCATCGGTCCACCTTGTCGGGGTCTACCCACGCGGCGTCTTCCAATGCGTGTCACCACTCGAGAATCCGTCGGCCCCATCGGGCATTGGTCCCGGCCCACTGCCACTTTAGTGTTGCAATTCTTCAGGCTATGTCGGTTACTCTCGTTCTTCCGCGAATCTCCTCATTCCTGATTCGACCATGCAATGAAGCCCCAAGTGTAGCCCTCTCCATTGCCCTTTGAGTGACCTTAAGCCTTCTTACTTCTTGACTATGTCTCAATTCCCTAAGCCATCACAGGCAAATACACACTGGTCGAAGACGCAACAAATTACAAAACACAAATAATAAGAAATGGTTCAGTGAGCATGCGTCACATCCACGCAAAACGACTGTCGCTCAGCATTATGCTACAACCCTATGCAAAACAGAGTCCAGTGCTAGTGTTCAGCGACAGCCGAAATCATCAATAAAATGCCATGTAATAATATTTTTTACACAAATCTAGACCAAAATGCAGTGAAGTGTTATGAATCCGACAGACAGGCTTGTAGCCATCGGGCAAAGCGACTCTAGTACAAAAATTACTTCATGGAAATTGTTCTCGAAATCGCGTAGCACCGTCGCCTCTGTTTACAAGAGCTTTTACAAAGAAATGTATTGCAAAATGTTACATAAGATGGTAAACAAAGTTAAATCATTGCCAGAATAAATAATTTATTAGAGATTTGTTGTAAATAAATTGCTACTCTAATGACTTGCCTCCAGCAAAGAATGCATTCTAAGCGACAAATTAGCGCAATGAAAATGCAGTATATATTTAGGCGATTCAGTTTAATTGTCATTGTATGTATATATTTAATTCCATGCCTTGACACACATTCTGACGTTTCTTAACTATCCATGCTTGTTCATATGAAATTAAAATATTTTGATTTTGATTGTTTTACACCATACATCAAAAGAGTAAAACGGAACCCTCCTAGGATCACTTTTGGTCAAAACTTGATTAATATTTATGAAACCTTCCCGTTCTTTTGAGTATTATCTTCTCAGCATGCCGATGGAAATATATAAAAGGTATAATCAAATCGGCTAGCAAAACTCCACAAATTTGTAATTAAGGTGATAGGCCCATAACATTGGCTGCCGGCAGAAGTTAAGTTTGGTGAAGACGTATGGAGGACGGGTCTGAGCAGTTTTGTTGCGATGTGTGGCGGGTACGATGCGCTAAATGTTGTTGTGTCGGGAGTTTGGTCATGGCGGATCTCCAGATCAATCTCCTTCTGGCGCAGCATCGTTCGTCATGATGTTGGGTTTATCATTTTTTCACTTCGCTCAACAGCCGACTTTATTCGTATTCACTCAGTTTTTTTGAGTGAATAGGCGCTCAATAAACTAGCGCACTTTAGCATCAACGATTGCATCACTGCTTACCATCAGGCGGGATTTCGATCAAACAATAGTTTATAATTATAAAAAAAATATCGCCGAATTTTATTTTCAGACAAAAACAATAACATAATTTCAACCCATCTTGCTCTGTAAATACGGCCTATATAATCGGTCATTTGGTTACACCTCGTTACGCAGTTCACAATAACTTAGCATTACATAAAAAAAAACCGGCCAAGTGCGAGTCGGGCTCGCGCACAAAGGGTTCCGTAGCAGCAAATATAATAAACTTATTATGTCAATTTATACACCTGGTGAATGGAGCCTAAACTCTCCCGATATTTTGCCTTGTACTTTTATGTATGAATATTAATTTTACATATGTATTTATAAATATTCCGTGCTATAGGCGTGCCCAAATCGGCTTGTGATAACTGAATAAAGAAGTATATACACCAGCTTCACAATTAAAATTACCAAATATATTATCCAGGTGAGTTTCACCTCTAGTGGTTATACAATTTTGGAGAAGAGGTGTATTGTAAGCACAATAACTTAACCAAAATTACAGTTAAATCAACCTATCTCAAAAACTATAAGAGATACTTTGATCAAACCAAAAATCGTTGAAAGAGTTAATTAGCATGCATCACCTCTATTTTTTTTAGAATTTTATACCCCGTAGTTATAAAAATAGAGGGGGGGGGACATACTTTTTACGACTTTGAGAGCTGATATCTCAAAAACCGTTCACTTTAAGAAAAATGTTTTTTAGAAAACTTTATATCATTTTAAAAGACCTTTCCATTGATACCCCACACGGGTATGTACATCGAAAAAAAAATTTTCATCCCTCAGTTACATGTATGGGGGGCCCCACCCCCAATTCTTTTTTTTACTATTTAGTGTCATAATTTTGTAGCGGTTCATACAACACATATTCCCATCAAATTTCATCACTGTAGTACTTATAGTTTCCGAGTAAATCGGCTGTGACAGACGGACAGACGGACAGACGGACAGACGGACAGACGGACATGACGAAACTATAAGGGTTCCGTTTTTGCCATTTTGGCTACGGAACCCTAAAAAGAAGACACTACATTGACACTTTTGTTATGTTTATGGAAAGTGTAATGTTAACTCTGACAAATTGTAGGCCGTGTTTGAGATCAGTGTGTCATTTTGTTGTGGTTTCACCATCTTTTGTGGATCTTGTATTTTGCCAAGTGCCATATGGTATTATTGTGCCACTAAAGCATTCACGTTGAATTTTTTTATTGGTGATTGGATCCACTATTACTCCAATGGTGATTTAAGAAGTAAACAAATATTTTAAAGTGTTTTTTTATATTACATTTTCGTGCAATTTTCAGATCAGTGTCAGGGTGTATTTTGATTAAAATTTCGATTCGCGACTACCAGTTAGTTTTTAGAAAACTGTAATCATTAGAATAATTAATAAACACCTGACATTACATCATGCATATGTAATGTCAGGTGTTTATTAATTATTCTTTTATCTTATATCTTATTCTTATATCTTGCATATGTATGGAAAAGCCCGCCTTTTTTCATACATTGGATTATCCGGAACTTTCGTTTATCCGGGTGCCCACTAACAACAATTAGTCCGGATAATTGGGGACCTACTGTAATTACATATTTTAGAAATTATAACAAATCAGATATTATCTCGTCGTGGTGGCCTAGTGGTTAAAACACCAGCCTCTCAAGTATGAGTGCGCGGGTTCGATTCCAGGCCAATGCAACTTTTGTAAAGTTATATGTACTTTCTAAGTATATCTTGGACACCAATGACTGAAGGTGAAGGAAAACATCTTGAGGAAACCTGGACTAGTCTGAAATCGCCAACCCGCAATGAGCAAGCATGGTGATTACCCTCAATCCTTCTCTGTATGAGAGGAGACCTGTGCCCAGCAGTGGGACGATAAAAAGGTTGATGATAATGATGATGAACCTTTTTATCGTCCCACTGCTGGTCAAAGTTATCTCATCATCATCATTGATGATGAGATATTATCTTTGTTTTTATGGTACAAATCTATCACAGTAAGATGTATTAATGTTTTTTTTTTTACTAATTATAAACTAGCGCTTGACCGCAATCCCGCCTGATGGTAAGCAGTGATGCGATCGTTGATGGTAAAGCGCGCTAGTTTAATAATCTATAAATCTTACCAGGTAACGCAAACTCAACTTTAATGAGTAGGTATTGAAGTTATTTTTCCATTAACTGTTTATATTTTTGGCGAATATGTCGCAATGTTAATAGACCATAGTATTTAACATATCTACTGAATATCGAGAACTGTTTCATTATGAGTTTGAAAACTCAGAAATGTGTAACACAACAAAAATATGAACTCATTCCAAGGGATAAGTAAATGACACTACTCCGGACTATTCAAATATTTATCAAGTTTGCTTCAAACACACAAACGTATGTGATCACACGTCAGCTCCGATAACCAGGTCGCCAAATTACCAAAAACAACACATACAAATTAAGCGATATCCTAAGAACTACTATAAAATCACAGTCAAAATTTTCTCACATCCTTAACCTAGCTGTCAAAATAGATGAATGCTGTGTTACGTAAACGGATCGTAAAACATGTGTAGCCTTGAACTAATCAACTTCATTGATTTCTAATCTATGTAAAGTCATGTAGATGATTTCTTAAATGGTTTTTTGACTTTTATTTCCTTTAATCAAGTTGGCCTGTCGCATTCCGCTTGACATAATTATGTAGGTGTCGCCTTAAAGTTGCATCCTACATCTACATTTATACCTTTCTCTGAAAGTATTAGAAAAAAATGTAGACAAATATTGCCACTTGCCTGCATTTGTTTTTTAAATATTTAAACCCGAATTTGAATATGCTCAAACTCTCATCGGTATTATTAAATACGGATAGCAAAGTTAATTGAAATTACCTGCCAGTACAGAAATGAAATATTGTTTCATTTTCTTTAGGGGAGATAATTTAGCAGAGGGAAACAAGAATATGGTGTATCTGTACTTTAAATTATATAAGTTTTGTTTTTGTAAATTCTAACTTAAAATTACGTTAAAGATGTTTCTTTTTAACCAACTTCAAAAAAGATGGAGGTTATCAATTCGTCCTATATTTTAAAAATAAATTAAAAGCTTTTTGAACAAATGGTGTCTTAAAACTTGAAGCCTTCTGCCTTGAAGCCACTGTAAAAGTATGCGTTAGGTGTGTGTCAATACTTCCCATAGTGAGATTTGAATGCATAATAAAATAATAATTCAATCTGAACTAGTGGAAAGGATTTGCTTATTTTTTCCAGCTATTCTGGAACAGATATTAATAAACTGTCTTCTGTATTCAGCCTGACCCTGTCATAATTTTAGGAACCAGATAAAAGTGCCAGATTAATGGCCATGCCTCTTAATTTTTTCTCTCATGTCTTTATACTAATTAACATATAACATTCCTCATACAAACATTATAACGGTGAAAGTTTGTGAGTAAGTATGTGTATCTCTTTGTCACTTCTTCACGCTCAAACGGCTGGACAAACTTTGATAAAATTTTGAACACAGATGGCTAATAACTAGAATTAACATACAGGATACTTTTTTCCTGATATTCCCACGGGATCGATCGTTCTGCGGATAACCACGGAAATCAGCTAAATATGACTTTAAAAAATACCCAACCATTGCAATTAATCCCCGATAAATCTCATAATTATATCACCATTCAGGTGTCTTTAAACAACAAGTTTGTTCTTTAAAGACGCCTAAATGGTGATAAGTGGATTATCATGAGCAGATATCATTGAACCGACTTGCAACATCTATTGAGGTCGTTGACCGCATCTCGGATATTGCACTTATCATATTATAATAGTCAATTGAAGACTTGGCTACGCGAAGAATATAAGGTCGACGAACTATTTATATGTCTGGAAGCAATATCATGTGGTTTTACTTACCTATGTAGTAACTAATGTGCATACGTATGTGTGTACTTAGGTGTTAAATTATAGTCTTTTAGTTTAAAGAACGTTTACAGTCTGGTTTCAATCTCAATCTGTCCTTATAGCAAAATAACTCTAACATACCTACATTTTAACAACTTTTCGACGTTTGCTTGTCATCGAGATGAGCCTTTTTTCCGGATAGGAAATCATCAAATGACTTCTCACGCTCTGGACTTCCTATTCGTGTTCCTTCACTTGCTTTTGCGCCAGGGCCACGGTACCTTTTGAACAACTAGCAGCCCTGGCAGGCATCGGTCTTCGTGGACTCCGTCACGATATGCTGACATTTCTTAGAGGCGCGCGTGGAACAAAATGCGTCATCAACCTGGGCTGATCCTTGGCGAAGGCCGCGCATACGGTGGCCGAGCGTTCGATGTTGTCTGCTGACCAGGGCGTCTCCTGCGACGCGGCGGCTAGAGGAGTGAGGGCGCTGAGATGCCAAAATGAGATTGGGACTAGATTCACAAATAATAAATATAATCTCCTCTCGATTCTTGGTTCAACTTTCTTCGCTTTCTCGGTTCTCGAGTGGCAACCACGCACCGGAAGACACAGCGTGGGTAGGCCCCCGACAAGGTGGACCGACGACTTAGTGAAGGTCGCGGTAAACCCCAGGATGCGGGAGGCGCAGGACTGGTCGTTGTGGAGATCCTTGGGACAGGCCTATGTCCAGCAATGGACGTCTTGCAGCTGAAATGATGATGGCGATGATGAAATATAATCGAGCCAGATACTGTCTTTCGGGTGCACTAAGACTAACTATAGTCTCTAAGACTAGACTAAGTATAGTCATACTGTGTAGACTAAGTATAGTCGTACTGTGTGGTCAAAAGCACTAGCTTTTGACCAGTATGGACTGCCAAAAATCCGCGATTGACAACCAAAACGGCCTTGATATGTAATTATGGTCATCCATCCACAGAACAACCGTGGCAAGCCTATCCTAATCTCTTTAATCGACCCACGCCGCTGTAATAGGGATGTTTTCGGGGTAAAAAAAAAATTATTCTATTTAGTCCGTCATTCAAATTATAGAAACATATTGGATACGTATATTTTGTTTTAACAAATCAATAAAAATCCACAAATATAAAAGGCACCGAAGATCAGGAGTGGTGGCTGGTGACGTCACTTGTCGCTAAAAAGTGTAGCGTGCAGTGACGTCACACGAGTTTTCAACGCACTGTGTCGTCTTCATTTTTTGTTTATATGAAAAATAAAAATACGTGTCTAGTATTTTTGGAAATCTGACTGACGGACTAATTCGTTTTTTTTAGACAACCATAAACTAGCCTCCGCCAGCGACTCCGTTCGCGTGGAGGTAGTTATGCTCCGCTATTTTAGCGTAAAGCCTTCCTGAAAGATTAGCGCGTTCAAACAAACAAAAAAACTCTTCAGCTTTATATATTAGTATAGATTACATTAAATGGAATCAGACTAATTAACAATATGTAGTGCATAAAATTCCTGATATTGCAAATTAAAAGAGTAAAAGACTTGCATTTCAATACAAAAAAATATTAAGAAACATTCCGATGTATGCAATAACTTATTAATCTTATTATAACTGCTTTTGATTCAATTTTATTTAGACCGCCAAGTTTGAGATATATACTAGCTGCGCCACGCGGTTTCAACCGAGTTTTTTTTTGTACGCCGCTCTCCTATTGGTCGCAGCGTGATGTTATATAGCCTAAAGCCTTCCTGTATTAATCGGCTATCCAACGTAAAAAGAATTTTTCAAATCGGCCCAGTAGTTCCTGAGATTAGCGCGTTCAAACAAACAAACTCTTCAGCTTTATATATTAGTATAGATATGTACATAATATAAGGAAAGGAGACGGCTATTTTGAAGAATTATTAACCTTATCGGAATAAGAATATTTTTTCTAATCCATTGCTCCATATGTTCGATAAATTTTGTCTGCTCAACAACGTAAATAACGCAATGAATGTTGTTGAACTGTCAAAAAGAAACACATTTCTACTGATAGTGAGTTACGTAATTATACAGTTGGTTCCATTTAAAGAACCCAAAAACCGCTCCTCATAAATTGACCAAAACATCTTTTGAGATTTTATTAAAAATGTTGCTGCCACCCATAATATAGTATTCTACATTACGCATTATTGCCTTAATTAACTTTATTAAAAGTCATCATCTATCCTTGTCTGGTGTATGAGAAAGAGTGTGCCTATCTCTTTCTCACGCAGAGCATCAAGTTTCGGCCCTTAATGAGTGTGTTTGGAAAGGCAAGGACAGTTGATCTGAGTATTTGATAATGTACAGTTATTCTGGTTATTTTCTGTTTATGTTATTATTGTTGTAATAATAATTAATAATATGCCGTTCACGGTTTGGTCGTTAGGGAGTAGACAGATAACAAGGCGCCTGATGCAATATTGCATGAGTTTTGGATTATTCTGAAATTGAAGCAATATTTAATGAGTATTATCTAAGTACCAAGTTTATGATGTAAAGACACAACTATATAGGTTCTGCCTCATTGTACTGCTAGTGGTCGCAAGCCACAAGCAGTAGGTACTGCTTGGTAAGAGGTCTTCATTCGAATACCGGGCCGAGCAAGGCGCTGTTGATTTTTCATCTGGAATTTTTGAGAAGCACCATGGATACTGGATTTATGTCAAGTAGATTGCAATATCCTCTTATACCTACATGGGACTTAAATATAATAAGCGTGTTATAGAACCTTAAGGTACACTACTGCTTATTTTTTAAGGATTGCTTGTTGCTATCTTATATTAGCTCTATAGCTTCTTCCATTCATTCCTGCAGGTCAGAATAAGTATTCCAATAATGTAGGGCGCTGTTCTCATTATCTTCCATGGAACCAGGACCCGTTTGCTCTGGTCGTGCCTCGGAAAGCACGTTAAGCCGTTGGTCCCGGTTGCCACAAGAACATCTAATGGCAGTCGTACCGGGTTGTTGGAGCCCTCAAACGTCCAGCAATTAATCTAACTGCAATGCTTCGATATCGCCTTCGATATCGTTCTGGAGGTAAGGCGGCAGTCGACTTCACGAAAAATATCCAAGTTTAGCCAAAATCAGCAGTTAAAGTGATAAAGCGGACCCCAGAGTCCAAAACCTGAACCCACAGATGTAACACGAAAGCAAGAAAAAATCGAGCCAAATCTTGCTTCTCTATGGCCAAACACTACTGAAGCCACGTTGTACTGCAATGGCCTAAAGCCTACAAACAGCAGTATTACGCGGCATCCCGCGATAATTGCACAACACAAGTTTTCCGACATTTGTGACGCAACGTTTTTTACTGCTCTCTGCTGAGCCTGTTGTGGCAAGTGGGGTTGAATCACAGTAAGAAATTCATTGCGGAAGATGCTGCGTAGTAAAGTATAGCATGTTAATTATATCATCCGTCTAGCTTTTTCTTAACTATGTTAAAGTCAGCCTCCAGTCGTACCGTATTTATCTGAATACCATTATTTTACATTTCTGTGTATCTGACCTCCACAGCCCAGTAACTGGGTAATACGATACCCATTGTTATAGTCATAAGCAGCCTATAATATGGTACCAAGTGCGGATTTTACATGCACGAGGTTACATTATGTCATATGCCTATCTTTTGCTTTTTTGAAGTGAAACTTCTTTACGCACGCTTGACTTGGGGAGTAAGCTGGCGAAAGCGTTACGGAAATTGATCGGGCAAGGCGAACGGAAGTTAAGTGGGACATATAAGCATAGAGGCGCCCGTGGCGCGAGCTTGGTACTACAAGGTCTACAACGAGTTTTTTTTTTAAATAAAAATAGAAGATCTATGCAAAAATATTCATTTACCAATGAAACCATGAAATAAATTTAAATATTTATAGAAAATTAATATATGTATATGTGTATACATGTATATATTGTACACACATATGTATATATATACATACAGATGGAGCGAAAGAAGTTTCACTTCAGTCGTGTGGTCATAAGCACAATCGTTTTTTTTTTTATTCTTCTTGGATATGCCGGTTTCCTCCCGATCTTTTTCATCAAAATATCAGTATCTGTTCGCAATATTTAATTTATATTGCGCTTCATTGAATAATCAAGTTATATTTATGTATAAAAATTTACAAATTTACTTTACTTCAAGTTAATCATCTATAAATTTTAATGGTCGTTATTTAAGTTGATTTCAGAACGACTAGTATATTGAAAAAAATATATAAATGTTAGAAGTTGTAGAGTAAACTGAGTTTATTGCGTTGGATTAAAAGTTGTTTTTCATAAACAAATATCTTTTTCCTTTATTTTTAAATATGTCGCAATTTGAATCCTTTGTTTTTCAAATAGGGTCCCAATTGTATTTTAATTAGATCACGAGGAAAAGAGAAGACGATGAGAGAAGGGTACAGGTCTCCCAAAGTGATAATGCGCATAGAAATCTTCGTCACTGTTCGGCAACCGTCGTATTCCCCGAGCGTTCGGAAGAAGATATATGTATAGAGTGGATAAGTGCATAAAAAGTGGTTAAGTGCACCACTCTATATACATATCTTATACGACCGTTTCACTTTGGGAGACCTGTACAGAATGTTTTTTTTAGTAAAACGTTATCTCACACTAGGAATTACTCTTGTATCATAGATGAGTTTACAAACATGTAAACTCACATACCCAAATAGCCAGACATGGAACAACTACCTACAACTATTTGGTCCGTGCGGTAATCAAACCCATTATTATTTTTATCCAAGCACCTATTCTATCTCTGTTTACACCAGCACTTGTCTTCTATTACCTTTTTCCCTTTCCTTTTTCTGCCAACCTGCTTACCATAAGGTCGAATTTTGTAGTTCATATTTTACAGTACACTGGTCGTAAAATAATTTACAACACAAGATAACATCTTACGCACATGCCTCCCAGGTACAATCGACACACTAAATTGTAGGGTAGTCATAAATTACGCAAATACTCGCATGACACAATCTTGTAGTAACATCTCAAGATTGTGCGTTAATTCAGATCCAGTTTCAACTCAAGGCCGCTTCAAATTTCGGCAGGTGAAATTGTTATACACACACATCCGTATAGTCGACAAAAGAGATTAGATTCAACACGGTAATTTCATAACACTCGTCATCATCACAGCGTCAATCCCAGTCGTATCCAAAGTTTTTTTAGCTTTGGAGCCTGGGGTCCGCTTTACCAGTCTAACTGCTGATTTTGGCTAAACTTAGATATATTCCCATATAGCGACTGCCGTCTGACCTCCACAAACCAAAGGCGATATCGAAGCATTGCAGTTAGATCAATTGTTGTACTTTTAAGGGCCCCAGCGAGCCGTAACGACTGCCATTAGATGTTTGTATGGCAACCGGGATCAAAGCCTTAACGTGCTTTCCGAGGCACGACCAGACTAGTGCAAATATTCATATTCATGCATACAAATATTTGCACTGCGCAGGGATCGAGCTCGCGCCTCCTTGCGCAGCGGCCGCGTTCGCTACCGCTACTCCTCGGACGCTGTCTTGTCACAATCGGTTCTAGTAACAATTGGTTTAATTTTTACAGTTGAACAATATTCATTGCTTTATTTACGTTTAGAGCAGACACACCTATCGAACATAAAGAGGAATGGATTAGCAAATCAAAATGATTCAAATTAACAGTAATACGCAATTAG
Organism: Sesamia inferens; assembly: GCA_037179545.1. Lineage (NCBI taxonomy): Eukaryota > Metazoa > Arthropoda > Insecta > Lepidoptera > Noctuidae > Sesamia > Sesamia inferens. The sequence continues at coordinate 31,379,279 of CM073927.1, forward strand.
AGTGCTTTACCTGTTGCTATTAGTATACTATGCGAGCTCTGTGATTTTCTACTACAAAGGTGGCTTCAGAGATGGCTTTCTAGAAATTGATAACAGAGGGGGTACTTACTTTCATCAAGAAAGTTTTAGTGAAGTCATTGGATATCTTACATAACCATGTGTGTTTTCCTCTTAGTATTTTTTTAAAAAAAGGCATTCATGACATTTTAAATATGTCATCATTTTAGCCTTTTATTCAAAATCAAAGCATTTATTTCAAATAAACCAGTTTTTGCCACTTTTGAATTGTCAGAAGGTCGGTCAGTCAGTAAGATGAAGCTAGTCGCCCATTCCAAAGAGTAGGTACCTATGGAGAAGAACGGGCAAGAAACTCCATGGACACTCTTTTGTTTATTCTTAGTATAGTAGTTTTTCTTTTTTTTTTATTAGAATAAGTTACACAAACAAAATCATCATCATCAACCTTTTTATCGTCCCACTTCTGGGCATAGCTTTCCTCTCATACAGAGATAAAAAAAAAGATATTTATTAGCACTAGTTTGAACATAACAACATAAAATATCAATCACTAAACTTATAACAACGCAAGTGTTTTAGATAAACTCTGGCACCCATTTTAAGATTTAACTTATGTTTAGGGTGCCAGGGTCCTCGCCTTAATTAGCATTAAGCCAAAAATAACAGTAGATGTTAGCCAAGCACAACATAACATAAGGTCACTAAAATAAATGAACTATCTAGCCACGTACCTATGTATCAACCTGGTAAACAGCTTGTAACCAGTTTTTTTACATCTTCATCAAATATTAAGTTATTAAATAAATAAATTAGTATAATGTGTGTGTGCTTCATAATTATGTATAAATGTATACCACCATATAGTGTGATGGATTCAGCGTAATCACCACGCTTGCTCAATGCGTCTTGGAGATTTCAGACTTAAAGTCCAGGTTTCCTCAAGATATTTTCCTTCACCTTGTCATTGGTGTCTAAGATATACTTAGAAAATACATATAACTTATACAAAAGACACATTGGTACTTGCCTAACATACTTGAGAGGCTGGTGTTTTAACCACCAGGCCACCACGACTTACAACCAAAATACAAAGCCGTTAACAAGGTAGAGGTGGTCTCCAATCTGGTTTGGTCGACTGTACCTACTACAAACGAACATATATTATTTTAAATGTATGTAAGTTAATAAGTAATTGAGATGGTCTCGCCTCAATTTGGCAAATTATAATCAATCTTACATAGGTTAATTGGTCAGATAGTGATTGCGAACGGCATTAAGGAATCTATACGATTAAAGTAATTTATTACTGTTTTAGCCAACATTTTAGCAACCGGTGTGATTTGAGCATGTCATGGCTCAATATGAATAATGTATATTATACACCAAGCTTGTACAGTCTGTCAGATTTCTTTCTTAGATTTTCATCTTTATCTTTAAAGCATTAAGGCTCCAGGTTGATTGGGAATATTTGACAGTTTCGAGTAGCCTTTTTTTTGTTGGAATGGGAAATCATCAAATGAATTCTCCCGCTCTGGGCGGAGCGGAGGGGTGTGTCAGACTTTTACTGACTAAACCCACCCGTGTTTCTTCACTTGCCTGTGCGACGGCAAGGGCCGCGGTTTCTTGTTTAACCAACCCGCAACCCTGATCCAGGAGGCATCGGTCTTCGTGGACCCCGTCACGATGTGCTGACATCTCTTTGAGGCGCGCGTGAAACACGACGCGCCGTCGACTCGGGCCTGGTCCTTACCGGGCGGCGAGCTGAGTTTCGAGTAGGCTTACCTTCTGTTATTCGTACATGTTCTAACTGACTCTTGTTCTAGTCAGCCAATCACTGTTGAGTATGAGGTCCTGCAGTACGATTCTTTCTTTTTTTAGTGTGGTTTTCATTTGGAGCGGAAGGGCGTGTCAGACTTTAACTGACTAAAACTCACTCGTGTTCCTTCACTAGCCTGTGCGCCAGGGCCACGGTTTCTCTTTTGACCAACTAGCAACCCTGACCCAGGCATCGGTCTTCGTGGACCCCGTCACAAGATGCTGACATCTCTTTGAGGAGCGTGTGAAACAACATACCATCGACCCGGGATTGGTCCTAGCCAGGCGGCAAGCTGCCTACTGCTCACTGCGCTACTACGGTGGTCGGGAGTTTGTTTTTGTTGCCCGATCAGAACGTCTCCTGCAGTAGCTACAGGAGTGAGGACGCTGAGATTTCCGCTCCCTCACGCGGTCCGTCTTCATCTTTGCTAGGATCACTGCTTCACAGAATAAGGTGACGGCCTACCGTGCACTCTCGCTCCGGACCATGGCCTGGACCAGAGCTGGACGCGAGAGATAGCCGTCAATCGCTGCCACGAGGACACAGCGGTGTACTGTAACCATCTCACAGTGAAAACTTAAATGAAGTGAGCCTGGAATGTCTCATATCTGTCATTCCAACTAATGTTACAGGCTGACGCTATTAATAGCTCACTTTAAACTTCACCTGACTTTTCACAGACTCGATCGCTTGGTATAATTCCCTGGTTCGGGGTGTTATTGAGATTCATCATAAAGAATTTATGAGCTGGTTGATATCCCGACAAGTCGTACTCAGAGCATCCCCTCCACGTCATGGCTCAAGTCTTTGAAGTTTTACCTCTAGCACGTGCCGGTTTCCTCATGATGTTTTTCTCTGCCGTTTTGAGAGCATTGGTGCTGGAATGGCACCCGTCTAGTCGGAGCTGATTCTAGCTACGAATTCAAACTTGATCTAAAAATAATAAACGAGAATACTATTGAATAATACGCGTTCATAAATATTGATTAAGAAGTTGAACAGCTAAACAGGAAAATTTAAATACGTTTTCTTGTATTTTCTCTCCGTATTCAACCTACTATCTGCTAGCAGCAAGTACTTTTTACTAGTAAACAACATTTTTGTTAAACTTACTTCTACAGTCACGAGGACAAACATGGCAACACATGACAAATTTCAATAGCATTTTTTTCGTGAAATAATGAATAAAACGTTAGAAAAAACAAAACGTTACTTATGAGTTTAAAAATGTTATGTTAGGTACAACATAAAAATTAATTCAATAATAAGGGGAAAAATTGCATTAAATTAAAGGCGAATGTTTAAATACTTTTGCTCGGGACTGTACAGAATTTGTATGGAACATGCAAATCTATTAGTTCTGTGGAAAATTGCGAAGAAATTTTGTTAAAGTTTTTATTGCGCAATAGGCTATTCTCATCTATCAACAATAAATTATAACCTTATATTATTTGTATAGTTCTTAACGCGAGGAATCCAAAAATAATGTTGATAATACTTAAAAACCTAAGATAAATTTAATATTTCCAAAATAAAATTGAACTTTTATTATCTGTATGTCACGTGACCGAAAACGCCGTCCGCCATGAGATGACGTCATAACAAGAAAAACAACAATGGTACCTACGTAAACAATAATCGCGTCAAATTTGTCAAGTTAAAATTTTACTTCTTTTTGCGTTTAATTACTTAGTTTTTTATTATTAATTAGTCTTTCATAAATTAAATAAAAACAATCACAAAAGAACACCACAAACAAACTCGTGTTTACTTGATATTAATTGACGTTTGGATATTTTAGTTGTTATGACGTCGCCAAAATGGCGGTCGGTGTTTTGGCGCGTATATTTTACGACAATATTTGATAATTTTTTTTCACCATAAAACTGTCGTATTTTGCTGAAATAAAAATTATGAATGATAATCAGATACAAAGGAACATATTAAAAAAGTTTGAAAAATTTGGAGAATACCCTATTGTTTCCAGTCTTGCAAAACTAAAACTAAGTATGTGTACAGTGACATTTGATTGGCGTGTCAAATATGTAAAGCTATTGTATCTATATTATCTACCAGATGACTGCAAAACAAACACAAAACATTAATTCAGAACATATGGCACACAAAACAAAAACAATCACTAAAAACTTCGATACACAACCAACTGAAATCCACACTCGCCACAAAGAACTGTCAAAGTCGTCAATTAAACGTCATAACCACTGTCAGGGCTGCCTTATTAAAGGGTTATCTCACTAAAAACGTTTCAAATAATTAATTATATATACTTGTATTTTTATTCAAATTAATTTAGTAGTATTTTTATGAATTTTTTACTTTTTCCTTTTATCTACAGAGTATGTAAAGAAAACCCTGTCCGACCCATAAGGATAATAAAGGTTAGGTAAACACATGACCAAATATAATATAAAATTTTACGTAATCATCATAGTACCAATCAAATGAATTTTGAAATAATCTTTTTTTCCCGCGAATTAATTCCAACTTCCCTGAAATTTGGTATTTTTTTAAAAAAAACGACAACACTATAGCGAACTACTATGAGCGAATAGCGATGTGACCACGTGCCGCGTGCCCTGCCGCCCGCCGCCCGCGGAAGGGTGCTTACGCACATTTATTAAGTTACCTCTTTTTGCGAAATACTATTTATTTTTTAGGGGGATTTTTTTAAAGTTTAGCCCGGTTCCATTAGTAGAATCAGTTATCGATACCTAACAACACCTTCACGGGTCGGACAGGGTTTTCTTAACATACTGTATAGCGTACATAGTGGTGGCCCAAAATGAAACATCTCCTTTCACTAAAATCAGTTGAGCCGTATTGAAGGAGTTCGAGGACAAACACTGTGGTAAGAGAGTTTTATATAATAGCTTAGAAATTTAGTAGGAAAGGAAAGTAGGTAGGTTTTCAAATGAGTTTCCTTAAACAGGTGATCGTGAACAAAATTCTTTATTAATTTTTTCTAAGTTTGTTTCTAACCTATGCTCGCATTAAATTAAGATTGAATACCTCTGACCATCCTCTTGACACGCATGTTAGACTAATTAATATAACCAACTAGTTCAATGCAAACACTGCTTACTAACAGATCAGCTGATTACCCAAGTTATTACGAAACGGCCCATCTGCTAGCCTCATTAAATCTATTCAATTTTTCAATGAGATAACTACGTATATTGCCTTACCTACACGCAATCAAACATGATTTGTCTAGTTTATAAATGTAGTGGTAGGTTTTGTGTAATTATTAATCAGTAAACCAAATATTTATAATATGTATCTGTGGCGTTTATGATAGTCGAGTGCAGTAGAGACAGGTCTGTGGTTTTTGTCAACTCCAGACGAGAGTGTATGTTTTTGGGATGAAATTCGGAGTTTTATCGGGAAAGCTAATAATGTCACGCTCATTGTTCATTGGACTTTTAAATTATTTATAATGTCGTTTACTAAATAAAAGCGCTTGATTTATGTAGTAAAAAGTGCATTCAGAGAATAATTCATAAAAAACATTGAAATATCGTAGCATAGTGGCCACATCATGACTTTGCATCAAATCTCCCTCGTAGACGGCTCACGTGGCCGTTTTTCAATTTTCATTGGCGATATCCGCCATTATTGTGAAATAACATTTTCGAATAATTTCTATAATTTGTTCCACGTGTTATTGGCAAAATTGTGGTATCCATTTCAGAAGCCATTGATCAAGAGTTGAGGTTGAATCACACCTTGAAAAAAAAAAGAAAAAGAAAGGGATAAATTCCGAAAGAAAATAATGTATTTTTTTTTATCATTCTTCCTTTCAACCAAAGCAATTAGCACCACTGTTATATGGCTTCACCAATTTCAGTTATTGCATCCGTTCCATGCATGTTGAATAAGGCTGACGTAAAGCAATTATTTCGTTGGTTCTGTTCTGAATAATGTTAGAATTTTTAATGCATTTTTTGATGTTGATTTTAGTATTACGTTCATTATACATATAATTGCGCCGACTAACTTGTTCGCAAATTATACTATATAAGTTTAATTTGCAACTTTTGCTTTCTTTTTTATTAGGAAAAGCACAGTAAGTAAATATTCATCATCATCATTTCAGTCCTCTATAATTGCAGTCTCAGCAAGGAAAGGGCGGAGAAGAGATCTCTTCACCACCTCTGGTTGACTGTTTTTTTATGCGAAAAATTGGAATAAATAAATAAAAAAAAAGCAGGAATTTAAAACTTGCGTTTACTACTACTTCCTATTTTATATTATCAACCTACAAATGTAAGTTTGCTACACACCATAACTAGGGTAAAATTAGCCTTTATGTGTATGAAGCTGCATGCGGTTAGACTGAGCGCCAACCCCTTCACAGTAGGAAAATGGCAAGGCAGATTGATTTACTGCATACCTATGCGTTTAAAAGCGACGAAGACACTCTAACAAGACCTAATAAAACAGCAAGCTATTCTAAAAATCTCCACTAGCGTCAACCTGTCACATTGACTGGTTTTCCTCGTAGTTTAGCTCAAGTTTGCGTCTAAATGCTTCCCTATTACATAATAATGCTGCGACCGACTTGTTTCTATGGTTGGTGTTTGTAGAGTGTGTGTCCGTCTGTTATAAAATATATATGCAGAAGTCTAACTTCTAGCTGTACTTCTTTTCTTGCATTCTATGCTATCACTTCAATTATAGTCATCTGTGACCTGAAATCATTTTCATCTGTTATTGCATCAGAGTCATTCACTCTAAAGTCAGGTGTATACAATATGTAAATAAAACCATATAACCAAATTAATTATGAAATTTTACATGATCATCATAGTAACAATACTAATGAATTTTGAAGTAATCTTTTTTTCTGCGAATTAATTTCAACTTCCCCAAAATTTGGTATTTTATAAAAAAGGAGCGATGCGACCTCTTGCCGCGTGCCCTGACCCCCTGCGCAGGCGTGTCTTGCCTATCGCACATGTATGAAGTTACCTCACTTGCGAATTGATATTTACTTTTTCAGGAGGATTTTTTTATGTTTAGTCCGGCTTTGTAGGCATTAGTAGAATCAGTTATCGATACCTAATAATACCTTCACGGATCGTACAGGGTTTTCTTTACATATTGTACATTATAGCATGCATTTTTTTCAAATAATGGTTAAAATAACTTATCAGTTCTTAGAACACAATATCATTTTTCAAAGTTAGATAATATACATGTCTACAGTTGCACTGTGTGTTTTCTAACACTGCTTACAAACTCTGTTCTCAGTTCCTAACTATCTGTGTTCTTATGATTACCGCCAAATTAAACGTCTGTGTGATTTGATCATGTTCATGTGTCACTGTATATACCATAACTAGACTATACTGCTGTCTACATATTTTATAACTCTTTAAAATATATTGTTAATATTCTATTTTATTTTCATCACTGTTCCTTTTTATTTATTTTTTTAATTAAAATGTAAACCAGCGCTTGACCGCAATCCCGCCTGATGGTAAGCTGTGACGCAATCGTTGATGGTAAAGCGCACTAGTTTATTAAGAGCCTATTCACTCTAGCCTTGAAGACACTCAAATTGTAGTCCGACGGAAACACCGCCGCCGGCAGATTGTTCCAGTCCCTCGATGTACGCGGTATAAAGGAGGAGGCGAACCGCTTCGTCCGGATCGTAGAGGTGTTAACAACATAAGGGTGGAAACTCGCCGTACGACGGGTCGTCCGATGGTGGAACGGAGACGGGGGAATTAAATCGTGCAATTCCCTCGCACACTCCCCAGAATGTATCCTATAGAACACCGAAAGGCTGGCTACTCTACGCCTGTGCTCTAGGCTTTGGAGACCAACTCGAGTTATATCAGGGTCACCAATCAGCCTCTTCGCACGCCTCTCCACTGAATCCAAAGTGGCCAGGTGACACTTAGCAGCACCAGCCCAAATGTGGCTGCAGTACTCCACACACGAACGGACCTGTACTTTGTACAACATTAGAAGCTGCCATGGTGTGAAGTACTGCCGGACCTTTGCGATAATGCCAAGTTTTCTGGCCGCCACCTTGGCCTTGGACTCAATGAACCGCCCAAAGTTTAGGTTCGAGGAAATCTCAACACCCAAAAGCTGAAGGCGGTCGGTACACTCCAAGGATACATTCCGAAAAGTAGGAGCTAAGGTGAACGGGCTTCTTTTAGCGGTGAAAAGACACGCCTGCGTTTTGGCGGCATAGAATGCTACAAGATTGGCATTGCCCCAATCGGAGACTGCCTGAAGTGCAACACTCGTTCGCTCTACCATGGCCTCTCTTTCGGACTGGATTGATTCCCTACTAGCCCGAGCATCCGGCAGGTATCTCTCCACAACTGTGCTGTCATCTGCATACCCATAGATACCGGGCATCAGCAGATCGTTAATATGCAGCAGAAACAGAGTTGCAGAGAGAACATACCATACCTACCATTTAATCTCTTCACCACCCTTGTTTTACTGGTAGAAAATTCTCAAAGCATTAGGTCCGCTTTTGTACCTTTTTTGTGTTCATCAAGTCAATGAATTTATATAGAAGTTAGGTCGAGAATCTTCCTTACCTTCTTCATCAATTTTGCAGTACAAACTAATGTTTGTGCTAGAATCCTGTATAACCACATATTCTGCTGACATCCCAACAAATCAAATGGACGTAACAGTAAATTGGCTCTGTTCTAGGCGCAGCAGTTTTTGTGCGCGGCTTGGTTTGGTATCAGGAAACCATTTACATTAGGAGTTGATAGAGACGATTGAAGTTAACATAGAATGTACTTAATTCTATTGGAATCTAGACTGATATTATTTAAAAGTCGTGTCTAGTCTTTACTTAAAGAACCTGTCTGACTCACAAAGTACATATATTATCATGCCAACTGTCAAATATACTGCAATACGATAACTTACAAATTGCTCAAGGAGCACCAAATACGTTCCTCACAACTACGTAATCGACATTACACATCATTTTGACAGTTACAAGTTTATACATCATTTTGATGACAGCTGGAAGTCTGCTTACCCAAAAACGTGTTGAGGCGTGAATGCCTGTTCAGAGTGCTCGTCAACCACATTCTCAAGTGCGGTTCAGTGGTTCCGATACATTAGCCGTAGAGTAAGTGTATTGTTAATTTATCACTGTAATGCGCTTCAGTGGACTTAATTGAAATGAATCGGTTGAGGTTTAGTGCCAGTTCAAGCGGTTTTTATGGAATACTAGCCGCGCCGTGTGATTTTACTCGAATACACATTCATATGAAACTTCCACGTTTAAAATATTAGTAGGTATAATATAGGATGAGAGAGAAACGAAATCGACGTCTTTATTGAAAGGGATAATACAAAAGTTTATTAGCAAAAAATTAAATTCATTAAACTAGGGGTTAAAACTGGATGATTGTCATTTTTTTATTTATCACATGAGCACTAATTTTACAACTTTCAGAAAATTTCAATAAAATTTTTGGAGTGGAGTAGTTGTATTCTCACAATGTTTGGGAATAAGCCAGAAAATTTCATAAAATCGAAGAACTGACAGCTAGTCCACTGGACTTTATTTATTGCTATTAACCTGTAGTATCATAATTATCAACCTTTTTATCGTCCCAGTGCTAAGCACAAGTCTCCTCATCATGGTCATCATAAGCTAATTATACTAAAGAGTGCTAAAATGTATACAATTCATGCACCATTATTGCTTATACATATTTTAGCATCGCTGCAACTAACACCACCTTCCACGTTACATCATAAAGCCTATTATACACTATCAATAACTCTTAGCTATCATTACCAAGGAGTTGAATAATTTCCACTGATTGATAGTGTACCTCCTATGTAGTAACAACTGTTACAAAATATTTGGTTTGCTTAGCAAACTGACGGATGCATAGGATTTATAGACTTCATATTTTAAACGGAAATCATTAATAAAGATAGTATATTCAGTTATATGTCTTTAATGCTATTCTAGGTCTGCATAAATCTTACTAAATTGGAGAGTTAGAACGAAAGAAAAACGTTTGTTGCGGTAAACATGACTCAAAAAATTACAGAAATACAAAAAACTAAATGGTTGTCTGTAAAAGATCGCTCTTAGCGATAAGACCGCCCATTGTGTCACCCTTTGTAAAATCTTTATATTTATGTTCTGTAATCTATATGGTCTACATAATAAATAGTAATCTATTCTATTCTATAGTTGAGGGAATATGCGTCACATCCTATGCAAAACGACTGCCGCTCAGCATTATGCTGCGACCCTATGCAAAACAGAGCCCAGCACTGGGTTTCAGCGACAGCCGGTGCCGATGTAAAGACGTCACCAAATTACTGTTACATAAAATCATTTCTAAATTATAAATCTTTTAGAAAAAGAAAGAGAAATATTTTTCTCATTCAACTAAATTAAAATCCAATGTCATTTATTCAAACTAGACGAACATCAACACCTCTTAGCAATCAGACCGTCCGTTTGTCATAATTTGTAAAATCATTAGGTATATTTGTGTTCTGTAAATTGTATGGTCTACATAATAATTAGTATTCTATTCTTTGTAAATTCTTCATATTTATGTTCATTAAGCCACGGCATCTCGAAAGCACAGGGATATTAGGAAGTAAGTATGGACATTTTTGTGATGTGGACACCCACGATTATATCGTCACTATGCCAGTATAACCTGGCTTCTAATTGTAAGAACAGATTATACATTCCAAGGTCAGCTAAAACTGGAAATGTTTATGTAGCTTTATCTACGGTCGATACTGAATTAAGCTTTAGCGGAATATGTAAAATTTAAACAATGCAACTTTAATAACTATGTATGTACATTCAATCAGACATTACATTAATTTTACATTGGTTACACTTTAGGAACGTTTCCAATAAAGTAGGGTTATTATCTTCGAAGTAGACCACTGGTTATTTTTCCTGCATCCTTATAATTATTCGTCATTATTTCTCACCTTGGGGCCTAAAATGTTGCTACATGGCGTTTTTAGTTTCGTTTCTAAGACAACGCAATAAAGTATGTGGTTGAATTGTTTGTAATTAGTGTAATGACCTCTTTGTTTGAGTTTTATATTAGGAAATAATAAATTTGAAACATACACACACACACCCACACACACACACCTTCACCATCGATCATACATTCTCACAACCTATTTTAAGATTATATCTCTGAGTTAATATTTCTTTCCTCAATTTTTTATTATTTAAATTTTCTTTTGTTACACCATTTTTTTGTTACGTCATTTTTCCTTCTCTGTAAAGGGTGTCTCTGAGATCGACGCACAAACGAGTACCATGGATCCAGTACATGATTCTGAACCCCCCACAGGTGGAATTTTTCGTCGGAAATTTCCTAATTAAAAAAAAAAATATATGCAGTTTTTTTCACTCTAAACCGTTCATAATTGCTATACTTTTATAACCCAAAAAGATAAGTAAGTAAAAATAATTAATTCGCTAATTACACAAAAAAGCGCAATGTGAACAAAACTTAAAAACCTATCTCCTAAACCTATCTATATATATCAGCTGTTTTAATAGAGTTCACATCAGGGGTCAACTTCATACCCACAAACACGCACGGCGGCACGCCTGCAACGTTCAAAGGCCGAGCCGACACTTTTTTTTAAACACTGTTATTTCTGTAACCGCTCATTAACGATATAAATGACTATCATAATTTTATTAGTCGCATGCGGTGAAGCCTTCTCGCGAAGTTTGCGTTACGATGTCAGATACACCCTGTATGAGGACACCTGTGCCCAGCAGTGGGACGATAAAAAGGTGGTTTATGATATGAATATTTAGACTGCGACCTCTTTGTTTGATTCGGTCTTTCATTAATTCAGAATAGACAGGAATCACTGGGGGGCGCAATCGCGCTAAAATAATTCAACCAAAACAGAATTGGATCGCAACCAAACCATAACTTTTGTTATGTTTCGTATCGCGCTAACGGTTTAACCATAACTGGATCGCAATTAGAACGTAACCGTTGTCAAATGACAAAGTTGAAACAAAGCTAACTTTTTCTATGCCAAGTCAAACTTACGTCTAAACGATTAGATTTACTTATAATTGATTTAGTTTTAATTATTATATCTGATGAAATGTATCACTCATACCTACATTGATTTTACTTCAATCGAAGTTGAAACTTTAACGTGATACGAAATGTAATCGAAACTAAACCATAACTTTAACTGGATTAGATACGAACAAGAGTTGAACTTCTACTGTTTTATTTAGCGCGATTACCCCCCTGAATTCAAACTAAGCGATTCATCGTGTTTCGGCATGATATCTGGTGAAGCCGTACGGAGAAATAGTCTGAGCAATTGTGTTGCTATGTGTGCTGGGTACGATGCGCCAAATGTTGTTGAATCGGAGTTTGGTCGTGGAGGGTCTCCAGATCAATCTCTTTCTGGAGCAACGTCTTTGGTCGTATTGTTGGGTTTAACATTGCATCACCTCGCTCAACTGCCGTTTTCCTTCCCATTCACTCAGTGTTTGTTGAGTAAATAGGCGAGATTGCGGTCAAACACTAGCTTAAAATTAATAAAAAAACGTATCCGGTTATATATAACCGGATACGTTTTTTTATTAAAAAAAATCTTATGTTATGTCTTAAATATCTTATGTTATAACATAAGATATTTCTTGACGCGTAAATTAGTGTATTTTTATCCTATTAACAACAATAATTATAAATATCATTTAATTTCATTTCTTCATATCATATGATTAAATACTAATAAAGTGCAGCTGTTAGTTGCCTCTGAATGTGGACAGTATTTTCAAGAAATTCAACAAAAGGAAATGGTTTACTGAGCTTCTTGAGACGACTGCGGTATCAATCAAGTTGTCAACCGCCTTTATTATCAAACACCCGCGTAAACCCACATCATTTGCATTTCAACCAATCGCTGTATTAAATTAAATACCTAAATTCTCATGCCCATTTGATTGATTGGCTTTTAAACGGATATCAACTCTATGCTAGTTTTAATCAGGTTGTTTTCAGAATAATCAGTACCATTGAAAATGTACATAAAAACTTACAGAACAGAACTCTAGTTACGGGTAATAAAGAAATTTATGTGGTTTTGCCAAAAACACACTAAAAAAAAGTTACGCAGTCTACCGACTGCTGAGAGTTCTTATACTAAGTATAGAAAAATATCTGACGGGTAATTGAAATAGATATATTATACTTCGTTCGCGTGGAGTTAGTTATGCTCCGCTCCTATCGGTTGCGGCGTGATGTTATATAGCCTAAAGATTAAAGGGATATCCAACACAAAAAAAAATTTTCAAATAGGACCAGTAGTTTTTGAGATTAGCGCGTTCAAACAAATAAACAAACAAATTCTTCAGCTTTTTACAGTATGTTAAGAAAACCCTGTCCGACCCATAAGGATAATAAAGGTTAGGTAAACACATGACCAAATATACTTAACATAAAATTTTACGTAATCATCATAGTACCAATACAAATGAATTTTGAAATAATCTTTTTTTCTCGCGAATTAATTGCAACTTTCCCGAAATTTGGTAATTTTTAAAAAGTGACAACACCGGTATTATTATGAGTGAATAGCGATGCGACCACGTGCCGCGTGCCCTGCCGCCCGCCGCCCGCCGCCCGCGGTGGTTAACGCACATTTATTAAGTTACCTCTTTTTGCGAAATAATATTTATTTTTAAGGGGTATTTTTTTTTAAGTTTAGCCCGGTTTTATATCCATTATTAGAATCAGGTATCGATACCTAACAACACCTTCACGGGTCGGACAGGGTTTTCTTAACATACTGTGTATTAGTATAGATATTCGTCGTATATCGTGCTAATGAGGGTGAAATCTTCAGAATATTTTTTTTTTTTTGTTTGTCATTACGATAAACTCATAATTTTCTTATGTTATGACCAGATAATTGGTGATACGTAATGTTATCTGCAAAATCAAAACGCTCGCTTATGGTAATGACATAATTGAAATGTCCAACTAACCTCTAATTGGGAATAAAGGTGATTTTTCCAAAAACATATATTTGTTTACATGTTTGGAATCTCATTCTCGAACGAAGTCTACATACAGCTGAGAATTCTCACTATGTATAGTAAAAGAGCTAGTGGTGAACCTAGTGAAAAAGTAATTATATTGAGATATTCATCGTATAAGTATAACGTGTTAATGAGAGAACTGTCCGGAAAACTGCTACATTAGTGAGTGATTACGATGAACTCATGGATGCTCTTATTACCTGTTGAGTGCTCTATACTTAATGTTATCTGTTAAATTAAAATGCTCTAAGTGATTTGAAAATTAGGTTGTACATATACATACTATTTATACATAGACTTTGCGATATGTATTGTGGGTTTTTTATCTACTTACTCAATTGATCATCTCCTTTAAGAAGGAGGTATTAAATGTTAATAATTATGTATGGCATACGTTTATGTATGGCAGCATACAATGCCTTTATGTATGGTGCAGCGGTGGCCTAGTGGTATCGCCCGCGACTTACCTACAACTTGTTGGTCGTAGGTTCGAACCACGTCAGACTCTTTATTTTGTGTAAATTATTTTGTCACCATTGCTCTCAAAACGGTGAAGGAAAACATCGTGAAGAAATTGGCATGTCGGACAAGCGAAAACTTCGAAACATGTGGCATCTAGCAACCCGCACTGGGCCCGCGTGGTAGATTACGGCCCACTCCCTCACTGAATGAAGGCCTGTGTTATGTCCTAGAAGTGGCGACATTATAGGTTGATTATGTTATATGAAGGGTGTATCTGACATCGACGTACAAACGAGTACCATGGATCCAGTACATTATTTTGAACCCCCCAGTGGTGGAATTTTGCGTCGGCTTTTCCCCGTTTTAAAAAAAAATAATATGCAGTTTTTTTCACTTCAGACCGTTCATAATTTCTAATAAAAATTAATCAATTCGTTAATTACACAAAAAAGCGCAATTTGAACAATACCAAAAAACTATCCTATCAGCTGATTTAATAGAGTTCGCATCAGGGGTCATCATCATACCTATAAACAAGCACGGCGGCACGCTTGCAACGTTCAAAGGCCGAGCTGACACTTTTTTTTTTAAACACTGCTATTTCTGTAATCGCTCAGTAACGACATAAATAACTATCATAATTTTGTCAGTGGCATGCGGTGTAACCTTTTCGCGAAGTTTGCGTTACGATGTCAGATACAGCCTGTATATATATGTTGATAATATCAACAAAATATATAAAAATATCAACTTGATATTTTTATATATTTTTCATTCGATGTTTCTATACCTATTTTTTTTCATTTGGTAGCGAAAATTCGCGCGTTTTTCCTTTGTTAGTTTTTGAATTAACTTCAATAATACTTATTTAATTCTGGGTCCATGAGGAGCCAGAGGTTAAACAATAACATTTGAATAGGTTGGTTGGTCAGGTTATGCTTGCCATTGTTGTTCTGTCATGCCGAGATACCTCCGTGCCTAGAAAACTATCTTAAGCCGTTGGCTTCGGTTGGCATTCGTGGATCTTTGACAGGTATTACGGATAGTCTGAAAGGCTGATAACCAGTTTTATGAAGGGTTACGATTTTACCCACTAAGTGGGTAGTGGAGGTCAGATCCAAAGCTGAATACTGGTATTCAGCTGCGCATATAGCATTTCTCCGCCAGCGGTATATAGCAGGCAGATGGTGATGAATATCATCATCATCATCAGCCTCTACTCGTCCACTGCTGGACATAGGCCTCTTCATGGAACGCCAATAAGCTCGATCCTGAGCAGTTCTCCGCCAGCCCCTACCAGCCACCTTTTTGATGTCGTCTCGTTTACCCCAACGGTTGTCGGGCCTGCGGCATATGTGACCAGCCCATTGCTACTTTAGCTTGCTAATCCTCTCGGCTATGTCGGTGTCTCTGGTACTCTGTCAGATCACCTCATTTTTGATGCGGTCCTTCAGAGAGACGCCGAACATAGCTAGCTGAGCGGCTTTAAACTTATGGACTAGTCTGTGTCCACGTCTCGGCTCCGTAAGTCATGACGGGTAGGACGCACTGGTTGAAGATTTTAGTCTTCAAACATTGGGGTATGGGCGACGAAAATGCCCGACGAAGTTTACCAAATGCTGCCCATCCCAGCTGGATCCTTCTATTTGCCTCCTTCTCGAAGTTGTTTTACCCTAATCGCAACATTTTCCCGAGGTATACATTTTTTTTTTATAATTATAAACTAGCGCTTGACCGCAAACCCGCCTGATGGTAAGCAGTGATGCGATCGTTGAGGGTAAAGCGCGCTAGTTTATTAAGAGCCTATTCACTCAGAAAAACT
The DNA here is from genome assembly GCA_037179545.1 of Sesamia inferens. NCBI lineage: Eukaryota > Metazoa > Arthropoda > Insecta > Lepidoptera > Noctuidae > Sesamia > Sesamia inferens. Next base: position 31,395,500 of record CM073927.1, read on the forward strand.
GAGCAAATAGGAAGGCAGACGGCAGTTGAGCGAGGTGATGCAATGTTAAACCCAACAACACGACCAACGATGCTGCGCCAAAGGGAGATTGATCTGAAGACCCTCCACGACTAAACTCCCAACACATTACACTTGGCGCATCGTACCCGGCACACATCGCAACACAACTGCTCAGACCTGTGCTCCGTACGGCTTCACCAGACATCATTCCGGAACACGACAAATCGCTTGGCGGCAAGGCTTTGGTGGGTGGTAACTTCTGCCGGCGGCCGATGTTATGGCATACCACCGAGGTATACATATTCTGAAACAACTTCGAGCGGCATACCGTATGAATATATTATGTCTTTAATCCACATAGTGTACCCATTTTCATCATCATCATCATAATCAGCCCATAATGTTCCCACTGCTGGGACACAGGCCTCCTCTCAGTGAGAGGGAGTGGGCAGTAATACCGGTGTCACATGTCTTAGATATATTTTCTTTTTTATCTAGTACAGCTTCCTCACGATGTTTTCCTTCCCCGTTTTGAGAGCAGTGGTGATGAAATAATTTACACAAAATAAATCACCTGATGGGGTTCGAACCTGCAACTTACAAGTTGTAAGTCGCGGCTAATACCACCAGGCCACCACTGCTCTCGTTGTACCCATGTTGTTTTCAGAGAAAATACGATTTTTTATAAATAAATCGTGCATAGTCATTGATAAAAAACATATACGCCTCGACTTGAGAACTGATAAATCTTTTTTTTTTATATTAACTAAACTCGTTCCGTTTGCGGTTCGCCTCTTCATTTATACCGCGTACATCGAAGGACTGGAACAATTTGCCAGCGACTGTGTTTCCATCGGACTATAATTTAACTGTCTTCAAGGCTCGAGTAAATAGGCTCTTAATGAAAGATAGAAAGAAAAATGCATTTATTGACATTACAGCATGATACATAAATTTAAAACTATAAAACTTGTCTTGTAATGCCAAAAGGGCCTCAGCTCAGCATAATGTCAGATGACAACACGAAGGGTACCATCTGACGCTGATTTTCAGCTGCAACCCACGAGTGCCATACGCCAGAATTACAAAAAATACAATAATATAAATGATATAATAATAGTAATCCAAATGATAGAAAAACTTAAACAGAATCACATAAAAATGTTGTGACATGCATAAGTGTGTGTGTGTGTGTGTGTATGTATACATGTTAAATATATTGTAATTAATCAAATAAAAAATAAGTATTCAATTTACAATAATTTTATATACAAATACGTTAGATAAATATTAATACCTAAATAAATACCTAAAAACATTAAAATTAAATAAATAAATCCGGAAAACAGAAAATACCCCCTCCCACCAATGTGGGAGGGGGTATTTTCTGTTTTCCGGATTTAAGCCATTTTATTTTATTTTCTGTGATTGCACAGAAAATAAAATAAAATGGCTTATATGGCAGATACGTCTGCTTGGAAATCTTCGAACTCTTTTTGATGACTTAAAAGATAATCTTTTAATTTCAATTTGAAAGTCGAGGAACTAATAAACTAGCGCGCTTTACCATCAACGATTGCTTACAATCAAGCGGGATTAAATTTATGAAAAAAAAAAATCGTGTTCATTGTCTCAAAAGGTAACCAGTAAGAAAACGACATCATTAAAAATCAATATCAATATTATATCACGTCAAGCATTATTGCATTACGAGCCTGCCATGATACGACACTTAATATTATTACAATATTATTACCTACAATTACGTGAAGCATCATTTTAGCGACCACCGATGCTCCTATTACAAAAACACGCGATCTAACTACCACAGCGTTTCGAAACAATTCTGTCATGCAAACTGGGACAATTTCTTAACACACAAGTCGCACGCACTTATTGAACCAGAGAAATGCTTCGCTAATTAAGTGTAAGACTGTGAGCACACTAGTACCAACAACAGTCTTGCCTGTCATAGACAAAGCTTACACGGTTGTCAAAACAGTCATTTCAGTTGTCGTCATTAGAGTGTGTGTAAGATTGGTCTTTTTTTTTTTATAAATTATAAACCAGCGCTTGACCGCAATCCCGCCTAATGGTAAGCAGTGATGCGATCGTTGATGGTAAAGCGCGCTAGTTTATTAAGAGCCTATTCACTCTAGCCTTGAAGACACTTAAATTGCATTGTGAAGGAAACACCGACGCTGGCAAATTGTTCCAGTCCCTCGATGTACGCGGTATAAAAGAGGAAGCAAAACGCTTCGTCTGGATCGCAGTGGTATCAACAACGTAAGGGTGGAAACTCGCCGTACGACGGGTCGTCCGATGATGGAACGGAGATGGGGGAATTAAATCATGCAATTCCCTTGCACACTCACCAGAATGCATCCTATAGAAGACCGAAAGGCTGGCTACTCTACGCCTGTGCTCCAGGCTTTGGAGACCGTTTCGAGTTAAGTCTGGGTCGCCAATCAGCCTCTTCGCTCGGTCTGAGCGCGATGTTTGACTTTAAGATATTTTCCTGTCCGCACTTTGAATCAGTTTCGGTATAATGATGTTAATTGTAAACGTACCCACAATACAGGAGAAATTCCTAATTAGGGACAACGTTGTTTTAAAACAAAAAATTACAGTCCCCTCTTGATACCTGTCATAATATGAGACGTGTCAAGAGTGGGGGTATGTCGTGTTTATGTTTTATTACTTACAATTATATCAACAGTTATACAATATGTAAAGAAAACCTCGTCCGACCCAAAAGGATAATAAAGGTTAGGCAGGGGCGTGCACAGAGATTTTGTTGAGGGTATGCATAGATCATCATCATCCTCATTATCAACCTTTTTATCGTCTCACTGCTGGGCACAGGTCTCCTCACATACAGAGAAGGATTGAGCGTTATTACCAGTGTAGTGTTTTAACAGAATGTATTGTAGTACAAAAATTATATTATAATACGATTCGGGTGATCCGAATTGGAAAATTATTAGGGTATGCAGTGCTTATATGCCTCTATGGAGCGCACGCGCCTGAGGTTAGGTATACAGTTACCTCGCTTTTTCGAAATAATATGTTTTTAAGGGGATGGTTTTTTAAATTTAGCCCGGCTTTGTAGGTGCTATTAGAATCAGTTAACGATACCTAACAATACCTTCACGGATCGGACAGGCTTTTCTTTACATAATGTATATTATATAATCATGTAGACAATATGATTTGGATTTGTTTACAACTAGAGTGACCTCAGCAAAAAAGGTGGATTCATGGAGATCATATATGGGATTATTTTTTTATTATTCTATTGTATTTACATGTACATGTACGTTTTTGCGTTTAATAATAGCGTCCTTATTGAGAATTTCGCTAATAGCACGGGCTAAAAAAAACGTGCAATTAAAAAAATTAATGATTATAATAATGTGACTGAAGTAGAAAAAGAACGAGTGTGCTTATGACCACACGACTGAAGTGAAACTTCTTTTGCACCATCTGTATGTATATATATATATATATATATATATATATATATATATATATATATATATATATATATATATATATATATATATATATGTGTGTGTACAATATATACATGTATATACATATACATATATTAATTTTCTATAAATATTTAAATTTATTTCATGCTTTCATTTATAAATTAATATTTTTGCATAGACCACCAATTTAAAAAAAAAAAAAAAAGTGGATTCCCTCGGGGCCAAAAGGTCGGGCTCTTCCTCCTGAATCAGGGGACCCCAAACTCGGGTAGTCCACGACCTCTGGTTCCCGAGATAATCCACGGGGGGGTGAGGTAACTAAAGGGGGTCGGGGAGGGGGATAGGTTTCGTGGGGTTGCGGGGGGGAGGGGGAGGGGGAGAGGAGGGGAGTGGATTCCCTCAGGGCCAAAAGGTCGGGCTCCTCCTCCTGATTCAGGGGACCCCAAACTCGGGTAGTCCACGACCTCTGGTTCCCGAGATAATCCACGGGGGGTGAGGTAACTAAAGGGGGGGGGTAGATTTCGTGGGGTTGCGGGGGGTAGGGGAGAGGGGGAGAGGAGGGAGTGGATTCCCTCGGGGCCAAAAGGTCGGGCTCCTCCTCCTGATTCAGGGGACCCCAAACTCGGGTAGTCCACGACCTCTGGTTCCCGAGATAATCCACGGGGGGGTGAGGTAATCAATGAGGGGGGTCGGGGGGTGTTCGCAGCGTCATGTTCTCGAAGAAATTCATAGTTCTTAATCAATCAAGGTACTTAGCTTAATAATTGAGCTTATGAGACTCGAAAGCAATTTGTGTCTTTGTGTCCAATTATCGTATTGTGACGATATCTTAAAGCTTCTATACTTTCAATTATATGAGAAATGTTCAGCAAAAATATATAAAACAATATAAAGGCCAGAACAGAACGAAATTTATAAATTTATTTGTGCTCTTAGGTAATCAATTGTTAACAAATCTTAAAAAGATCCAAAAAATATATATTGCCTTCGGCGAGATGCGAACTCACAACTTCATACTCGACTCAATTGTTAACAAATCTTAAAAAGATCCAAAAAATATATATTGCCTTCGGCGAGATGCGAACTCACAACTTCATACACGACAGGTCATGCAATATTTACATGAGCCAACTCCTTGTTTGTACTACAGACGAAATAGGACTATACTCTGCTTCCGTTCGCCTTCATCATTTTTTTTCCTATCATTTTTCGTAACGTTTTCGCTAGTTTACTCCCCAAGTCAAGCGTGCCTAAAGAAGTTTCACTTCAAAAATTGTACTACTTATTGGAGGCCACTCTATAGTACTGTGTTGACATTGTATTGCTGTTCATATCGCAGTTGACTAATATAACTGAGCATTTCTCAAAATTTTTGACCATAGGCATAATGTTAATGTCCCATGTTTTGCCTTTGATTATTTTTATAACTGTGATTTTATAAGCAAATGCATGATTGTCATAACTGTGTCGATATTATTAAATTATCTGATAAAAATTCAAAACAGTGTAGAAATTGATAATTTAATTTGAAAATTAAATATTCCGATAACAGGGAAATTTTCGTAGTACTGATAATACTTTGTCCCGTTGTGACCTCATTGCTTTCGAACTAATTTATTTCCATTATATTCCTACGAAGCTCTACGTAAGTTATAGTCAGGGAACTGTTTATATGATCTCAAATTTGATGCTATATTGAGATTTTAGTAAAATACGTCACAAATTTAAAAATTTTAAAAATAATTCTGTCCTATAAAAAGTTCCAAAACGGAATTCATATTTTGTTACCAAATATTTTAATCGAAAAATGTTTTAAATGAAAAAAATATTATTTTTTTACTCTTGGCAACACTGTTTAACGACATTTCACTTGGCCATTTTGTTGTAATGTCATTTCGGCGTCGACAACAGCCGCGATAGCACTGCACGCTGCCTGCTGCGACAAACTCCCTCTGGATTTTGTTACGCTGTCTCAAGGTAAGTTTAAGATAAATAATGTTTTTGTTAAAATTGATTAATAGTTGACGATTATACTTCACTTTGCTGTAAACTTCTTCCTTCAACTTTGGTTTTTGACTTATATTTTGTTATTTTGAAAATCTAAAACCTCTACTTCGTTACTTCTGTTTTTGTTACTTTTGCGTGGTAACGTATAATCGGAACGCAGGGTAACAAAAAAGGATTTTTTAAAGCCATGTACACATACATCCCATGATATGTAATATTGCTTTCATTCCTAAGAATTTTTTTTCTTAAATTGTGTTCAACTACACATATTATTAAACTTTAAAACTATGCACTATTTAATTTTGTAATAATAATTAAAAATACACTCTCATCATTTCCAAAAAAAAAACTGGGGTTGCGTTAACTACGCAACCCCAGTTTTTTTTTTTTTCATTCATCAGATGACCGAAACACTACAGTACTTACTTTGTTTTCGAATGGATTTTTATAGTATGTAGTGCATTGAATTGTTAATGAGGTGAGCAGTGGGAAGACCCTGGCGTAACAACTGGTTTACCTATGCTATTCAGGCTCATTTTCACCAACTAAATAAACGTCCGGTAGGGCAAAATGGCTGTTTATTATGAACTAAAACCACCAATACTCAAAAGTAAGCATTATATTTGGAAGTTGGAATTGGGAATCAATCGTTTTAGGAACAGCAATTCCAAATAAACCCCCTTATTCATAAACGCTGCTTAAAGTTAACTAGTGATTAGCGATTTTTTAAACATACAATTTAGACGCTTGCAGGTCACATAACTTTAAAAATCGATTATGAATAAACCCCTTAAACACTGTGGTGTTTATTCATAAAGGATGATTTAAGCTAAGTGACCTTATTAAAAGGTCAAAAATGTACCTATGGTTAAAGAATCGCTAATCACTCGTTAACTTTAAGCAGTTTTTATAAAGAAGGGGGATAATGTTTAGCGTCGGAAATTTTTGGTTTTAGTTTACGATAAACAGCTGTTTAGCTTATCTTATTGGTGAAAATGGGCCTTAGTTTGTTTCTTTAATATCGCGCACATTCGAGCTTCAACTCAATATATTGAAAACTGCTAACAGGATTGATTCGAGATCAATGTCGTCATTACAGTTTACAGTTGACATCATTGTCGTGTTTAGGTATTTATATTTATTAGTTAGTTAAGTTGACAAATAAATTGTATTATATTGTCTGCAGGTGACAGAAGTCAATTACTGTAAAAAATATAAAAGGCCCAGTACTTGGAAAATATCCGGAAACTTAATAGTTGGTTCAGGTATAAACAGTTACATTGTTAATTTATCCTCGCAATAAAATAATTTTATTAACAAAAATGCCGCTAACCGCGGCTGAGAAAATGAAAAGATATAGGGAGCGCTTAAAATTAAATCCAGAAAAACTTGAAGAGCAAAGAAAGAAAAACTTAGAACGAATAAAATCTAAATATAAATACAAGAAAGTATCAGAAATGTCTGAGACAGAAAAAATTATGAAGAGAAAAGAATGGAGAGAAGAAAAACGAAGGCAAAAAGACAAGAAGAAAACTAGCGAACAAGAATCGAATACCGGAAGCACATCAAAAGGTTCCAGTTCCAAGAAATCGAGAATTAACTATAAACAAAAATACATGGCCGCTCAGAGTAGTATTATATGTTTACATCGATCCTTAGAAACCATGAGGAAGAGATTATATCGATTACAAAAAAATCACTTACAAGAAAAGAAAAAAAGTGAAGGAGAACTTAATAAGCTAAAGGCTAGGAATGAGATTTTAGAAGCTTCCTTAAAGTCGACCTACAAACTATGTGAAACTAATAAAGAGAGAGATGTTATAAAAAAAATTGCTTCTAACGATCTCGTGAAAAATAGTAAAGCTAAGTCATTAATTTCAAAACAAATAGGTTTAGTAGCACGAGTTCGAGATAAGACAACTTCGAATAGGATTTTGAAATTCAAAAATTCCATAAGAGATTTTTATATCAGAGATGATGTGAGCAGAGCCACCTCTGGCAAACGAGAATGTAAAACTTTCAAGAAGAACAAACAACAGATAAGGTACCTTAATAATTCATTACGAATTTTATACCAAAAATATAAGTCAGAAGGTGGCTCTGCATCTTTTGCATCTTTTTGCCGGTATAGACCATTTTACGTAATTTCACCTAACTTAAATAATCGAAACACTTGTCTCTGTGTTAAACACAGCAATATGAGTTTTAAGTTGGCGGCTCTTAAACATCACAAAGTGATTGATATTAATAATACTCATGATCTTCTGAAGAAAGTAGTATGTAATACTCAATCATTCGCGTGTATGTATGGCAAATGCGAAAAATGTAAATCTATATCTTTAAACTACACTTTGGAAAATGATAAATCATCTCAAGAGATTACGTGGCAAATGTGGGAAATTCAGAATCAGACTTATAAAAAACGAACAGGAAATGACGATGAACAGGAACTGAAAACTAAAAGGACTGTTAAAACAATTAAAAAAGGGACTATTACAGAACTAATAAAAATATTTGAGGATTCCTTAAAATTATTTAAAATACACAGCTTTAATATGTGGCACCAAACAAAAATCTATAAAACCTGTACTGAAAATTTAGAGGACCATGAAATGGCTGTGCATTGCGACTTTTCTGAAAACTACGAGTGCAAAATGGCCGAAGAAGTGCAAGCAATGCATTTCGGTGCCTCCAAAGTGCAAGTCACATTACATACGGGGGTTATATTTTATAAAGGGGGGCAGAAGTCATTTTGTACTGTGTCCCCCTCCAGTATACATCAGCCACATGCCATATGGGCTCACCTGAAACCTGTTATAGAACTCGGGAAATCCTTAGTTCCAAATTTAAAGAAAATTTATTTCTTTACCGATGGCCCTAGCTCACAATACCGTCAGAAAAATAACTTCTTTCTTATTAAATATTTTTCGTCTTTTTACAATCTTCATATTTCTTGGTCATATTTTGAAAGTGGGCATGGAAAGGGTGTGGCTGATGCTATTGGAGGGGTTGTTAAAAGGGCTCTTGACAGGCAAGTCGCATATGGAAAAGACATAACAGATGCTAATGATGTGTTCTTGACGTTGGAATCTTTTGTTAAAGCTATAAAAGTGTTCTACATATCCGAAACAAAAATCAACGAGATCAGTCAACTTATACCTGCGGGCCTAAAAACCATAAAAGGGACATTGAGCATTCATGAAGTGATTTCCTTAGCAGGTGGTGATGAAATTCAACATCGCATCCTCAGTTGTTTTTGTAGTAAAGAAATCTGTCGTTGTTATTATCCAGAAATACATAAATACCAAAATTTTTCTTTTAATGTTGACCATGAATCTGAAAATAATGAGCCTACAGACAATCAAACGTTATCGTCAAAATTAAATGAATTACCAATTCTAGACCCTGAAATGGTAGATGATTTGCCATTATTGTGTATTGATAATGTGGACCTAGAAGTAAACGTTGCTAGCGAAAATAATTATGCCAGAAATCGCGATGATTTTACTTTAGACCTGAGTGATATAGATTCCAACCCAATTATTGAGAAAATCGACGATGATGATGAACACAAGTTAATGAAAAGCAAAGAAAATGTTTCGCCTAATATTTCATTTAATATAATAAATCCGTATCCTTCAACGTCTAAAGATTCGTATCCTGCAACTTCTAACGTAAATCGGGATCCATTTAAAAACTCAAAACTTAATACACGTGCCGCAAAAAAATCATTGCAGATTACTGTGACAAGACAAACGGCTTGCAATAAGTGCAAAAATCCAACGTCATTGTATTATTTGGTAAAATGTATGTCTTGTAAAAAATATTACTGTGACAAGTGCGCACATGGACAAGCATATTTCGATTACATTTGTGATTTTTGTTTTGAGGGTTATTAAATTAATGTTGTACCGCTTAACTGAGTCGAATCGTTAGGTAAGTGTACGGGTTGCGAGAAGAAATGACTGATAGCGAAACAGACAGTTCTGTTCTGTGAGCCACGTAGCATTACCATTTACTTTATCAGTTTATTGATTATTTTTTTAATTTATAGGTACAAAACCACAGCGTGTGTATCAAAATGGTGATTTACTTCGAAATTGATAAATTCTTGAACAAGACAGACCTTTTTACTTGTATCAAATATAATATTGCTTGGCCCTGGTCGTCGACACATTTCGTATTGTCAGAAAAATGTTTTGGTTGCGGAAGTGCAACTAATAATGTATTGCAAAGTATTCATCCTCACTTTGTATCAACGATGAATCTTGAACAGATCAGGCTTTTACTAGAAAATAATTTATTTTGGTGTAAGGCTTGCAAAAGTTTCAGTGTTTACGACCACTACCCTGAGGATGAGTGTGTGTTTTGTAATGTTTGATTTTTTAACTTATTTTAAACTTTTTACTAATTTTAAGTGTATGTAACATTAAATACAATTTGCAATGGCATTTAAACATAAATATTTCAGACCAAAGAGAATTAAGACTTAATACCTATAAGTATTATAAGTTTACAGCGCATCACAGACACAGTATTATCAAATAATTATACTTAATATTTTTTATACCAATCTTAGAACCTCCTCACACGCATCTATAATATACTTTTACATATTTCATATTCCACAAAATTTAATATTTTGCTAATCTTTATATCGAAAATATGTGCCATTTTAATATATATTATAGCTGTGTCTGTAATGCGTTTACTACGTGTTTAGGCTATTGGTTAATAAGTTCTACAGGGCTGTTATTTTTTTAATTGGTTATAAGTATTGGAATAATTTTAAGTGTATATGTGATTAAAAAAAGAATTGTGTTCTTAAGACATAATAACAAAATATTGATTTAACCAAAGAAGATTAAGGCTATAAATTTTATTAGAGATACTTAGCTTTTAAGTTTTTAATATGCTTCCTTAGATCCATTTAAATAAACAATTATTATTTTAGAAATGTTTATATCTATCATTTTTCTGTTGATATTCATTTACTTCTTTCGTTTCTATTTTATGATAGTGAGTGAAGTATGTGTGCTAAGCCTTACATTTACAATTTTGTTACCAACACTTCTTGTTTTGTTACTGTCCCAAATAAAGCTGAATAATTATGTTTTATATCTTTTTAATTTCTTTAGGTATAAACTCAAAAAGCGCTTGACTATAAAATTCATTATAGATATATTTTTTTTATAAATGGGAAATATAGCATGCATCTTTTTTTATATAGAAAAACGAAACTTAATCATTAGAAAATGGTCTAACGGTTACAAAAACTAGTAGTATTGCTAAAAAACAATTTACTTTATTATGATTTTACAATGTTTCATTTGTGAAAATGTTGTTTTGTTTATAATATATACAGCAAAATATAAACTTATAGTAAAAGTTGTGTATATGTTCAAAGTTTTCACATTTTTCCGAGTAACAAAATAAGAACTCTAATTTTGCCCTTATGTAATATTTTTCGAGATATTTGGTATAAAAACTTAAATAAAACAAAAACCAAACCAAAATTTAAAATCTGTATAGGTTTAACTAGCTTAATTTATAATAATTCTTCTTAAATATCCATATTTTAATTATAGACGATTTTAAAGACCATGGTCAAAAATTTTGAGAAATGCTCAACTAGTTATTTAGTTAAACACCTACCCTTTTAACTAAACGGAAGCTGGTCGCGAATTGGTGAATTGAATTAGGATTAGGGGTGCTTAGGTTAGAATTGTGATCTGCTGAGTGCGAGCAGAGAGAGCCAAGCGAGGCGAGTACTACTTTCATAGGCCAGGAGGTTGACTAAATGGCTAAATTCTCGGTGGCAGCCCGTAACATCGGTTGCCGGCAGAAGTTATCACCGACTAGACAAAGTCTTGTTCCGGCATGATGTCTGGGGAAGCCGTACGGAGGACGGGTCTGAGAATGCACCAAATGTTGTTGTGTCGGGCTTGGTCGTGGGTCTCCAGATCAATCTCTCTCTGGCGCAGCATCGTTGGTCGCGTTGTTGGAAACATTGCATCACCTCGCTCAACTGCCGTCTTCCTTTCTATTCACTAAGTTTTTGAAGTGAATGGGCTTAATAAACTAGCGCGCTTTACCATCAACGATTGCATCACTGCTCACAATGAGGCGGGATTGCGGTCAAGCACTAGTTTATAATTATTAAAAAATAAACGCCATTATTGCCTTCCGTCAAGCGTCAGTCTGTCTGAGACAGTTTTGATTCAGTCAGCACACATCCTTATAGCTACCTATTAGTTTTAATTAGTGTCCGACCGAAACTGGTTTTTCTGCCGAAACCGAAACCGAAACTGAATCTTCGGCCAGAGCTTCAGTTTCGGCCGAAACCGAAACCGAAACCGAAACTCACGTATCTAAGTATAAAATTTCTTAAAATACTGAAATTTGGAGAATTTTAGGTACCTATTATTTTGCATTAATTAGGGCATGAAATGGCAACACAGTATATTAAGTTTGTTGTAGTTATTTATTTAACATAATATAAAAAAATATATCTATTAATAACATTTTTATTATTTCGACAAATTAATATTATATTCATAGCAAAATTTTGAATCATTTCACAATAATCAAATCAATAATTTGAAATTATGTTTCATTTACAATCTCTTTTTTACATGTGACTTGATTTGTTAATACAAAAAACTTACTTGTAATCAGTTCCATCAATGTTTACGTCACGTCGGACGCACACGCACTTAGTTTTATTGCTACAGAGAGCCATCCGAACGGCGCACGACAATTCCCGAACAGGGCCGACCGACAGCGTCCGTCAAGGCGTTGCCGCGGGACACGAAGTTGGGCGAACGCGATCGTGCGGAAACTTGCGAAATAAGTTTCGGTTTCGGCAAAAGTTTCGGCCTATTTTGGCCGAAACCGAAACTGCCACCGAAACTTGATTTTTGGCCGAAACTCGGCCGAAACCGAAACCGAAACCGAAATTTCGGTCGGACACTAGTTTTAATGGACTGATTCGGAAGACAAGTTCAGTTTAGTATGTAATATTGATGATTGACACTCTTTTTTAATGTTACTTTTTAGTTTTAACAACCTGTCCATACAAATTAGTGCTTAATCAAACCGGTTATTGGTAATAATTTCTTATTAGGGTTCCGCGTTGCTATCACTAATTGGTTTTATATCTAATCGTCTGTCACAGGACTCTTATCTCAGGAATGTAACATTAAGCAGATTTGTAGATTGGCTAGTTATCTTATATAGCAGTTAACGTATAGCAGCGTTTTTCAAACTTTGTTTTACTGTGACCCGCTAAATTTTATACTCCTCTTTCGTGTGTATTTTTTGGACCTAACTAAAATAGGTATGTATTAAGTAAAATAAAACACAAATATTGCGAACATTATGTAGGTATAATACAATAATACACGCGCGGGTATAGAAAGGGCAACAAAGTGCGACTGAAACAAAAGCTAGCTACACGGTTTGGTGGTAGGCCATAACATCGGCTGCCGGCAGAATTTACCACCCACCAGGCAAAGTCTTGCCGCCAAGCGATTCGTCTTGTTCCGGCATGATGTCGGGTGAAGCCGTGCAGAGGACGGGTCTGGGGACTGCCTCTGGGGCAGTATCGTTGGTCGTGTTGTTGGGTTTAACATTGCATCACCTCGCTCAACTGCCGCCTTCCTTCCTATTCACTCAGTTTTTTTTTTAGTGAATAGGCTTAAGGAACTAGCGCGCTTTACTATCAACGGTTGCATCACTGCTTACCACCAGGTGGGATTGCGGTCAAGCTCTAGTTTATACTGAATAAAAAAACGCGTGCGCATGAGTGCTCCCCTCCCGGTCCCCGGGCGCGCCTTTAGTTATAACACCTACAATCAGCCCGTCGAGTGATCATCATTGTCTCGTTAGTCTAGAAATTAAATCGACCATCTCCTAGTACTTATTCGAAGTTCGTCGCATTGCCTTCGCATCGCTGCGACCCGGTATTTTTCTTTGGCGACCCGGTGGGCGATTCCGGGTCGCGACCCGCCTGATGGGAAACGCTGGCGTATAGAATTTAGTGTTCGTACTGCTGAGATACAGGAGAGTAATTGCGTAATACAATATCAGTAGTTCAAAGTAGTAGCACTATCAGTAGTATCAGTAGCAAAGGGTTTTACCACAGCAACATTCATTGCGTTGCCTACGTTTGTGAGGAGACACGTTTTTCGAACGTATGCAGCAATGGATTAGCAATGTGTTTCAAAATGATTTAAATTGTTAGTAATAGTGTGTCATGCAGTTAGGGTGCTGGTCTCCTCTCAGTGAAAGAGAGCAATACAAGTGTTCAGTTGACACTGTATTAGTGTCAACTGAACACTTGTATTGATCTCTTTACTATATAATTTACTATACTATTACTATACTATACATGCCTTAATTCCCCCATCTCCGTCCCATCATCAAACCACCAGTCGTACGACGAGTATCCATCCTCACTTTGTTGACATCACTACGATCCGGACGAAGCGTTTCGCCTCGTCTTTTTTACACCAGATACATCCATCAGATAAAAACAAATATAAAAAGAAATTAAGTTCAAATAAAAAGTGTAAAGTCAGTTATAAAAAACTAGCAAAAAACATCAAAATCAACTCAAAATCAAAAGTCATTTATTCATATTAGGCTGCTGTTCATTTAAAGTAACTCATTACCGTATACAATATTTAGTATAGTAATACAAGAGAACACAAGAAAAACAATCTTATTATGGCGGGGGAGATATCCGTCGGCTCAGTCCTGAGGATGCTATTGCGACTGCCCCTTATTCTGCTCAGGAGTGAGGCTGTTTTGCGGACCCCGTCAGGATGTGCTGACATCTCTTTGGAGCGCGCGTGAAACACAACGCGCCGTAGACCCGGGACTTGTTTTTACAGGGCAGCGAGCTGCCCATCGCTTGTTACCCGCAAGCCCGTGCCTACGGTGGCCGGAAGTCCGATGTTGTCTCCCGACCAGGGCGTCTCCTGCGGAGGCTAGAGGCGTGAGGGCGCTGGGATTCCCGCTCCCTCACGCGCTCCGCTTCCTCCTTTGCCAGCACCACTGCTTTGCAGATGACAGTCTGCCATGCACTCTCGCTCCGGACCATGCCCTGGACCTGAGCCGGACGCGAGATATCGTCGCCGATCACCGCCACGAGGACACGGCGGTGCTCTACCCAAGCCGGGCTGACCTCCACCGTGTCCTCAGGGCGATCCACACAGTGGTGATACCCTGGCGTGTCCTCCCGCCTTATACGGAACAGGAGCCTCTCGAAAGAGCCGCGTCAAGCGGAAGGTGAGGGCGCCGTGGCGCCTCTCTAGCCACTCCTCAAAGTTGGGGACTTACCGCCGCTATTGTGGCGTGCGGAATGTTAGTAAGGAATAATTTACATATATACATTAAGAGATCACAACTCAACTAATTTATAATCTTAACTTATTTGCCAAAAACGTAAACAAATAAAAGTTTACGTGAAAAATAACTTTAAGTCCTACATCATAAAGCTTAGCTTAGCTTTCACTGCTACATCAATCACTCTTATAACTTGTTACGTGCTAGTTATTTTAAAATCTACTTTAGTCATTGAAACAATGTGGAATACGTCAGATATATCATACTGACTGTTATATAATAGGAGGCGAACCTGTTGCCATCAACTGGGCATAAATCCAGACTTCGAGCTACTACTGAGAAATTCTAGATAGAAAAAAACCCAACATTACTTTGTGCGACCTGGCAATCGAATCCAGCACCCTAATGCCTAACACACTTTGAAAAAAATAATAAAGCTTAACCATTACTCCATATGTTCGAAAATGTTTCTTTTCAACAACGTAAATAACGCAATGAATGTTGCTGTACTATCAAAACGATAACTCATTGTTTCTGACTATGTGTTACTCAGTTACCCTACTTGACGTCATGCTTAACAGTCCCACTTTCAACCACTAGACCACCGAGGCAGTCACTAAAGTAAAACTAGATTTTGCTGTCAAAATAGGCCACTACATTTTTTGTTGGTTTCGTAGTTTTAGTTGTAGCAGTACCTACAAACGCCACAAAATGAACGACGCGTCATACTGACGTCACACGAATTCTACATCTCGCAATCAGAGTTTACCGTGCAATTAGCATACATACAACTTGCCAATTTCAACCGTTGGGCAAGTGCCCGCCAGACATAACACCCGTCTGGTCGGAGGATCCTCCCATTTCTACGGAGGATGAGTGAACTTTACTCCCTGTTCCTCATGCCGCACATAATAATTTATACGGCTTCTATATCTAATAACTAGCGGCCGCCAGCGACTTCGTTCGCGTGGAGTTTGTTATGCTCCGCTCCTATTGTTTGCAGCGTGATGTTATATAGCCTAAAGTCTTCCTTTAGGCTATATAATGAGCTATCCTAACGCAAAAAGATTTTTCAAATCGGACCAGTGGTTCCTGAGATTAGCGCGTTCAAACAAACAAACTCTTCAGCTTTATACAGTATGTTAAGAAAACCCTGTCCGACCCATAAGGATAATAAAGGTTAGGTAAACACATGACCAAATATAATATAAAATTTTACGTATTCATCATAGTACCAATACAAATGAATTTTGAAATAATCTTTTTTTCCCGCGAATTAATTCCAATTTCCCCGAAATTTGGTAATTTTTAAAAAGTGACAACACCGGTATTATTATGAGCGAATAGCGATGCGACCACGTGCCGCGTGTTCTGCCGCCCGCCCCCCGCTGGCGGCAGGCGAAGGGTGGTCAACGCACATTTATTAAGTTACCTCCTTTTGCGAAATAATACTTATTTATTTTTTTTAGGGGGATTTTTTTTTTTAAGTTTAGCCCGGTTTTGTATGCATTAGTAGAATCAGTTATCGATACCTAACAACACCTTTACGGGTCGGACAGGGTTTTCTTAACATACTGTATATTAGTATAGATTTATAAGTAATACATTTGATTTATAGTACACTGAATTGTTAAACAGAGAATAAACAATGGCGCCTCTTCTCTTGTTCACAAACTAAACAAATTTTAGGTTCAGTGTACCTTTATCTTCATATTTCATTAAGAAAAGGATAGAAGATAACATTTTAGTTGAATCCTGTCAAATTAAGATACGCCAGTTTACGTCAGGAGCGCACTAATTTGACAGGTCTAAACTAACATTTTATATTCTGTCCCTTTCTCTTTTACAAATACTAAAAATCATCTAAATTTTATTAATTCATTCGAAACAAAATAAATAAAAAAGGAAAATAATAAGACATAAAAATAATAAATGTCAGGAAATTTCGTCATGGACAAGTCAATTGAAAATTTATAAATATGTCAAACAATAACCATAAATTAAAAACAAATCAAGTCAATAACCAAATACAATAATGTCATCTCTCATTATTAAATAGCATGTCATATATAAATTCGTTTACACTGTAATAGGCCTGTTCCACGAGATTTTCTTTAACTTTATGCTTAAATATATTATAGCTTATGCTTTCTAATAATTGTTTTAGTAGGTGATTACAAACGCGTGGCGCCATACAGAGTACACTATTTTTCATCAATGCACTTTTGTGTTGAGGACAGTTAACTTTTAAATTGTGACGTTTACTTTTATAATTTTCGTACATCGTTAAATTATATCCTATCGTTTCAAGTCAAAATTACATGTTTTACAATGTAAATTGTACATATAAATAGTCCCTCGGTAAGTTTTAATTACCTAACAAAACTGACCCGTTTACCGCTTACCTCAGATCGAGACAAACCAATAAATTTCTATCTCTCGGCTTCCTTTAACTACTGCATTTAAACGATCGTTAACGTATTAATTCACTGAACCGACGTTTTATCAAAGTAAATTAGCATTATTTACGTAATGTACTGAATTCCCATGAGAAAATAAGATGGTTGAATATGATAAGCCGTCATAATGATCACGGAATCAAATTGTATGTCAGGTATTATTGACACGCGTTTGCATAAATATAGTTTCGTTTACTTCGCCTTCGATGCTGCATTTGCCACTGAGTACCGAGACTGTTCAAAATATCAGAATCACGACCAGACTTAGTCATATATTTTGTAAGCTTGTAATGTCCATTACCTGAAAGATGAACTGTTGTTTCTAAATTCGACGTTTCAAAACTGTGATTAATTTGAATAAATGACTTTCCTATGATACACTTAACGTACATATTTATGATTTGATCTATGTAAATAGTACACTATAGACTACCTACATTATTTCTCTCTCCTTCCCCTTAGTATTCCATCCAAAGGTTGCCTGTAAAAGATCGCTCTTAGCGATAAGACCGCCCATTATGACACCCTTTGTAAAATATATTTTATATTTGTTTCTGTAATCTATATGGTGTACATAATAAAGAGTATTCTATTCTATTTGATTTTTTCCCGAGACCAGCCGAAAATAAGTTCTCAAATTTATCTCAATAATTTTGGTGGACTTTTTTCGCAATCAGTCTTATTTATGTACTTGTTCCACGCCTTTCAAACGTTCTCTCAACTCAAAAATGTTAATATAAACAAAAATATATTCTAATTTTTGCTGTCTTTCAAAATCTTGCATTTTGATAAAACCATTATTGAAATCGTTCTCGTATTTTTTCCTGTCGATGAAAAATCTATCAAGATTCATTATCAACTATCCCATAAAGTTGCAGAATCAGCTGAAAAATGTTCCCACCTGGTCCACTGGCCTGCGAGAGTGTCTGCAGTGTCATTCTGTAACGCGGTGAATACTTAGGTGACGTGAACATGGAGTGTGCTGCCTTACTAGCTGGTGTTTACGGATTGGAACTATTGAGAGCTCATTTTAAGTTTACATCATAATACTTTTTACAAAATGGTAGCTTGGTTGTTGTCAAATGTATTCGAATGTTGGGTTCTTCTTGGGTTAAGCTAGTGCTTAACCGCAATCCCATCTGACAGTAAGCAGTGATGCAATCGTGGATGGTAAACCGCGCCAGTTTATTAAGAGCCTATTCACTCAAAAAACGCTGAGTGAATAGAAAGTAAGAAGCAGTTGAGCGAGGTGATGCAATGTAAAACACAACAACATGATCAGCGATGCTGCGCTAGAGGGAGATTGATCTGGAGACCCTCCACGACCAAACTCAAACACAGTAACATTTGGCGCATCGTACCCCTATATTCTTCTATATAGTTGATTAAAACCCCTTTTTGTTTTGTCCACAGATATTTCGTCAGCACAGTTCTACAATTCCAAATCTACCGGGCAGTATGCGAGCGGACCGGCCAGTTCATACCCGGCGACCCATCGCGACCTCTCCACAAATGTGACTTCTACAGGAATCCTGAAGCTGGAAAGATTCTAACGTGAGTAAATTTGATTGAGTCAGTGAAGGAACTTGTAGATAGTGTGCATGATGTTATGTAAAGGCGTAACTTCTATATAGAATAAATATAGAAGAAAGGTAGGGAAGGCAATCACGTCCACAAACCTAAACAATTTAGTTATGTAGACCCGCCGCACGGCGAGAATTCACCCTTACGTTGTTCCGATCTGATCCGATCCGATCCACTACGATCCGGACAAAGCATTTCTGCTCGTCTTTTATACCACGTATTTCGCGGGACTGGAACAATTTGCCAGCGGCGGTGTTTCCGTCTGACTACAATTTAAGTGTCTTCAAAGTTAAAATGTATAGGCTCTTTATAAACTAACCCTTTACCATCAACGATTGCATCACTGCTTACCATCAGGCGCGATTGCGGTTACTAGTCTAAAATTTAAAAACATGCAGAAAGTAGTTCTTTAACAGTTGTTACGGGTCATCAGAAGTCCGTCATCAGTCTGACCACCAATTTTACCAAAGGGAGGTTAGTATACCCAATAACTGGGTTGTTCAGGTCAGATAAACAGTCGTTCCGTGTGAAATAATGGTATTTAGCAGAATCCGGTCAAACTAGAAGCTGACAACAACATAGTTGGAAAAAGTCTAGGTAGGCGGATGACTAAACTAATATTTATCTTCTGTCCTATTCTTAATGACGCAGAAAGAATAAGGCGAACTAAAGCTAAAGGACATGGCTAAACTGAAGTATGGAAGAGACACCTCAACGAAAATGCATGTATATACAGGATTCCTAGAAATATATAATACTGAATAGCTGAAAATTTATACTTTGTAATTGAAAGGGTTTAGGAACTTTTCATATCTGCACAATTTTGAAAAATAACGCGTACTACGACAAAGGAACAATAACATTACTTTAAACTTTTATCTAGCCGTTTTAATGTGTCTGGAGCGATTTTTATTGACAATTGTGTTTTTCACTACTGATTTTGCGCTAAGGTACTTAAATTAAATATGTACAAAGAGGTAATTGCAAGAAAAGAACTTGATACAACGGATTTACGATACTCTCTGGTCTTGTCATGTCAAACCAAAATAATGCATAAAAACAATTGAGGAACTATTTAATTTTTATTAATTCACGAAAGTTAAAAGAAATTTTTAAACACTAAACTATTCATGAATGAATATTTAAATATTAGGTGTTAGTGTCAAATTCCTATTCGTTTAAAACCAAGCTGGGGCAGCCGTTTAGCCATCTATTTTAGTTCAGTTCGTGAACAAGGGCATCAGGGCCAGAATCTCATGTAACACTCTCTTTCACTTTGTATTATTTTAATCTCTAAAGTCTCCAAGAATTTAAATCTGATACAAACTGATAACCACCTCAATAAAAAGCGATAAAGCGATAATGGCGCCGATTCTGATGTTTACAAACTAAACTAATTTTAAGTCATGTGCACATTTTTCTTTCCATTTCGTTAAGAAAAGGATAGAAGATAACACTTTAATTTAATCTTGTCAAATTAAGATACTCCATAGGCAGAGGAGACCTGTGCCCAGCAGTGGGACGATAAAAAGGTTGATGATGATGATGATGATAGGCAGTTTAGACGCGATTATACAGCATGTTAAGAAAACCCTGTCCGACCCGTGAAGGTGTTGTTAGGTAACGATAACTGATTCTACTAATGGATACAAAACCGGGCCAAACTTAAAAAAATCCCCCCAAAAAAATAAATATTATTTCGCAAAAGAGGTAACTTAATAAATGTGTGTTTAGCACCCTTCCGTGGGCGGCGGGCGGCAGGGCACGCGGCACGTGGTCGCATCGCTATTCGCTCATAATAATACCGGTGTTGTCACTTTTTTTTAAATTACCAAATTTCGGGGAAGTTGAAATTAATTCGCGGGAAAAAAAGATTATTTCAAAATTCATTTGTATTGGTACTATGATGATTACGTAAAATTTTACATTATATTTGGTCATGTGTTTACCTAACCTTTATTATCCTTATGGATCGGACAGGGTTTTCTTAATATACTGTATACATGGCGACTAAAACTACGCTAGTTTACGTCAGGAGCTCAGTAGGCCTAGTATGAGTTTTCAATACGAAACTCGTTCGATCGTATCGAGCGCGTTTGGCGCTCTCATTGGTTGAGAGTTCTTACGACCTTGAAGCGGGCCAATCGCTGAGTCAAACGCGCTCGATATCGACGATTGAGTTTCGTAATGAAAACTCATACTAGGCCTACAGATCACTAATTTGACAGGTCTAAACTGACAATTTATCTTCTGTCCTTTTGTTAACGAAATGGAAAGAAAAAGTTGCACTTAACTTCAAATTTGTTTAGTTTGTGAACAACATAATTAGCACCAATAGCTTTGATATTGATCAATATGTCTAATAATGTAAATTTTACACAAGCCGTAGATATTATCTCGGAACGTGAAGCCGAGCGGCCTTGACCGTAACGGTTGCATTTGAATTACTCACGTTTTGGTCTACCATTGTAAGACTAGTTGAATTTAGCGGATATGGCTGTTTTTGAAATGAAAACATCTTAAGCGGTATTTAATTATTCCAGTGCTGGAACACAGGCCTCGTTTGACTGGGTGGTCCTTAATCCACCACGTGGGACCAGTATAGGTTGGTCGATGTCATTAGTTCATTTTTTTTTTACTCTACCAATATAGTTGATCATTCAATGAGCAGTTTTCCAGAAGCTTTCCTATGTCATGCTTAGAAGATTGTTGTTGGCACATTTTTTATTTGTTTAAAATAATCAAAATATGACTTATTACTACATTCTGTCAAAAGAATATCAAAATTTATGGTAGCGCCATCTCTTGATGACTTTTGAAACTAACCTATAAAAAAAACTGCTCATTGCCATCAGCCACGCACAAATCCAGACTTTGATTTGCTACTGGTTCTTTTAATGTTCTGTAGTCCATTCACAATAGCATTAGAAAGAAGTTATAAAAAGGTTTTTTTTAGGATACACTTTGTAATAAAATCACAATATTACTGTCATCATTATCAACCTTTTTATCATCCCAGTGCTGGGCACAGGTCTCCTCTCATTTAGAAAAGGATTGAGCGTAATTACCACGCTTGCTATAGAGCATAGGCGTGTTGGAGATTTCAGACTTTAAAGTCCAGGTTTCCTCAAGATGTTTTCCTTCCTTATAATCAGTCATTAATATCCAAGACATACTTTGAAAGTACATATAACTTAGAAAAGTTACATTGGTACCTACCTGACTTAGAATCGAACCCGCACACTCATACTTGAGAGGCTGGTGTTTCAACCACTAGGCCACCACGACTTCGACATCGAATTAAAATTACTACTTATATTACTATTATTATCTATAATTACCGATGATGTTATTTACTTTAAGTAAATAACTTCTCGGTGGTAGGTCATAACATCGGCCGCCGGCAGAAGTTACCACCCACCAGACAAAGCCTTGCTGCCAAGCGATTTGTCGTGTTCCGGCATGATGTCTGGTGAAGCCGTACGGATGACGGGTCTGAGCAGTTGTGTTGCGATGTGTGCCGGGTACGATGCGCCTAATGTTGTTGTGTTGGGAGTTTGGTCGTGGAGGGTCTTCAGATCAATCTCCCTTTGCGCAGCATCGTTGGTCGTGTTATTGGGTTTAACATTGCATCACCTCGCTCAACTGCCGTCTTCCTTCCTATTCGCTCAGTTTTTCTGAGTGAATAGGCTCTTAATAAACTAGCGCGCTTTACCATCAACGATCGCATCACTGCTTACCATCAGGCAGGATTGCGGTCAAGCGCTAGTTTAAAATTATTAAAAAAAATAACATCATGAATAATTTCCCCACTCTTGGGACACAGACCTCCTGTCGGTGAGGCGAAGTGGGCCGTAATCTACCACGCGGGCACAGAGCTGGTTGGTATATGTCACTTGTCTTCGAAGTTTTATTGGCTCTAGGACATGCCGGTTTTGAGAGCAATGGTGATGAAATAATTAACACAAAGTAAAACGCCTTGACAGTTTCGAATCCACAAGATACAACTTGTAAGTCGTAGTCGATACCTACCACTAGGCCACCGCTGCTATGTTGTTTTAAATGTATATTCAAAAGTAAATAAAAAATATTAAATAAATGTATATTTTAAATTTTCTAAGTATATCTTGGACACCAATGACTGATTAAAAGGTGAAGGAAAACATCTTGAGGAAACTTGCACCATTATTTATTGTGTAACACACTATTATAATACTTACTATCAATTGGAATCATTTTGAATCATGTTGCTAATCCATTGCTTCATATGTTCGAAAAATGTATCTGCTCAACAAGATAAAGGACGGCATGTCCTTATTTCCTTGGAAGATGGGTAGGCCTTTAGTGTGGGATGCAACTTGCGTCGATACTCTTGCGCCATCCCATCTTCCTGGATCGACGTGCTGTGCTGGCATTGCTGCTGCGGCTGCAGAAAACGTCAAACGGCGAAAATATAACAACCTTATCGGAAATTATATTTTCGTGCCGTTTGGGGTTGAAACTCTTGGGCCGTGGGGTCCGAGTGCTCTTTGTCTTTTTAATGAACTGTCCAAGCGGCTTGTTGACACTTCCCGTAACCCAAGACCTTGGTCAGAGACTAAGTATTGCCATTCAACGCGGCAATGCTGCCAGTCTCTTGGGTACATTACCAGTCGACAGCGATGACGAAGAATTTTTTGATGCTGTATTGTAATTTATTAATAGTTTTAATAAGGGTAATAGCTTTATTTAGTAATTTGTATTTATTTAGTTTTATAAGTTTGTATATATCAAATTAGTTATTCGAGAAATGTGTTATACAAACAAATAAAAAAAAATACAACGTAAATAACGCAATGAATGATGTTAAACTGTCAAAAAGAAACCCGTTGCTAATGATAGTGTGTTACGCAGTTACTCTGCTAGAATTTAACCCCCTTATTCATAAAAACTGCTCAAAGTTAACGAGTGATTAGCGATTCTTTAACGATACATTTTTGACCTATTAACGTCACTTAACTTAAATCATCCTTTATGAATAAACACCACAGTGTTTAAGGGGTTTATTCATAATCGATTTTTAAAGTTAAGTGACCTGCAAGCATCTAAAATGTCTGTTTAAAAAATCGCTAATCACTAGTTAACTTTAAGCAGCGTTTATGAATAAGGGGGTAAGTCTGAAATCGCCAACCCGCATTGAGCAAGCGTGGTGATTACTCTCAATCCTTCTCTGTATGAGAGGAGACCTGTCCCCAGCAGTGAGACGATAAAAGGTTGATGATGATGATATTTAAAACTAACCAAAAACTTCTTTAATTTTCGAGAAAATGTAAATTGCCTTGAATTCATAATGTGATTATGACACTAGTACCAACATATCCTTGATGACAAGTTGCAACATTAAAAATGTGTGTCAGGAAAATGCATTTTAATTTATCACATCATTAATTACACGCATTTATTACAATGAAATACCGCTCTTATGGCTTCGATATACAGTCTAAATGACTTAGATATATCGTTCCCAAATTAGAACATAGATCCGATCTGACTAATTTCAACTATACCACTTTCACGGAGAGTTGAGTTTCATATGGATGAAAATATCCCAAAAAGAAAATAATCTTAAGGTAATTTAAACTTTGTTTCAAGGCCGTAGAGCTGAAATTCCTTTGGCTGGTAGATTTAAAAATAAAGCATGGTGCAGACAATTGCGCGTCTCCGCACGGATGTGACCACTTGACGCTATGGATGCGGGTTGCATTATTAAATTTTATTCGTTAATATTGTTACATTGTTGAATTTAGTTTTGAAGCTAGTGATAAATTGTACGGTTTGTACGCTGGTATTAAAAATCTTTCTTCTACATTAAGACCAGATTTAGACATTAGATGGTGTCCATCATCATTATCATCATTATCAACATTTTATCGTCCCAATGCTGGGCACAGGTCTCCTCTCATACAGAGAAGGATGGAGCGTATTCACCACGTTTGCTCAATGCGGGTTGGCGATTTCAGACTTAAAGTTCAGGTTTCCTCAAGATGTTTTCCTTCACCTTCAGTCATTGGTGTCCAAGATATACTTAGAAAGTATATATATATAACTTTAGAAAAGTTACATTGGTACTTGCCTGACCTGGAATCGGACCCGCGCACTCATACTTGAGAGGCTGGTGTTTTAACCACTAGGCCACCATGACTTGATGTCCATATTCGATTAAAATATAAAGTTTCTAGTGTTTTTATCATACTAGGAAAGTATTATTTATTCATCCATGTTTAGCGCATGCTGACCTAGTATTTATTAGTGAAATGCCTTCCTTTTACTTCACTCCTGTCTCACCAACATTATCTAAAAAAACAAATATTTATAACTGCTAAATGGTAAATTAAAACAATTATAATTATTAACTAGCGCCGCTGTAGCGACTCAAAATAATACAGACGAACTCATCAATCGAAATACCTACTAAGAACATGTCTATTTAGCTCTTCATTGAAATTTTAGATGTAGTTCTTTAGCATCTTACAGTTATAAAGTCCTGGTAACTCTCATTCAAGAAATCAACAGGTGCTACGACTAGTTTACCGACTGAACTCAAAGTACAACGACTGTTGTAACACTGTATCTCCTACAGTATTATGGTAGCCTGGTACATTTAGCAGTCTAGTTACAGCAAGCGTAACACGTTCGTATTGAGATACGCGGTCGATTCTTATTTGTTTGTTACATACACTGTTTACATATAGGCTACAAACGCAATCTGTCACACCCGTTCTCTTAATTAGGACGAGGCAAAAAATCTTGAACAGCTCTTACAACGAAATTATAGGTACAGTAGGTCCCCGATTATCCGGACCTCAGTTATCCAGTTCACGATTATCCGGACTGCCAACTGTTTATTCTAAAATGAACGTGTCGGAACTGGCATAACGCCACGCTACTCGTGTTATCCGCGCCCTCTGCGCATACATTATGTACAATTTCTTAATAAACGTTGATTTTGCCGATATGTATTTGTTATTTTTATTAAACACCTGACATTACATATGTATATACATGCATACTACATATGTATGGAAAATCCCGCCTTTCTTCATACATTGGACTTTCAATTGTCCAGTTGCCTACCGACAACAATTAGTCCGGATAATCGGGTCCTACCTACACCAAAAACAAACATCGATCAAAATACATGCAACACAGTAAAACATACAAAGGAAGGCGTTATCGTCTAATGCAATCTCGTTCAGGCAACAGCAGGGGTATTAGCAGATTATGTGGAATGATTTGGCTCTTTGACTATCCATTAATGGAAAAGCCTCTTGACACCGTGTTTCGAGTCCACAGTTACGCTTATATATACTCTGGCGAACTCCCAAATTATTCTATTTAGGTGTGGGCGTTGCCATAACATCAATTAAGCTTTACCTTGTAGTGCATTAAATGTCCTTGCTATGATTATTTGTCAAGCTCAGTATACAGCAGGACTTGTTCGAAATAATGTTTATTTGTATAAAATAAAGTAGTTTTATAAATACATTATAGACCATACATGTTCTGCTTATATTATTATACTATGCAAATATCAAAGAGGATACATTTCAAAATGTTTTTCGTCAGCAAATTATTCTGTCATGTCAAAATTATTAGCAAACAATCATTTATGTAGTAGTTTTCTAAACAATTTAAGATCCAAAGTTTACATGTTATTTTACTATAGGTATATCTATACAAATCAAATGTTTCCTTCTCCAATGACATCTCAATATTCATCCCAGTCGCAAGACTGAAACAACAGTTCAAAAGCAACAACAAACAACATTTTGTTTCGTTCTTACGAGTAGGTACTTACATAAAACATAATAAACACAATTCACGCTGATGTAAAATCCAATAGTAATCCAAAATCGTGACTCTGTCGCTGCCCTGATTACCATTATACGGAGATATAGGAAACCTGGGTATATGGGTCGGAGCGGTTGCGAAAACAACGCTGGACACAGGTATTGGGTGCCTAAAATGTATATTGGACCTACTTTAAAATTCATACTACAGCAGGGGAATTACGTAACCCACGATCAGTAGCAATATCACTCAATTTAATAGATCAACACCATTCATTGCGTTATATACAGTGCTAACCAGACTGGGCCACTGGACCAGTGCCAACCAGACTGGAGTACTGCAGCCACATTTGGGCTGGTGCTGCTAAGTGTGACCTGGCCACTTTGGATTCAGTGGAGAGGCGTGCGAAGAAGCTGATTGGTGACCCTGATTTAACTCGAGTTGGTCTCCAAAGCCTAGAGCACAGGCGTAGAGTAGCCAGCCTTTCGGTGTTCTATAGGATACATTCTGGGGAGTGTGCGAGGGAATTGCACGATTTAATTCCCCCATCTCCGTTCCACCATCGGACGACCCGTCGTGCGGCGAGTTTCCACCCTTATGTTGTTAACACCTCTACGATCCGGACGAAGCGTTTCGCCTCGTCCTTTATACCGCGTACATCGAGGGACTGGAACAATCTGCCGGCGGCGGTGTTTCCGTCGGACTACAATTTTAGTGTCTTCAAGGCTAGAGTGAATAGGCTCTTAATAAACTAGTGCGCTTTACCATCAACGATTGCGTCACTGCTTACCATCAGGCGGGATTGCGGTCAAGCGCTGGTTTATATTTTAATAAAAAAATAAAAAAATCCCAATGTATGAAGCAATGGATTAGCAATATTCTTCAAAATGATTCAGGTTGAGATTATCGCATTACGCGGTGCAAGTTCACTCATCCTCCATAAGTCCATAGATAAGAGAGGATCCTCCGACCAGACGAGTGTAGTGTCTGGCGGACTCCGCCCTACGGTTAATACTGAGATGTTTTATATAATATGCTATTTGCACAATAAAATCTGCTTGCGAGATGCAAGATCTGTGTGATGTCAGTATGACGCGTTGTTCTCGTGTGGCGTTTATGGACCCGCTAAAATGTAGTCAATGGTTTTAAGAGGATTTATGGTGACAAAACAACATCATTATCGTCATCATCTCTGCGTTAAACCCAGTCGCATTCCATGCTTTTTCAGCTTTGAAGTCTGAGGTCCGCTTTACCAGTCGAAATGCTGAGAAAACAACAATACAAAAATAAAATATATACATTCAATTCACGTATTTGTAACTAAGATTTTCAATTATTTTTTTTGTGTACATTCAGTAGGTATGAAAATAGGTTGTTAACCGGAAAAAAGACTGTTTGCTAGTAAAGATATAATAAATACGATTCATTAATTAACTAGTACGTGCATCAAAATAAGGTAAAATTAATGCTGTTCAATTTTACCCTATTTTTCAAGCACCATGCTAAATGTTTAAATTTTAGTACCTACTTTGTAGCTGCTAATATTCCAGTGATTCGGGAAATGTGGTGTATTATTCTGTTACGAGCTAGGGGTACTAAAATACCGGTTAAGGGTTACGAAGTTTATTGGCAACGAAGGTACAGTCGATTGTAGGCAATGACAAGTAGAATGTTGCTGACGTTGCACCGAAGTCTTCACTTACGTCCACGAAGTCCGTGTTGTAAACACACAACAACACTACAGATGTTTCTTCACGTAGTACTCAATGTTCTCGTTACAGTTGTCGCAGTAGGTATTCTCAAAGATCGCTTCTTAAATGTCGCTGTTTCGTCTCGGTAGTCAAGTGTAGACTGACTCGGCGCCGGCGTCACGGCGCTATATATAGGCCAGCTGATCGAACATTCCAGAATCGTCTAGACGTAATAATAATAGCGCATAACTTCGAGTACATTCACTAGGTACCTACGGTAATTCCCGGAAACGGGCTTCTAGAAATTTCGATGTCGTCACTTAGTTGACAAAATTGATGAAACCTGTACCATTTGATAGGCTATCTTAAGTCTAGGAATGCGTTTTTATATTATATCTATATAATGTCTAGATCTCGAGTTACAGAGCTTAAAAGTTACGCACTGCATGTCACGCGATATTGAACCTTATGCCCTCGACATAAGGTGCATTCGTAACATTGCCCCCTTCTTAGTCGTGCTCGTCCCGAGCATGATTTGATCCATAATAGCGAGCTAGGCGGTCTACGTGTACGATCTTCAGCTTCCCTCTAGGTCCTTTCCTTATCCGGTAGGTGACATCGTTTATCCTGGTTACTATCGTGTATGGACCCTCCCATTTGGCTTGAAATTTCGGACTCTTTCCTTTTCTCCTAATGGGATTATGTAACCATACCAAAGTTCCCTCTTCAAATCCGGGCACGTTAGCTTTGCGGTCGTATCGGATCTTCATTTTCTCGCTGGTTTTCAGACCGCTCTCTCTCACTAGCTCATGTATTCTATCGAGCTTACGCCGCAGGTCGGCCACATAGTCGACGGCTAGGATAGGGGTATCGGGGGGTGTTCCGGTTAGTGCATCTATGGGTAATCTAATTTCTCGGCCGAAGTTGACTTTCGCCGGTGTACAATTTGTGCTATCATGTGTTGCAGAGCGGTATGACATTAAGAAGAGTGGAATGTATTGGTCCCAATCCCTCTGGTGTTCTTCCACTACTTTGGCCAAATGATTCTCTAGCGTCTGGTTGAATCTTTCGACCATTCCATCTGACTGAGGGTGATATGGTGTTGTACGAGTCTTACGTATCCCGAGTAGTTGGCAAACCTCTCGGAACAGTGAAGACTCGAAATTTCTACCCTGATCAGAGTGTAACTCCAAAGGTATGCCGAATCGACAGAACACCTCGTGAACTAGCTTTTTGGCGACGGTATGAGCTTCTTGGTTGGGTACTGCAAAAGCTTCTGGCCATTTGCTGAAATAGTCTTGCATGACGATGATATACCTATTGCCTTCTTCAGTAACAGGGAATGGCCCGGCTATATCGACAGCAACTCTCTCCCATGGTGCACCAACATTATACACTTTCAGTCGACCTCTGGCTCTCGTTTGTGGTCCTTTTACTGAGGAGCAGGCTACACATTTCCTACACCAGTCCTCTACGTCTTCGCGGCAATGCACCCAATAGAATCTTTTTCTCACCTTCTCCAGAGTTTTCTTTACTCCTAGATGTCCTCCGGATACTCCGTCGTGCACCTGTCTTAGCACCGACGCGACCTTATCACAGGGGACAACTATCTGTAAGGCGACCTCCTGTCCACTAGGTGATTCCCATTTCCTCTTCAGAACTCCATTATCAATTATCAGGCTGTCCCATTGAGCCCAGTAACTTTTTGCTGTTGGGCTAAGCGCTGATATTTCACTCCAAGCGGGCCTCTGGCCACGTTTCTTCAATTCGATTACTGTCTTCAAGTCACTATCTTCCTTTTGTGCCTCTTCCAATGATCGATTATCCCAGTCTTCATCCAAAGCGTTCACCTGGATAATCCTTACGTTGTCTTTCTTTTCCTGTTTGGCACAATGTCGGCAAGATTCTTCGCAAGGCCGTCTAGATAAAGCATCAGCATTATTGTGTGACTTGCCTTTTCGATGTTCAGTTACAAAGTCAAATTCTTGCAGCTGCTCTATCCACCTTGCTACTTGTCCTTCTGGGTCTTTGAACTGAAGCAACCACTGTAAGGCAGCGTGATCGGTGCGAAGTGTAAACTGTCTCCCAATCAAGTATTTCTTGAAGTGTTGTAAGGTCTTAACAACGGCTAGAAGTTCTCGACGGGTAACACAGTAATTTCTTTCTGGCTTGGAAAGACATTTGCTGAAATATGCAATAACGACATGCCGATCTCCTTGTGTTTGAGAGAGAACTCCTCCAATACCAACATTGCTGGCATCTGTGTCTATCAAAAATCGGCCTTCCCTACTAGGGTAACCTAATACAGGAGCCTCACACAAGTGAGTTTTCAGTACCGCAAATGCCTGTTCGCAGTCAGAGTTCCATTCAAATTGACACTTTTCCTCTGTTAAACGATGCAATGGTTTCGCTAACTCGGAGAAATTCTTCACAAACCGACGGTAATATGCACACAGACCCAAGAAAGAGCGTACCTCGGTTTTGTTACGAGGGGTTGGCCACTTCGACACGGCTTTTATTTTTTCAGGGTCTGTTCGAATTCCTTGCGCCGAAATAATGTGCCCTAAGTATCCAACCTCTTTCTGGAATAGTGTACACTTACTAGGACTGAGTTTTAAATTCGCTTCACGCAGTTTTTGGAACACTTTCTCCAAATTGCGTAGGTGCTCTTCGAAGCTTCGTCCCATAACGATGATGTCATCCAAATAGACCAGGCATGCATCACCAAGCAACCCCACCAAAATGCGCTCCATCAAGCGCTCGAATGTAGCTGGAGCATTGCACAGTCCAAAAGGCATGACATTGAATTGCCAGAGACCATTCCCAGGACCAGTGGAGAAAGCGGTCTTTTCTTTATCCTGCTGACAGATTTCCACCTGCCAGTATCCACTTTTGAGGTCAACTGTGGAGAACCATTTCATGCCACTTAGCAAGTCCAAAGTGTCATCTATACGTGGCAGAGGATAACTGTCCTTTTTCGTGGCATCATTTAACATCCTGTAGTCAACGCAAAACCTTGTACTGCCATCCTTTTTCTTGACTAGGACAACTGGAGATGACCAAGGGCTGGTAGATGCTTCGATAATTCGGTTTTTCTCCATATCTCTTAACATTTCCGTGACTTCCTGTTCTCTTGCAAAGGGTATACGACGTGGTCTCTGTCTTATCGGCTGTGTATCCCCCGTATCTATATGGTGTTTGACTAGCCCGGTCCTTCCCACGTCACCATCGGTCTTCGAGAAGATGTCATGGAAGTTATGCAATAGTTCCTTAACTTTGTGACTTTCGAACTTGTTTAAATTACCCTTACAATTTTCGAGTAGTGTCGATACGTGTTCCTGCCACTTCTTATCACGTTCCTTTTCGTACACCTCTGTTTTTCTCAAAGATGCTACGTGATCGCACACACCCACCATGCAATTCTTTTCAAGAATTATTTCTTTGTTACTAACATTGATGATGCGTACTTTTGGTTTATCGGAAATCATCATCAGTGTCCTTGCTCTTATCCAGTCTGGGTGATTTTCAGAATCTTCTATTATAATGCAACGTTTACGGCATCCTATTGGTGATAGTCTAATATCAACTAAGGTTTCTGATCTTGGTGGTAATACCGTTCTCCTTAAACAGTACACAGGTCCTTGTTTTCCACCTTGAAGAAATACTTCTTGTTCTGGAAAACTCAATACCCCTTTTGCCACATTCAGGACGCATTGCTGTTTCTTCAAAAAGTCCAGTCCTATTATGCAATCATCTGTAATATTCGCTACTAAAACAGGGTGCGTGAATGTCTTATCACCCATTTTCAAGGTCACATTCGTTTCACCAAGGACGAGCACTGGTTGGCCGGTGGCGGTTTGTAATCGGCATTGTGAAGACCCTCTTTTCCATGCTATGGTCCGAGGAAATAGCTCCGGTCGTGGAATAGTTCTTGATGCACCAGTATCCAATGTGAAACTGCATGACTTACCATTCAGTTCTCCTTCTATAATAAGACTGTTTCCGTCACCCACTTGTCATCATCATCATCATCATTTCAGCCGAAAGACGTCCACTGCTGGACATAGGCCTCCCCCAAGGTTCTCCACGACGACCGGTCCTGCGCCTCCCGCATCCAGCGGTTTCCCGCGACCTTCACCAGGTCGTCGGTCCACCTTGTCGGGGGCCTACCCACGCTACGTCTTCCGGTGCGTGGTCGCCACTCACTTGTGGCCCACTTGTGATACTGTTATAATGGGGGCTTCACGTCGACCAGCCAGTACTCGCCCCTTAGCCCTGGCTGTTTTTAGTTTAAATCCTCGGGTTCCACCTGTGTCCCAGAAGTACTTCTTCCTTTAGACTTCCTGGGACAATTGATCCGAATATGCCCCTTTTCGCCGCACTCATAGCAGGTTGGTCCTTGCCGAGTTTTTATTATAGGGGTTGTTACCTCACGAATGCGGTGGTGTTGTCGGCTATCTTGACGTACTGCTTCCACCTCCAGAGCGTGTGTCAAGGCTGCCTTAAGAGTCTGATGGTGACCCAGACGAACTGCAGCCCTGACTTCTGCATCTCGAATCCCATCAGTAAAGGCTTGCACAGTAGTAGCGTCAATTAATGCTGGTGTTGATGCATACGCCCTTCGAACAATGCGTTCTATTTCCGTAGCCCATTGTTGCAAACCTTCACTGCTCTTTTGTGTCCGGTCGCGGAGTTGAGCCCTGAAGACATGTTCGAGGTGTTTCTCGCCATATCTAGACTCTAACGCTTCCAACAAACAGGCTAGGGTATTGCAATCGCCGGATATATTTTCGAGGATTTGTACCGCATCACCACGCAGAGCAAGCGTAAGAGCGGTTACTGCTTGATTGTCGTCCCAGTTGTTGGCTGATGCGACCTTTTCGAATTGAAGGCGGAAGGCCACCCATGACGTTGTTCCGTCAAAATGAGGTACTAGGAACGTCGGCAAAGCACTGGGTACAGGAATCACACCTTTAATACCTCCTTTTTGTACTCTTTCTATTTCTTTCCCAAACTCCATGATGGTATTGTCCAGTTTCTCTAAACGCGCATCGTGATTGTCTATACGCGTATCTTGATGGTCCATACGCACTTCTTGTTTGTCTATGCGCGCATCTTGCTGGTCCATACGTGCATCTTGTTGTGCTGTTTTTACTCTAAGTTCGTTGACCTCTTCTTTGGTGTTTTCCCATTTTTCGTTTAATTCTAATACCAGCTGCTGGGATTCCTTTATTTGTGCCTGGGTTTCTGTCTGGGATTTATCTATTTTTGCCTGGATTGCTGTCTGGGATTCTGCTATACCTTTTATTTGCGCCGTTAACTGGGCCAGTAACGCCGATAAATCATATCCGCTGGTTCCGGAAATAGTGGTGGTACTAGACGCACTCACATTCGTCGGTGTTACGACGGCCGCATCTTCTACGGGTGCAGGGACACCAAATGATTCTTCCTCTTGTCGCGCCAAATCCATCGCTGCTTGTCGTCGCGTGCGAACTCTTTCGTCTTCCCTTGGCGTGACCGGCATTCCGCTTCTGACACCAATTGTTACGAGCTAGGGGTACTAAAATACCGGTTAAGGGTTACGAAGTTTATTGGCAACGAAGGTACAGTCGATTGTAGGCAATGACAAGTAGAATGTTGCTGACGTTGCACCGAAGTCTTCACTTACGTCCACGAAGTCCGTGTTGTAAACACACAACAACACTACAGATGTTTCTTCACGTAGTACTCAATGTTCTCGTTACAGTTGTCGCAGTAGGTATTCTCAAAGATCGCTTCTTAAATGTCGCTGTTTCGTCTCGGTAGTCAAGTGTAGACTGACTCGGCGCCGGCGTCACGGCGCTATATATAGGCCAGCTGATCGAACATTCCAGAATCGTCTAGACGTAATAATAATAGCGCATAACTTCGAGTACATTCACTAGGTACCTACGGTAATTCCCGGAAACGGGCTTCTAGAAATTTCGATGTCGTCACTTAGTTGACAAAATTGATGAAACCTGTACCATTTGATAGGCTATCTTAAGTCTAGGAATGCGTTTTTATATTATATCTATATAATGTCTAGATCTCGAGTTACAGAGCTTAAAAGTTACGCACTGCATGTCACGCGATATTGAACCTTATGCCCTCGACATAAGGTGCATTCGTAACAATTCAAACAAATGTTCCCTGTTTATCACGAGACTTAGCTACTTTATCATGTAGGTACAATGGAGGTGGATGCTGTTGACTTATTACTATATACATAAATGGATACTGATTAATTAAATATATACGCATAATATCTCCTATCCTATCCTACTAATATAATATTCGCGAAAGTTTATTGGATGGCTGTTACACTTAAAAAGTTATTCAATACATAAATTTTGACCTTATGTGCATACTAATAAGGTTGATAAAACAATCCAACTGTTCCCTAGCTGATAAAATAAAAAGTTTTGATGCTGAGTTCTTGATAGTAGAGGTCGTAGTGCTCAATGTGACAACATACATCTCGCGCGAGTAACTGTGCACCTCGCTCTGTGACGTCATTCAGACGGAACCGTTTCTAAAAAAATGAGAATTATATTTAAAAAATATAAATTTCAATTTTTTTAAGAAAGTCGTTTTGATGATAAAGCGTCATTATGCTAGAGCTAGACCATTTTACTCATGACGTTTTACAATTAAATTGATACATATGGATATAAATATAATGTTAGTGCAACTAACAGGCTTCACTAATGTGTCGAAAATGTAAAAAACAAAAACAAACTTAATAAAAAATTACTTAATAAAGTAAAAACTCCAAAAGTGAAGAAAGCTGAAAAATTTGTTGATTGATTTGACAAAATCGTTTTGAATTTGATATTGATACTATCTGTAGCCACTTTGCATCTATATATGTCATATGGGTTGTTATTCACGGACATAATCTTGTTTACTTGTAATAACTACTTATTTTATTCGGATCATCTAAATTTCCTTTCTATGTGTGTAATATGCATTTGGTCACACTGTATTAATAATGTACTATAAATAGCCTTAAGTTTATACAATAAAGAGCATTAATAAACAAGCATTCCTAGTCCTCACTACACTACCCTTTGGAATCGAGCAAAATGAAAAAGTCTGAAGAAGGAACCAAGTTACTTTTATAAAAATATATCTGCTATTTTTTATCTCCCCCCCCCCCCCCCCTCCTCCTCCTTCTTACAGTATTTTAGTACCTATATTATGTATTTTGACGACTTTCATACGATCGAAAACGCGGACAGAAAATAATATATTAAGTCTTTAGGACTCTCTTTAGAAGCCATAACTATTGTTTTTCTGTACTTGAGGCCTACCATGATTCCAATTAAATAACTTTCAATCCTGTATAAATATCGGGATAAAAAGAATTCTATGTATTATTCCTGGTTACAAACTATGTATCTGAGTGCCAAATTTCATCTCCATCAGTTTAAAGTCAGTATTCACCTGAATATGCAGCATTTTAGCCCTCTATCCGCATAGTCTACATTTTATACCATCGACTGGACACTTATGTAACAACACGCAGATTCAAATCAGTTTTATAGTAGCTGTTAGGTACTATTGCGCTGTGAGAATCTTATTGAATCATACTGTGTCTGGCTGTAGTGGCGTTAGGTAATTTAGGTTAAGCTACTTTCACTGAAACTTGGAATGTGATGGGTATTCAGTTTTATTAAGTTTTAATATCTCTGTCTGGTTAAGCGAGATTTTTGATCACCTGTTTAACAATTTTGAGATGAGTTGCGGGCAACTTCATCATTATAATTGCAGCTGAAAAACTTCCAATGCTCAAAGCCTCTCCTCTATGACCGTTCTGTGTTTCCCGCATCGGGTAACATAATTATAACATAATCCAGGATAAGTCCCCTTTAACTTATCTGGCACATAATCTGATAAAAATTTTAGCTTCAAACAAATTCATCTTAATCATTTACTTTTTTGCAAAGTAGATGCTTTTCGACGAAACATCTTAAACTTAAACATAAAAATTAAAACAATTAGTACCCGTAGTAATATAATCCTGGAAGGAAATCCGGGTTTCCCTAGTAGCATAGCTCATAATGCCCTGTGATGGCGGGTGCATCCAATCCCTCCATCCTTTTTATAAAAAAAAAAAAATCATTATAGGTACGTAACACACTATTACAATCAATTGGAATCATTTTGAAGCATATTACTAATCCATTGCTCCATATATATGAGAAATATGTCTGCTCCACTATGTAAACAACGCAATGAATATTGTTGAACGGTCAAAATGAAATCCAATGCTAGTCTATTACATAATTACTTTGCACAATTTGAAAAGTATTATATTTTATTTATTGTCTCCACAATGATTAATGGCTTTGCAAAATATCGGACGTCGTTCTTGCGAAAAGCATTTTATCATTTTGAGAAAATCGATTCCCTCATTTTTCAGTCTGGTACAAACTTCTTGGCTTCTTCTTTTAAGAAGATTAATAGGTATATTTTTATAGTTCCGAACCCAAAGGTTAAAAACGGGATTTTCATAATAAGACTCCACTCTACTGTCCATCTGTCTGTCACCAGAATGTATCCCATGAACCATGATGATTGATGAAGATGATGACCATGCAAAAAAAATAGAAATTTGAATTGAAAAAAATAATAAAAACAGAATAAAATAAACATTTAAAGTGTCTCCTAACATGCAACAGATGTGATTTATTACAGCATACCGGTATTTCTTATTTTCAAATTACTTATATACGCAATGCATAATACGCTGAGTCATAATAGCATCTTTATTTTATGCAATAATAATATATGCAAATTTATTATCAAAGTGGCTTTATTTGGCGTTTTATAGCAATATATCTGATATAAAAGATATCTCAAGTGTCTTGCGAGATCACGAGGGAAGTATTTAGGCTGTGACCAAATAAGGTTCAAAGATACCAACTGTTTTGTCTATAGCCAATTTAACTGTGCAAACGATGGACAGTGGCCCAACTCTTTTTCTTTCCAATTCATTAAGAAAAGGACAGAAGACAAATTTTTGTTAAGTCTCGTCAAACTAATCAGGGCCTGACGTTCCTCACTTTAGTCGAGCTTTGAGAATTTATTGGATTTTGGACTGTCGGCATTAAGAAAAGCGTTGTAACTACAATGCCTGAAGGAATAAAGCATCTTGGCTTTACTATCCAGCCCACAGAGCTCAAATTTTATTTTCTAGGTGACTCAGCAAACGTTGTTTTACCAAATAAATTAAAAAAGTATATCCTGACCTACTGAATGGTGCAATTCAATTGCCTATGGTATACAATAAAATTGATGCAACAAATGACTTGCATCGTCTAAATGGTGTTTAGACAATGCAACTTTTATTGTTGCTTCGACTTAATTGAAGCCATAGGCAATTAAATTGCACAATGTAAATCAGTCTTTAGTTACTATAATTTTGTACTCATAACCTTCGTCCCGCTGTTTACCCGCACATGTTTCGATACGATGAGACTATCCGGATAAAAAGTATCCTACATTATAAGCTATCCTGTGTGCCAAATTTCATCAAAATCCATTCAATATGAAAACATCTTGAGGAAACCTGGACTTTAAGTCTGAAATCGCCAACCCGCATTGAACAAGCGTGGTGATTACGCTCAATCCTGCTCTGTATGAGAGGAGACCTGTGCCCAGCAGTGGGACGAGAAAAATGTTGATGATGATTCAATCGTTTTTTCGTGAAAAAGGAACAATTATACATAGAAAACTTCAAGCAAGATTAAAAAAATAACCAGGAAAGTCCCAATTAGTCCACATACCCACAAATGCCGGAAAGGTTCAGTGCATACATAATCTGAATGTAGGAAGCCTTACTCCATTACACAATTTTGTTTGGTAGCCCCAGTTCCACGTTGTCTTGGCGCGGAGAATTATATAACTCGATTCCTAGTCTCGTGTTACCTACAATTGACACCCTACCTGAATTAAAGTTGTTATGTGAGTCAGATAGGCTTAAGTAAACCGATATCCTAGGTTACGGACTGTTACGGTTCTCATATTGGCCGTGGTGGTCATCATATTTTTTTAATGATTTTAAACAAGTGCTTGGCAGCAATCCCACCTGATGGTAAGCAGTGAAGCAATCGTTAACGGTAAAGCGCGCTAGTTCGTTAAGGGCTGCTTCACTCAAAAAAACTGGGTGAATAGGAAGGAAGACGGCAGTTGAGCGAGGTGATACAATTTTAAACGCAACAACATGACCAATGATGCTGCGCCAGAGGGATATTTATGTGGAGACCACGACTGAACTCCCGACACAAAAACATTTGACGCATCGTACCAACTGCTCAGACCCATCCTCTGTACGGCTTCATCAGATATCATGCTTTCAGCTTCTAATCTTTGTAATGCACTTATTCGCATTTTTAGGCTAATTATTATAGTTTTTATATTAGTTCCGTATAGTACCGGGTTTAAAATAGTACCAATCCATATCCTCCCGTGGATGTCGAAAGAGGCGACTAATTGAACTCTCACCAGGGAAGCGGGGAGCAGCGCTTCTCCTGTGGAATATCGAATTACTGCGATCCCCAACTCTCCTGACAAGCGTGAGGATTCTGGCGAACCCCCCAAAGCAATGAAAGCCTTGGGGAGGCCTTTGTTCAGCAGTGGAGCTCTATAAGCTGAAGAAGATTATAGTTTGTAAGGATCATAAAAAACAGCCTATCAACTGTTTTTTTTTTTCACAACCTTAGTTATCCTCATACGTTTGTCTATTCTCATAGGAGATTTTGGAACAATATGACCAGCACGAATCTGCACTTGCAACATATTCGCCAAAACTGTAAACAAGCATGAGTTTATGAGAAAATAACTATAATTCCTACGCAGTAACGTATAGTTTACACTACAGCTAGAAACGTTTTTATAACATTTTCAGAAGTACTAGTTGTAGTGGTAGTAGCTGAAATCAACTTAATTGCTATTAAAATAACGTTGATATTTGCTTAACATGAAATAAGATGGGAGTGTGCAGCAATGCGACTATTTACTATAAAACATTTACTTTATTATATACATAATAAGAAAAATCTTACTATATTACAAACTATTTTGGGTTTTATTAATTTCGGAGACCATTTAAACTAATAACTTCCATCAAAATTAATAACATCCCTATTGATTCCAGCCGCATCATGGAGCGAGGATCCTCGGCGCCCTGGACTCAGGTTCTTCAAGAGACGATCGGTGAAGGCAGACTGAACGGAGAGGCACTCAGAGACTACTTCAGACCTTTGGAAGACTGGCTGAGGAGTGAAAACCTGAGGACCGGAGAATATCTGGGTTGGAGTTACGATGGAGATTATTGTAAATTCAGGTAAGATAATATACAACTTATAACGCGAACCTTTTTGAAGCCGTTCTCGCCTGACTAAAGAGGCAGAGTCGAAACTTCTAGATCTAGATTATAGAAGCTTCCTTTAAAATTGTATGACACACGCCCCTTTTGTTTTTGAAGAGTCATCTAACATTCTTCAACAGGGCTGCATACTGATCATCATTATCATCAATCAATATGAACCTTTTTATCGTCCCACTTCTGGGCACAGGTCTCCTCTCATACAGAGAAGGAGTGAGCGTAATCACCACGCTTGCTCAATGCATGTTGGCGATTTGAGACTTAAGTCCAGGTTTCTTTAATATGCTTTCCTTCACCTATTAATCAGTCATTGGTGTCCAAGATATAGGACTTTCAAAAGTACATATAACTTATAAATGTTACATTGGTACTTGCCTGACCTGAAATCACACCCGCGCATTCATAGAGAGGCTGGTGTTTTAACTACTAGGCCACTAGGCATGCTGATAATGTAAATCATTTAGCCAATGTTAAAATATATATTTACATATACAACATGTGATGTAATTAACGCACTCCCTCAGACACCCTAATTAGAATATTATTTTATAATAATAATACATACACTGAGTTTTTAATTTAACATGTATATGCAATGTTATTTATTAAATTAGTTATACCAATTCTTGGAGAACGATGACCTTAACGTTCTTGAAATAAGATTTCTTTCTTTATTTTGTATGGAATGATTAAATTTGTATGAATACAAGTACCTAATAAATGCGATTTTAAAGGTCTGTACAAACAAGAGGGTTAATATGACAATAATATCCGTATTTTTAATTATTTTTGGGATAAAAATTAGCTATATTAAAATTTATACAAACCGATTCAGTAAACAATTCTGAACAAACTATTTTCAGGAAGTGCGTTAATTAATTTACCTGTTGTAGAAACCTGGAATTCGATATCGCATGAATTTCTTTATCGTGCTTACCCGGTTTCTTTTATTTCACTTTTTTTAAAAAGCGTTTGTCATTTCTGAAGTCAATTTGTGATTGACCTAAATCGAAAAAAACATTTAAACAAGCAATGTCCTTTAACTCTCATGAAGTTATGACGTCATGATTAAATTTTTTTTTTTTTTTGGTGGGATATCATCAAATGGCTTCTCCCTCTCTGGGCGTAGCGGAAGGGCGTGTCGGACATTTACTGACTAAAACCCACTCGTGTTTCTTCACTTGCCTGTGCGACGGCCAGGGCCACGGTTTCTTTTTCAACCAACCCGCACCCTGAACGAATATCCTTCCATTATAAAAATCATTAACGATAAATCTTTTTATTTTTCAGTATCGAAACAGCAGGCCTTCAAGTGTACGGAGGTTTCTACAACGCGGCCTACCGTCATTATGGCGTCACCAGTTTCGTCACTATCTTCCTAGCATCTTTACTTACCACTGTTATAGCTATGCGTTGGCGGTAAATTTATAGTAACTCGTAACTTTATGGCATCCATTTATAAGTATTAAGAGAAAATGTTTTTATAGTTCGTGTCAAGCACCGACTAATTGTTTACAAATGCTAATTTTACCAAAGTCAGATATCTTTTATCTTTGGAAATTGACGTCTGACAGTTCTATGTACATGGAATGGAAAAGCTGTCAAAAATTTAAAGGTATTCTTAAGGTATGACCTGTTTCTACATAAACGTTTGTTGAAATTCGCCATTAAGCGAGTTGCTTTCAGTTTCATGGAAGACAACAGGTTAAGCTACCCGAAACTGTCAAATATTCTCACTTAACCTTGAACCGTAATGCTATAGCCATAAAGTTGAAAATTTAATATAGGAATTTGACAGATTCTAGTAATTTGATGTGCTGTCGTCTGTACATACCATACATACATACAAAGTTTGTTTTTCTTTAGATCATCTCTCTCGTTTTCAATAAGGTTCCCTGAGTATATTTTTATTGTTAATAAGTATTTTATCCGTTGTGTGTCTAATACATGTTTTAAATTAACTATAATTAAGATTAAATGTCTCTCTCAGGGTTCAATTATAAACGTTATTAGTTCTAAGCAAGTTTAGATATTAAGAAATTTATATGTTTTTGTAAATAGCAGTAAACTAACTTGAGATTTTAGTGTGTTATTGTGATAAAAATAAAACAAAACTAGATCTTTAATTCGTCTTTTTTTTTCTTGAATCATTCTACTCTATCGCAATTCACTGGACACAACTTTCCCAGGCAGCGCCAATACACTCATACTTCCGCCTACAGCATTCATCATCATCATCATTAACCTTTTATCGTCCCACTTCTGGGCACAGGTCTCCTCTCATACAGAGAAGGAGTGAGCGTAATCACCACGCTTGCTCAATGCATGTTGGCGATTTCAGACTTAAGTCCAGGTTTCTTTAATATGCTTTCCTTCACCTATTAATCAGTCATTGGTGTCCAAGATATAGGACTTTCAAAAGTACATATAACTTATAAATGTTACATTGGTACTTGCCTGACCTGAAATCACACCCGCGCATTCATAGAGAGGCTGGTGTTTTAACTACTAGGCCACTAGGCATGCTGATAATGTAAATCATT
Source organism: Sesamia inferens (assembly GCA_037179545.1). Classification (NCBI taxonomy): domain Eukaryota; kingdom Metazoa; phylum Arthropoda; class Insecta; order Lepidoptera; family Noctuidae; genus Sesamia; species Sesamia inferens. The sequence goes on from CM073927.1 coordinate 31,437,875, forward strand.
TAGCCAATGTTAAAATATATATTTACATATACAACATGTGATGTAATTAACGCACTCCCTCAGACACCCTAATTAGAATATTATTTTATAATAATAATACATACACTGAGTTTTTAATTTAACATGTATATGCAATGTTATTTATTAAATTAGTTATACCAATTCTTGGAGAACGATGACCTTAACGTTCTTGAAATAAGATTTCTTTCTTTATTTTGTATGGAATGATTAAATTTGTATGAATACAAGTACCTAATAAATGCGATTTTAAAGGTCTGTACAAACAAGAGGGTTAATATGACAATAATATCCGTATTTTTAATTATTTTTGGGATAAAAATTAGCTATATTAAAATTTATACAAACCGATTCAGTAAACAATTCTGAACAAACTATTTTCAGGAAGTGCGTTAATTAATTTACCTGTTGTAGAAACCTGGAATTCGATATCGCATGAATTTCTTTATCGTGCTTACCCGGTTTCTTTTATTTCACTTTTTTTAAAAAGCGTTTGTCATTTCTGAAGTCAATTTGTGATTGACCTAAATCGAAAAAAACATTTAAACAAGCAATGTCCTTTAACTCTCATGAAGTTATGACGTCATGATTAAATTTTTTTTTTTTTTTGGTGGGATATCATCAAATGGCTTCTCCCTCTCTGGGCGTAGCGGAAGGGCGTGTCGGACATTTACTGACTAAAACCCACTCGTGTTTCTTCACTTGCCTGTGCGACGGCCAGGGCCACGGTTTCTTTTTCAACCAACCCGCACCCTGAACGAATATCCTTCCATTATAAAAATCATTAACGATAAATCTTTTTATTTTTCAGTATCGAAACAGCAGGCCTTCAAGTGTACGGAGGTTTCTACAACGCGGCCTACCGTCATTATGGCGTCACCAGTTTCGTCACTATCTTCCTAGCATCTTTACTTACCACTGTTATAGCTATGCGTTGGCGGTAAATTTATAGTAACTCGTAACTTTATGGCATCCATTTATAAGTATAAAGAGAAAATGTTTTTATAGTTCGTGTCAAGCACCGACTAATTGTTTACAAATGCTAATTTTACCAAAGTCAGATATCTTTTATCTTTGGAAATTGACGTCTGACAGTTCTATGTACATGGAATGGAAAAGCTGTCAAAAATTTAAAGGTATTCTTAAGGTATGACCTGTTTCTACATAAAAGTTTGTTGAAATTCGCCATTAAGCGAGTTGCTTTCAGTTTCATGGAAGACAACAGGTTAAGCTACCCGAAACTGTCAAATATTCTCACTTAACCTTGAACCGTAATGCTATAGCCATAAAGTTGAAAATTTAATATAGGAATTTGACAGATTCTAGTAATTTGATGTGCTGTCGTCTGTACATACCATACATACATACAAAGTTTGTTTTTCTTTAGATCATCTCTCTCGTTTTCAATAAGGTTCCCTGAGTATATTTTTATTGTTAATAAGTATTTTATCCGTTGTGTGTCTAATACATGTTTTAAATTAACTATAATTAAGATTAAATGTCTCTCTCAGGGTTCAATTATAAACGTTATTAGTTCTAAGCAAGTTTAGATATTAAGAAATTTATATGTTTTTGTAAATAGCAGTAAACTAACTTGAGATTTTAGTGTGTTATTGTGATAAAAATAAAACAAAACTAGATCTTTAATTCGTCTTTTTTTTTCTTGAATCATTCTACTCTATCGCAATTCACTGGACACAACTTTCCCAGGCAGCGCCAATACACTCATACTTCCGCCTACAGCATTCATCATCATCATCATTAACCTTTTATCGTCCCACTGCTGGGCACAGGTCTCCTCTCATACAGAGAAGGATTGAGCGTAATCACCACGCTTGCTCAATGCGGGTTGGCGATTTCAGACTTAAAGTCCAGGTTTCCTCAAGATGTTTTCCTTCACCTTTTAATCAGACATTGGTGTCCCGGATATACTTAGAATGCATATGCAAGTGCAATGTAACTTAGAAAAGTTACATTGGTACTTGCCTGACCTGGAATCGAACCCGCACACTCATACTTGAGAGGCTGGTGTTTTAACCACTAAGCCACCACGACTTTTTAGCCTAGCATTCAGTGTGTCCGAACCACCTTCTTTGGATTGTCGGTCCATCTAGCTGGGGGAGGGGGAAACCAACATGACACATGCCGGCCGATACGCGATCATCATTCAGACTCATCTGCTCCACCGGCATCTTCCGGCGCCTTCCAGTCTGTCCCAACTACCTTTTTAACTATAATCAAATAAATGTCCATCTACCGATGGGCAGGTGGTCTTCGGTATTTACGTAGTATGCCAACGCTGCATTCTTTTCTTACGAGCACTAATTTCATCTTCAAGTAAATAATTATGACCTCAACACAATCTACAACGAAAAAGAATACTACTAAAGATTCCTAGTAACCAGAAACCATTGCCTGGATTCCCTGGAGGAACAGCCAGAGTACCTAGAGTAGCCGGTACCTAGAGTGATAATGATGTATTGTGGCATACCACAATACATCATTATCACTCTAGGTACTAGAGTATAAGAAACCTATAGAATATTAATAAAAACCGACCATGTGCGAATTGGATACGAAAGGATAAGTATAAGTACATCCCTAGTACTTATCACTACGTATAAAGGAACAAAGTAAGTTGTCTAAGCCGATATAGTTTTATTCACCTAAATAAAAATCGTCTTAGCAAAGCAAAATCAGACTGAAGGTGAAGGAAAACATCTTGAGGAAACCTGGACTTTAAGTCTGAAATCGCCAACCCGCATTGGGCAAGCGTGGTGATTACGCTCAATCCTTCTCTATATGAGAAAAAGTTGGTGTAATAATATAATTAATTAATTAATTATTCTTATTCAGTTAATAATATAATTTTCCCACTGCTGGGAGTGGAACATAGGCCTCCTCTCGATAAGGGCGTGGGCTTTATCCTACCACACGGGCGCAGTGCGGGTTGGTAGATGTCACATGTCTTCCAAGTTTTTGGGCCTAAGATATGCCAGTTTCCTCACGATGTTACCTTTCACCGTTTTGAGGGAAATGGTGATGAAAGAATTTACACAAAGTGCTTTACTTTTGTTGGGGTTCTAACCTATTACCTACAACTTGTAGGTCTGGCCACAGCTGCCCTCAGCAAACACTCAAAGTTTTTATAAAACCTAGCTATATGCCTCAAAGCCATGTTACGCGGACACCAAATAAACCATCCACTAGGCTACCATTGCTCCACCTAAATATATTCATTTCATTCATAATCAGCCTATAATGTTCGCACTCCTGGGAAACAGGTGAGAGGGAGTGGGCCGTAATCTACCAAGCTGACCCAGTGCGGGTTGGTACCAATTAAGTTTTCGGTCGCCGACACCAAATAAGTTGGGTTACGTTCAGCAGAATGATGATGTGATTGATACCCATGTAATGGATAGCCAATGGATCACCGCGCAGTGGCGATGCAATTTTTTTCGTGATTACAACTATCATTTTTTCGACGTGATAAATACACATATTCATGCAAAGTTTCATTTATCTAGCACTTACCGTTTGGAGGGTATGCCGAGGACGGACGGACGGACACGGTTCAATTATAAGGGTTCCGAGACGTAAACTACGGAATCCTAACAATAAAGATAGCTATCAAACTAAACCTCTACATGCGGGCTCAGTACCAAAGATTATGTCATTAATTGAGTATATTATTAGAGACCAACCAATTTGTCTAACCCTCCGATTTAATGACTTATTTATGGGGTCCAATTGAGATCAAGCCCTCAGATAAAATCTCGAGGTGACTATCATATATTTATGTACAATTATAAAACCATAACTAAAAATCATCATATTTTGGTTTAGGTAAATCTTTGAGACCTACCCACAGATTCTTAGTTCCTTACATCACTCATAGTTTTATTAAAGATAATAAAAAATCATGATAAATCCACGCAGAGCTGTGGGCAGTTGAGGCGTGGCTACCGTAAAAATAATTTCTAATAAAAGAGTACACTAAATATTCCTATAATGGCGCCGATTCTGTTGTTCACAAACTAAACTAATTTTAAGTTAAGTGCATCTTTTTCTTTCCATTTCGTTAAGAAAAGGACAGAAGATAAAATGTCAGTTTAATCCTGTCAAATTAAGATACTCCATAGACAGTTTAGACGCGATTAAAAACATGGCGACAAAAAATACGCCCTTTTTACGTCAGGAGCGCACTAATTTGACAGGTCTAAACTGACATTTTATCTTCCGTCCTTTTCTTAATGAAATAGAAGGAAAAGGATGCAATGCACGTAAATTTAATTTAGTTTGTGAACAAGGGAAACGGGGCCATTGTCTCCATACCTGTATACCTCCTCCTGCGGCCTCTAAATTGGCCCATTGCTGCGGCCGTCTCGACTTTCCTGTGATCTTAGCTGACTTCAGACCCCGCTGTTGCTATTTGCCATCTCATATCACCCTCATATCATTCATACCTCACTCTAGTTTTTTTTAAATAATTTTTTATCTAAATTGATTCCTTCGTTTTTTTTTTTTGACAAGTTTTTGTCATTTACACGACAACCGATGTTATCCCAAAATCCAGGACACACAGGCTCACAGACTTTTCGCACCGTGATGGTGCGAAAAGTCTGTGAGCCTGGTTCAGCCAGGAAACCAGGATTTTATAGATTAAAAAAAAAAACCAGTGCTTGACCGCAATCCCGCCTGATCGTAAGCAGTGATGCAATCGTTGATGGTAAAGTACGCTAGTTTATTAAAAGCCACTCTAGCCTTGAGGATACTCAAATTGTAGTCCGACGGAAACACCACCGCTGGCAAATTGTTCTAGTCCCTCTATGTTCGGATCGTTGTGGTGTCGACAACGTAAGGGTGGAAACTCGCCGTACGACGATGATGGAACGAAGATGGCGGAATTAAATCATGTAAATCCCTCGCACTCTCCAAAATGCATAATATAGAACACCGACAGGCTGGCTACTCTTCGCCTATGTTTTGGAGACCGTTTTGAGCTAAATCTCGCTCTTAGCGATAAGACCGCCCATTGTGTCACCCTTTGTAAAATCTTTATATTTATGTTCTGTAATCTATATGGTGTACATAATAAAGAGTATTCTATTCTATTCTATTTTGGGCGACGAATCCAAAGTAACCACAATACTTATATAATGTATTTTTTCCCAAAAGTTGTTTTTCATCGTAAACGAAACCCGAGAACTAGAATCAGCAGGGCTTTTGACATAACGTTTAGTAAACAAACGTATTTATTTCCTTGAAATCCCTTTGAACTTCTACCATGTTTGTTACATCAACAACATATATTTTTTTCTGAGCTCCGCCGATACAAATACACAGGAACTAGCCAAAGTAAACCGATTTAATCAGTCGGTACTATGTACAGACGGCAGCACACCAAGTTACTACAATCTGCAAATAACTTTAATAGGTTTTCAACATTTTCTCTAAAGCATTACGGTTCAAGGTAGATTGGAAAAATTTTAAATTTCGCGTACCCACATTGATCTGCTGGCGCTTGTGCCTTCTTTTTAAGAAAATTATATTAATAGGGTAGTTGACTAAAAAAAACTAATTACTCCGTCAGTCAGATCTCCAAAAAATACTAGACACGAATTTTTCTTTTTTCATATAAACAAAAAATTAAGAAGACACAGTGCGTTGAAAACTCGTGTGACGTCACTGCACAATACACTTTTTAGTGAGCAGTGACGTCACCAGCCACCACTGACCTGATCTTTGATGCCTTTTATGTTTGTCAATGTTTATTGATTTGATAAAACAAAATATACGTATCCAATATTTTTCTATAACATCCCTATTTTGTCATCATCATCATCATTTCAGCCGAAAGACGTCCACTGCTGGACATAGACCTCCCCCAAGGTTCTCCACGACGACCGGTCCTGCGCCTCCCGCATCCAGCGGTTTCCCGCTACCTTCACCAGGTCGCCGGTCCATCTTGTCGGGGGCCTTCCCACGCTACGTCTTCCGGTGCGTAGTCGCCACTCGAGAACCCGTCGGCCCCATCAGGCATCGGTCCTACGGGCAATGTGTCCAGCCCACTGCCACTTTAGTGTTGCAATTCTTTGGGCTATGTCGGTTACTCTCGTTCTTCTGCGGATCTACTCATTCCTGATTCGATCGCGCAGTGAACCCCTATTTTGTACTATATTGTATTTGAAGGGAACCAATGTGATCTGTGGAGGAATTACTGATCACACTTACAGTAGCTATGGTTCACAAATCTTTAGAAACAAAAGGGTCCTGGTATCACAATATTAACACAACGATTAAAAAGCCGTGGTTTGTTAAAGACAGCTTCATACATTGAGAATTCTACACTGTGATATGCAGATTGCGTATTGGACATGGACGGTTTAATAAAACATCATGAACATGATCTCCTCCCCTTCATGTACGTTCTGCAACGCTTCAAGTCAATCCCTACATCACATATTTTTTTATTGTACCCATTTATTTATTTATTTATTTAAACTTTATGCACAAACATTGCACAATGGCGGACTTAATGCCTTAGGCATTTTCTACCAGTCTCCCTTGAGGTGATGCAGAGACAAAACATGGTAGGTGCAAACAAATTAAAGTTAAAAGAGAGAAAAAAAGAATATTATAATAAATACATAAATACATACATACAAAATATAAACAGAAGAGAGAGATAAAAAAAATCATAGGTAGAGAAAAAGAATAAATTATATATTATGTGAAAAATCTGCCAATTTCTTGCGTAGGTATTCCCGAGCTTTCGCTTTAAATGTGTACCGACTTGTCAACGTCCTGATATTCTGAGGAAGATCATTCCAAAGGAAAACCGCCTGCACCAGAAATGAAGACTTAAGAAAACCAGCGCGGTGAGAAGGACATCGTAGAAGACAATTATTGGAAGAGCGCAGATTCTTATTATGCGCAGAGAATAAATATTGGAAATGAGAAGTAAGATAAGAAATGGAGCAGGGTTTGTGTAGGAGTGAAAACAAGGTCGTCAAGGCTCTTAGAGCTCTGCGCTGCCTGATGGGTAGCCATTTCAAGATGGACCGGTGAGAAGATACATGATCGTACTTACGAAGATTAAATACGAATCGAAAGCAGTTATTTAGAAGTCGGTCAAGTTTATTGAGTAGATCTGCATTCAGGTCGTAATAACACACATCACCATAATCAATAATGGGGAAGATAAGGGATTGGACAAGCATTGCCTTTATGTGTGATGGAAGAACATTTTTGAGCGTATAAAGCGACCGCAACGTCCCGGTGACTTTTTTGCTCATACTTGCAACCTGTTTACGCCAGTCCAGGCAAGTGTCAACATGCAGACTCAAATCCTTGACGTCGGAGCTGAACGGATTGACTTTGACATCAAAGATAACCGGTGGCACCACTAAGCCACTCAGCTTACGTTGATTAAAGGTACTCCCTATAATAATGGCCTGGCATTTAGGGTTAACGCTACCCCGAAACGACTAGACCAATCCCTCACCACTTCCAAATTCCGGTTCAGCTCCTCAATCGCATACGATAAGTTGTCAACACTTGCCTGAGTGTAGAGCTGCAGGTCATCAGCGTAAAGATGATACGCACACTGATGTTCAGTAGTAATGAGATCAATAAAGATTGAGAACAAAAGTGGGGATAATATACCGCCTTGAAGGACGCCAGAAACAAGCTCACACCAGTTAGAAGATGAATCTCTGGCCAGAACTGCTTGCTGACGCCCCCGAAGATACGAGGAGAACCAATCCAGAACCTCGGAAGAGACCATAACATGGGAAAGGATGGATAAAAGGACTTCGTGATTGACGGTATTGAAAGCGTTCGAAAAATCGATCAAAACCAAAACGGAGACTTTGGTGTCTTCCATTCCCCGCCTTATATCGTCAGTCACTTTAAGCAAAGCAGAAACTGTGCTGTGACCGGACCTGAACCCAGATTGGAAAGGACTAATGAGGGAGTTTAGCTGAATGAAGTGGGAGAATTGCTTGTGGACACAGGCCTCAAGCACTTTAGATAAATAGGGGAGGATAGAGATAGGACGGAAGTGGCTAAGAAGGGTGGGATTGGGAACTTTAGGTAGAGGACAAACATGAGCTTTCCTCCATACCGAAGGGAAGTCACCAGTAAATAGGGAGAAGTTAATAACATGGGAAATTGTAGGGAGGAGCGGGTCAAGAGCCGTCACTATCATATAGCGGCTGATGTTGTCGCAGCCCACGGCTTTAGATTTAATGGATAAAGTGAAGACAAAGGACCCCCTTTGTCTTCACCCCTATATTGGGGCGTTTCAGACCAGTAAGGTAGTGAATAGTTTGACATTTGGTATGGCTATCAAGAGTAGGCGCAGTGGTGAAATGACGGTTTAGTTCGTCCAAACTGAATGTATTAGGAAGGTCTGAATGCCGCGTTTTGCCAATACCTAGAGTTCTAAGGAACTTCCAAATATCGGCAGGAGAAGAAGAAGTGATATTATCAAGAATATGGCGGCGTTTAGCGTTGCGTATCATCTGGTTACAACGGTTGCGAGCAGTTTTGAAGAGAGTCCAGTTATTCTCCGACCTATCCTTCTTAAATTTCCGGAACGCGCGGTCCCTACGCCGCATAGCCATCCGAATACCCTGATGCATCCATGGAGCAGGCGGCCGCTTCAGCTTTACTTTCCTGATGGGAGCGTGAGTGTCGTACAATTTGACAACAGCTAAGTTAAAAATATTTACCTTGTCATCAACTGTAGTAGCTTCCTCCAAGGGCGTCCAGTCAATATTTGCAGCATCATGTTTTAGTTTTTCAGTGTTCATCCGCGCAAAGGCACGCCTGTACTGGAATTTAGGTTTTGGTTTTGGGGGTTTAAGGACATAGGACAGAAAACTGAGGTCGTGATGAGAAAAGCCAGCAGCGGTATGTTGACCATGTGAGGAAACTAGGGAAGGGTTAGAAATGAGGATCAGGTCGAGCCAGGTATCATCACCGACAGTGTTGTGATGCGTTGCTTCCAGTGGCAACACGTGCAAACTAGCTGACTTAACAAGTTGTAGAAGTTTGCAGGACCGAGTGGAGTTAAGGGCGAGGAGATTGGTGTTGAAATCTCCCATTACAATGTGATGTGCGTACTCCGAACCCAAAGATTCCAGGATCGATTCGAATTCGATGAAGTAATCATGGGAGGGGGGGGCAATATACAACTCCAATAATGGTTTTAGTTCCTTTAACACAAACCTCAAGAAAAAGAAACTCAGCCGAACTATTTGAGGGAGAAGTAGCAAGAATTTTAAAAGGAAGATCAGCTCGGAAGTAAATTGCTACACCACCCCCTCTCCTACCGATTCTATCATTCCGTAGAAGGATGAATCCCGGAAGAGAGTAAGAGGAGGAAGGAAGTTCTGGTTTTAACCAGGTCTCAGATATTAGGACGGCATGTACGTAGTTGTTCGCAAACGTGTCGTATAGTTCATTATAATGGCTCGGAATACTCTGGGCATTGATGTGACAGATGTTAAGTTGACGGTCAAGGTTTTGATTGGACGTCTGACGCAAAAAATCACCAAGAGTGTCTGTGACAGAGCAAAAACTATTATCATCGGAAGTGGCAACAGATTCATTGGCAGAGAAAAAAGACTCATTCTCAAAGGGTGCTGACATAATATAAATAAAAAAATAAAAAAAATATATATATAAATAAAACTGAATAAAATATATATACCACAAAAAAAAATAAAAATAATCAGCGTTTGCATTACTGCACCACCCGCCAGCTAACAATCACAATACAATAACAACTTAATTAACCATTTCTCACTTCAACGTTTAATTTTCATTAACAACTTGCTAAAATTATATAAAACCACTGAAAACGTCCCGCGCTCCTTACCAGATCTACTTAAAAATTCGCAATGTTTCTTTACTCTGTTTAACTATATCAAAAACACTATAGAAGATATACAGTATGTTAAGAAAACCCTGTCCGATCCATAAGGATAATAAGGGTTAGGTAAACACATGATCAAATATAATATAAAATTTTACGTAATCATCATAGTACCAATACAAATGAATTTTGAAATAATCTGTTTTTCCCGCAAATTAATTCCAACTTCCCCGAAATTTGGTAATTTTTAAAAAAGTGACAACACCGGTATTATTATGAGCGAATAGCGATGCGACCACGTGCCACGTGCCCTGCCGCCCGCCGCCCCGCCGCGTGCCGCGGAAGGGTGGTTATCGCACATTTATAAAGTTACCTCTTTTTGCGAAATAATATTTATTTTTTTAGGGGGATTTTTGAAGTGAAACTTCTTTAGGCACGCTTGACTTGGGGAGTAAGCTGGCGAAAGCGTTACGAAAAATGATCGGGCAAGGCGAACGGAAGTTAAGTGGGGGATATATATATAAGCACAGAGGCGCCCGTGGCGCGAGCTTGGTACTACAAGGTCTACGAGTTTTTCTTTTTTTTTTTCAATAAAATAGAAGATCTATGCAAAATTTTTGAAGTGAAACTTCTTTACGCACGCTTGACTTGGGGAGTAAGCTGGCAAAAGCGTTACGAAAAATGATCGGGCAAGGCGAACGGAAGTTAAGTGGGGGATATAAGCACAGAGGCGCCCGTGGCGCGATCTTAGTACTACAAGGTCTACGAGTTTTTTTTTTTTCAATAAAAATAGAAGATCTATGCAAAAATTTTTTTTTTTTTAATTTTTGGACACGGATACACTTATTTATTTATTTATTTACACTTAACACTATACATAAAATTTTATGTTGACTGACAATCATTAAGGGAGTCAGTTAAAATACAATTTGGTACCGCCTACTTCACAGTCCCTCCTGTATCCCCCCCCTTCACTCCTTAATATCCCCACGAAACTACCCCCCCTCATTGATTACCTCACCCCCCCGTGGATTATCTCGGAAACCAGAGGTCGTGGACTACCCGAGTTTGGGGTCCCCTGATTCAGGAGGAAGAGCCCGACCTTTTGGCCCCGAGGGAATCCACTACACCCTCCCCCCCGACCCCCTTTAGTTACCTCACCTCCCCGTGGATTATCTCGGGAACCAGAGGTCGTGGACTACCCGAGTTTGGGGTCCCCTGAATCAGGAGGAGCCCGACCTTTTGGCCCCGAGGGAATCCACTCCCCCCTCTCCCCCCCGCAACCCCACGAAACCTATCCCCCCTCCCGACCCCCTTTAGTTACCTCACCCCCCGGTGGATTATCTCGGGAACCAGAGGTCGTGGACTACCCGAGTTTGGGGTCCCCTGAATCAGGAGGAAGAGCCCGACCTTTTGGCCCCGAGGGAATCTACTCCCCCCCCTTTTTTTTCAATAAAAATAGAAGATCTATGCAAAAATATTAATTTACCAATGAAACCATGAAATAAATTTAAATATTTATAGAAAATTAATATATGTACATGTGTATACATGTATATATATATATATATACATATATATATATATACATACAGATGGAGCGAAAGAAGTTTCACTTCAGTCGTGTGGTCATAAGCACACTCGTCCTTTTTTTTTTTAAGTCTAGCCCGGTTTTGGATGCATCAGTAGAATCAGTTATCGATACCTAACAACACCTTCACGGGTCGGACAGGGTTTTCTTAACATACTGTATAAAGGGAAAGAAGAAAAATAAAAAAGGATAAACTTACTCAAGTCCAGGCTATATGGCGTATTATGCCTTTGCCTTTGCCGTTCAGAAGTACGGAAAGAAGTGAACCAAAAAAAAAAATAGCTGTGGTTTGGAGTTTGGCGGGAAAGCCAAAATGAGTGCCACTCTCATTTTTCATTGGACTTTTAAATTATTTATAGTGTCATTTACTAAATAAAAACGCATGATTTATGTAGTAAAAAGTGCATTCAGTGAGTAATTCATAAAGAACAGTGAAATATTGTAGCATAGTGGCCACATTATGTCTTTACGCTAAACCCTTCCTTATCGGCCTCACGTGGGAAGGTTAGATTAAATAAGTTAGGATAAGTTTAGGGTAAATTAGGATAAGTTAGGATATAAACTTACTGAAGAAAAAAAGACGTGTGGCACTCGGGGACTGCCGCGGTAAAGCTATTGCATAGCATTCTGTATCAATTTATGCAATTACAATTATTTATTTATTTTATTTATGCAGTATTTCTTTTTCTTTGATATTAATTCAAGTTACACTTTTTAAGCGTGGTGACCGATAAGAAAACAAAATTTCTTTTATTAAATAAATAAAAATAAATGCACTTTGTTAATTCATATTCAAAACACTTTATACACAAATTTTACAAGTACAGTTATCACTCGAGTCAGTAAGCATGTAAAATGAGAAAACTAACATAGAACGATCCGTGTAAGAACTAAACGATCACTATTACACAACAACACTGATACCTTTGAGAAAGCGGACTTCCTCTACAATAGGGCAATTCCTCCGTAAGGTCTGTCTATGCTATTACTTATAATCTCTGTCATTGTGTGCTGTTTCGGTGCAATCGCAAGACCGGCCGGGCACTGAGGGGCAGGCAAGACAGCTACCAGTATCAGCAGTATCCTTATGACTCCACCAACTGGTATTTCGTTGACTCGGAAACGGCGCACAGGGAGCACCACGAAATATACTCAAATACTCCGAGGTTCTTTTTCAATATACCCCACTGTTTTGTCGTGGTGGCCTAGTGGTTAAAACACCAGCCTCTCAAGTATGAGCGCGCGGTTTCGATTCCAGGTCAGGCAAGTACCTATGTAACTTTTCTACAGTTATATGTACTTTCTAAGTATATCTTGGACACCAATGACTGAAGGCGAAGGAAAACATCTTGAGGAAACCTGGGCTTTATAAGTCTGAAATCGCCAACCCGCATTGAACAAGCGTGGTGATTACGCTCAATCCTTCTCTGTATGAGAGGAGATCTGTGCCCAGCAGTGGGACGATAAAAAGGTTGTTGATGATGAACGGCGTCGGTGTCGAATTATTTGTTATCAATTTAATATTTTCGAGCTGATCTTTAGTAACATAATCACTTCTGATTGCGTTAACATCTGACCGTAGAATTAATAAATCCTTCATCAACTTCTTTACGTACATTCTACGTAGTCAAAGTAAACTGGTGGCAATTTGTGAAGGTCATATGCCACAAAAACTGGGATTGTTCGGGATCCGTGATTTTAAACACCGTAATCGTATATTTTAGGTCTTTCTGCTTTTTGTTCTTACGCCTCGATACATGTTTTTGTCTTGTCTTCGTAGAAACAAACAATAACTTTTTTGCCTCATCAATGTCTTCCTCAGAAAAAGCCGACGAGCATATTTTTATTAAACTCTCGTTGTTTCGTTTCGGAGATAACAATATTACAACTCGTACGCTTAAATGTACTCGTATTAACATTGTTCACCGACATCTTTCTGTAATATTTTATTTAATAAAAACTTCAACTTCAACTCTTGATCTGGCCCCTGTGGATAGATACCACAATTTTGCCAATAACACGTGTAACAAATTATAGAAATTCTTAAAAAAATATTTCACAATAATGGCGGGTATCGCCAATCACAGTTGAAAAAACGGCCGCGTGAGCACTTTTTACTCTATAAAATCACGCGCTTTTATTTAGTAAACAACACTATAAATAATTTAAAAGTCCAATGAAAAATTAGCGTGACATTCATCTTAGCTTTTCCGTTAAAAAAAAGCTATTTTATAAAAACACTACTAAATTAATTTGAATAAAAGTACTTAATAATTAATTATATGAAAAGTTTTTAAGGTAGCCATGACAACGTCGATGACGTCTATGACATATCTCTATAGAAGACCTATTTCAGAGAGAAAATTAATCGCAAGTTTAGCACATCGCGACTGTCAGTAACATGGCAAGTGTTTAGAACTGAGTTCGAGCCCTGCAATGTGCATGCTCTTTTTGAAAGTCTATAAATTGTTTTCAAAAGATGTAGTCGCACGCACACAAACATACCGTGCCGAATACTGCCGAACTGAAACGACGTTAGACGATGTACGGCCTTCAAGCCACACCTCCGTGCCCGTCGGAGTGGGGAGCGTGAGGTTTTTTCGTTACGGAATTTCTGGATTCGGTCCCCGCGCTCAAGGCCCGCGATAGAAGCTATGCAATAGCTTAAAAAGTTACACAAGACTAGGCTGTATGGCGTACTATGCCTTTGCCTTTTCCGTTCCTCTGAACGGAAAGAACAGAACAAAAAAAAAAAATAGCTGTGGTTTTCATTTTGACAGTTCAACAACATTCATTGCGTTATTTAAGTTGATGAGCTGAAAATTTTTCGAAACATTTGAAGCAATGATTAATTTTTAAAAATTATTGATTTATTCAAAATATTCAAATGAATTTGAATTATGTAACATACTGTCAGTAGCAATAGATTCATTTAGACCAAAGACATTAAAATTTTTTACTGTTCAATAAGATTTATTGCGTTATTTACGTTGTTGAGTAGCTACATTTTTCGAACATATGGAACAACGGATTAGCAATAAAAATAAATAAATAAATATGCTTCAAAATGATTTTAATTAATAGGTAGTAGATAATAATGTTTTTCGCACTTAGGGTGTTGCTCCAATAAAGCGAATTCGACGAACCTCTTCGAATTTCTTGGCGCCTAGTATGTACATCTCTCTGAATTTCAATTCAATAAATTCTGAAGAAAATTCTTGAACCATTGGTACTGTGTGCTGGAGAATTTTATTACCTACAATTAAAATTATCGCAGTTTTAGGACTGTTCTATCGAACACTTGTTTATCTAGCTAAGAGGTCCCCCAACTGTGATTGTTCAACTTGTTTCTGCCTCTTCAGTTCGTTAGATTTTTATGCAGGCGGGTTTTTTGTTTGTAAATATATTTTTTTTATTTCTATCTTTTTAGTTTTCTTATTTATTAATTGTAAATGTGTGTTGTTATATAGGTACATATTTAGAATCAGTCTTTAAAATCCTTCATTTTGAAACCCCACTCTATATGCTTGGTAGACTTTTTCTTTTTTTATCTCACAATATGGCGTTAATCATCCGCCATTTTTAATGTCACCATCTAAGAACACTTGGGCTATTAAGACAAATCTATGGATACCACAAATGTGAAAATCCGTTTAGCGGTTCTGGAGGTACAAGGTAATAAAGAATATTACATACATGCGTACAAGAACGCGCTAAAAACATAGCCCTTCCTGTCAGTTGGGTCAAAAAAATTAAGGATATTTTTTTCAATTTTTTTCCTAGAAAATAATGTAAGTTAATCCTTACATTTACTAAAAATTGTTGCATCGAGCAATGTCTCTGCACAATAGATATGACGTGTTCACCGATGAACAGGCGCGCACGTTTAATCTCCTTCCTTCTCTGAAACCCTGGTATTGAGGTCCTATTACTATTGATCAATTTCTGGTAATCCACTTGCACATATTGTTTTACTTAGTCTTCGTAATGCAGATTATGAATATTTTACGTTATACACAGTAAAAATTTAGTAAAAGTACTTTCATGAAATATAACTTATTTTCATTTTTGCAGAGGAAAAATAAAACATTTTACTACAATAATTAGATTTTAAAAAGTAACAAAAGTTTTGTAACCGTATGGAAACACCATCAAAATAAAATTATTATCAATAAAAACGTCCCACAGAGCCATGCATAGTAAACAATGCACCCCATCTAGAGTCCCCTGCTGATTCTATTAGCCAACCTCCGACATTGAGGCGCCCGAGTTACAATACCCTCACTTCTTACAATTCTTGGTCGCCTAGTACTTCAGAAATTGTTTCGACATTGTGTTCTAGTGACGTAGCTTTCCATTATTTACATCTTCTACGTGTCCTGGTTGCCTGGTAGTTATTATGCCATATGAATAGTTTTGTAGTTAGTGTTTTTATTTTAATTTTCATAATTATCTTTGACTGACCTTTTTTTGTGCAGACAGACAGTGTAGTATCACTAATAGGGTCCTGTAGGCCTAGTAAGAGTTTTCAATACGAAACTCGATCGTCGATAACGAGCGCGTTCAGCGCTCTCATTGGTTGAGAGTTCTTACGACCTTGAACCAGGCCAATAGCTGAGTCAAACACGCTCGATATCGACGAACGAGTTTCGTAATGAAAACTTATACTAGGCCTACTGATTTTTTCTTTGAATATCTATTACATTAATAGTACAAGTAATTATAGGTGTATCAAAGAAAGATTTTAAGATTTTTGAGTTTTTGTTTACTGACAAACTCAAAATCTTTTGAAAACAAAAACACAGTGGTCTACAATAATAACTGTAGAACATGCAGTTTATTTGAAAAAGTGAAGTTTACTGATAGTATTTATTAATTTTCACGCCTACAGCGTTTTCTAAAAGTACCTAAGTAACCATTTCTGACCAATTTATTAGTAATCTCCAAAAATCAATTCCAAAAGCTTGCAAAATACACTGCCTCTCTATCTCTTTAACAAATAAACATTGCATCCCCTAGCGAACAGTGTCCTGCTGATAACATTAGCGTGTCGAGTCAACACTTGAAGAAGGGGCGGCGGCGGAACCCCCGCCACTGTGACGCCGCCTGTACCATCTCTTTCGTTTTGTGAGAGCCTGGTACATTTTTCTTGTTAAATATGCTGCTTAGCCAATGCTTAAAGAAGCTTACCGGAGAAGATTTATGTTATAATTACAATATTCTTATTCTCTTTATTTATCAATATTCTAAGATGACTTTTGACTCTTAGGGCTAGAACCAATTATCTATTATCAGTTTATCACCATTATTACTTCTTATAAGTAACTTACTTTAATCCAAACTGCCGAGAGTGGGATTAAGAATGTCGTTCGAAATTATGTTCCCCTAATAGAAAGTTGACTGGATTCAATCTCGCGAGAGCAATAATCTGTAGATTTCGTAAACAACTAGATCCCTACTAACCCTTAGAAGATTCCGCCAAGAAGACGGTCGGTCGTGTAAGTATTTCTGTAATTGAATGTGATTAAGGTTTTGATATAGAAGAATAGAGTTGATATAAAGGAATAATGTTTAGAAGAAGTTCGTCCAAAATTTATGAATACTTTACTAGTAGCATTACTAGACAGGTCTTTACTAAACAAAAACTGTTATCTTCTTGGTATTAATTATTAGCCAGTATTAACTAGTTAAACATTAGAAGCACATTATTGTAGGCAATGAGCAATAATTAGCCATAGGACTGATGTCCGATGGAATCGACAGGTTCTCAAATGGCGACCACACACCGCAAGACGCAGCGTGGTTAGGCCCCCGGCAAGGTGGACCGACGACTTGGTGAAGGTTGCGGGAAACCACTGGATGCGACAGGCGCGAGACCGGTCGTCGTGGAGATTTCTTTCGGCCGAAATGATGATAGCAATAAAACTATAGAGACTTCTCCAACCCTCTCCTCAAAAGGGAGTGTAAAGTAATCTACCACGCGGGCCTATTGCGGGTTGATAGATGATTCTAGGACACGCCAGCTTTCTCACGTTGTTCCTTTATTGTGTTGAGAGCAAAAGTAATGATATTATGAACACAAAGTCTGGATTCTAATTTGAACTGGGTTGTTACCACTGTTCAATCATAAAATAGTGCGTAAGGATTTTTGACGCCAATATTACATAGGATAGTTCCCCAAAACGTCCGGCCTTCGCCACTTCCTAGTAAGTACTTTAGTTGAGAAGAAGAAATGGCACAACAACCTCCCCAGCAGCACAGCTAGACAGCTGCAGACGCATAGTAAAAAAATATTTTTGATTGTATACGATACTAGGCATGTTAAATAGAGAACATTAAATTATACGTGTTGATTACGCTCAATCCTTCTCCGTATGAGAGGAGACCTGTGCCCAGCAGTGGGACGATAAAAAAAAGGTTGATGATGACTCATTTGGCAGGACTGAAGTAACGTGTATCTTCTGTCCTTTTCTTAAAAAAATAGAAATAAAAAAATACATCAACCAACCTGACCAACAACAACCTAAATTTGGTTTACTTTGAGAACAAGAGAATCAGGGCCGTTGATATTTTTTTTTTTAATCCTTACTAATATTATAAATCGGAAAGTGAGTTTGTTTGTTTGTTTGTTCCGCTTTCACGTCGTAACTACTGATCCAATTGCTTTGAAATTTTGCAGACGTAAAGTTAGAAGTCCGGATTAAATAATAGGTCACTTTTTATCCCGGAAATATTTGATATTCCTGAGGGAAATCTAAAAAGCGCCATATAACCGAACTTCCCGCGGGCGAGGCCGCGGGCGGAAAGCTAGTAGGAAATAAAGTACAAAAGTATAAACTTTTGCTGCCTATAAAATTTAAACATCAAGCTAATACAATCTTTCAGATTTCTTTATTCGATTTTCAACTTTAACTCTAAAGCTTTAAGACTCAATGTTGATTGGGAATATTTGACAGTTGTTGGTAGCTTGACCTGCTGTCGTCCGTGCCAATACAAAAGAACATGACACAGATCACACGCACATGATCATGGCCATACTGGACCTGGAAACCAAACGACTACATCAACTTTCATCACGATTCACTTTTGAAGTTACTAAAGTGGAGCGGTTAACATAAATGATGTTTTTTGGTAGATTTTCGTCGCTTAAGTTCTGACACCGCGTAACTCAAAATAATGAACTTTTCAGGAGACTAAAAAAACTGTCTAAGTTTGTAAATAATAATAATATTTTTTTTTGTTTGTTTTTTTTTCGAAATAACGCGCCATCATTGGTTTAATCGCTTATTTGCGATTGGTCAAATGACGCGTCTTTCGATTCTTTATCCAATGACATGCATAACACATTTTGACCATTTTTTGAGTTCCGCGGTATTAGAACTTAAGCGACGTTTTGAATTTGGTAAGTAATGAGTTTTTATGACTATATTAGTTATATAAATATACAGTGTTGAATATTATTTAACACATTCTGCATTGCCACATGGCCTGCATTCCCGATTAACTGAATCAAAAGACCATTAATGGGCGGCGTTATCATCAACGAATATTCGAAAATTTAAATCTCCAGACAAAGTCACTACCCTGAATTTATTTATACAACAACCCCAATATTCATATCCTAAGTAAGCAAACCGTAAAATTGACCATTTTGTTCTAAAATTGGTGTAAAATCCTGTTTGAAGTAAACAACCCTTACTTATCGATATTTTTATCTAAACAAGTCCCATCTGTCCCGTATCCCAGTCGCGTCCTAACTGTACCGCGCGTCACATGTGCTTCGCGCTCCGTTATTCTTCTGATCGCCTAGTACTTTTGTGAACTTGTGTGTGTTAGTTTTATTGTGGTTTTGGGCTGTTTTCTGTGAGTACACATCAAATTATAATTAGAATTTAGTTGCAAAATGGCGGCTAGTTACGTTTATTATGTGATTTTGTTATTAATTATCTGATGGACGACAAATTATCTCCGACTTTCAATTTATTTGTTTATTCACAATTTACAACGTTAGACACAGTAACATATGCACTTTGCAACTTGATAACGCGAGACAGAAATGGAAGTTATAGTAAATATTAATGAGAGTTTTAATTAACAATTTTACTTTTCAATATTTGACAAGCAAATTTACATTGCATCTGTGCTGTCATGATCAAAAACTGACCCTAAGGAACCAACTCAATAAAATTTAAATACAAACATTGCTTAAGTAAACAACAAAGACGTAAAAATTGTTTCTCGTTCGTGATATACTCAAACGGTTATGAGCTTACAACGATAATTTTTATACCCGGCTCTGAGTGGACAAGTGTATGCTTTAGTCATTAAGCCAATTAATCTTCTGTTCAGTACTCTGCTGACCCAAATAGCATCTGCTTTGTGCATTAAATTCAAAGATTTTTTTATAGGGAAAATTACTATAGCGACATTGAGCACCTTTTTTGGTTGGAGGAAATGCATTGAATTCGCGTGAGGGAGACCGACCTGACACCGTGATCGTTACAGAAGGATATACATATGTATACTGTATAGGAAGGTATAGATTGCGTGAGACAGTTTTCACTTCCCCATCCTCATCAACCAGTCCCACGAGAGCATTTTTTCTTTTTTAATTTAGGCCATTGCAATTAATCTATAAATTTAGCGACTTCAATGAAGTTGTGAATTAAGTTAACGCTTTGGTTAAATAAGGCAGCCATGGAAACTCATTCTAGTTGTATTTGACTTATCTCTGACTTTGTCCTAAACTGTCCTAAAACAATACCAATTCTCGCTATCTTCGCCAAATAACTGACAGAAACGGGGATCAAAGGGCGAAGTTTCGGTGTTAAGTTCTTGGAACATGGAAATTAGAAGTTAAATTAACCACATTGTCATTATCTTTTAACTCAGACCATGTATAATATCTATCTATATGTTGTCTTTGGTTCATTAAGTCGTGATAGCCTAGTGGTTAAAACACCAGCCTCTCAAGTATGAGTGTGCGGGTTCAATTTTAGGTCAGGACTTGCCTGACCTAAAATTGCGCTTGACCGCAATCCTGCCTGATGGTAAGCAGTAATGCGATCGTTGATGGTAAACCGCGCTAGTTTATTAAGAGCCTATTCACACAGAAAAACTGAGCGAATAGGAAGGAAGATGGCAGTTGAGCGAGGTGATGCAATGTTAAACCCAAAACACGACCAACGATTCTGCGCCAAAGGGAGATTGATCTGAAAACCCTCCACGACCAAACTCCCAACACAACAAGATTAGGCGCATCGTACCCGGCACACATCGCAACACAACTGCTCAGACCCGTCCTCCGTACGGCTTCACCAGACATTATGCCGGAACACGACAAATCGCTTGGCGGCAGGCTTTGTCTGGTGGGTGGTAACTTCTGCCGGCGGGCGATGTCATGTTTTTTTTTAGTTTTTTAAACTATGTTTATTTTCCACTTTTTAGTTCGAAATTCTTTTTTAAAAAATGAAACGAACGAACGAACGTATTGAAAACGGTGGGACATTTTACAGTAACGAGCCGCTCACTCGTAGTCCAAAGAGTTAGAGACGGACAAACATACAAACAAGCAAGCAAGCAAACATACAAGTGAAGCTAATAAAAAGCATGTAAAAAGAAGCGATTTCCTATCACATAGTTGACGAATGTCAATGAACACTAAAATTATACACGTGCTTGTTAAAATTCACCCCTATAGTTGCATTCCCCTAGTAAGTAATCAATTATACTTATTGAAGAGTCAATAATAAGAGTAGTCGGTGCATTAATTAACTCAGCAAGTAACTGTATGAACGTGGGTTTGCTCTTCTGGCACCCTAATTGCGTAATATACTATTAATATCAATTGGAACGATTTTGATACACATTGCTAATACATTGCTTCGTACGTTCTAAAAATCTGTCTGCTCAACAACGTAAATAACGCAATGAATGTTGCTGTGCTGTCAAATTGAAACCCGTCGCTACTGAGAATGTTTTACGCAATCACCCTGTAGGGATGTTTAAAAAGGGGTGAGCAGCAATAACCATTTAATATGATTACATAATTGCCATGGCAACGCATGGCACTTTGTGTTCGGGTTCTAAATTACAAGAGCCAAAGAATAATTTTGTGGTTTTCACGTTTTAGTTAACCGTATTTAGAGTAAATTTACCTTTTTTAAACTATTATTTTTGTTTCAAATTGACATTATTTCAAGTTAAAGGAATATCAGCTTTATTCTAATGATTATTAAGTTGATTTCAGAGTGACTAGAACTACTGAAAAGGTTATAAAAGTGTTGTAGTGAAAACTAAACTTACTTGTGTAGGACCTAAAGTTCTTTTTCCATAAACTCATATTTGGCGAATATATCACAAAATTATTTTATGCATATTACAGCTGCCTCTTAGGTCTAGTTTACGCAAGCGTTAGTGTTGAGCGTGAGATCCGGACTTCGATTTTTGTTGTCAGGTGTCTGATTTTATGCCCGATGGATAGAATATGCCGTATTATTATGTGACATACCGTGTGTTACCAGTCTTAGAATAATTAGTACGAGTAGTAAGAGGCGAGCGCTTCTCCTGGCCAAACTTTGCAAAAAGGGGTATTATGAAATTACAGATTATTTAGAAGACAAAAAAGCTTGGGACTGAGCTGCTCGCTCTGCTAAGCATTGTTATTAAGCAATATGCTTAATTATAATGTATATTATTGTAAACATTCTCATTTTTAATGTCTGGATTTGGAAAAAGACGATGATCCCTGAGTTTGTTTCGGCTATTTCTTCTCAGAGGTAGTCAGTTAGGAAATGCCGGCTTCATCTAGTTTAAAAAAAATACATGACGTGTAAAAGTGATCGGTGACAATCATACTCACATACGAGCACAAACTTTCGCCTTTACAATACTAAGATAATTAGTAAAACTACAGTCCATCATCAACCTTTTTTATCGTCCCACTGCTGAGCACAGGTCTCATACAGAAACTCAAACTTAAAGTCCAGGTTTCCTGAAAAACTACAGTCCATATAAATATTATCATATCATTGTATGAATCCTTCAACCAATAAGGTATTATGTCATCTCTGGCGGAAATCAAACTCAATGGAACTCGTAAACTGTTGAACAATATAATAATATAAGCGTATAGAAGTGCGCAGCTTGTGCTGTGCACTAGGGATGTTATGGATATGAAATTTCGGATACGGATTGGATACGGATTTAGGAATGATTATTATATCGGATACGGTTACGGATACGGATAATAAATTATTTCGGATTATCCGTTAGTTTCGGTTACGGATATTAATTTTTTAAGGAATTTCAAAAGTAAAATACAAATAGGTAATAAAGTAGTTTTACTTAGTTTTTGGCAGGAATTTCAATCAGTCTGTGAGGTCGTCGTGAATCGGTAATTTCATCAAAAAATAACCTTACTGCACTCGACTTAGGACGCATTTTGTACAAGTTCAATCGATATCGTAACACAACACACTTGTCGAACTATTTGCTATTATAGAATTGGTCACAAGTCAGTTATTTACGAGAATGTTATGACGACAAAAGAAGAAAAAAAACAAACAATGCCCGTAGCTTGTGTGTGAAAACAACTTGTCATAACGTGTCTCAATTAGGCTCCGCCCCTATCCGATACTATGCGAAACTTTTATTTCGGATTCGGTTACGGTTACGGATGATTTTTTATATCGGATATCCGATAGTTTCGGTTACGGTTACGGAGCTCCCTAACATCCCTGCTGTGCACCTATCTAAATAGTCCACATCCTTTACGATAGGAATACTGTTAAATGTACTTACACAATTTACTAATTATTTCGTTATACTAGAAATTATGATAAAAGATAGTGAATGTGTAATGGATTAAATAAAAAACTTTATTTAAGAGACGAAGTGCATTTTTGGAAATGTTGTGAAAGGATTAAAATTACCTTTCCTAACTAATTCTATCCCCATTATGCCTCCTGGACAGGAAGACCCCAATAACGCAGTGTTTTCAACCTGCCAAAGACATAACACATAAAATTTTACGTTCAATCAATCAGTTGCTAACAATAAATATCTATAATATTTTGTCAGCGAACACTTACTGTAACTATTTGATGGACCCCTCGGTCCAAACAATCTTCATCCGGTAGTCAAGCGCACTGCTCGTAAAATAAATGGGTATCCCTTCACTCCCAGTTAATATCGTTGTATGTGGCGGATAGTAAATGTGGTAATGTTGTATTGTATTCATTCTCACAAGCTTCGGCTTGCCCCTCAATCTCCTCATCTATCAGCCTAGCCTCATCCCAACAACATCGGGGTCGGTTACTAAACTAACTTCAAAACGGCTTCAGCTTTCAGCTGCCTGGGACTGGAACAATTTGCCAGCGGCGATGTTTGCCTCGGGCTACAATTTGAGTGTTTTCAAGGCTAAAGTGAATAGACTCTTAATAAACTAGTGCGCTTTACCATCAACGATCGCGTCACGGCTTACCATCAGGCATGATTGCGGTCAAGCGCTAGTTTATAATTTATTAAAAAAAATACAAAGATGTACGAATCACAGCCGAGACCAACTGCTTAACATACTTTCCGAGGCACGGTGGTGCTTCAAATATCTTGAATTTTGAGCACACTCAGGTTATTCCAGTCCTGCTGAAGTCTTTAAACCAATCTCATAATATTTAAAACCCCTCAGAAACAATGACTGACATCAAGGCAAGGTAAACAATAGAAGTGTAATATACAGTATGTTAAGAAAACCCTGTCCGACCCGTAAGGATAATAAAGGTTAAGTAAACACATGACCAAATATGATATAAAATTTTACGTAATCATCATAGTACCAATACAAATGAATTTTGAAACCCGAAATTTGGTAATTTTTAAAAAAGTGACAACACCGGTATTATTATGAGCGAATAGCGACAGCGTGCCCTGCCGCCCGCCGCCCGCGGAAGGGTGCTTAACGCATATTTATTAAGTTACCTCTTTTTGCGAAATAATATTTATTTTTTTAAGGGGATTTTTTTTTTTTTAGTTAGCCTGGTTTTGTATGCATTAGTAGAATCAGTTATCAATACCTAACAACACCTTCACGGGTCGGACAGGGGTTTCTTAACATACTGTATAACATGTCTTCTTCTTCTTCAGCCTATAGAGGTTCAATGCTGGACAAAGGCCACCCCCAAGGCTTTCACTAGATTGGGGGGGGGGGGTTTCAAATAATCCCGACACTTGGCAGGCGGGTTGGGGATCGCAGTAGTTTGATATTTCACAGGAAAAGCGCTGAAAGTTCCCTTAGTCGCCTTTTATCCTCCCGTGAGTGTCGTCCCCGAGCCCTGTACTTATGTATACTCGTATTGCAAGCAGAAAAGCAAGATTTTCGCTCAGAGCTCACACTAATTCAGCACAAAGGTCTTGAAATACCACTCAACACTTGTTAGAATCTCTATCAATTTAACAAATCAAGTTAGCTGGCTTTCATTCACAATTCAGAAAGAGGTCAACGGCACTATTGATAAAGCAGTTGTGACGCGCCAATCGACGCATCCTGCCCAATTGCGCGCACGCATGCGAAATGACGCGGCCGCGTGCGCACACATAACATATATGAGACGAACTTCTATGTGTGATGGGGTGGAACTATGGCTAAACACAATATTACACAACGTTTTTTTTTAAACGAATCCTGAATATATTTTGTTCAGAATGAGCAACTGAATCGATTCCAATCATTTTTACACTCTGTTATATTTTTTCCTAATAGGTACATTTAGAAATTGTTGCAGTGTGGTTGCCGAGCGCATAACACAGCTGACGGTACCCCCAACCCCCGCGCCATGCCGCTTGAAGCGCGAGCGGTACGTTGACCATATTTTTGTTGGGACAACCAAGTGATACAACTGTAAAGGCTGTTGTTGCTAGGTGCTGCAGGACAGGTGGCATCAGGATAGTCTTTTAATAAAACCAGGAGCTCTGTGTTACGACGTGTATATTTTAAGACCATGCGATAGACCGACGAGAGCGGAAGTGACAATTCCTAGGTTAGTGTTGCGCATTGACAATAGTGTTGAGACATATAGGTAACAACAACAAGCTCATAACCTTGTGGTTTATCATGATATCTGTTTGAAATTTTGTAAAGGATAGATCCTTTCCTTAAAAATACTGGACATGTGTTTTGGGTTTCGCATAAATAAAAAATAACATTGTATAATTATCCCCCTTATTCATAAACGCTGCTTAAAGTTAACTAGTGATTAACGATTCTTAACCATATATTTTTGACCTTTTAACGTCACTTAACTTTAATCATCGTTTATGCATAAACCCCTTAAACACTGTGGTGTTTATTGATAAAGAATGATTTAAGTTAAAAGACGTTAAAAGGTCAAAAATGTATGGTTAAAGAATCGCTAATCACTAGTTAACTTTAAGCAGCGTTTATGAATAGGGGGGTATGTGTCTAGAAAAATCACCAGCCGTTCTTGCTGTTTTAAAATATGCTCGAGAAGCATTTGTGTGTGTGGTCTACAGTGGAATGTTAGATATTAATAAAGATTAAATGCCAACTTTGTTCTTTTTGAAACCAAAGTAAAAAAAAACAAGAGTACATTTTCTCAAGTGAGTTCATTGTCACAGTGAACACAAAAATAAAAGAAAAGTGTTACGTCATTAAACGTTGCGTTCAAATTAACTCCGAGCACATGTAGTTCAGCAAAATAGCTGGTGGTCCATAAAAATGAATTAAGAACGAAACATGTGACATTCACTCAGAGATAATGAAAGAATGTGTGAATGAACAACATTAGTACAGTCATGTGAGTTGAAAGTATTTCAAGTTCAATATTTCTACTATGTACTTGTTTGAGAATCAAGTTATCGTATTTTGTAACACTGCATTCTTACAAACAAACAGCTCTTTGTAGCCAATAACTCTGACACAACCATTGTTCGTTACTTGCTTTCAAACGTTTAAAAACTCTCTGGTGCTTACTCAAACAGCATTGTACGCTGTACCTAGGTCAAAAGTTAGTAAAATTTCTTTTATGAATGAAAGTAAATACTTGGACATTGAACTTTGACTTTTCGTTATTTTGAAATAGAATCTATTTTTGTATAAAGTTACGCCACCACATTGCTTATTACTGGCGTTAAAACTTACATTGACCCGTTTATGAGTCGTTACAAAGATACAAGAAAAAAAAAAACATTTATTTGTTTTTTACAACTAAAAGCCGTATACCGTTAACCTGGTATATCAAACCATGTGTCTGTTATTTTATTGCTACAAATACTTACTATTGACATTATTATGATCACTCTGCGGATACTGTCATCTTAGATTTGTGCATTGTTCTGTCCTGATAGTTTTTTAATTCTTATTCTCCATTCTCAAAACCAATTAAAAGTTGAATATTTTTCAGTTATATTGTGACTAGTGAGATTTTCTCTCCTTTTGTAAATTATTACCAACAATTATGACGTTTTATCATTGAATCCACATGACATACAGCCACATTGATCAACGTCCCGTATTACGACACGTTCCCAGTATCACACAGTTATTGCTACAATTAATTCAGCTGCCCTCCTCCCCCGACGGATGGTTAGTTGACCCGACGCCCTGCCATTCTGTCACGCGTTGGACAAATTATTGTCCAGCTAATAGAAAGTGAGGATGCATCAAATAGAAAGGAATTCTTTTTTTCTCTACATTCTTGGGATGAAAAATGTTCCTAATAAAAGCCTGGTTGGTTCGTGTCGTTGTTTGAGGCGTAGAGTAGCCAGCCTTTTGGTGTTCAGTAGGATGCATTTCGGTGAGTGTGCGAGGGAATTTGCATGATTTAATTCCCCCATCTCCGTTCCACCATCGGACGACCCGTCGTACGGCGAGTTTCCACCCTTACGTTGCTAACACCACTACGATCCGGACGAAGCGTTTCGCTTTCTCTTTTATACCGCGTACATCGAGGGACTGGAACGATTTGTCAGCAACGATGTTCCCGTCAGACTACAATTTCAGTGTCTTCAAGACTAGAGTGAGTAGGTTCTTAATAAACTAGCGCGCTTTGCTTTACCATCAACGATGGCATCACCGCTTACCATCTAGCAGGATTGCGGTCAAATACTAGTTTATAATTTACTAGCTATCCGCCCGCGGCTTCGCCCGCGTGGAATTCGATTACATCGCGCTTTTTAGATTTCCCTTGGGAATATAATTTTTTTTCAATAAAAGGTAGCCTATGTTCTTTTTCAGGGTCTAAAGATTGTCTGTGCCAAATTTCATCAAAATCCGTGGCGCAGCGGTCAACACACCTGCCTGCGACGTGGAGGTCCCGGGTTCGATCCCCGGCCAGGTCATGATGGAAAACGATCTTTTCCTGATTGGCCTTGGATGTTTTTCTATATATGTATATATTATAAATATAGTATAGTTGAGTTAGTATCCCATAACACAAGTCTCGAACTTACTTTGGGGCTGGCTCAATCTGTGTGATTTGTCCGTAAAAAAAAAGTAGCAATGAGTTTAATTTTGACATTTCAGCAACATTCATTGCGTTATTTACGCTGTTTAGCAGACACATTTTCGAACATATGTGTGAAGCAATGAATTAGTAATATGCTTCAAAATGATTCCACTTAATAGTGATAGTGTGCTGGCTATTAATAATTTAACACCATTGTTATACATTAAAAACAGTCGGGTGGTTAAAAGCTTACAGTATTAATAATCTTTCAGATCGAACATCTGCCATGGCAACCCATCTCAGCGGAAACTGTCTACGTATATAATATGTAAGATACCCTCGTCTGACTGATAAGGATAGTAAAGGTTAGGTAAACACATGACCAAATAAATTTTCAAACTTAACATACTTAAGCATCATAGTACCAATACTAATGAATTTTGAAATAATCTTTTTTTCCCTCGAATTAGTTCCAACTTCCCCGAAATTTGGTAATTTTTAAAAAAGTGACAACACCGGTGTTATTATGAGCGAATAGCGATGTGACCACGTGCCGCGTGCCCTGTCCCCCACCGCCCACGGAAGGGTGCTCAACGCACATTTATTATGTTACCTCTTTTTGCGAAATAATATTAATTTTTTTAAGAGGATCTTTTTTTAAGTTTAGCCGGGCTTTGTATCCATTAGTTGAATCAGTTATCGATACCTAACAATACCTTCACGGATCGGACAGGGTTTTCTTTACATATTGTATATTACTAGCTTTCCGCAAGCGGCTTCGCCCGCGTAAAGAAAACCCTGTCCGATCCGTGAAGGTATTGTTAGGTATCGATAACTGATTCTAATAATGCCTACAAAGCCGGGCTAAACTTAAAAAAAAAAAAACCCTAAAAAAATAAATATTATTTCGCAAAAAGAGGTAACTTACTACTTGTGCGGTAGGCAATCCATACGCAGGTGACGGAGGGCTGGGCACGTGTCACGTGGTCGCATCGCTTATTATAATACCGTCAAAATGGTACTGTCACTTTTTTTTAAATTACCAAATTTCGGGGAAGTGGGAATGAATTCGCGGGAAAAAAAGATTATTCCAAAATTCATTAGTATTGTGACTGTGATGATTACGTAAAATTTTATATTATATTTGGTCATGTGTTTATCTAACCTTTATTATCCTTATGGGTCGGACAGGGTTTTCTTTACATATATACGTATACGGTCGAATTGAGTAACCTCCTCCTTTTTGAAGTCGGTTAATAGGACTCGAGTCGAGTGTTCAGGTGCAAAAGCGACGACACAAAGGAACTTGTCCACCTAGTTTGAAATTAGTTATATTTGTTTTTTTGTCTCTTGTGTGTGACATGACATGCCAATCGACATTATCGTTACTCGGCTAAGCATTTAACCTGAAATTAGATACACGAGTAGTTTTTGTTGAGT
This sequence comes from Sesamia inferens, assembly GCA_037179545.1. Lineage (NCBI taxonomy): Eukaryota > Metazoa > Arthropoda > Insecta > Lepidoptera > Noctuidae > Sesamia > Sesamia inferens. Next base: position 31,467,273 of record CM073927.1, read on the forward strand.
GTCCCAACATTATTCGTTAGGTTTATTTGTTTGTTGGAGATCTTCAACAAAGGAAACACATATACATTACTTATTTAAAATAATAGAATAAGTTCTTTAACGTGTGCTCCTTCAATGGGGATTGTCCTATTTTTATATGACTTAATATGAAATCCATTACGAGGAATAGAGTTACTCTTACTGGTGACTATTGAGCGTTTAAAAGTAAAATATTCACACATTATTGTCATTTGTCGCTTAAAGTAAATAACCCTCATTTAACCTATAATTATGGCTTCTTTGGATCTAGAGCGACAATAGAGATGTTTCCTGGGTAAAAAAAAAAAAAACGTTAATAAAATATAAATTATAAACGATGAATACCTACACATTCGAAATTAGAAAGACCGAAATATACAGACGACAGCACATTAAGCTACTACAATCTGTCAGATTTCCTTATTAGATTTTCAACTGTATCTCTAAAGTATTAAGACTCAGTGTTGATTGGGAATAAACATTTGACAGTTTCAGTCCGCACATAATTAAGATTGAGCGGTATTATGAGCCATATTATGTTCAGACACAAGACACATACTACTACACTCTGTTAGATTTCCTTACTAGATTTGCAACTTTATTTCTAAAGTATTAAGGGTCAAGGTAGATTGGGGATTACATCATGTTTATATAAATAACTGTTTTTAGACACTTCACCGCCATATTTAAACATTAGACAAATATATGGAGGAAGTTTTATTAAAGACTTGTCATAGTAACAAAACAGTTGTTGTCTGTGGAGACTTCAACATTAATGTCCTAGAGAAATCAGCTACAGTTAGTAAATTTATGTCATTATTCAAGTCTTATAATTTGTACGAAAGATTCTTTGAGCCGACTAGAATAACTGCCACAAGTGCCACCTGTTTAGACAACATTTTTACTAACTTAAGACCTTCTGACCATTTAATTATAAATGAGTTAGACTCTGATCACTGTGGCCAGTTAGTTACTTTTCCTCATAAAAGTGAAGTCAGAGCTCAAAGAAAACTTGTGAGTTTTGTTCCTGTAAATGAAAATCGTTTAGGACAATTTAAAAATAATTTAATTGAAAAGTTACCGGGCTTGCCTCATCACACCAACCCGGATCATGCGTATAGTGAACTATTTAACCTGATTCATTGTGAATTTATGAAAGTTTTCACAAAAAAAACATTGTCTGTTAGCGACCGCCTTATATTTAGTGACTGGGCAACCCCAGGTATTTATAAAAGCCGGGAAAAAATGTATGAATTGTATCAGGAAAAAACATATAACCATGATGAAACTTTTCAAGAATTTGTTAAATATTATTCAAAAACGTTTAAAAGAGCCTGTTCCTCAGCAAAAGCCATACACATTAAAAATAAAATAAAATCTTCTGGAAATAAAATCAAAACAACTTGGCAAATTATAAATTCTGAAACTGGAAGAACCAAAGCACAAAATCGCGATTTCCATCTTAAAATTAACGATGTAGATATAAAGACGGACTTGGAGGTAGCAACTGAGTTTGAGAATTTTTTTACTAATATTCCAATAATAACTACAAAAACTTTGTCTTCTTCCTCCACTTCTGCTTACACTATACTAAAAGAATGTGTTCCAGAATGTGACAAGCACTTTGAATTTGCGTTTGTGACTGCTATAGATATTATAGAATCTTTTAAGGATCTTAATGTAAAAAAAACTGCTGATCATTGGGGTTTGTCAGTATACACTGTAGCTTCGATAATAGATGTTATCGCACCTTTCTTGGCAATTGTTTTTAATTCTTGTGTCACATCTGGTATATTTCCTGATTTGATGAAACTTAGCAAAGTAATTCCACTGTTCAAATCTGGTAGTTCAACTGATCCCACGAATTTTCGGCCAATCTCGATATTACCAACTTTGAGCAAAATTTTTGAAAAGTTAATTTTGAAACAGTTGTTAAGGCATTTTAACTTACATCATTTATTGCACGTGAAACAATTTGGTTTTACAAAGGGTCGTTCAACTACAGATGCGGCCGTGGCGTTGCTAAAGAACATATTTGGGGCCTGGGAGGAATCGCAAGATGCTCTTGGTATTTTTTGTGATTTGTCCAAGGCCTTTGATTGCGTACATCATGATACTCTTATTAGGAAATTGTACCATTATGGTTTAAGGGACAGAGCTCTCGACCTTCTGACTTCTTATCTGAATAATCGAATTCAGAGGGTTGATGTTAATGGCAAGAGATCTGCAGGATCTGTGGTCACCGTGGGCGTTCCACAGGGCTCAATTCTAGGTCCATTCTTGTTTTTAATCTATATTAATGACTTACCTCATCACGTGAGGGATAATCACAACATTGTATTGTTCGCGGATGACACTTCTCTTATTTTTAAAGTCAAGCGTCAGCTAGCCAATTTTGACGAAGTTAACAATGCACTTTCTAAAGTTGTCCATTGGTTTAATGTAAATAACCTTCTTTTAAATGAAAAAAAAACTAAAGTCATTAAATTTTCTACGCCAAATGTCAGGCAGCTAAGTACCAATGTTCAACTGAATGGAGTAGAGTTGATCCCTGTCGAGTCGACAGTTTTTCTTGGATTGACTATTGACGCCAAGTTGCAATGGGGTCCTCACGTTGAGAAGCTGTCGGGTAGACTCAGTTCCGCCGCCTTTGCTGTTAAGAAAATTAGACAGATAACTGATGTGGATACAGCCAGAATTGTTTATTTTAGTTATTTTCATAGTCTAATGACTTATGGGATTCTTCTCTGGGGAACTTGTGCGGACATCAATACCATCTTTGTTTTACAGAAAAGGGCTGTTCGAGCCATTTACAACCTTGGTCCTAGAGATTCTCTTAGAGAAAAATTCAGAGAGGTGGACATTCTGACTGTAGCTTCACAGTATATATTTGAAAATCTTATGTACGTACATAAAAATATATCGGATTTTAAGAAAATAAGCGATATTCATAATATAAATACCAGGAACAAACACAATCTTGCTGTACATCACACTCGTCTCCACAGAGTAGGCAACTCATTCATGGGTCAATGTATACACTTTTACAACAAGCTTCCCATGGACATTCGAAACTTACCCATTAAACGATTTAAAAAGTATATAAAGGCCAAACTTTGCAAAAAGGGGTATTATAAAATCACAGATTATTTAGAAGACAAAAAAGCTTGGGACTGAGCTGTTCGCTCTGATAAGCATTGTTATTAGCAATATGCGTAATTATAAGATAAATTATTGTAAAAATTCTCATTTTTAATGTCTGGACTTGAAAAAAGACGATGATCCCTGAGTTTGTTTCGGCTATTTCTTCTCAGAGGTAGTCAGTTAGGAAATGCCGGCTTCATCTAGTTAAAAAAAATATATATGACGTGTAAAAGTGATCGGTGATCCTATTTGCTTAATAAACGATTTCATTTCATTTCATTTCGATTTCATTTCATTTCATTTCATTTCATTAATTTTAAATAACTTATTGACCAACAGGAACGGAACCAAGGGAACATGACTGCGCGACATTAGGACCATGGATCGGCGATAGTGTTAAAATGTGGGTACCAAGAGACAAAGTGCTAAGGACTACATATACTAAAACATGGTGTATCGTGCTAGTGTGTGCTGTGGTCATCGTCATGGAAGCTGCAGCCCTCAACGGAGATAACGTCTGCATGGTGAAACAGAAGTAAGTGGATTTTTTACTGTTTTTTACTTCTTCTTCAGCCTATGGATGTCCACTGCTGGACAAAGGCCTCCCCCAAGGCTTTCCACGCTGACCGGTCTTGTGCTGCCCGCATCCAATGGCTTCCCGCGACCTTCACCAGGTCTTCGGTCCACCTTGCTGTGGGCCTCCCTACGCTGAGTCTTCCAGTACGTGGCCGCCACTCCAGAACCTTACTGCCCCATCGGCCATCGGTTCTACCAGCAATGTGCCCTGCCTACTGCCACTTCAGTTTAGCGACTCGCAGAGCTATGTCGGTGACTTTGGACGACACACACGATTGGACCTGTGCTTTGTAAAACATTAGAAACTGCCCTGGTGTGAAGTTACGCTGGACCTTTGCGACAAAAAATGGGCCTCATACGAAGGCTCAGAGTCACACAAAGGGCAATGGAAAGAGCTATGCTCGGAGTTTCTCTGCGTAATCGAATCAGAAATGAGGAGATCCGTAGAAGAACGAGAGAAAAAGCAAAGAGAAAAAAAAACGACATAGCCCAAAGAAGATTCTTCGGGCTATGTCGGTTAGACAAAGCCCGAGGAATTTGCAACACTAAAGTGGCAATAGGCCGGGCAAATTGCCAGGCCTATTACCGGCGGGTTCTCGAGTGGCGACCCTGTACTGAAAGACGCAGCCTGGGTAGGCCCCGACTAGATGGACCGTCGACCTGTGAATCGGCGAACAATTTTTTGTCAAATAATTGCGACTAGTTGGGATCAGTGGGGATCGTTTGGACCGCCCATTGGTCGGGTCGGTATTCTGTACCAATACTAATAATAATTATAGTATTGACTCTATAAACTATAGTTAGTTATTAGTCCTTTCGCGAATGGTATTTTGATCAACAAATAAACTGATAGCGGCGCAACTTCCTTTGTTTTCAAACTAAATTTATGTGCATGCATCCTTTTATTTCAATTTCATTAAGAAAATGACAGGAGATAAATTTTAGTTTAAGCCTGGTGAATAAAGGAATCAGCGCCAGTGAGCCATTAAATCTGAAATATATTAAACGCGCAAGCCTGACGCTAAAGCGACAACAAAAGCCCAAGTCAAGTTTTGATGGAAATCTAAATAACGCTGCCTACCATACTATAAGCTTACAGCGATTTGGGTGTAGGCTATACTATACTTACATACAAACAACATGTAAATTAATTAACGCATTTCCTGACAATAGTTTGTTCAGAATCGTTTACTGAATGGGTTGATGTTATTATTATAACAACTATATGTAAACTCGGCTGTCATTGTACCGATTGTCGTATCGGCCAATGATTTGATAGCCAAGAGCCTCGACCAACATCTATTGAGGTTCTCGTTAGGCAAAATTTTGTCTGAATCTGTTTTGTGGTTAGTGGTAGCACAAACTTTGGCCTATATAGTATTAGTGTGATTGTTTTATATTATCTGTAGTTACCACTGGTTGAGGTAAACAGGTTTTTTTATAATTATAATCTAATGCTTGACCGCAATCCCGCCTGATGGTAAGCAGTGATTCTATCGTTTATGGTAAATCACGCTAGTTTATTAAGAGCATATTCACTCAAAAAAACTGAGTTAATAGGAAGGAAGACGGCAGTTGAGGGAGGTGATGCAATGTTAAACCCAACAACACGACCAACGATGCTGCGCCAGACCCTCCATGACCAAACTCCCGACACAACATTTCGCGCATTGTACCCGATATACAATCGTAATATAACTGCTTAGATCCATCCTCAGGAAAATATAATATAACTAGCTTTCCGCCCGCGGCTTCGCTCGCTTGGAGATCGGTAATATCGCGCTTTTAGTATTCCCTCGTGATTATATTTTTTTTTTCGGGATAAAAAGTACCCTATTATTTAATCCGGACTTCTAACTTTACGTCTGCAAAATTTCAAAACAAGCGGCTTAGTAGTTATGGCGTGAAAGCGGAACAAATCAACAAACAAACTCACTTTCCGATTTATAATATTAGGATATTTGGTGTACACATACAAATATTCCAGTAATCGCCCTTGGGAACTTGATGTTTTTTTAGGACTAAAAGTAGCCTATGTTACTTTCCATCTTTTCAACTAACTGTACGCCAAAAATCAGGTCGATTGATTGCTTAGCTACGACGTGAAGGAAGGACTAACAAACAAACAAACACACTTTCACATTTATAATATTAGTATGGATACGTAGCGTTAAAAATGGAGCCGAGCATAAACCAAAATAATGTAACAATATTGTAAGCGCGAAAATGTAAAGTTTTCCTTTATTAGATAAAGAAAAACTTTACATTTTCGTAGAGAGTAGACGGAATAAATATTGGAAGTGACACACACAGAAGATAGAAATATCTTATGTTAGTACTAGCGGCGCCCCGTGGATTTCTTCGCATAAGTTTCGATTTCATGCGAATATCCGGATAAAAATTATCCTATCTCTTAATTCTGATTGAAAACCATCTGTGTATCAAATTTCATCCCATTCCGTTCAGAAGTTTCTGCGTGAGTAACAAACATACATAAATTTAAATTCAAAATATATATTCGCCTCAAAATACATTGTTTGACGACAAAGGATGATTTTAAAGAATAAGAGTTGTTTGTGTCATGCCAGTAAGCGAGGGTGAAAACTACAATTGTCGAAAAAAAAAAAAACTTTCCAAATAACAGACTATAAAAATTGACAAAAATTCAAGAAAAGCTCAATAAAGTAAATTTCCCTGTCAACACTCAAAACCTAAAATGGCATTCTTACTTCTTATCCGGATATTCCGACGAGACTAACTTTTACCGCTGAAACCACTGCGCTCTGCAGGTAATTTTAATTCTGGTACTTTCGCTCTCGTTAACGCCTCAGGGTCTTTAGATACTTACGTTCTACACAGACAGCTTTATCAAACGCTTTTCAACATTCTATTATTCAGCATTCACTTCTCATAAACAAAGAAATAGTGCTGCAGTAGCGGAATATTAAAATCTTTTGTTATTGTTTTAACAGGGACGGCAAAAAGCTAAAAGTTATAAAGAGATTTTTAAATAAATAAAATACTTCTCTCGGTTGGAGGACGTGGGCCATAATCTACCACGCGGGCCCAGTGCGGGTTGGTAGATGTCATGTCCTCTAAGTTTTTGGCTCTAGGACATGCCGGTTTCCTCACGACGTTCACCAGCCTTCACTGTTTTTGAGGACAGTGGAAATAATTCACACAGTAAAACGCTGATGGAAATCGAATTCTAATTATAAGTCGCGGCCGCTACCACTGCTAGGCCTCTCTACTCTCCTTCTACCTCTTATCCAGAGCTTCCAAGGACCAATCTTTATCAAAGGACTCCAGCTCATCATACGGTGGAGGTCTGCCCGGCTTGGGTAGAGCACCGCCGTGTCCTCGTAGCGGCGATCGGCGGCGATCTCTCGCGTCCGACCCTGGTCCAGGCCATGGTCCGAAGCGAGAGTGCATGGCAGCCCGTACCTCCTTCTGCGAAGCAGTGATGCTGGCAAAGGAGGAGGCGGAGCGCGTGAGGCAACGGGAATCCCAGCGCCCTCACGCCACTAGCCGCCGCAGTAGACGCCCTGGTCGGGAGACGACATCTAACTCCCAGCCACCGTAGGCGCGGGCCTGCGGGCGGTGAGCAGTAGGCAGCTCGCCGCCCGATAAGGACCAGGCCCGAGTCGACGGCGCGTTGTGTTTCACGCGCGCCTCATAGAGATGTCAGCACATCGTGACGGGGTCCACGAAGACCGATGCCTCCTGGATCAGGGTTGCGGGTTGGTTAAACAAGAAACCGCGGCCCTGGCCGTCGCACAGGCAAGTGAAGAAACACGTGTGGGTTTTAGTCAGTAAAAGTCTGACACGCCCTTCCGCGCCGCCCAGAGCGGGAGAAGTCATTTGATGATTTCCCATCCAAACAAAAAAAAAGGACTCCAGCTCATAGCGCCATCTCCGTCGGGACCAGCAGTGGTGTCGTTTGCTATTCTATATATATTTACTAAGTCACAAAAACATAATGAATAAATTAAGTAAGTGGGTATAAAAATAAAATACAATCTAAAAAAGTTGGAGATAATGTCGCTTCATCAACCCACACCTCTCAGATTGATCAATCACTTCAACACAGAGAAGTGTCCTTATCTTATCCTTAACATATCAGCTATAATGTTAAAGATGCTGTTGCTACTCCGCCGCACAGAACTGACGCGGATTTCTTTCATATTTCACATAAAAGTCATATTTCTAAGTTACAACAAAAAAGAAGCTACCGAAACGTGAATAAAAATTTGCAACCAAACACTGAACACTGTAAAACGTTATAGAAGCGTTATTTAAACGTTATTGTGGCACATCAATTTAAGTAAGTTAAGGAAACACGTCTACTGACACTACTCTAGTATCCAAGAACCCTATTTCACAGAGGCGTTCCTAATCCTGACAGCTTTAATTAATTACCACTTTCTACATAGGTACCAGGTTTATAGGGGACTTTGCGAGGTGCTGCGGTGAAACGGGTTGGAAGTGCTCTTATGGAATTGAATTTGAGAACTGTTACATAAATTATAATCTTCCGGTACCTTCTGCAATATTACACTTGCTACTAAATATTTATTAGTTATACAGGATTATAGGAGTAATGACATAAAATGGAGCAAGCGCCATGTGCATTAAAATTATGTTACTTTATACTGAAGTTTTTATAAAGTTGTGCGGCAGTATATTCAAAACAAATGAAATTATTTATTTGCCAGAATGCAGATACACAAATAGGGTTGTGAGAAATTCAAGTTCATCATCATTACAGCTGAAAGATGTTCAATGCTGGAGACAAGCCTCTTCCAAGCACCCGATAGAGAATACTAAAAAGTATTACATTCCATTATATTCCATAATCTTTTAAAACCGGCAAGTGCATGTCGGTCACGCACAAAGGGTTCCGTACCATTGATTTATGAAATTAAAGGATTTAAGTTATTTGTATGAAAGATTATGCGGTAATAAGCGGTTTACGATTTACGAGGTATTAAAAAAAAAACTACGTACTAGATCTCGTTCAAAACAATTTTCGTTGGTGGTAGTTTTTATAGTAATGTACATCATAAGTTTTTTTTAGATTTTTCATTTTCTTATTTGAGAAGTTAGAGGGGGAGGGCAACTTTTTTCCACTTTGGAAGCGTCTGTCACGCAAACTATTCGGTTTAGAAAAAATATTTTAGAAACCTCAATATCATTTTTGAAGACCTATCCACAGATACCCCACACGCATGTGTTTGATAAAAAAAAAAGAGAGTTTCAGTTCTAAGTATTGGGAGCCCCTAATATTTATTTATTTTTGCATCAAAATCCTAATGCAGTTCATATAGTATAGCTCTTATAGTTTCGAAAAAAAATGGCTGTGACATACGGACGGACAGACGGACAGACACACATCCGTTTTTTGCCATTTGGCTACGGAACCCTAGAAAAGGGAACCCCATAGAGGAAACATTCAAGGTTTATCATTATGCCGCGGTGAAGAGGATCCAGTCAGCAATTTTTGCAACTGGGCTTATAAACGAGGATGGGACATGTTTAAGTATCACATATTGGCACTCAAGGAAAGTGTCCTTCGGTCACCAAGCTGATCGTGTGAACCTAACATATGTAGAGTGACCTCGATTTCCTTATTCAGAAACTAAGTTTAGATTAATTTTGGTGCGTCTTTTTCTTTATATTTCATTAAGAAAAGGACAGAACGTAAATTGACGTATTTTTAGTTGCTATTATTATTATTATATTATTATATATTATTATTCGCATCCAAATTCTCTATAGAGTACCTTCTGAATGTTGATTGTCGCAATGAATGTTGTCAGATTTTATTTTATTCTGACAACATTCATTGCGTTATTAACTTTGTAAAGCTGACACATTTCTCGAACATATGGAGCAATGGATTAAGAATATGCTTCAAAATGAATCAAACTGATAACAATTATAGTATCTTATTCAATTAGGGTGCTATGTTCATATGGTACGGTGTATGTAACGCTGAATCTAGTTTTTTGATAAATAATACTTGATTTAGATCGTGTTTTAATGTACAAACTTTCATTTCTTTATCCATGGTGAATCTCTCTTCTTAGATAGAGAAGCATTGAACACGAAGCTTTGTCATTTCGATTAACCTTATTTACATTTTCATTTTAAAGATATTTTGTTTTTTGTTTTGCTGGTATTTTGACGTGGCTAGCTGGCATATGATAAATAATTTCATTGTTGTTGTGTTTTCTTGTGTTCATTACTGTACCTACATACTCGTAGTATTGTATAAAGCCATTTGTTTTTTTTTTTTAATGAACGGATAGCTGTGCTGCTGGGGAGTTCGTTCCGCTACTTCTTCTTAAAAAGCACTAGGAAGTTGCAAAGGGCAGGCGTTTTGAAGGGGCACTCTTATGTAATATTGACGTTCCAAAAGTGCTGATTCTCAGCCTAATAATTTGAATAAATGACTTTTGATTTTGATTTTAAGCCATCACATTGAAGCCCAAATTATTTATAGCAATATTTTAAATCCACAGATATAATATAACGAAGAGGGTGAAGTACCGGGCGCCGATGTCGGTGAGGACCTACGAGTGGTGTTTCTCCATGCCACCGAGGTGCTCTAAGTGGAGCACAGAGATGAGGGACTTAACCAGGCTAGAGGTATGTTTTTCATTGAATCCATTTGAACAAGAGTGAAGGCATATGCATCTATTAAATTTGACGGCACTGACATACGTTATATACGTTTCTCTGATTCCGATATACAGATAAGTGTTTTTTTTTTTACAATATATATTATAAATACTTTTGGGTTTTATGGAAATGTCCATCTCATCTTGATACAAAGTTTGTCAATCTTTTAAATAACAAAGGGTATAAGGGTACTAAGAGGAGATAGAGCAGCTTCGTCGTAAAGTTTAAGTTAGTGTGGACTTTGTAAATTTCTAAAAATATATTTTAAGTCGACAAGAAATATATACCTAATGTAGGCAATAGGAGCTAGAGCGTCACATCAATTAAATTTAAATATTCCTATGACTTAATGAGAAAAATATACAGTTTAGATGTCAACAACTTATTACCTAGGGCTATCCTTGAGAAAAACTAGATCGATTGTGAAGTGACTGTCCTTACTAGCCTTAATTATATCAGTGCATTCGTATTACACAGTAGGTACAGTTTGTATCTTCAGATAGATCTTTTGGATTAATAAATTTTTCATCGAAAAATATTGACTGGAACTCATCATCATCTACTCAGCGTTTATACTTGTTGCGTCCGTGGCTTTCGCGTTGGAGTCCGGGATCCGCTTTCCTGCACATTCCCCTCTATTTCGCGCGATCTTTAGCGTCCTGTGATAAGAGATTGTTGGCACGCATGTCATTTGTTACAACGTCAAGCCAGCATTTCTTTGGTCTACCCTGCTTGTTCCGGCCCGGCGGAGGCGCCATGGCAAGACATTTGTTACCCACGTAACAAGCCGATTTGCGTAAGACGTGACCGTACCAGCGTAGGGGACGCTCCTGCAGTTTGTCTGCTATATCACGGACACGAAGGCTGCCACGGATGTGGGAGTTCCTGATGCGGTCTTTCTGCGTAACTCCACACATCTACCGCAGCATATTCATCTCAGTGACATGCAGCTCCTGCTTGTGTCGCTCAAGCACAGGCCACGCCTCACTGCCATACAGAAGAACAGATCTAATGATGGTATTATAGATCTGTCCCTTAAGCTTAACCGGCATTTTAGGGTCACAAATGACACCTGTCACCTCACGCCATTTTCCCCAAGCTGCGGTTATGCGTGCCCTGACGTCGCAATCAATGTTGCCGGACGCGTAAAGCACAGACCCCAAGTATTTAATCGCACAGACTTAACATGTGACATGTGAGACCCATGTCGTGTTACTGGTCATGTACACGGTCTTCGCCACATTGAGTTTCAACCTCCGTTCTCAAGTGACTTCCATGCATTCACACGCTACACCACCATTCCCTGCCCGCGTTTGCCAGCGCGATATCGTCAGCATACATGAGCAACCAAGGAGGTTGCTCATGTAAATGCTTGAAACTGTCCGGCAAGACGTCTAATATCACGCTGAACAGAAACGGACTAAGGACGGATCCCTGGTGGACTCCTACGGTGATGGGGAATAGTTTAGTGTCGACAACAACGGTCCTAACAACGGAATCGGAATTTAGGAACATGTCTCGAATTATGTCAACATAGCCTTCTTGTACCTCTTTGGACCTCAGTGCCCACCAGAAAAAATATTGACTGGAACTAACACAAATTAAATGTAAGCTTATCTTGCAAACTGAATCTGTAGCTGAAGAACTGTGCTGTGTTATTCTTAGACTCTAAATTGTAGATATCCCTTAGCTCACCATCCACACACCATGCACGGTTGAATCACTCCTGTGGTTTTTAACAACAAAATTCTCACAGATTTTAAACAGAGGGGCAATTCACAGATCGCAGCATGGTCTCAGTCTCTTTCTATCAGAAATACCTCCCAATTTCCATTAAATTTTTGACATTAACTTTTTGTTGCCGAGATGAGACTAGATTTTTACATTTTATGAGAATCGGCCTTCTATTATTTATCAGTTTAAAACCCCAGATTTATCTCCTGATAAAGCTGACGATAAATCATTACGTGTGTGTGTACCAACGATTATTATATTTACACGATCGTGGATTATACTATGGCTTATTCTAATGAGGTCCTTTTCTTAAAGTTACTTGAAGTTCACATTTTGTTTATACTTACATCTTATTTCAAACGGTTTATCACTAAAATGATAACACAATAGATGAATAATAAATCCAGCGTAAACAAACGCTACTTACGGCTGGGGATTAGGCAAATCAGATAACCGAATATGTGTCAATTTCGACTCAGAAGCCAGTCGAATGATTAAAAATAATTGCGCTGGTAGATTTTCACTAGTCAGACCGAATTTGATGGAGATACAAATATTATAATGTTACAGACAGAAGAACGGACGGCGGAGGTAGCAGTATGCTGTCCAGGGTACAAAATGAGGGATGTCTCCTGCGTCCCTATCTGTCCATTGGGAAAGACTGGCGTTGGATGCTCGGAAGGTAAATTATCATTGGACTGCTATCCATGGCAACAAAAGAATGTTTCTTTTAAAATGTTAATTTTCAAATCTAAAATGTGTTGTTTTGCTATGCTCCATGGATTTGCTATAGTCAACCGACTATGTTAAAATCTAGGTTTTAAAAAATCCTATTTCAGATTGCCCGGACAACAAATGGGGTCCAAACTGTATCAACGAATGTAAACGTTGTAAAAATGGCTTTTGCTCACCCGTCACGGGCGAATGCGAGTGCTTGGACGGATGGCAAGGTGAGAGGTGGGTGGCCACTTTGATATGCCTAGATTTAGTATTTACTGAAGCCAAGAACTATCCCATAGAGGCTAGACTCTCGTTCATACATTTTAATTTTGACCTTTGTAATAAATTTCATAACAAGTGAATATTCTAGATTATATTTATTATTTCTTAAATTATTTTATTTGATATGAATATCATAACAAATAAAATACCTATTGCGGGTTCTTAGATTAAATAAGTACTGCATTGTTGTAAATATTTTAAAAATAATTTTATAAAATTTAAAATTGTGTTCTATTTCATTTTGCAGTTGTGATGCGAGCATGCCACCTACGACAACTACACCTTCGTTAGAAGAAATACTAACAGCACTGACTACTAAACCTACAACTCCTGCTACACCTAAAGTAACACCTTCCAGTACTACAATAACTACCCCCAGTACTACAGTAGCAACTGCTAGAACTATAGTTACTACACCTAGGCCTACAGTAACAACTCCTAGGACTACGGTGACTACGTTTAGTACTACAGTATCTACACCTAGAACTGCAGTAACTACGTCAAGAACTACAGTTACAACGTCTAAAACTACAGTTACAACGCCTGTAACTGCAGTCAAAATTCCCATTGTATTAGTTACCACTTCCACCGCTACCTCCACTACTCCTACGACTATAGCAGCTCCTACAACTGCAGAAACAGCTACGACTAAAGGCACAACAGCAGTTGCTACTAGCGCATCAACCAAAGCTTTTATGAACACAAATACTACGTCTATTTCTAAAATCCTTACTACAAATAATCAAGAGAAAACTGGAGAAATGATACCTATTTTCACTACTGTAGAAGTACCAAAATTAGTTAAAATGTATGATAATACAACTTTTATCACGACAAGTACTTTAAATGTCGCTAAAACTACTACAGAATCAGTAACAGAAAAGGTTAACATTGAACAAATATTTAATAAAGAGGATACTTTGGAAACTACTACTGAACCTGTTATAGTTACAAAGACTGTTCCTACCGTTAACGTACAACAGAAACCTACTGAAGTTGTAACTACGACTGAAATATTAACCACTATACCTTCAACAACGCCTGTGGAAACAATATTAAAAACAGAAACTACGAAAAAAGAAACTACTATGAGAATACTGCCAACTACAGTAAAATTTAAACCAAAGGAAATATGGATAAGACCCGCACAAAAAGGTGAATCTTCTATAGTAGAAACAAAGATTAAAACCACTCATGAATTTCCAAGGTACAGAAGTGCTAATAACAAAGAATTGATACCGACTGTTACAACACCAAAAACGATTATTGTATCTATAATCCCAACATCAGTGTCTTATTCAACATTCAAAAAGATTGCTTTAACTTCGTCGTTCATATCATCAAAAAACAGTTCGACAGCTCAGTCGTATAATAAAACTGAAATTGAATCCACAAAACCAATGATGACTGAAACATCAACACCACCGGTTAAGTTGAGTCCTTTATCAAGAAAAGACTTGTTGGCTACATCCTATTTTATAAATAAAACTCTAGTACCAAGCACTTCTGTAACTCCAAACCAAACAACTTCTTCAATTAAACCGACTACTTTAGTAATGATATCTACGGAAATTACTAAGACTATGTCTCGTATTAATAGAACTAACAGCATGACGACTGATATTAACAAGAATGTTTCTACTTCTATAACAACTACTTCTTCTACAACAAGAACTACACTGAAACAGAATGATTTACTTACGACTTTCACTAATAAATCTATAAAAACATCAAGTGCTACACAGTCCTCATCGGAGACAACTACAAAGCACTTGATAAAATATGTGGTTCCTAAAAAAGTGAACGTTGCACCTGTATCAAAAACGTATAATAAACCAACTAACCCGACAGTGGCAGTTGACAAAGAGTTAAAAACGGCTTACGTTACTAAAAGTATTGCTAAAGTTACAACAGATGGACCGGCGGATGATGAAGAATTTCATATTTTGACAGAGCCCGAACATATCACTGCCGTTATGGGGGAGAAAGGAACTGAGAGGTCTTCAGTAGACTTGGTATCGGTGATAAGTATAGCTGGAGGCGTGATGATGGCAGTCATCACCGTAGCAGTGGTGATTGTAATGATAGAGAGGTGCAAGAAGCCGAGGTACGAGGACGTGAGGAAGATCAATGACATTAGAATGCAAGTTATGATTGATAATAATGATGTTCCGCCGCCGTATGTGAGGAGCATTTTCCACACACCATTACCCGGTAAGTAGTTACTCACTTATCATGGTAATATTCACCCATTCTGCTCAGGCACTAAATAGGTCCTAAGTGGTTACAGAAAAACTACACAGTCAGACCAAGAACATGTAGGTACTGGTTAAAGCTCAAATTGCAGCCGAGAGGTTATTGTTCTGCCAGAGCCGATGGAAACAAAGAGATGCCGTGTTTGAAAAAGTTACTAACGCACAGGCAAGTGAAGGAACACGGGTGGGTTTTAGTCAGTAAAATTCTGACATGCTCTTCCGCTTCGCATAGAGCGAGAGATGGATCTGATGATTTCCTATCGAAACAAAAAGGTTATAGGTACTTACTAATAGGGTAGTTGACTAAAAAACTAATTAGTCAGTCAGTCAGATTTCCAAAAAATAATAAACACGTATTTTTTTTTCATGTAAACAAAAAATGATGACGACACAGTGCGTTGAAAACTCGTGTAACGTCACTGCACGCTACACTTTTTAGCGAGCAATGACGTCACCAGCCACGACTCCTGATCTTTGATGCCTTTTATATTTGCCAATTTTTATTGATTTGATAAAACAAAATATACATATCTAATATTTTTCTATAATCTGAATGACGAACTAAATAGAATCAATTTTATCTAGGTAACATCCCTATTCTTAGACTATTGCTATAATAATGAAAAGGAATACAATAAATCACACATAAATTGGACATGCCTTTAAAATTGGAATGAGGTCGTTCCCATCAATTCTAGATTATTTAAAGTAGTCTTGAAGGTAGAAATTAATTTCGACAAGAGTTCCAACGGCCCATTAGCTCAGTTGGTTAGAGCGTCGTGCTAATAACGCGAAGGTCGCGGGTT
This sequence comes from Sesamia inferens, assembly GCA_037179545.1. Taxonomy (NCBI): domain Eukaryota; kingdom Metazoa; phylum Arthropoda; class Insecta; order Lepidoptera; family Noctuidae; genus Sesamia; species Sesamia inferens. The sequence goes on from CM073927.1 coordinate 31,483,492, forward strand.
CGATCCCCTCATGGGCCACGATTCGTTTTTGTAATTCATTGTTTTGTTTTTTTTTTTTTCTAGATCCGCCTACTTCCGAAAAGTGTCACTATCAACCAATATCAACGTTAGATCGTAATCTCAAACAGTTTATGAGGCCTGTTGTAGTACAAACTATTTCTCCTATCATGCTGGAAAATTTCAGAGGTATATATAGTATAAATTAGTTTGTTTCTTTATAAATAAGGTGTTTATTTGTTCTTAACAATTGTTTGTTATTTCAGGTATTTTAGAATGTCATTACGATCATTTACCAAGAAGAAGCAATGAATTTGAAGCACAAATTCGTTCCTCTATAGCGCCATCTATGAGCGACTGTAGTGAACTACGTCAACTTCGAGCCAGCGTAACTGAGTCCACGATCGAAGCGTTGAAGTGCGAAGCTAAACTCGACATAATAGATAATACAACATCGGAACCACTATACGCTGAAATTCCTTGCTGGAGGCCACCTTCTGAACATGCAGTTGAAATCATGAACCTAAATGGGGAAGCAGTAACTGAATTATGACTGCAATGTTTAGGTTAAAGTATTAATTTCGTCAGTACTTCTAAATTGTTGTAATAGATGGCGTTGTATGAAAGTTTGTGTTAAAAGTACCAAAGATTTTTGCGTGAATTATTAATTTTATGTATTAATAAATGTAATAGGAACGTAATTAAATAAAGTTAAAATTATATTCTGTTGTTCTTTTTTAATTTTTCGTAAAAGGAAAATAAATAGACTATGCAAGTTGTTGTGTAGCTACAGCCGAGATCGCTGGCTGCTGTTTCGTGGAACCCGTTTAATAAAGAGATAAATGTTATCAAGGGGTTAAAGTGCGTGGGTATTACTGTTATCAATTGACATCCTATGATTCGTGTTGGGACAGATTTCGCAAAACACAAATTAATTATTCAATTATCTTTAAATGTAGGAAGGTATTAAATAGGTTACCACTGTGTAGGTATAGACTGGTAGCTACTACAATCGATTTTAAACATAATTGCGAAATTATTAAGGTTAATTAAAGCTTGATTGAGAACTAGACAGGTTCAAGTAGTTTGGCCAGCAGTAGGCCTAGTATGAGTTTTAAATACGAAACTCGATCGTCTTTATCGAGAGCGTTTGACTCAGCGATTGGCCCGCTTCAACGTCGTAAGAACTCTCAACCAATGAGAGCGCCAAACACGCTCGATATCGACGATCGAGTTTCGTATTGAAAACTCATACTAGGCCTAAAGGGTGATTACGTAACTCACTATCAGTAGCAATGGGTTTCATTCTGACAGTTCAACAACATTCATTCTGTTTTTTAGGTTGATGAGTAGCGCATTTCTGGATCATATAGGTAATATAGCAATGGATTAGCAATATGCTTCAAAATTTTTCCAATTGATAGTAGGTAACTTAATAGTGTGTTACTCGATTAGAGTGCTGTTGGCGTTTGTACAAATGACAGCACGTGAAGCTACTACAATCTGTCAAACTTTATCGATGAAGCATTAAGGTTCAAGGTTGATTGAGAATATTTGACAGTTTCGGGTAACTTGACCTGCAACTGTCGTCCGTACATAACTAAAATAAGACATCGGCTGCTGGGAGAGAGATCTTTAGTTTTCATTATATGGTACAGCAGAAATTGCAACGGTTGTTTGACATGAGAAGGTGAAACTTCATCATCATCATTTCAGCCGAAAGACGTCCACTTCTGGACATAGGCCTCCCCCAAGGTTCTCCACGACGACCGGTCCTACGCCTCCCGCATCCAGCGGTTTCCCGCGACCTTCACCAGGTCGTCGGTACACCTTGTCTGGGGCCTACCCACGCTACGTCTTCCGGTGCGTGGTCGCCACTCGAGAACCCGTCGGCTCCATCGGGCATCGGTCCTACGGGCAATGTGTCTAGCCCACTGCCACTTTAGTGTTGCAATTCTTCGGGCTATGTCGGTTACTCTCGTTCTTCTGCGGATCTCCTCATTCCTGATCCGATTGCGCAGTGAAACCCCAAGCATAGCCCTCTCCATTGCCCTTTGAGTGAGTTTGAGCCTTCTTATAAGGCCGATTGTTAGCGACCACGTCTCAATTCCATAAGTCATCACTGGCAACACACAGGTCGAAGACTTTTGTCTTGAGACACTGCGGTATTTCAGACGAGAAGATTCTGCGTAGCTTCCCGAAAGCAGCCCAACCGAGTTGGATTCAACGGTTGACCTCTTTCTCGAAGTTGGACCTTCCTAACTGGATAGTTTGTCCCAGGTACACGTAACTGTCAACAACTTCGAGAACAGAGTCTCCAATCTTTATAGGAGTTCAAAGGAGTTGATTTTAAGACCGACTCGCTCGGAGGCTCCACTGAGGTCTTCGAGCTTTGTAGTCAGGTCCTCCGCTGTCTCAGCCATGACTACGATATTATCACATATAGAAAATGGCGCCGATTTTCTTATTTACAAAGTAACTAATTTTTAGTTAAGTGCATCTTTTCTTTATATTTCATTAAGAAAAGGTCGCTCAGCGAGCTATGGAGCGGGCTATGTTGGACGTCTCTCTGAAGGACCGCATCAGAAATGAGGCGATCCGACAGAGGACCAGAGTCACCGATATAGCTGAGTGGATTAGCAAGCTGAAGTGGCAATGGGCTGGTGACACATACCGCAGGACCGACAACCGTTGGGGTAAATGAGTCCTCGAGTGAAGACCGCGTCTCGGCAAACGTAGCGTAGGTCGCCCTTGAACGAGATGGAGTGACGACATCAAAAAGGTGGCTGGCAGTGGCTGGCGGAGAACCGCTCAGGATCGAGCTTGTTGGCGTGCCATGGAGGAGGCCTGAGTCCAGCAGTGGATGAGTAGAGGCTGGTGATGATGATGCTGATGAAGAAGAAAAGGACAGAAGATAAAATGTCGGTTTAGACCTGTCAAATTAGTGCGCTCCTGGCGTAAACTGGCGTGTTTTTAGTCGCAATGTTTATAATCGCGTTACTTTGATGAGGTCAAATGTCTAGTGAGGATTGGAACAGCATACTAATTGCGTAACATACTATCAATAGCAACGGGTTATATTTTGAAAATTGTTATTCATCCACTGCTCCTTATGTTCGAAAAATGTATCTAGTCAACAACTTAAACAGCGCAATGAATGTTGTTGAACTATCAAATTAAACCCCATTGTTATTGATAGCAATTACTTTGCGGATCGTGAATCTTATTTGGTAACAAAGCGAAAGTCATATAGATACTGTAAATATCTACTTATGCCAAGCTCGATAAAGTACAGAGGTAAACAAAACAAATTTAGGGTTATCACAACTCACGTTAAACAAATCTCCTGTTATTTACATGATTATCGACTTTAACATGCTAATTATTTATTTATTAACTATTTCTATTGTAGCATATTTCATTAGAATCACTAAAATAACATGCATATTAACTTGCTATTTCGGAAAACCATTAAAAAGTCGGTATCAATTTTACGTGATAGCCCTACAAAAAAGAGAGATGGATGAAATCCAGGTATTAAACATATTTTATGGAATTCAGCCTATGAATGAAGTTGAGTGCTTCAATTTTATTCATTGGCTGAATTCCATGAAATATGCAAAATTGTATTGACAAATGCCTCAACTTGAGGCAAAACAAACCCGAAATTGGTTTGTTTACCTCAATTCTTAATTGAGCTTGGCACACATATAAATATTAATAAACTGTTTACATTCGTAAGAAGTAGGATTATTACTTCTATGTAAATTATCTCTCTAGAAAATGCTGTTAAGATCTTCTTTTTAGGTGTAACCAATTCGTTGCCTAGCAACGGTTTATTTACCTCTATTCTTTATCGAATTTGGACCAAATATAGATATGATTATTGACTGTATTTTCATTGAATAATCATAATCAAAACAACAAGATAACAAAACCCGAGATCTTGACCGAACACCTCGTTCAGTGTTACTGAGATCATAAACCAGCTTTTGTCCATTTATTTTCATTTTATTTATAAGATAACTGAGATCCGCTGTGTTAGTTACAATAAATCTTAACCCATGTTAGTGCCCAATCAAGACAAACCTGCACAGACAATTTATTAAGACGCTCCATCCCTGCTCAGCATGCTCATCGGTCTCGCAACACATGGAGTTCAATGAACCTATTGAGCAGAAAGGTGTCGGTTCTGTCGCCATCATCCTTTTTTTTGTTTGGGATGAGAAATCATCAAATGACCTCTTCCGACTAAAACCACGGAATATCTCTTCTGTGACTAAAACCCACTCGTGTTTCTTCACTTGCCTATGCGCCAGGGCCACGGTTTCTTTTTTAACCAACCTGCATCCCTGACCCAGGAGGTATCGGTCTTCGAGAACCCCGTGACGAAGTGCTGACATCTCTTTGAGGCGCGCGTGAAACACAACGCGCCGTCGACTCGGGCCTGGTCCTTACCGGGCGGCGAGCTGCCCACTGCTCACCGCCCGCAGGCCCGCGCCTGTGGTGGCTGGGAGTTCGATGTCGTCTCCCGACCAGGGCGTCTCCTGTGGCAGCTAGTGGCGTGAGGGCGCTGAGATACCCGCTGCCTTACGCGCTCCGCCTCCTTCTTTGCCAGCATCACTGCTTCACAGAAGGAGGTGAAGGCCTGGCATGCACACTCGCTTCGGACCATGGCCTGAACCGAATCGGCCGCCGATCACCCAAGCCGATCAGACCTCCACCGTATGATCCACCGTGTACTCAGAGCGATCTACACATTGGTGACCCCCTGGCGTTTCCTCCCGCCTTATCAGGAACTGGAACCTCCCGAAACAACCGTGTCCAGGGAGGAGCTGCATCAGGCGAAAGGTGAGGGTACCGTGGCGCCTAGCCACTTCTCAAAGAGGGGACTTACCGCCGCTATTGTGACGTGCCCAGTCGCCAATCATCCTCAGAACGCTAATCGGGCTCCCCCAAACTCGTCACACCACCGATTGCTTTGCCCGCGGAAAGTCCGGAAAGATCCCACGGTTACGTCCTACTGGAATAAAACAGTCCTATATTTAACCTAAGCTGGGTTATGGTGTGTTTGCTGTTCATAGAAGTTTGAAGGTGACAAATAGACATACAAACATTGTAAGTAGTAGCTTTATACATTTGTATACTACGCCCCGCGGTTTCACGCGAAAAGTATATCTGTGTCAGATTTCATCCAAATCCCTTTAGACGTTTGAGCGTGAAGAAGCAAAACACCTCAATAACTTTGGCCTTCCATAATATTAGCGGGATCAGAATGGAAGTATGTCCAACATAATATGAAACGAATTAGCCGATTTATTCTGTAAAAAACTGACTATGAAAAGTTAAAGTGAAATGAGCTTAAAGTGACCTGTCATTGCTGTCAATAGTGTCGAGCCTTTTTTTGGTGTGGGAAATCATTAAATGACTTCTCCCGCTCTGGGCGGAGCGGAAGTGTCAGGCTTTTACTGACTAAAACCCATCCGTATTCCTTGACTTGCCTGTGTGCCAGGGCCACGGTTCCTTTTTTAAACAACCCGCACCGACACTCGCGCGCGCTTCCACCTCTGGACCATTGAATTGGTTGCGGAGATTTCCCCAAGTCTCTCGACCCTGGATCCATTCATGGGGGCCGGAAAAGGGCTTTGTCCGCCCTTCCCCTGCGCCCGGTGCACTCTCTGCGGCACTCTAAGATCACTTAACCTAACTTTTCACGGTGTGTTCATTACAAAACCGATCGGCCGATATATCTGGTCCGTACCACCCTGGACTAGTAGGATGATTGCGTAATACAGGCAAGATCCCTTGCGTAAAGAGCAATTGCTTTCATATTGAGAGTTCAACAACATTCATTGCGTTATTTAGCTTGTAGGGCAGATGAAGTTTTCGAAGATATGAAGCATTAGTGGCAATATCCTTCAAAACGGTTCAGAATGAGATCGATAGTGTGTTACCCGGTTACGGTGAAGGGAAGCATCACACAAATGGTGCACACGATTGGTGCACTGGTTGTGTGAATGACTACTGCGCTACGTGTCGCGGGTTCGATCCCAGCACGGAAAAATATTTGTATGGCCTACAGGTAGTTGTACTGGTTTTGGCTGTTTGTTTATATGTATTTAAATCTTTGTAAACGCACCCACGATACATGGCTAGTCTGCTATTTATGAGGATTTGTCATTCTACCACGATTTCATTGTCATTGTGCTAAAATTCGTAATCTGCTAAATTCGTAATGAGCGATCAATTCGGTCAGTCGTCTCGTAATGGAATGGTAGTAGAATGACATTGCCGTATTGCCATTATTATAAAACCCGTTAGTAGAAATGATTTTCTTAAAAGTGCTACTCAATTTGAACATTTGTTAATATAGAGTGGATTGATCACTGGAAAGACATAATGACGCCATTTTGTTAGTAGATTACGAAACTTGTCAAAATCGATCATTATGAGATCACTGATCGACCATTCTGGCATTATTGTAATAGCAGACTAGGGCCCCAGGAGTCATTCCTAGTGTGGGGTAACTTTTTTATTTTGGAAAACAAGCTTTGGGTGCAAATGATTATAAGGAAAAAGAAATCCCGCGGTAAATAAAAAATATCCGTCTATAAAGACAAGTAGGTATGTACCTACATAACTAGGCACTTATGTATGTAGCCAAATACTTTATTGCAATCTCCGTTTCCATTATTCCGTGAGTCATGGCCAGAAAAAAAAAAACAACTTGGATAATGATGGCAATAAAAAAAATTAAAATATGTTATATTTTCCTTATAGGGTTCTGAGGAAATTGGTAGACAAGTCCAATTCCTCGAAGAGAAGATGATTCTTGATCACTAATATTAGCAATTACTTAGTTATATATTCATTTAAATATTTCAAAACATAACATTATCTCATCGTTTCCGACAAATGACGATATCTACTGAATTGGGGTTCAGTGGTGATATATTGAATCTGTGCAGTTGGAGTTTAACTGTTGTTAGTTCGTTTTCCTGTTCACAAACCAAACTAAATTTCAGTACATCTTTTCTTTCTATTTCATCAGGAAATGGACAGACGATATATTAACTGAATAATTTGACAGCACAAAACTTATATCTATATTATAGTTTAGTCCTATGAAAATATTCAGCGCCTGACGTAATTTGACGTATTTTTAGTCTCTAGTACAAATGCTAATTTAGTTCTAGAGGACCTTACACGATCAGTTTATTTTATTTCATTTCATTGTGCTGGACTGATTTAACAGCTATCAAGATTTCCAGCGACCAGCGAGGGACCTTTATAAACTGAAAAAGAAGAAGAACAGCTATCAGCTATAGATAGTACTCAGTATGGTGAGGTGATTGACGAATAAATCAATTAAAATATAAAGAAAACTATACTGAAGACTACACGTATTGGGTACATGTACAATGAATAAATTTCAGATTTTCCGAACTTTAGGATGTGTGGCAGCGTCTTCAAATTAACGCAAGAATTGAATAGCTAATATCCCAGAGCTCTGAGTCAACAGTCCAAACAAAACTTTATGCAGAACCCAAAGTTACAAACCCATACTCGCCTACATATTCTAGTACAGCAGTGTGTGCTAATTTTAGCGGCAGTGTGCCATGAGGACCAGCGGGACAAACAAGTAAGATACGTCGGTAAGTCAAGCTCGTTATGTCATACTTTAGCTTATTTTAATCTTGTATTTATGTAGTCAGTACTAAACAAAGAGATAGCGGTCAATTTGTACGATATGTGATTTTTATTAATGTTTTGTATGTAGTTTTGTTGGTGATTTTACCAACACTATAGGTATGTGCTTAAAATAATATTTCAACGTATTCGACAAAACTGTAAACAAATAAATAAATATAATAACTTTAATTCATACAAAATAAAGTTCAGTTTAGGTTACGAGTTTAAATAAATTTTTATAACTTTTTTCAATAAGTAGTTCGTCGTCGTTCGTTCGTCACTTTAAAATAAACTTAAAATGTCAAGTTGATTTTTTTTTAAGTAGAAATGTCATCCGTATGTATAGTCAAATATTATTAACCGACTTCAAAAATGAGGAAGTTACTCGATTCGACAGACTCTATGCTTCTTTTTTGTTTCAATTATATCTCTTTTTTTGTTTAGTTGTTATTTTTGTTTAAAGTTCTAGGAAGTTCACCTAAAATGTTTTGTGAAAGAAACAACAGTATTTTCTTTTAATTTTATTTAAATAATTAGATACTGTTTCAAGTTGAAGCCTTAGTAATATTGTATTAATTACTAAGATCTGCCCGCGAAACCCTCCTCGTGAAAATTACTTTTCCCCGTTCCACCCCGTAACATCGGAGTGTCCGCTCGCCTTAGTATTCCGTTTTCGCTTACGTTCCAACTGTTTTACATTTGTTTGACTCCTTAGGCTTGAGCGGGACGTTGAACAACGCAATACCTCTCATGGGAAAGGGGGGTCCGAGGGGGCCCTAGGAATATTTGCGAAAATCGGTCAAAATAGTGGTTTTTAAGTTATTTCTCAAGTGTTTTTCACAATATTTCTAATATTCTGATACTTATTTAGATGAAGGTGGATTGCCAGTTCAACAAAACCTTATTCTAGCTTAACTTGGCGTGGTATTTTCACTTATCAACATTGTATATGATTAGTTCTCTCCTCGTTCAAAATGGACACTTACCTATTTCTACAGGATCAGATACCTATGTCGTTGCAATGTACTGTTGTCATCTCGTACAACTATGTTTAAAATGTTAGTATCATTATACATAATCCCCCTTATTCATAAACGCTGCTTAAAGTTAACTAGTGATTAGCGATTTTTTAAACATACATTTTAGACGCTTGCAGGTCACTTAACTTTAAAAATCGATTATGAATAAACCCCTTAAACACTGTGGTGTTTATTCATAAAGGATCATTTAAGTTAAGTGACGTTAAAAGGTCAAAAATGTATGGTTTAAGAATCGCTAATCACTCGTTAACTTTAAGCAGTTTTTATGAATAAAGGGGATATTGTTTACATTTTGGGATGGTAAATAACTGACATAGATTTTTTTGTGATGGCAACTGCGACCCCTTGCCACCTCCGATTACGTATCAGGTGGTAAGTATTTATTAGTATTTAGTAGTAGGGGAGGATGGGGACATTACGGACGTTAAAATTTAATCGTACACCACTATATAGCAGTGGCGTACGATTAACTTTTAGCTCTTAGCAATAATCAGTCTCACTTTATTAATTATTATACTCTGGTTATACACCTACAACATCAACATTAATTATTATACGAGATCAATAAACAATTATAAATTTTTAACCAAAAACAAAATCTTGTTAGTCCGTAATTGCCCATAGCTTTTGGGGTAAATAAGGACGGTAGCTGAGTTAATTACGGATATCGTGGGGGATTTACGGTCTAGGTCCCACATTATACACAAAAGTCACAAGAAGCCTTTAGACCTTTAGAAGAATTTCCAGCAGTGCATTGCTGGAAGTTCTTCTTCTTCCTCCAGTGCCTCTTCAATCCTGAAGGTAGGCCGTCAGCTTCTTGTACTCGGTCTTGTCAACCGTGAGTCGGAACAGTTTTTCGACGGAAGTAATGCCCACTCCCTGTTGTTTCGCAGCCACGACTTTCTCTATCGTCCAGCGTCCCTTCTACTTTGCATTGTCATGGTATTAACCCTCGATATTGTAGATACACAATATGTAAAGAAAACCCCGTCCGACCCAAAAGGATAATAAAGGTTAGGTAAACACATGATCAAATAAATTATAAAATTAAATTTTACATAATCATCATAGTAACGATACTAATGAATTTTGAAATAATCTTTTTTTCCGCGAATTAATTCCAACGTCCTCAAATTTGGTATTTATTTAAAAGTGACAACACCATTCTAGATAGTATTATTATGAGTGATGCGACCACGTGCTGCGTGCACTGCCCCCCTTCACCCGCGCAGGTATGCCTACCGTATTGCCTACCGCACATGTATTAAGTTACCTCGCTTTTTCGAAATAATATTTATTTTTTTAGGGGGATTATTTTTTAAGTTTAGCCCGGCTTTGTAGGCATTATTAGAATCAGCTAACGATACCTAACAATACCTTCACGGATCAGATAGGATTTTATTTATATATTGTATATAGTATATAGATTGTAGGTATATACATAGTGTGCCTGCAGCACATTTCCTGTTGTAGTAAGATGAGATCACAAGACTCACGTTACTCAATTACAGATAGGTAGATTTATAAGGCAGTCGATCAATGTAAAGCTAGCTCACAAAGCGCTGTTACTTTGTCCTTTCCTCTAGCGGACGCCTTCATGGCCGACGTTTCAGCCACATGCGCCGGAGCAGTACTGCAGCAAAGGGTCGGTGGAACTTGGCAGCCTCTGGCATTTTTCTCCAAAAATCTCAGCGACGCGCAACAGAAGTATAGCACCTTTGATCGTGAATTGTTAGCAATTTACATGGCTATTAAACATTCCGATATTTAGTAGAAGGAAGACTGTTAACCGTGTACACAAATCAGAAGGTTGCGTGTTCAGATCACGTCGGGGTCACCAGTGTTGTGTCCTCTTATATTAGTTGAAGTTGTGTATCACGGACTCTTCAATGAAACTCCGTAAACTCATAACTATATATATTTAAGACACATACAATCTGTACAGACTTACAGAGGTTATTGATCGACTGCCTTATAAATCTACCTATCTGTAATTGAGTAACGGGAGTCTTGTGATCTCATCTTACTACAAAAGGAAATGTGCTGCAGGCACAATAGTATAGTAGATATTGGTATTAACCCGCGTCCGTACTTCCCCCATCGTCCTCTACTACTAGCTGACCCGTGCCTACTTCATTTGGCGGTAAACATTTTTATTTGTGACTAGCGGCCGCTAGCGACTTCTTACGCGTGGAGTTAGTTATACACCGCTCCTATTGGTCGCAGCGTAATGCTATATAGCCTAAAGCCTTCCTGGATTAATGGGCTACCCAACAGAAAAAGAATTTTATAAATCGGACCAGTAGTTCCTGGAATTAGCGCGTTCAAATAAACAAACTTTTCAGCTTTATATATTAGTGTAGATTTAATTAGAATACCATAAAAGGTAATTTCAATGTCGGATTAATCTATAAACTATAACACTGGCACTGATTCTCTTGTTCACAAACTAATTTTATGTTCAGTGCACCTTTATCTTCTATTTCATTATGAAAAGGATAGAAAATGTCTAAACTCTGACTTGTGCTTGCAACGTTCAAAGGCCGAGCCGACACTTTTTTTAAACATAGTTTTTTCTGTAACCGTTCATTAACGACATAAATGACTATCATAATTTTATTAGTGGCATGCGGTCTAGCCTTTTCGCGAAGTTTGCGTTACGATGTCAGATACACCCTGTATATTTTTTTTAAAGTCATGAAAAAGCCGACGAAAAATTCCACCACTGGGGGGTTCAGAATCATGTACTGGATCCATGGTACTCGTTTGTGCGTCGATGTCAGAAACACCCTTTATACTTCGGGTGCGGACCAATTTAACAGGTCTAAACTAACATCTTATCTTCCGTCCTTTTCTTAATGAAAAATTTGGCTTTCTCTCCCCTACAAACTCATAAACTTTACTTACACCTTAATTCGAGACTAATATTTAATTTGTCCGTATCTGACGATTTCGATTAAATATACCTTTGGTCCCGCAATCCTTATATCAGATTCTATGTAAAAGTGATCGTCGCGTTCACTTTGCTTTTGTTCCGTGAACCTGAACTCCGTTGAGCCTACAGGATGCTTTTCGATTTTCCGCGAAGAAGCAGCGATTGGCCTTTAATAGGAACCGCCCTCATGAAGAACGCGAGGAGGACACTATATTACGAAAATTATGTTTTTTAAACCATCAATTTTATCAATTAAAACTCTTCTTGAGTTGAATTAGAATCAGATAACTGTTTAAGTGGAAAGTGTGTTGGGCCGTTTTACACGGCAAAACGGGGCGATGAAAATAATTGATTTTATAAGTGGCGATAGTTGAAGGGAAAGAAGGCTTCTATTTCACTCTTTCTCATCTCCAATTCCATTAAAAATTCGGGTTGGAGAGGGGTTGTGTGGAGTTTTCGCAATTTTCAAGATAATAATAATAAAGCTTGTTTATTCCATGCAAATACATATTAATTAATTAAAAACTAGTAAAAAAAGATTAATGCGTGGACCCCGTTCGGGTAAAAGCCTCCCCCAAGAAATGCCATTCTTCTCTATCCTTAGCTCTATCCAGCCACTCTTCACCTGCGCATGCTACGGTTTCGTCTGCCCATCTGGTTCTCGGACGGCCTCTTGATCTGGTGCCTTTTGGCCCGGGCCACTTTACCGACCGTAAACTCCATCGTCCTCGTATGCTTGAATTACCGCAACACACAGGTTTTCCATTCGGATTTCCAGTATGCACACTCTCTCGGATATTCCAGTAACTTTTGTGATTTTATCTTTGTATTTCTTATCAACTAGAAAACCTACGCCATATAGTCCTTTTGTTTTGCCTATGTGATAGAAAATGTATTCGTCTTCTAGTGCAGCTTTGAGCTCCATGTATTTTTGATCAGTAGATAATGGTTTTACATTGAGAGTGCAAATGTAGATTGTATTTTTGTTTCAATAAGTGTTCTTGGGGGGTTTTGGTCGAACTCTCCCGCGGTGACCGGCCGTACTGGGAGATTAGAGGTTGGAAGAGGGTCATATTTTAATTGCTATGCCCAATTGAAGTTTTAATGAAACGCAAAGAGCTTCAAGTACAACTGCAAAAAGAAAAAGACGCAGGTAACACCGCTTTTATAAATTATGATAAAATTGTGATACTAAACAAGAAAATACCCCAACAGAAACAATCAAGTAAAAGAAATCTGTCAGAATCCCCGGAGACGGCCAACCCTGAAAATCGATATGCTCAACATACTAGTCAAAAACCACCTAAGAAAAATAAAGGTGATATGAAGAATTATTTATTACAAAAGCCAAAATTATGTCTCGACCAGAAACCAACTGACAGCCAATCGATTACACCAGATCACAACATTTTCAAGATAGAAACCTAAAAATTGGTATGCATGGTACAAAAAAGTCGTGGCTCATTTTTTGCGGAAATCCGCCCCAAATCCTTAAAAGAGAGGAAAAGTTTTACATGAGACTTTTCTGAATTTTCAAGGTAGGAAGGTACATAGAATTTAATGCGAGCGAACCCGCGGGCAAAAGCTGGCATTAGTATAAACAGATACTTAATATTGTATAATAATATTGGTGGCCCTGTAAGTTGTAACATTGTCAAAGTAAGGACAACCCTGAGATTATGCATGCTATGTTTTACCCTGACTGAACATGTTTGTGCCATAACAATTATATTTAACAACATTGTACACCATTGTTTGATGCAAATACAAGATTTAGTCTTTATTCTTCTATCGTTATATGGTGTATTGTTTGTGTCACAACACTCGTTTTAATATTACAATTGGCAACACTTAATGTTTCGTGCAAAAAGCACACATTACCCGCTTGCCGCCATCGCTGTCAAAGGGTACAATAGATATAAGTGCGAGATTACTAATTTTGCTCCAGTAGACTTCTGCCCTCACAACTGATCTCAGTGCTTGCTCTAACCCTTACATTAATACCTGGCGTTATGTTACGTCTATAATTACATATAGTGATAGTGAAGATAAAACTATTGTTCCTGTATCCTCGACTTTTATTTAGGAGTGTACAGACGACAGCACATCAATCTATCAGGTTTTTTATTGGATTTTCAACTTTATCTTTAAAGCATTAAAGCTCAAGATAGATATTCTATATTAAATATGCACATATTTGACAGTTTCGGGCAGCTTCATCTCATTCTTTTTTTAAACGTTTGTATGATTTTAACAAAAGGCAGAGTTTTGGCGGGAAAGTTAAGCTGACTATCACGTTTATTTTTCATTGGACTTTTTAAATTATTTATATCTAGTGTTGTTTACTAAATAAAAGTGCGTGATTTACAAAAAAGTGCGTGACTTGGTCACAATTTGTTTTTATTAAATCGAAGTAGGTAATAGTAAAAGTTCATCATCAGAAACCTTTGTATTTATAAACATTGCTTAATTAAAGATAAGAGACGTTTAAATGTCAAAACATGTACGTACTAAGCACTACGCACACAGCGCTGTAGCGCTGTAGCACTGTATATGTCATCAGCTTATCAGCAAGCAACGTTTTCGCTTAAAGGATAATACCTATTTACCTAATGGTTACAAAATTGTAAAATTACGTTGTAAGCAAAGGCTCCAATAGTATACTGGCAAGCTGTAACTTTCAAAGAAAACAAAAGCATATCTACTAATTACTGGGCAAGTATGAAATGTCAGTCAGGAGCTAAGCACAGTTCCAATTGGACGCTTTATAGAGAAGAATCGACAAGAAACTCAACGGTTACTCATTTTTTTTAAAAAGAGACTTTTGTTTGTTTTTAAGTCATTGGCCATACTGATTATAAAAACATTGTAAAAGCCAAGCCGGGTGGACAGCATATGCCTGTCAACAATTAGTACCAGCTACTTGATTAAATAAAAAAATAGCATTCGCGGGACTGACTTGAAAACAAAATGATTAAAAAAAACAGAATACACAAAGAGTAAAAAACCAAAAAACGGTCGGTCACGCTCACGCGAACTCAATGCGTTCCCCCATCCAACATAAGTGCTCATCTGTGCTAAAGAAATTTTCACTTCAAAATGGTCTACAGATCTGAAGTTTATTTACAAGGCCTACAAAGCCAAAGTGAAAGCTGCTAATATATACTAAATAATATATAAAGCTGAAGAGTATGTTTGTTTGTTTGAACGCGCTAATCTCAGGAACGAGTTGTTCCTGAGATTTGAAAAATTCTTTTTGCGTTGGATAATCCATTAATCCAGGAAGGCTTTAGGCTATATAATATTACGCTGCGATCAATGGTAGCGAAGCATATAAAAAAACGCGGACGAAGTTGCGTGCGGCCGCTAGTATTTTATATAGTACCTAATTCACATCATGAGTACAGACGACAGCACATTAAGCTACTTTCAACTTTATCTCTTAATCATTACGGCTCAAGGTTGATTGGGAATATTTGATAGTTTCGGGTAGCTTGACCTGCTATCGTCTGCTCCATACAAGTCACATGTGCATAAGGAATAACGAAAAAACTACCTTTTCTTCATCGTAATTTTTTAATCTTAATATATAACGTATTTTTTAATTTATACTAAACTGGAAACAAGTGTATTTTTAAGTAAAGAATGTACAAAATTTCAAAAATATATCTTGAAAAAACCATAAAGTTATGAGCTTGTTTTGTTACCTATTTGTCCCAACAAAAATATGGTCAAGGCTCCGCTCCGGCGAGTGGGCGGCGCTTTAAACTCTGGCGTCAGCTGTTGCGCGGGCATGCGCACGCGCCAATTACTATGAGTACCGTAAGCTGCGTGGCATGCTCACCGTGGCGTAACTACACTGCAACAATTTCTAGATGTATTTGGGAAAAAATATAACATGGTGTAAAAATGATTGGAATCGATTCAGTTGCTTATTCTGAGTAAACTATACATTGTATGTATTCAAGTTTTGTATAAACAAAAAATAATGTTGTATATTTAATCCTGTGTTTCAGATCAAAATGCGTCTATTAATACTAGCGCTAGCAGTGCTATGCGCAAGCGCAACCCCTCAGTATACGAAGACTGCAGCCGGTGTGAAGGGTGGATACAGTGGTCACGCGCACCAGTACCAGGGTGGAGAGAATCTAGTCCGGTGAGTGTTCAAAACCGATAATCATTCCATTTTGGTCTGAGTATATTTAGTTCAAGGATTCGTGTTCAGGGCGTGTGTTTCTGATTCATGAACAAAGGACAGAAAATAAATATTAGTTCAGTCTTCAGCCCAATAGAGGTCCACAGCTGGACAAAGACCTCCCCCAAGGCATTGGCGGAGGCCGGGTACCACACGGGTTAGTCCTGAGTTTAGTCCTGTCAAATTAAGATTCTTCATAGACAATGACCCCGATGCTTGACTAATGGCGCAGATTACCTTGTTCACAAACTAAACTAAATTTAAGGTTTAATTAAAGAAAAGGACAGAAGATAACATATTAGTATAATTTAATCAAATAAGACCGTCTCGTGGGGTACCGGGCTTATAATAGTACCAACTCATATCCTCCCGTGGGTGCCGTAAACGGCGACTAAAGGAACTTTCACCAGGGAAGCGGGCAGCAGCGCTTCTTCGGTGTAATAACTATATAAATTACTGCGATCCACAACCCGCCTTGCAAGTGTGGAGATTATAGTAA
Source organism: Sesamia inferens (assembly GCA_037179545.1). Taxonomy (NCBI): domain Eukaryota; kingdom Metazoa; phylum Arthropoda; class Insecta; order Lepidoptera; family Noctuidae; genus Sesamia; species Sesamia inferens. Next base: position 31,499,850 of record CM073927.1, read on the forward strand.
ACCTAAGATATTCCATAGACAGTTTAGACATGAAAAACTAATTTTAATTTAGTTTGTGAACAACATTAGCGAAATTATCCCTCGAAATGGCGTGTATGTTAACTAAATAAATATCTTTAATAGTTGAGTAAGTAGATGTAATTGAACAGGTAGTAACTTCCTCGAGTGACGTAACCTCTTGTAAATATATTTTAGTGATCACTCACAGCACTGCCTATTAGATCATAGATTAAACCACAACAATGCCGTTCCTCGTTCAGAAGACATACCTACCTAACTAGGCTAAGGTCAAAAAGACGGCAGGTAAAGACACCAATACATTATTTTTTTTTTGGTCTCGATGGGAAATCATCAAATGACCTCTCTGGGTGCAGCGGAAGGGCGTGTCAACTGTCTATACCTACCTTCCCAAGGTGGTTCTGTAAATTTTGTTCAAAATATTCTTTCATCACTTACAAAGTCGCTGTTTTAGTGGTTTGAGGAACAGCGCGTAAAGTTCACCCATCTCTATAGAAAGAGTAGGAACCTCCGTCCAGACCGTCCGAGTGTGTGGTGACGGGGATAAACACAGGGATCTAACAAAACTTTCTTATCCATATTGGCATCTGTATTTGTATTATTGTAAGGGCGGTATCCCTTTATCCCTGAAGTGTATATTCATATCCGTTTTCTTCAATGTCCACAGTAATTATTACAACAATAGCACACAATACCAAGGCTACGGGGGGTATTCAGTGAGGACCAACCAAACGGAGTCGATCAATTATGAAAAGGGCGTCTGTTACATTGAAGTACCGTAAGTAATATCTTACAATCCTTTTTAAAGGCTTCTGTGCCCAAAGAGTAAAACTGGGAACCTATTACTAAAACCCCACTTATCTATTTATCTATCTGTTTGTTACCAGTGTGGCTTCCATGAGTTTTCATTACGAAGACTGATCATCGATATCGACTTCGTTCGACTCAACGATTAGCCCACTTCAAGATTGATGCGTAAACGCAGTCGATGTGTATGATCGAGTCTCATTATGAAAAGTCATGGTAGCCACAGCTTGACAGTTCATATTTTCACATACTATGTATTCATGTTGCCGCTAACAAAAAAAAAAGCTACTAAAAGTATTTTTATTTGCTCGAATCCAATTCCCACGTGACGGGTTTTCTTCTCGTTTTTTATAACAGAGTGCCTATTTTAAGAACAGTTCGTAAACAAATATATTTTCTAGACCAGACAGTGTTTCATCCATTTCATTATTTTTTTTACAGAACAGCCAGCTTGGTCAGGGATCCTACCCATGTTCCTGCTGGCAACGGCGTAAGTATTCTCTGAGACAGTAGGTAATTTGAAATTGATTGTAAATTTCATCAGTACTTTAAATTAGTATCAGTGAATTCAGTGCCTGCATTACCACGCCGACCCCTTACTGGGTCAGCACCTAAGCATGGTAGATCATAGGTTTCCTTAACCAGTTCCCATAACTTAAAGAAAACATTCCAATGCAAGTGGAACGCCATGGGGGAGGCCTTTATGCAGCAGCGGACCTCTATATAGGCTGTAGAAGAAAAGAAAGGAAACATCAAGGTCTTTTCTTCAACATTATCTCTGTATCCATTTAAGATATCACTGATCAAATGCCTTCAACTCTACTAAATGAGAGATCGCATTAGCGATAAGGCCGCCCATTGTATGTCTTTTTTGTGTTGAATGTTTTTGTTCGATGTTTGATTGGTGTACAATAAAGAATATATAAATAAATGACATTTAGATGATTATAGTAATTGTACAATAAGTAGAGACAAACACTAATTAAAATTGCATGCCGTCAGGCGGATTATGGAGATGCCAAACTATTTTATGTATCGATGTTTCTAATACACATTTTCGCAATAAATGAGTTTGAGTTTGTGTTTGAGTTTGAAAAATAAATAAATGTAACATATATTTATAATGTACAAATTCTCCAGTCTCGACCAGATTTGAGCCGCATCAGAAGCTGCTGCAGCGGCTACACCAGGAACATACACAACTTCAGAATCTGTGACCCAGTATGTACTGACGAGTGCATCAATGGACTCTGCGTTGCACCCAACACGTGCTCCTGTTTCCCTGATCATGTCAAGAACTTGGCTGGGATTTGTATAGCAACTTGCCCGATTGGATGCCAAAATGGACAATGTTCCGGAGGCGAATGTATTTGCAAGGATGGCTACAGATTGGATTCTGAAAGCAAATTTTGTGTACCATATTGTCGGGAGCAGTGCGGTGGAGCAGGACGAGGTAGGGATCGTTTTTTGTTTTACCACAACTTTAGTCATGTAGCGATATCTATACTTGATTACGGCAGTAACTACTGACGGATAGAAGGCATAGATTTACTATTCTATAATTAAAAGTGATCATTAAGCAGACGTCTCGTTGAACTTTGAACTTATTGTTTGGAATGGTATTATTAATTGATTCCACTTTAGCAGTCATGATTTTATTATGTTATGACTTACTTATTAATTTTGATTTATATTGTTTTGATATACGACTTGTATTTTTTGGTAACCTATAACTCTAAGATATGATTGAGACCTTGGATATGAAAGAATCAATTCGATACCTTAATTCGTAAATCGGCTAATGTAAGCAATTTTTTCAAGCAAAGCTTAAAACTGTATATTCTTTATAAAATCTAAATTACTGTTCTTAAATGATATCATTAGTCAGGGTTTTGCGAATTATGGTATCAAATTGGCATATCTTAATATAAATACTTTAGTTCGCAAATCGTCTAAAACCACATTTTGTTAAAAAACAATTATGTTTAAAAATACGATAGTATTTTAGTCATTATCAAAAATACTAACTTACGATTTTATTTAACAAGTGTATTTTATAGTTTTTCGTAAGTCATAAGTGATATTATATACTTACAATATTTGAAATAAAACAGGTGCCAAAGCTTGTCCTGAGTTGCCAATCAGAATAAAATACTAATAATCTAACCAAAATAGTGAAGTTACAAATATTCAAATGTCTTTCATACCTAAGCATTAACAACCTCCTCTTTTTAATCAAAAACTCCTCACTCTTCAGGTAACTGCACAGCCCCAAACACGTGTCAATGCAACAATGGATGGAAATCAACTCCCGAAGGTTCATGTAAACCATCCTGTGATCGTTGCAAGGATGGCGAATGTGTGGGTCCTAATGACTGCCGCTGTTCTTACGGATTCTCGAAGAATCAGTACGGAGACTGTGTCCCACATTGCTCCATGTAAGTTGTTTAGGCCTCGGACCTTGAATAAGCTTCAAGTTTATTTTAGTACAATAGGAGAACATAGAAGAAGTTAAAGATACGAATTAGGTATTAAACATGTGTGGTAGTGTCTACATCGCCACTACATATACATCATTCTGACGTCACGTAAAATCCTCAAAAACATGAGTGATATTGTAATTTATGAGTTAGAACTCATATATTAAAATGGATCCAGTGGCGACCACGAACCGGGAGATGCAGCGTGGGTAGGGCCCAGAAAATTCGGGCCGACGATCCGGTGAAGGTCGCGGGAAACCGCTGGAAGCGGGAGGCGCAAGACCGGTCGTCGTGGAGATCCTTGGAGAGGCCTATGTCCAGCAGTGGACGTCTTTCGGCTGAAATGATGATGATGAAGCAGTGCTGTCGTTGTAGCTACGTGGCCAAACTCAAGTTCCGTACTTCTGCACTCTATTAATATTAATATTTATTTTCCAGTCCTTGCACGGCGCCAAGCCGCTGCATAGCTCCAAATGTGTGCGACAACCCTTCAAACCCTTCCACCACTACCACTATCTCTCCCTACGGTCAATATCCTAGTCATTACAATCAAACACCAAATGGAGCCCCATATGGTCACCGGCCCCAATATCCTAACTACCCTGGTAATCAACCATCAAACTATCCTGGCAACCAACCATCCAACTATCCTGGCAACCAACCATCGAACTATCCTGGCAACCAACCATCCAACTATCCTGGCAACCAACCATCCAACTATCCTGGCAACCAACCATCGAACTATCCTGGCAACCAACCATCCAACTATCCTGGCAACCAACCATCGAACTATCCTGGCAACCAACCGTACAACTATACTGGCAGTCAACCGTACAACTATACTGGCAACCAGCCATCTAATATCCCTGGCCATCCACAACAGTACTTCCCTGGTTCTCAGCAACCTTACTATCCTGGTGGTCCACAGTCAAATAACTCTAGTAGCCCGCAGTCAAACTACCCTGGAAGTCCCCAATATAACTATCCAGGATATCCTTATCCTAATACTCCAGGAAATCAAAATCAATACCCTGGTTATCAGCCAACTAATAATGCTGGATATCCACAAAATATCCAACCTAACTACCCAGGTAATCAATACAACTCGAGCAACCAACATCCTTCTAACTCGAGTCCAAGACCGCAATACACTCCAGAAGGACAACCTATTTACGCCCACATTCCTGGTGTCCAGCCATCTCTGTACCCTGATAGCCAACACCTCGGCCCAGACCAACGTCCCATTCCGGGCAACGTTTCCCCGAATTCGAGTCAGCCAAATGGTGGAGCGTCCTATCCCAGTAGTCAATACTACCCAGGCAACCAATATTACCCAGACCAGCAGCGTCCTAATTCCAACACAGCTTACCAACCTGATCACAGACCAAACAACGCTGAACCTTTATCCCCAAACAGCCAGTACTACCCAAGTCAGCAAAACTATCCCTATAACCAGAACATCTATCCGAATCAACCGAACCAGCCTTACAATCCTTCGCACACTCCAGGGTCGGAATACCAGCATATTTACCCGGACAGCCAAATGTCAGCGGTAGAACTGTTGTGTTCAGTACCCTGCATTAATGGGACTTGTGTTGGAAGAGACATGTGTGCCTGTAAAACAGGCTACGTGCCCATAGATGGAGACGTATCTAGGTTGGTATACGTTTTATTAATACTAAGTAATTAACGCATTTACTCACTCGGCACTAAATTCATAATTAAATTCTTGGCCCCCTATTGATAGTAGATCGCAATTCCTTTCAATTTGACACCTTCAATTGTGTTATTTTATGTTGTCGATCAGATTCAATTAGGAATTTCATTGAATAGTCGTAGCAATGGTTTAAAATTTAACAGTTTAACTTCATTATTTGCGTTATTGAGCCGACAAATTTGTCGAGCATGTGAAACAATCAATTATCAATATCAGTGTGTTAAGTATGGACCACAGCAGGTCAAGCTACCCTAAACTGTCAAATATCCCCAATCAACCTCGAGCCTTAATACTTTGGTGATAATGTTGAAAATTCAATAAAGCCATGGCAGACTGTAGTATTATCTCGACGTGCTGTCATCCAGCTCGGCTAGGCAGCGTTCGGGAAGCTATGATACATCTTCTTCTCGTCCAAGATACCACAGTGTCTCAAGACTAAAGTCTTTGACCAGTGTGTTGCCAGTGATGACTTACGGAACTGAAACGTGGTCGCTCACAATGGGCCTCATATGAAGGCTCAGAGTCACACAAAGGGCAATTTAAAGAGCTACGCTCTTAGTTTCTCTGCGTGATCGAATCAGAAATGAGGAGATCCGCGGAAGAACCAAAGTCACCAACATAGCTCTGCGAGTCGCTAAACTTAAGTGGTAGTGGCCAGGGCACATTGCTCGTAGAACCGATGGTCGATGGGGCAGTAAGGTTCTGGAGTGTCGGCCACGTACTGGAAGACGTAACGTAGGGAGGCCCCCAACAAGGTGGACTGATGACCTAGTGAAGGTCGCGGGAAGCCGATGGATGCGGGCAGCACAAGACCGGTCAGCGTGGAAAGCCTTGGGGGAGGCCTTTGTCCAGCTGTGGACATCCATAGGCTGAAGAAGAAGAAGAAGTGCTGTTGTCTGTACTTAGTTAGGAATCCACTTAGCAGTCGTTTTTGACCACGAGACCCCAAGTACCTAATCAGTTTCCTTCTCCTTACGTCTTCATCTACGACATATTCAACTTGTTTCCCAGGTGTGAGCCTCACTGCTCGGGATGTTCGAACGGAGTCTGCGTGTCTCCCTACGTGTGTCAATGTAATCCTGGCTACTACAAAGACTTCAGTGTCAAAGGCAGAGCTTCATGTGTGCGCCGCATAAGGCGATCAGTAGACACGACGGAGCCCGTCAATATCGCTGATCTACTTGTGTTTGAAATACCTGACGATTATATTAATTAATTTTAAGTTATTAAAGTTAAATCGCTCATTTAAAAATATTTTATTTTTGTCATCTCTAAGTTGACTCCCCTCACATCCACTTAACAGTAGGTAGATAATTGTGCTCAAACTCAACAGTCAATACATTGACTGTAAGACCACACAGACTCTCGGTGGTAGGCCATAACATCGGCCGCCGGCAGAAGTTACCACCCACCAGACAAAGCCTTGCCGCCAAGCGATTTGTCGTGTTCCGGCATGATGTCTGGTGAAGCCGTACGGAGGACGGGTCTGAGCAGTTGTGTTGCGATGTGTGCCGGGTAAGATGCGCCTAATGTTTGTAGCGGCTATGTATTTGAAGCGTTGGTATGGGGTTATTCTAAATCCACTTTTTAATTGCCGTCCCTGGTCGCTTGTTCTGCATACCGGGCGGCCAAAACGACAACCCATACTTCGTCAATTGTAAGCTATGGAGGCAGTTTCCGTTGTCGTATTCAAAACAAGGCCCGAGACTTACGCCGATTCAGCTGAACACGCTTATCGCGTAATGCAATACGGGCATGGGAACATGGAACATTGTTTTGCATACCAAAGGTGAGTCACATTATGTTGTATTTATTGGTTTTAAGATATTTTGTCGAAATGGTTATTTTAGATCCTTTAAATTTTTTTTTTTTTTTTGTAAAAGGGGGAATGTTGTAGCGGCTATGTATTTGAAGCGTAAGCTAACCCCGCCGCTTGGAGCCGAACAGCGGCGAGCCACGCCAGTCGGTTCCGGAGACCCAGTATGGACGACCATACTGGGTCTCCGGAACCGACTGGCGTGACGTACATATACAACATATGGCGTGGCGTACATGTGTAATCCTTCTGATATTTGTATTGGGGAAAAGTAAATCATAATTGCAGTGCAAGTATAGTTTCATTTATATTGAGCGTCACCCACCCCTAAATGTTGTTGTGTTGGAGTTTGGTCGTGAAGGGTCATCAGATCAATTTTCCTTTGGCGCAGCATCGTTGGTCGTGTTGTTGGGTTTAACATTGCATCACCTCGCTCAACTGCCGTCTTCCTTCCTATTCGCTCAGTTTTTCTGAGAGAATGGGCTCTTAATAAACTAGCACGCTTTACCATCAACGATCGCATCACTGCTTACCATCAGGCGGGATTGCGGTCAAGCGTTAGTTTATAATTATTAAAAAGACTACTCAAAATCTATTGTTGCCTGTTGGCGTTCACCGGTGTAAAAAGTAGTACTTAGCAGTAGGTACCTAGTGCAAAGGTTTTGTTAGACGATTTTGTTTTTTTTTTTTTATGTCAAAGAAAAAAAAACTCAAACATAACATAATAACATGTCACTTTATTTAGATCCATATAAAATCCTAATTTAAAAAAAAATGTTGACATCACTGGTTACATTACATACTAATCAATATATCTGAAACCCCACCCAGCCAGCGCTTTAGTTTTTCCAGAAGTGTGTATATTCTAGTCGAGCCTAGTTTTAAATGTTCAGAAATCAGAAATATTTTATTTGTGATACATAGGTACAGTGGTTAGATATTCAGATTTGAGAATAAAGTGCGTTATGATAAGCCTATTATAGGCATATAAATATAAAAAATAACTAAATAAATGATTATATTATAATAGGGTTAATTAAGTCAAAAAGTCATAATAATTACTTAAGTACGTCAAAATCACTCTGATTTAAATACAATATTGTCAAATAAGTAAATTACATAACGTTAAAACAATTAGTTAAATAAATGTCAAAATAATTTGGATTTAAATAATTCAAAGTCAAAGAAAATGTTACAATTATATGATGTCAAGTTTTATCCAAAAATCCGATACACTATAATAATATTTTTGATACAGCATACTTCTTAGTTTTAGTTTAAATGAATTATTATTACAGGCAATTTTTTAGCTCTTTTATCAATTTACTTCACATAACTGGTGTCATGTATGTATATGTATTGGATGAAATGTATATACCCTAAGCTTCTTCATAATGTGATAATACAATTCTGCCTAGTTATGTAAATATTTGTAATTAAAATTCCTAGTCTTCATTTGGTTGAAACAAAACTTTTTTAATGAGTCCTTTTGTATGTTGCTCGTGTGAAATCATTGCAGCTTCTTCATTCAATACAGCAAACCAGCGAGGTTAGCGTTTTGGACTTCAGTCCGAAAATAAAAGCATGATAACTGTATAAGGAAGTGTTGAAACTACATTGTTTAAGTACCTACTGTACATCAGAAAAACTCACAAAGATTTGAAAAGGCTTTCTTTTATTATTTCTTTGGCATATAACTGAACTTATTTATTTACATTAAGGTTATCGTGTATGTAACTCATGTCATAACATGTCCAACACTATACATACCAAGGTATGACTAGACTATACACTGACTGGTTATTGCAGATTTGTAAAATAAATCAGTCAATCTGCCTGCCTTTTAAAACTATATTGAGGTTGGTTGCTGGTCTAACTGGATGCAGCTGGATAGTAATTTATATGAAGTAACTGGCTATCTGCCCTTCACAACCCTTATTAATAGAATATGCTTTGGTAAAACTGTTTGTCATAATCTCGGGCTTCTGACGATCTGTAATGACTGTCAAAGGCCCATGACAGCCGGGACCAACGACTTAACAATTTACTACGATACCAAGTATGCCAGCAAATATCCCACTAATAGACCTAAAACTGAACTAGTAATTGTAATAATTAAAACAAAGTTGTTTAACAATATTGATACTATTCTATCTTCTAGATGAAGCATAGTTTCTTGTACGACTCCCAATTCGTCCACTACAAACACCATTCTTCCATACTGACGATCCATATTTAATTAAATGCTTCTTAACACAGACACACAACAAACAGGCAGTTTACTTAATATGGGGTAGGTATTAAGTTTTCTTTTCCTCATAAATTGATTACGAAGTAGATTAAAACGTTTTGGTTTATTGTTAGGTATAATTACAATTTCCTTCTTGTGGCTGAGTGTTAAATAACTACCGCATGGCTTCGTCAATAAAGTTAAAAGTGATCTTCCAAAGTTCGGTGCTCAATCATTCTATCGACGAGATGAAGAAGTGTAAATGTTGCTGGGGGCCTGCATAAAACAATGATATAACATAAATTAAAGAAGAATTTTGTCATTGCTTCTAATTTGTAGTTATAAAGATTCACAATTTTATATTATATACCGCTGAGGAGTTGAACTGTTGTTGCGAGTTGGTTAAAAAAGAAACTGTGTTCCTGGCACACAGGCAAGTGAAGCAATACGGGGGGGTTTTAGTCAGTAAAAGTCTGACATGCTCTTCCGCTCCGCCCAGAACTGGAGAGATTATTTGATGACTACACACTTAAAAATAAAGCAGTTGAACAGTTTCATCATTATCTTTGTTTGTAGTGGTATGAGAAGGTAAAACACCTAACAATTATTTTTTCAAGCCTCACATGCCAAAGGGTGAGAAGAGAAAATTCAGTAATGTCTACTCACTAGGGGTGAGTAATTGGACCAAATCAAATTCCAATTAAAATGGAAACTGACTTAGTAAGTTAGTTTAGTAACTATCAGTTGGAATAATTTTGAAGCTTATTGCTAGTCCATTGGTCCATATCTTCGAAAAATATCCTTGCTTATTGTCGGCTTTGTGTACTAGTCGGCTGTAAATAACGCAATAAATGTTGTTCAACTGTCAAAATGAGAGCCATTGCTACTGATAGTGTGTTAGGTACGTTGGAAGTGTTGGCGGGAAAGTCAAGCTGTGCGTTACGCTCATTTTTTATTGGATTTTCAAAATTATTTATAGTGTAGTTTACTAAATAAAAGTACGTGATTTATGTACTAAAAAGTGCATTCAATAAATAATTCATAAAGAACTGTAAAATATAGCAGCATAGTGGCCACATCATGACTTTGTCTCAAACCTCCCTCGTAAGACGGTTCACACGGCCGTCTTTATCGACATGAATAATTCATTACGTGACATGGGCTAAATGCACAAACCGTGCGAAGCCATAAAAGAAAGAAAGAAGAAAGAAGTGTCTTACGTAATTAACCTACGGTTTTATTTTTCAAGGAGTATCATATTACCCAGTAGCTCCATGTAAATACTGGTAAGACTAGAATCCAACCGCAATATTGTTCGTAAAAGGCTGTGCAGTTGACGATGATGATGATGTTAGTTGCTGAAAGGATAACACAGTTTTTGTTAGTACCTACATACTTAAGTATTACGTATGACTAACTTTCATAATTTTGATAAAACTTGGGTCAGCTTAGGAGAAAAGTTTGTTAATTAGTAAATATTAATTTTGAAAAGCTTATTGTCCAACTTTCAAAATTAATATGTACTAGACTTGAACCGTCCAAGGCAAGGGATTCAGATAATAAATACTTTAGAGAAATTGAGAAAAAGGAGAAAAGGGCGGGGAGTCATCAAAAGACTTTTCCACTTTGGGGGGAGTGGAAGGGCGTCTCAGATTTTAACTGACTAAAGCCCATTCGTGTTCTTTTATTGACCTGTGCCAGGCGCTACCTCTTTCGAACAACCCGTGGCCGTAATATGACCCTTCATGTTTCGAACTTACCTGCCGTGTTGAGTGTTGACAAGTTACAGAACTTGGGTTTAATGTCAGTTCATAAGTAGTAACCCTCGATGCCTTTCAGTGTTTAAAAATCAATTTCAAAGTTTAATTTGAAAAATGTACCTATTTTGCAGTTGTCGGTTTATCATAAGACGTTATAATTTGTTGTCATTTTTTTTTTTATAATATTATTTATTAATGACTATTCAAAAGTACAACGATCGTAACGTCGATCGAACACAATATGGGCAAATATTTTAGTATTACTGAATATGGGTTTGGGTTGTAACGTAATAGGTATAGAAATAATACAATAGGAATTGTTATCAGTGTTGCCGTTCTATAATTAGAAAAGCGCTAAATTATATGAAATTCCGCCAGATATGAAAAAAAAAAACTTATAGCTAGAAATCGTTAAGGAAACTATATTAAAACTGAACACGTCTGGTTTTACATTGTTGTACTAAATGTACATAATAAAGCAATGTGTTATACTATATTAAACCAGCTTAACATTATATAAATAAATGGTACGGATGACAGCAGGTCAAGCTACTCAAAACTGTCAAATATTGTCAGTCAACCTTGAGCCTATGGTAAGCTAAATAGTGGCTAAGAAGTGATTAATAAGTTTTTTATGAATAAGACTGTTAATGCTTTAGCGATAATGAGAAAATCTAATAAAGAAATATGACAGATTCTAGTAGCTTATTATGCTGTCGTCTGTACAATGTAAAATAAGTTTTTCAGGTTTGTAAAATAAGTTTCTCGGTGGTAGGCCATAACGGCTGCCGGCAGAAGTTACCACCCACCAGATAAAGTCCGCCAAGCGATTCGTCGTGAAGCCATACGGAGAACGGGTCTGAGCAGTTGTGTTGCGATGTGTGCCAGTTATGATGCGCCAAATGTTGTTATGTCGGGAGTTTGGTCATGGAGGATCTCCATCAATCTCCCTGTGGCGCAGAATCGTTGGTCGTGTTGTTGAGTTTAACATTGCATCACCTCGCTCAGCTGCCGTCTCCCTTCCTATTCACTAAGTCTTTTTTCAGTGCTTACCATCAGGCGGGGTTGCGATCAAGCACTAGTTTATAATTATTAAAAAAAAGGTTAAAAAGTTAAATAGATACTTCAGTGAGTAATTAACTATTGGAAAAGAATAAAATTTCAGTTCGTAACTATAATTACCGAGTATCGAGGCGTCACTCGTACGGAGTGATCGTGTTGACGTTGTGTCCGTGACGAACTAGCTAATCGCGCATCATACGTATACAATCGAAACACTACTATTGAGTGCACGCGCACTGCGCGCCGCGATTCTCGCGTTTCATTGATATGAGATAATCCTTTTTTGCCACGATAATGTCTGATAGCGAGAAAGAAGATCCCTATTCAAGTACAAGTGATCGTAACTTAAGAGAGGCCATCAGAGTGTCCGAGATAGTTCATTACAACAATTCACAAGGACAAATTTATACAGAAGCACAATTAAATTACCAGGAAGTTTCGACGCCTAATAAACGTGGGCGTGAAGAAGACGATATGGACTGGACGGTGGTCGGTAGTAATGGAAAGAAAGTTAAGGATGATAACAATAAAATTGAAGTATATATATCTAGTTCTGAAAAGCTGCCTAAACAGTTTGGCTTAGCAAAGATATTTAAGGAGCAAGGTATATTTGATACACTAAAAATTAAATACATAAACCCATATAGAATAAGAATAGAATTTAATAATGAATTAAGTGCTGAGAAATTCATTACATGTGACAAATTCGCTTCTATGGGTTGGAGAATTTCTAAGTCTATGGAAGTTGGTTACTCGTACGGCATAATTAAAAATGTTGATTTAGATCTGAGTGAGGAGCAAATACTAAAAGATATTATATGCCCAAGTCCAGCGCAACTTGTCTCTCTGAAACGCCTTAACCGACGTAACGATAACGGCGATGGATGGATTCCGTCTGAATCGGTTCGATTATGCTTTAAGGGTCATTACTTGCCAGCATATGCAAGCGTAGGTAATCTCAAAGTTAAAATTGAAAAGTATGTCTTCCCAGTGACACAATGCTCTCGCTGCTGGAAACTAGGGCATATAGCTAAGAAATGTGAAAGCAAAGTGGTGTGCCCAAAATGTAGCGGAAATCATGCTAACTGTAGTACTGAGACATTGAAGTGCCCTAATTGCTCAGGACAACACATAGCGCTGTCCAAAGAATGCCCATCATATAAAAAAGAAAGGAAAATTCGTCTTATCATGGCTGAGTTTAATTGTACATATCGTAAGGCCCTAACAATGTACCCTACTCCAGATTCGCCTTCTAACTCCCCACGCCCGGCATCGCGTATACTGTCAAACAACCAGGCAAGTAAGGCAATTGATAAAAGTCCACCTACCCCCACCTTTGCGGATATTGTAAAAGAAGGTTCACACAGTAAACACCTAAGTCATCCCAAGACTACGTCTAAGAAAAAAGAAAATGCCAAACCGAAACGGACTACAAGAGAATCTAATTTAAAAAATTGGAATGTCATTCAATCCGACACGGAATCCGAAAATAGCGAAACAAATAACCCTAGAAACCGGTTTACAAAGCGAGCTCCGAAGGGTAACGTAACAATTATAGAATTAGTTAGAAAAATAAAAGAAGTCATTTTTTCCAAAAGAGACACAATGTCTGTTAAAATCCGAAGTATTGTTAAATTATGTACTGAGTGGTTAATCATTTGGTTGGTAGGTAATATATCAGAGTGGTCATTATTCAACAAGTTATTTGACTTTTCGCTTGCCTCGGACAATGACTCATCAAATTAAAAACAGTAGCTTGAATATTATACAATGGAATTGTCAAAGTCTTAAGCCTAAATTGCGTAATTTCGAAAACTTATTGTTACTAGAAAAAATCCACGTTGCTGCCCTTAGTGAAACTTGGTTAGATCCCGATTCGGAACTTAGAATAAAAAATTATTATGTTTACCGCAATGATCGATCCGATGGCTACGGAGGCATAGCATTAATGGTTCACAATTCCTTAAAATCCAGGATTTGCGTAATCAATTGTCAAAATCCAGGAATTCAAACACTTAAAATTGAACTACTCAATTGTAACGACATTAAAACTATAATAGCTGTTTATTGTCCTTCTTCGGTGACGACATCTTCGAATGACTGGGACTGCCTATGGTCTCAAAACAACAGCAATACTCTGATACTGGGTGACTTTAACGGTCACCATAGTAATTGGTCCTACAAAACAGACCATCGAGGCAGTCAATTATTTGAATCCTTATCTGATAATAACTTCATAGTATTAAATGATGGAAGCCCTACCAGGATAAAATTAGTAAATGAAGTGGTTCAGAAATCCTCACCCGACTTATCACTGGCATCATCAGATATAGCTATTAAGCTGGACTGGTGTGTGACAAACGAATCCCTAGGCAGCGACCACTTAATGATAAAAATTAAAGCTAGTTTAGGGGCTGATTCCCGACGATGCCAAACAAAACGTCGAAATTTTAAAGCGGCCGACTGGAAATCATATAAAGAGTTAGCACAGTCCTTATTTAACAATTTTACACACTCAGTAGATTTACAAATTTCATATGACTTATTTGAAAAACTTATTAACGCAAGCGCAGATAAACACATCCCATATTTTAAAGTATATACTGGGCCTACCTCCGTTTTCCGTCCGAAACCCTATTGGAACCCATCTTTATCTAAATCTGTCGCAGCTCGCCGCCGCGCTCTCGCTAATTTCCGTCGGAATCCTATTGCCGAAAACTATGATGAGTTAAAAAGGAGAATTAAGGAATCAGAAAAATTAATTAATTCGGCCAGCCGTTCGTCCTTCCGTGAATTCTGCTCGACTTTAAATAACCAGACTACGGCCTCAGATTTGTGGCATAAACTTCGGTGGATAAAGGGATACGTGTCACCTAGGGCCGACATTAATAAAACCGACATTGAGTGCCTTCTCACATCTTTGACGCCGGACTTTGTCAGTATGGCTAGCCCACATTTCACGTCATGTAATACATTACTGGATGCACCCTTTTCCAAACATGAATTATTAAAATCGATAAAATCTAAAAATAATACGCCCGGCCAAGATAAAATAACATATAGTATGATAAGGTACCTCCCGGATAACGCAAAAAATATTCTACTATCCTTATTTAACCAATTTCTCCTTCACGGGTTTGTGCCTAAACAGTGGCGACAAATAAATATTATACCTATACCTAAACACACACATAGTACATCTGAAACTTCGAAACTTCGGCCTATATCCATGATGTCTTGTATTTGCAAAACATTTCACTATATGATACTGACCAGAATCGAGTGGTATCTAGAACATAATAAGATATTCTCGGATAATACCGTGGGTTTTAGAAAGTGCCGTTCCAGTCTAGATAATCTTTCTAACCTAACTTCTAGAATACAGACGGGATTTTCGGAGGGACTGCACACTGTGGGTTGTTTCATTGATATTGAAAATGCCTATAATAATATCGAAATTAGTCCGCTATTACGGTACATGAGTGAAACATTACATATTGGATCAAAAGTTTGCTTATATTTGTGGAACTTTCTCCAAGACAGGCAATTGAGTATACGTATGGGTGATGTTACAATTAGTAGAAACACCGGCCGCGGTTTGGCTCAAGGTGACCCTCTGTCTCCGTTATTGTTTAATGTTGCTACTGTACCTATTTGTAATAGTATAAATAACGTTCATGTAGCACAATATGCTGATGATTTCATTTTATACACAGCAGACAAGAACTGCCAATCGGCTTCACTAAAGTTACAGACGGCTTTGGATAAATTTAATAATATTATTGTAAGTTTAGGTCTAGACATTTCACCGTCAAAAAGTAAGGTATGTGTATTCAAAAGAGGATACAAAAGAGAAAATGTAAACTTATTTGTTAATGAATCTCCTTTAGAAGTAGTCGACAATATAAAATATTTGGGATTATGGTTTGATTCTAGACTTATTTGGAGGAAGCACATTACGGAATTAAAAGATAAACTACTTAAGTTCGTCAATATCTTTAGAATGCTAGCCGGTTCGGGATGGGGAGTGCACCCTGCCCACCTAAGGCGCGTGTATATAGCCACTGTGAGAAGCCGCATGGATTATGGTTGTGCTCTGTATGGCAATGGCAGTCGTACACATTTAATAAAACTAGATAGGATACAGAATATGTGTTTACGTATAATAGGGGGTTTCATTAAGAGCACACCCATACATATTATGGAAAATGAATTGTGTATTGCGCCTTTGTACGTCCGTCGGCAATATCTTGGAGGTAAATTTTGGTTAAAATGCAAATCATTTAAAAATAATGTCACTATTGATATACTTGAACAACTGTCAGCGATGTGTTCGCATCGCTACTGGAGAAACAAAACAAAACCGGTTCTAGTTACGATCCATGACTCATTTAGAAACGAACGTATCTACTGCACGGATATCATAGAAATGTTTAGTTTACCCACTTGGGTCAGCAACGTGGACCTAGACAATAATATAATTCCAACCATTGAGGGTATTGATCAAGCCAAAAAATATTATAACATGACTCATTTAAAATCCCTGTGTGTTAGATATCTACAAACAAATTATACCGGTTTATATACAATTTATACTGATGCGTCAATGTCTAATAATGAAACTGGGGCTGCGTTTTTTGATTCACATTTAAACACCTCGATTAAACTTAAAGTGGATTCTGTGATTTCAATAATGCACGCTGAATTAATAGCAATTTTAGAGGCACTGTCTTATATAGACTCAATAGCATGTTCTGAGTTTCTAATTTTAACGGACTGTCGCAGTGCCTTACAGTTACTAAGACGATGCACCTTACCCAAACGAGGGATGTCCATTGCCTATGTTATAATAGATTTAATGTACAAACTCAAAAGCAAGAATAAAAATGTTGTCATACAATGGGTGCCTTCTCACATTGGCATTGAAGGTAATGAGATGGTCGATCAGTTCGCTAAAGAGGCATCAACCGACGGTGAAAAGTATTCCTGTCTCCCGTATTATACTGAACTTTACTGGAAGATAAAATGCCTGGGTTATGACAGCTGGCAAGAATACTTTAATGAAAGGAGCCGCAGTAAAGGTATATGGTATGCCACTATACAACCGAACATCCTCAAAACTACATGGATAGACAGTGCCAATATGGGAAGGCAGACAATCACAACTGCTTTGCGACTTCGCTCCGGACACATACCCCTAAATAAATTTGCTTTTTTAATGGGTAAAGTCGAGTCACCAAATTGTGTGGAATGCAACGTGATTGAAGATGTTTACCACATAATCATGGAATGTGTCCGGAATGAGCCGGAAAGACAAGATGTATTTATAGCTATTAATAATATGTGCGAAACTGGGGTATGTAACAGCGTCCTTGCTGCTCCTACTTCGGAAGCAGCCAGGATGCTGTACAGACTCGTGGATATTGGTATCCATCGCAGAGCTAATGTAAGAATGTAAGCTGTAGTTGTACATTAGTCAGTAAGGTGGAGTTGTAATGATGAGGGTGGCATAATCTATATAGATTAAAACCCTCCATAAATAAATAAGAATAAAAAAAAAAAAAAAAACTATAATTACCAATTTATTCGTCCGTTTCGTAACTGCAATTATTTGGTTAGAAAAATTATGAATTTGAATTTTCCAAAAATAACCAGAGTTAAGTAAAAAAATCCGTCAGGAACCACTAAATACACACATCAACAATGTCTAGGAATATTACAAGAAAGACTTCTTAACTTAAAAACTATTTACAGTTTTGGAGGTACACTCCTAAATAAAAGTGGATACCTACATGGATACCTACGAGAAAGACAGTTGAATCACCACTTTAACTACAATCACAGACGTAACATAACGCCTGGTAATAATGTTAGAGCAAAACACTGAGATCAGTTGTGAGTTTGTGAAAGCACTGAGCAAGTTATCACTACGTTGTGTGAAAGGAATACTACTACTACTGTACTCCTTTTAACCGACTTCTTATCGTAATGTTCATAATCGTACTGGCCGCGAGCGGAGTAATATGTACTTTTTGCCGGAAACATTAAGTGTTGCCAGCTGTAATATTAAACGAGTGTTGTGACACAATTCACCACACAGTATAAAAAAAGTTTGTATACAAAATATTTTCTTTTCCACCACGTCTTTCCAAATAAAAAAAAACAAAACTGTTAACAACGTGTGTTGGAACACGACGAATCGCTTGGCGGCAAGACTTTGTCTGGTGGGTGGTAACTTCTGCCGGCAGCCGATGTGGCCTACCACCGAGAAATGTTTGGTGAAGCCGTACGGTGGACGCGAATCTGAACGCTTGTATTGCGATGGGTGCCGGGTACGATGAGCCACATTTTATTGTATCGGGAGTTTGGTCGTGGAGAGTCTACAAAATCTCCCTCTGGTGCAGCATCGTTGGTCGTGTTGTTGGGTTTAACATTGCATCACCTCGCTCAACTGCCGTTTTCCTTCCTATTCACTTAGTTTTTTTTTTTTTTTTTTTGCGTGAATAGGTTCATAAAATCGAGCGCTTTACCATCAACGATTGCATCACTGCTTACCATCGGGCGGGATTGCGGTCAAGCACTAGTTTATAATTATTAAAAAAAAAAGCAACTACTTATAGTTCATACCGATATTTGTTTCGTGCGGGAATTGGACCCGGGACACGTAGCGCAGCAGTCAATAGCTTAACCACCGCGCTAACCGTAAAGTCAACTGTTCATCACCAAACTGTAACAAGAAAGCTGGTCTTCATTCTCGAAGACCACTTCGGGTTTCAGCTTTGCAGCGTCGTAATCGCGTCCGGAGACTATTGTAGGCTCGAGAACATTTCGCATGGAGTGATGAGCAATGGTCCATAGAACTTTTTTCTGCTGAGTCTCGGTTTGAATTTCATCCGGGTTCACGAAAATCAAGGCTTTGTCGAGTTCCTTGTAGACGAAGCTGTCTCCAGCATCCACAAAAAGTCCGTTTATATCAAGGCGGGTTTATCATGGTACGGGCTAGTATTCATATGGGTGCGCGAACCGTTTTCATTTGGATAAGAGGGAGCATGAATGCATTGAAATACTGCAATGAGGTAGTGGAACCTGTGTGGGATAGTCACTGGTTCAATTGTGTAGCACACTATCAGTAGCAATGGGTTTGATTTTGACATTTCAACAACATTCATTGCATTATTTACGTTCATAAGCAGACACATTTTTAAAACAAATTGAGTAGTGGATTAGGAATTGGTTCCTAAATGATTCCAATTGATAATAGTGCTGATACCGCAGTTATATGGATAATGTTTATATGGGCCTTGATGCCTGAAATAAATGGATAAATAAATAAATTAAAAAGAATAATGATTTGGATCATGAATAACCAATGCCGAATCCTAATTACTGTTCAACAGAATAGTAATACAACATAACAGAACTTAACAGCCAGTTCACTCCCTGATGTTTCGCAGCCATTTTTTTTTTTCAGTATCATCACCTCATTGCCGGGAGGCGAGGGACGCCATCGTCCAGCACTGGACGCGGGACCTCGCCTCCGTGGTGTTCGGCCGTCGTACCCTCGACGCCATCGGGCCGGTCCTCAAGGACTGGCTCGGCAGGCGTCACGGGTTCCTCTCCTTCCATCTGGTGCAGGTGCTCTCCGGTCACGGCACACTCTAGCGGTGTGCCCGTCGTGGGCCGTGCCGCGTCGCGATCTTGTCGCGACGGTAGGAGGGGACCTCTCGCTGCCGTCGTCAGAGCGATGGTGGGGAAATGATTTTCTCTTTCGTCCAGCGCGCCTCTTCCTTTCTACCTTGCCCATCATATTCAGTTGGAGTAGTGCATATCTATCGTGTCGGAGTACGTGGTCGAGATATTATATTTTGCATTTTTTTATGGTGGGCATCAACTTTCCAGGCATTTGAACGCGCTGACGGACGGTGAAGGACTGCTGATTTGGCCGCCTGAAAAAGTATTTAATAGTATTCTGTCGGACTGAAACAAGGTAGGCACCTTCAATGGTTGATTCATGTCAGTTTTAATTTAAGAAAAAAATAAAGAAAGTAGAAGTATTTATTGTTACTGTTACGGCATACTTAAATGGACTCAGACCTAACTCAACGTCCTGGATAGGAGGGACATACCGTACGCTGCGGACTGCAAATACATCACCCATGGTCATCGGTAATGATCGAGGCTGTTTATTCGACGAAAGCGTGGTAGTGGTATATTCGGATGAGTTTAGATATGCTTATCGTTACAGTTTATTTTATCTCGGTTTTTGGTATTTTGAGACCGAGCTTTGTGATGTCAAGGTAGAGCATGGCCCCATAATGTCCCTCCCTAGCTGCGGTACCAGTAAGGGTACTTTCAGCACTCCAACAAATGTTTGATGTACCAGTATGGTAACTGAACACTCCAACAATAATTATTGCTGAAAGTAGTTACAGGAGACCTAGATTTTTTTGTAGCTGCTTGTTTTTTATTAAAAAAAAACGTTGCCTCAAACTACGAATTTCTCCTGTACCGTGGGTGCGCTTACAAACATATAAACTGACAGACACACATAGGCAGACCCGGAACAACTACAGGGTGGCGCAATAGAACGTGCATATTGTATCATCTTTTTTTGCGGGGTAGAAGGGGCGTGGGCGAGGGGAGACCGATATCGTTGGGTAGCGCGGTTCATGAAGTTTTAGTCACTATGAGTCACTTCGACGGGAAGCGTCGCGCATTTTGCGTGCGCGCATTTTACGAAAACTTTCGTTCGTACGTAGTTGTCAGGCGACTATTTTGTTCTGAGTATGGTGTACGGCAAATTAGGGAGGCTCCGAGTGCTAATTTAATTAAAATCTAGATAAAGCGGTTTGAAGAGACTGGATCGACGTTTAAACCACACGCAAAAGGTCGTCCACGCACATCTAGGACCGAAGACAATATTGAGAGTGTTAAGCAGTCGGTACGAGAAGATCCACAAATGTCTACTCGCAAGAGATCGTCTGTCCTAAACATATCGCGACGAAGTTTGCAACGAATTTTAAACTTGGATCTTAAATTGCATCCATACAAGCTGCAATTAACTCAAGAATTGAAAGACTCTGACTTCATAGCACGGCTCACATTTGCTAATGAAATGCTCAATCGGTTTTCAAATTTTGAAAACATCCTTTTCTCTGATGAGGCACATTTTCATATGAATGGGTTCGTAAACCGCCAAAATTGTCATTATTGGAATAGTGAGAATCCCAGACTCAAACATCAAAAACCGTTACATAGCCCTAAAGTGACAGTTTGGGCCGCAATCTCTGCCAAAGGAATAATTGGTCCTTATTTTTTTGAAAACGCACGGGGGCAAAACATCACTGTTAATACCGAACGCTATGTTGCGATGTTGGAAGGTTTTTTGGCCCCAGAACTTGAAAATTCAAGAATAAAGAACTCTAGGAATTGGTTCCAACAAGACGGAGCTACCAGTCACACATCAAATGACTCCATGGCGGTTGTGAAGCAGATGTTCCCTGGCAAACTGATTTCGAAAAGAGGTGATATCCCATGGCCTCCGCGCAGTCCAGACTTGACGCCTCCTGACTTTTTTTTATGGGGATACCTCAAACACAAAGTCTACACCAATAATCCGAGAAACATCAGTCAGCTCAAGGAGAATATTCGTGGTGAAATGACAGCAATCACACCAGCACTACTTAAGAAAGTTTTCGGTAATTTCCGTTTGCGGTTAGAGGAGTGGCAACGTAGAGAGGGTCATCATTTAGATGATGTTATTTTTAAAAAATAAACTTCAGTTATCACTTAATAATTGCTTAGTTTTATTTTAACTATACCTTTTGTATTTATTTTTTAATAATTATTTTAAAAATGCACGTTCTATTGCGCCACCCTGTACTTGTAGGTCATACAAATATTTGTTCCGTGCGGGAATCGAACCCGCAACACGCAGCGCAGCAGTCAATAGCTTAACCATTGCGCTAGCCATGCAGTCTGGTCAATGTAGTTAGTTGCAGTATAACAGTTTGAGTTCTTCAACAGTTATTCTTGCCAATAGTTGCCGAGGATCAAGTTGGTCCCAGTATGGACACTTAGGTTGGCAAAACAGATAATTTAACCAATTGGCTGCTACATCTATATCATGATAAATTAATAAAAACTTTAAATTTTCTGAACTCATAATTCAGCTGTATCCTATTAGATTCAGATGATAACTTTAAATAACTGCCCCTCCGCCAGCGGTCGTTCTTCTTCTTCAGCCTGTAAAAGTCCACTGCTGGACAAAGGCCAAGGTTTTCCACGATGACCGGTCTTGTGCTGCCCGCATCCATCGGTTTCCCGCGACCTTCACCAGGCCATCGGTCCACCTTGTTGGGGGCCTCCCTACGCAGCGTCTTCCAGCGGTCGTTGCCTCTATAAAAATCATGACTAATTACTGCCTTATTTTCGAGGTACCCATTACATGTTTCAGAGTTTCACTATCTGATTGACTTTGACCGTGACACTTAAAAAAAGAATTAAAACAAATATTGATAGACATAAAAGTGTATTATCGCAAAAAACTGTATAAGCATAAAGTAAGACAAGTTAATAGGGAATGACAGACAAGAGAACAGTCACAGCAATTCAGGCAATGTCCGACGCAAATACCGCAACAGTTGTTTTCACCTTGGACTTCTAAATCACCCGATACGATCGAAATTTCTTTCACTAGGCCGTCCAATTGATCAGAATTGTTAATCGAATCTATCTCTTTGACTGATACTGATTCTCCACTTGTTGGATATTTGGTATATCCCACTGAATTCTCTGTAGTTATGATTCGTGCTTCTTCCATCCTACTTCGAGAATTGTTGTAACCTCCTCGGCTTTTTATTTCAATTACAATCCAATATCTATTTGTGGCCTGTCTGTGAGTAATCAATTGTGTCTGCTCAAAAGTTAGCTACGAATTCGCTGTATTCGGTAGATAACTGCTATTAATTTGGAATAAAATAACTAGATTTATTACGGACGACGGCAGGCCAAGCTACCCCAAACTGTCAAATATTCCCAATCAACTTTGAGCCTTAATATTTTGTAGATAAAGTTGAAAATCGAATAAAGATATCTGACAGATTGTAGTAGCTGGATGTGCTGTCATCTGTACCTCTGCTAATCTGGACTGTACGAAGTACATAATGTAAACGATGAACGTACACAACACCATGCAAATATTCAGTTGTTTGAACACAGATACGGCGAAAACCTCAGACAAAAACGATAGGATTCTGTTGTGGACGGTACGTCTCGCGTCGCACGCGTCACTGAATGTACTAAATTAAGTTGAGGTCATCCTAGCTGGGGCCTTTTTCTGTATGACACAATACACGAATCCGCGCGAAATGGAGGCGAGAATTAATTAGCTCAGGAATTGACGTGGTTTCGACTAAAGAATCGTTAAGTGGTCGCTTGTTCCTTTAGAAAGTAAATAAATAAAATATTACGCACAATAAAACAACTACAAACTCAAAAAAGAAATACAAGTTGGAGGTAAACATTCGGCACATTCATGCAAAATGGTTTTCGCTCAGCATAATGCTAAAAACCTTTGAGAGACAGAGCCGCTGGTTTTAAACGGCAGCAATCATGTAAATCTATAGGTGCATTGCCTAACGCTCTTAAGCATATACCTATCATCCTATCATCATCAAGTCTATAGCAGTCTACTGGTCCTCTCATCCTACCTACCAGTCATGAAAGCTAGTATAAAATACTTGAAGAATATTCACGTTACAGACACTATCACATATAATGCATTCTTATAGAGTATATAGTTTATCTATGTATTTTCAAATTGGTGATATTTGAAGTTAAACCAATATAAACTTTAACTTAAAAGTCATTAGGTTTAGTTCACAGTTATAGCGCAAAATGAACTTTTGAATTGTTTTTCTAGAAACCCACATTTATTTACGTGTTTGACGATGATATCGCAATGTCGCCATATTAAATAATCATATCATAATTAATTAATTTTTAACAGTTTTTTCCTTTTCGTTAATTGCAGATATCTGTATGTCCTCGAATGAGCGATGTCCATTACTGTCCACAGGATCACCTAAACATAATAAATATTTCCAGTGAATAAATTGGTAAGTTATAATAGTGTATCTGTATATTTTTAAAAAAGAAAGAATAGCTATCACTATTCATGAGATCCAGCCGGTGACAGACAGACGGACTGTGCAATGGTGGCTTGTAATAGAGACATGCACCCTAATTACCAGTGGCGTAACTATACCATCTGGGGCCCGTGGCAAATTCTTTTGATGGGGCCCTATTAGTAAAAATCGTCACGTTGTACTCACTTTAATTTTAATAAACGTCCGAGATTTTCAACGTACCCAATTACACGTTGTATATATCCCACTAATGGCCATAGGCCTACTCTCTTAGGCGAGAGGGTATGGTCTGTAGTCCCCACGCTAGCCCAATGCGTATTGGAAACTTCACATTCATCCATAGAACATAATATCTCAATGCATTCATCATCTATTCGCTAGCTTTTCGGTGAAAGAACAACATCGTGAGGAAACCTGCATACATTTTACAATGAAATAAAAATAAAAATTTAATTTCAATAAGATATTTATTTAGAAAAATCTTTTTTTCGAGCTTTCTGTTCCGCAAAAGTGTCTATAACATCATTAAAGTTTAAAGATCGGGCCATAGAATTTTCAATAGACAGAATAGCCAAGTTACATAACCTATCTTGTCCCATAGAGTTTCTTAAATAGGTTTTTATCAATTTTAGTTTTGAAAATGATCGTTCAGCACTAGCGGTAGTCACAGGAATTGTAAGAAATAAAATTAATGCAGTGCATACTTCAGGAAAGCTGCAGGACATAAAATGATTTTTTATTATTAACAAATCAGCAAGGTCTCTTATATTCGAAGATTTTTCTATTTCGTCTCTGAAAGTGGATCGAAAACTGAGAATTTCTCTAGCAAATGATTCAGATATGTCTTTTTTATATATCTCAACAAATTCTAGAGATTTTTTTAATAGATCAGTGTCATTTAAAACTTTTAAAGTGGAAGGCTGCAAAACACTGAAATTTGAAACAATTTCATTTATTGGAAGGAAACGTGATTTCAGTTGGTTTATAATGATGTCCAATACTCGATAAAATATGTTCACTTTGAACAAACTTTCCGGATCTTGGAGACGCTCATCTTCGCAAAGCTCATCAAAATGGCGTTTTACCTTTCTCTGACGAGTTTTAGAAAATTCAGGGGTGATGGACCATTTTTCTGCTACACTATTTGCTTCCATTTTTAAATTTTCAAATTCATGTCGATACCTTTCGAATTCTTTTAGACAAATTTTCAAACATTTTAAGGCATTTGAAAGATCGGTGGCTTTAGACTGAAGTGCTTTAGAGGCTGCATCGATAGTAAGTAGGATCTTGCAATGAAAAACCAATAACATAATAAAATTGTAGTTTTCGATCTTCTTTTTGAGTGAAACAGCTTCATTTCTTTCATCTGATTTGCAATTTAACAGAATTGTTTTCGTTAGCGCTTTTTGGACTTCAACAAACCGAACTTTTAAAGCAAAAACGGCATCATAACGCCCTGCCCATCTAGTAGGGTTTAATGTTTTTAATGTTATTGAAGTTGAAGACTCACTTTCTTTATTAGATATAAAACTTGATAAAATATTCCATCTTTTGATACTATGCCCAAAAAAATTATAAATTTGTTGAACTGTTTCAAAAAAAATTTGCATATCAATAACCTCTCTCACTGCATCATTGAGTACTAGATTTAAATTATGAGCAGCACAGTGAACATATACGGCATTTGGCTCGACATCTTTTATGAGTTTTTGAACTCCACCATAAGTTCCTTTCATTGTATTAGCACCATCATATCCTTGTCCTCGACACTTATTTAGAGGAATATTTTTGTCATTTATGGATTTAATAATTTGCTTGGACATTGCTAAGGCAGTTTGATCCTTAACTTCATGAAATCCTAAAAATGTTTCTTTAATGACAAGTGCCTTTGGAATCCCATTACCATCTTTTTCAATCATACAATAACGGTAAAGTTCACACATTTGATCAATTTTGGAAATATCTTGAGTTGTATCGAATATGATAGAGTAGAATGGTGCGGCATTTATTTCATTTATGAGTGCATTTTCTACTTTTAGAACCAGGACAGAAATTAGCTCATTTTGTATTTTTGGACTTAAATATTTTATCTGGCCCTTTGGTTTACTTAACAATTCTTGTAAAATCGGGTCGTATTTTCCTAATAACTCAACAATACTCAAAAAGTTTCCTTTGGAGCTAGGATCACTGCTATCTGCGTTTTCTCTGTGGCCACGAAAGGCTAAATTACACGTTGTAAGTGTCAGAGTAATATCAAGGAGCCTAGAAAGTACTTGGCGCCAAAAAGATTTTTCTTTTTTGATCATAGACTCTTGCTCTTCATCAAGTGTTCCATGTAGACGCCACTGTTGATACGTAAGACAGGAATCCAGATGAATTTTCGATGTCTCGTGTCTTTGTATGGCATCTACAATATGTTTCCAGTCATCATAGCCCTCAATCCAAACATTTTGTATTTTCTTAGACGCCCGATTTGCGAATAACCAACACGGTTCACAATACGCCTTCTGAAGTATTAAAGCATAGGATAGCCATGTACGTTCAAGTTTCACGCCAGACTTGGAAACAATATAGTAATGTTTTTCTAGAAAAGATCTATTATCACTATCTTTTAAGAAAGGGCCCTTAGGTTTACAATGTCCGTTTTCAATCACGAACCTTTTCACTTGATCAGTTAGCTCTTTAAAATTACCCTTATCAGTAACATATAGCGAGGATACAATATTGTTCATGCTAAAATATAATTATTTTAGCATGAACATATAATAAATTACATTTATTAAAACTATATTAACATATATTAAAATATAATAAATTCACCACGCGAGCGTACACAAGTAAATCCGTGTGCTCCTTCTCAAAATAGTTTATCATTAGTTATAATTCACCTTTTATTCATATATTTTCACCAGCAAATAGCCATTAGCACAGGCTACACAATTTACAAAAGTATTCCTGATTCCACAAAGAGCTTTAAGAAGAACAGAAGCTATACAAATTCGACGTTAAATAGTTTTTGCAAGTAATTTGAATCACCTGTGAAGCGCTTCGTGTCACCGACCGGCCTTCGGCAAACATCGGGATCTCAAGGACGACGGTCGGCGCCCGATCGGCTAGTCATCGCTGTCACTCCTACAGTACCGTGTATGTCCAAGCGTCTTCAGATACCCACATTTTATGTGATTGTGCGAAACAAGTTCCTTCGCTGCGCGAGCGCTTGCGGGTGAGTCATATTTATTTGGTTAACAAACAACTACTCATTGCCTATACCAGAACGGTCTTTCTACAGTGGACGGGAAAGATTAAGTTCGCCTACGTCGATAGTAGCAAAATTATCTTGACCTCCGCTACTGTGAGGAAACCAAAATCCATAACTTCATTATATATTAATTATTTTTTGTACTGCACGCTGCTCACATAACATTGCATTGCTATCACGATGCCACTAAAACGAACGCCCCCTGCCTCACCCTCAGTGTCGGTTGTAGTGCCTGAGACTGTACAGAACACCAATTTAATATTTTATAAGGCATTAATCGACTCACCCTTGAAACATAGTGAGTCAGAGCCTGACCTCCACTCACAACCACTTAATGTTACGGAACGGAAAAAAAGGAAGCTAGAGGAAGAAAATACCGATATTAAGGCACTTATCAAGGAAATGTTTTTAGTCTTTACGAAAGAACAAGAAAAGCGATTTCAAGAGCTGAAATCCAGCATGGACGTTATGTCAATTAAATATGACGAATTTCTGACAAACATCAGTACTCTTGAAAAAGAAAGGCAGGCGGACAAATTAATAATCAAAGAGCTTGAAGAGAAACTGGAAACGCTTGAACGAAAATCCCGGGGAACTAGCATCGAAATTAGAAACATGCCAAAACAAAATCGAGAAACAAAAGAAATCTTATGCGCTGAACTCTTGCAATTGGGAAAAACTCTAAACGTCAATATCGACGAATCCAACATAAGAGACATCTACCGGCTTAAGTCTAAGGATGACTCCAACCCAGTCGTCGTGGACCTTACTACCGTACCCATAAAAGACAAAGTTATCAGGGCTGTCAAGAACTTCAACAAATCTAAAGCCAAAGAGGATAAGTTAAATACGACTCATTTGAACGCCAAATACCAGAATAAACCTCTGTACATTGCGGAAACGCTCACACACAGAACTCAGAAGCTATACTTCTTAGCACGGCAATTCAAGAAAAGCCATGGTTTTCATTTTTGTTGGACGGCTAATGGATTTGTGTATCTTAAACAAAACGAAGGCTCACCTCATATTCGCGTAACCCATGTCTCGGACATAGATAAGCTGAGAAACACTATATGACTATATTCTTCTTTAGGTTATCATTACCTTGTGATTTCTATAATGCATGTTTTTGTCTATTTAAATAGTATAAGATATAAGAATACACTTTGTTACACGTTTTACAAAATATACTCACGATACACCTACTATATCATAAAAACTCAATACATATCTGTTAACTTTACCATTAATTTAAACTATAAAGCGATTAATTCACACCCACTCGTTCTACACAGATACCCTCTCACAAACACTGGAAACACAATTATAACTCACGTACACAGTATACACCGCACGACACACAGAGATGCTTGCCATAAGTCAAACTCCCTCCCTGAAAACATTTCTTATACAATAATACCTTTGAAAAGAATTCAGTGACATAATTGATCTAACCAATAACATAGACAATATAGCTATATCCGATTCACACATTTGCACCCCGGAACAGGCAAATAACTTTATTAAGCAACCAGATAATTATCTAAAAATCCTAACACAAAATATTAGATCTATTAATTGCAACTTTAGGAATCTACAAACCCTACTGCAACGTGTCTCTATTGATTGTGATATTATAGTCCTGACAGAATGCTGGTTGTTATGTTCAAGTAATCATAACCTTCCTGTTATAAAAAACTATATTAGGTTCAACACGACCAAAAACCAAAACCAAAGTGATGGTGTAGTGGTTTATATAAAATCCACACTCCTTGTCAGCTGCAAAGAACTTTGTTTTGACGGTTCTGCCACTGGTCTAGCAGTGGAAGTAGGAACGACCTTTGCCATACTATGTGTCTACCGGTCGCCGTCCAATAATAACACTAATGATTTTCTGACCGCTCTTAACAATATTCTTCCCACCTTTTCCAAATTAAATACTGTAGCTATAACTGGTGATATTAATATAGACATTAAACCTCTCTCACTCGACACACGATCACATGACTACCTCAATACTGTTGCTTTTTACGGATTCCTTCCTACACATTCTTTTCCTACCAGAGGAAATAACTGTCTCGATCATTTATTATTAAGATCCGCTACCATAACATCTATCTCACTAATCTTCGATACTACTGTTACTGACCATTGTTCATCCCTGCTTTGCATTCCTAATAAAAAACTTCCAAACAATGTGATAACACATATCACTAAAACTAATTTCGACACATTGGATAAAACTATGGAGGAACTAAACTTTACACCCATTTATTCTATGTCCGATGCTGATGTGGCTACAGATTCTCTGGTTAATCTCTTGGTAAAAGCTATATCCGAGAACACCGTCATTAAGACATTACCTTCTAAAAAGAGGATAATTAAGCCATGGATCACTCCAGGCTTGATACGATGTATAAGACACAGAGATGCATTACACAAGAAATCGAAACTATCACCAGAAAATACCATACTCGAAATCACCTACAAGCGATATAGAAACTTCTGTAACAAAATTTTAAAAAAAGTAAAAAGACAGTTCGATACACAAGAGCTTGATAAAGCTGGAAATAACTCAAAAGTCTTATGGGAAACAATAAAGAAAATTACAAATACACAAAAACAACAGCATTCATCTACACAACTACTTTCGCACTCGGATACTCCACTACAGTCTTGTAACAATCTTAACAAGTTTTTCGTTGACGTAGGTAAAAGTCTTGCAGAAAATATTCTCAACCAGCACAATACGTTCAACATGAATTCCACACACACTGCTACTCCTACACTATCATTTGTATTGGAACAAACGGATAACGATGAGATAGAAACTGTAATTAATTCGCTCAGATCCAACGCTGCCACTGGTTACGATGGCATCTCTCCCACCATATTGAAGAGATACCGCAGCGCTCTGGCGCCTGTCTTGACCTACATCTTTAACCTCTGCTTTCATACTGGTAACTTTCCCTCTGCCTTAAAAAAAGCTATTATTCACCCTATCTTCAAAGGTGGAGAAGGGAACTCATTTAACAACTACCGTCCCATAGCTATACTTCCTGCTCTGTCGAAGGTACTTGAACGCCTAATTAACAAAAGATTGGTTAGCTTTCTCGAGAAAAATAAAATAATTTCTTCCCAGCAATTCGGATTCAGAAAAAATAAATCTACTTGTGATGCTGTACATGAAGTTACTGATTTTATTGTAGCGAAAATCAACGATCGCAAAAAGGTTCTAACAGTATTTCTTGACCTCGCCAAGGCCTTTGACACCATTCCTACTTCTACTCTTCTATTAAAACTAGAGGGAGCGGGCATCAGAGGGCTGCAGCTTAATCTCTTCGCCAGCTATCTCTCAAATAGACAACAAATGGTGAAAATTGGTGAACACACCAGCGATGACCTTTCCATTTGTTACGGAGTACCGCAAGGTAGTATCCTAGGTCCTACACTTTTTCTCGTCTTCATAAATGACCTATGCAACCTTAATATTCATAATTCGAAAATTGTGTCTTTTGCAGATGATACTGCCCTTACTTTTTATGCTAATTCTTGGTCCGAGCTTCAGAATATTGCACAAGATGGTTTTAATACTGCCTTTAATTGGCTTCGTTTCCACACACTCACACTTAACACAGCCAAAACGAAATTGATTGCTTTTTCTATCTCATCGACCTCACAACCAAATATTCCGATCTACCTGAAAGCCCACTCCTGTCACAACTCATATTCAGGTACTTCATGTCAATGCCCCAGTATTGTCGTAGTTGACAATATTAAATACCTAGGCATAAATTTAGATCAGCATCTTAACTACAAAACACACATTAGTTTACTCACAAGTAGAGTGAGAAAGCTGATGTATATATTCAAAACTCTTCGTCACGTGGCTAAGCAAACTGTTATTCGCAGTGTATACTATGCATTATGCCAGTCAATTATTACATATTGTATTAGCTGCTGGGGTGGCGCACCCAAAACTGCTCTCAAACCTTTGGAAGTGGCCCACAGAGCTATACTAAAAATCGCAACATTTAGGCCCTTTCTGTATCCAACCAGAGAACTATACCAAAACTGTAACGTCCTCAATGTAAGACAACATTTCATTCTGCAAACCATTCTACGCCAACACTCACAAACGCCTTTTACTAAAATCACCAAGCGTCGCAAAGATATCATTTGCTGTGTTCCACCTCCTAAGTTCACATTTACTAAAATATTTTTTTACTATCTCGGTCCACATTTATACAACAAAATTAGTTTAAGTTTACCTATTTATGAATTACCTTACACCAAAAGCAAAACTGTGCTTCGTTCATTCCTCCTCGGTAAAACCTACGACGAGACTGAAACATATCTTTCGACTTTTTAATTTTATTAATGTACTCACTCATACTTATTGGCATGCACACCATCTTTACTCACCTCAGCGCAATACACCACATTACATCACATCCCATTACAATACAATACACGACACCACACCACACCACACTACAATACAATACACCACATTATACCTCAGCACAGCACTACACAATACAAGACACTACACTACAGCACAGCACACCACATCACATAACAATACACACTCCAACACATTTTATAAACTACACATTTTAGAATATTAATGCCTTGTTTTTTCACTTGATGTTGTTTTTTTTTTCACTTATTTTTGTGTAACCGTACCATGTGGCTAATTGATAATCCCAATGGGTCTATATTATAAGCTCAAAAATATGCAATGTTATTGTTACTCTACTGGGGAGTGGAATCTGTTTCTCCTTAACACAGATCACTTGGTGATCTAGCTAGGAGATCAGTGCCTCGCCCAAGTATTTGTATGTACTATATGTTCTTTGTTTTTTTTTTTTTTCTGTTTCTAGAATGTATTAGCCCTTCATGTACTGCAAATAACCATGTGTCATTGTTACTATGAATAAATAAATTATTATTATTATTATTATAATTCTCTTTGATTTTTGCTAGTACTTTGTTGTGGTTGTCCTGGATCTGGATAGTCACTGGTGTTGGGTGCTGCACCTGATAATTCTGGTATACTTTTAGTAAGGTCCAATTCTTCACTTTGGGAGCACTGTTCACTCGACTTTTCAAAGTCATCATTTTTTAAGTACTGACTAATTTTAGGTAGCTTTTTATTTTGTTCTTCAGTCTCCCTCTTTCTCTTTCGTTTTTCGCTCCCGCTTAAATATTTTCTGGAACTAGACATTTTAATATCTAACTTTCACAATCAACTTTACTTTGCCACCATTTTCATATTCAATAAAAGAACAAATACGAAAAATCAAAGATACAACAATTGTCTAAATAATCACACAAAGAATAAGCAATCAGTGGAGCCCTCATAAAAAATATCAAATCCGGAATTCCCCTAACATAGTGTTGCTAGCTCGCTCTAGCGGCAGCGCCGAACGAAAAAAGTGAAAACAAAATGGGGAATTCCCCGATCGTCAATGTTTACCCGCGCTGCCAACGTACCGCGATGAAATATATAGTAGAAACCAATCAATGCGTTCTAAAATGAATCAACATCTTTTTGTTTAGGTTGATTGAAATGCTTAACGATTAACTTGAAATTGTATTATGGTCAGTTGCCTCACTTAGGATTTTAAGCAGAACTTATAAAAATATACTTTTCAAATAAAATAAAATACTCAGGTACAATGTAAAAAAAATATTTTTGAGCTAGCGGCCTCTTGAGCCGGGGCCCTCTTGGGTCGGGGGCCCGTGGCATTTTGCCAGCCCTGCCACCCTATTGTTACGCCACTGCTAATTACGTAAGGGGTCGTTCTAGTATTACGTGAGGACTATTAGGGGGCGGAGGGGTCTTTCGTTTTGTTTATTTTGGATGACATGGAGGGTAGGGGGGTCTAGATGATGATTAGGTACGTCATTCGTAGTTATTTACTTTTTTACACGAAGTGCAACCCTCACATTATCTATACTTGAAAATATATTGTTCATAAGATTATAATATCTTTTCCCTTAAGTAATCTATGTTGAATACTGTATAAGTAAAATCTAATATCTATCTTAAGTCTATTTTCTTATTCTTAAAATTATATGAATAATGTTTACGTAAGCCTATGCTTACGTAAACATTATTCAATTATAAAAGTATCTATTTTTTAGCAAAAGTAAGCAAAACTCTTAACCCCTTCCCCTATGGGAAGGGGTTAAGAGTTTTGCTTACTTTTGCTGACATGGGGGATGGGGGGTAAATAATTGTAATAAATCTGCTTACGTAATATTTGAACGGCCCCTAACAAACTATTACTATCAGTTGGAATCATTTCGAATCATATTGCCAATCCATTGCTCCATATGTTCGAAAATGTGTCTGCTCAACAACGTAAATAACGCAATGAATGTTGTTCAACTGTCAAAATGAAACTCATTGCTACTGATAGTCTGTTACGTAATTACCCTGCCGTGTTTAACTATTCAGTACTGAATACTAGAAATACCATCTTACCTTCAACAACATAACTTCTGCCTTTAAAGAAAATGACAATAGGTGCCCAACGCCACACTAGTAGCATTATTACTGCAGCCGATACTATAATCAATACTGGGATGAAAATTGACACCCAATGTTGCTGTAACCTGGAAGACAATAATTAACTATTCATTACAACACGCCTGCATTTCCGAAAGAGAAAACAAATTCAGTCGTGCTACTGACCGATAGAAGGGGGTTATGCATAATTTATTAATATTGCCTAAAGTTAATTCGTGATTAGCGAATTTTTAACTATACATTTTTGACGTTTACTCGTCACTCATCATCGTTTATGAATAAACCCCTTAAACACTATGGTGTTTATTCATAAGCGATGATTAAAGTTATGCCCCCTAATCGGCGAACACATTTTTGTCAAATGATTGCAACTAGTCGCAATCATTTGACAAAAATGTGTTCGC
Organism: Sesamia inferens; assembly: GCA_037179545.1. Lineage (NCBI taxonomy): Eukaryota > Metazoa > Arthropoda > Insecta > Lepidoptera > Noctuidae > Sesamia > Sesamia inferens. The sequence continues at coordinate 31,534,093 of CM073927.1, forward strand.
CGATTAGGGGGCTGGTTACACAATCATATTATATATAGGGGTTTTGGAGAAATAATACGACTTCCTTGAATGCAGTATATGGTCGACTGGCGAACCGTTTATTAAGAGGACAGCGATCGATGCACACATAATGTTGAGGGTACAATGTTGAAACATTTTGTAACACTACCTACTTACAACATACATTACACCCTACCACTTATTCTAAACTGCTCTTATACAACTAATTTACAATTAAGTACATTATTCATGGTTGGTACCTTATGACCGGTTTCCTTACACGTTTACTTCGGGTCTCGGATGCTGTTGCTGGTGGTGGTGGTGGTGTCAGTGAACTTACTCCACTATCAGGTTCGCCAACGTCAGTTGGGAGTGGACAAGTTAACATAGACCGTGGAGACTTTCTCCAAATTTGATCTATATGTCTTTTTAAAGGTGGACCATTTTCCCTACTAACTAAGTAATAACGAGATCCTAAGTTCCCGTCAATTTTACCTCTAATCCACTTATCCTCCCTTCCAAAACCTCGAGCCCACACGTCATCCCCTATCTCTAAGGTACGCGTTATACCACCCGCACTTTTGACCTGTTTCTGTTGAGCCTCTTCCACTCTTTGTTTAACGCCTTGAACCTTATTGCCCATATTCAACAGATCTAGGCGAGACCTTAACGTTCTATGCTGCAGTAACCTCGCCGGTGACTCTCCCGTCGTGCTATGCACGGTATTCCTATACATAAATAGGTACGACTTCAATGCCGTATCAACCTCTATACCGTCCCTAAAAGCCTTTTTTAACGCATTTTTACAAATTTTAACGGCATTCTCTGCAGCTCCATTCGATGCAGGGTGATAAACTGGCGTAAAAATATGTTTAATACCGTTAACACGCATAAATTCTGCTATTTCAACACCTGTAAAAGGAGGTCCGTTGTCCGATACTATCTCTTTTGGTAACCCAAACCGAGCTAAAACATCCCTTAATACCTTAAGAACTTCCTTTCCGGTCGTTCTTTTCATTTCAAAAGCTTCGATCCATTTAGACGACGAATCCACTATGACAAAAAACGTCTTACCCTGAAAAGGGCCTAGGAAATCAACGTGTAACCTACTCCACGGCTCTGAGATATAGGGCCAGGGTTGAGGGGGTGCTTTCGGTGGAGCTGGAGCTTCCAACCGACATGTATTGCATTCCTGGCAAACGCGTTCAATGTCTGCATCGATACCAGGCCACCAAACGTAACTACGAGCCATTGATTTCATTTTAACAATGCCCATGTGACTGATATGCAACTCTTTTAAAATAATACTTCGCAATTCCGTTGGTATCACAACTCTATAGCCCCACATTACACATCCCGACTCGACATACAACTACTCAACAGAAACAGGTCAAAAGTGCGGGTGGTATAACGCGTACCTTAGAGATAGGGGATGACGTGTGGGCTCGAGGTTTTGGAAGGGAGGATAAGTGGATTAGAGGTAAAATTGACGGGAACTTAGGATCTCGTTATTACTTAGTTAGTAGGGAAAATGGTCCACCTTTAAACATTTATTTAAGGTAAGTTTATAGTCACCGCACAATCGTAGCGAGCCGTCTTTCTTAATGACTGGTACGACCGGGGTCGCCCAGTCTGACGTCTCGACAGGTGTGATGATACCGTCCCTCTCCAGCTGATCCAGCGCTTGCTCCACACGCTCCCGCAGTGCGTATGCTAGTGGTCGCGCTCGCAAATATACCGGTCTCGCATCGGGTCGTACACGCAAACTCACTTCACCACCAGTAAAACAGCCGAGACCGTCAGAAAACACCTCAGAGTATCTGTAACGCAATTCATTAATATTAAAAACTTTAGTACTAGTCATATTATTTATACATTGTTGATTGAGTTTATCAATAACTTCTAACTTAATTTTCAATTCGTATAGCCATTCTCGACCCAATAACGGCTCTTTACCGTGGTCTATTACAAATAAATCTAACTCTTTGCAAGTATTACCAAACCGTACATAGGGTTTAATTCTGCCCCGTGGATACACCTTTTCGCCAGTATAATAGTTAAGTACTAAATTGCATGTAATTAAAGGCAGGGTACTTAATTTTTTTTTATAAAACTCGTAACTTACACACGAAATTCTACTACCTGTATCTACCTCCATACAAACATTTTTTTCATCTATTGAGACGCCAATATAATAAGGTTTATATTTCACCGAATTATCTAATTGAAGTACATTTAAATTTACCTGTTCTAGGTTATCGAAATAATCATTATTACTGGCTGACTCCTCCCCTTCGTCCCTCACTTGTGTCCACATAAGATCTCTGTCCTTTTTCAGTCTAGGACACATCTTCTTTAAATGACCTTCCAGATTACACACACGGCACGTATATCTTCTAAAACGGCACATACTCTTCTCGTGGTATGCTCCGCAAGCGGCACACGGACTTGCCGCTAGTTGCGTTTGCCTCGACTCGGCCGGCGCCGCTCGTGCACCGCGGCCCCCACGCTGACTCACCGCTGGCGCGCACTTTGTGTCTTGCTGCGGGTTGCGTTCCGCTGATCGACGGCCGCGAGCCCCCGATCGCCCGCTGCCTCGCCCGGCCGCGCCAACATAGTGCGTCGCTGCCCCTTGCGCCGCGTCTCTGACGTCACTGCACTGACCGCGGTCCCGAGCCCGAGGTTCTACCATCGCCGCGTCAGACTCCGCCGCCTCCATCGCCATTGCCAACTGGAGCGCCTTACTGAACGTCGGTACCTCTCCCTCGAACAAGCGTTGCCGAATGACGTCATTTTCAATACCGCAAACAAATTGATCCCTGAGATTATTATCCAGAGCTTCCCCAAAATCACAGAACTTCGTCAACTTTTTCAGTTCAGCTACATAAGTTGCGATATTCTCCCCTTTCAACTGTTTCCTTTGTTTGAATTTAAATCTCTCGGCCAGTACATTTGGTTTCGGTTGAAGATGACTTTGCAGTATCGTAACAATCTCATCAAATTTTAATGTAGAAGGCTTCTTCGGCGTACATAATGTGACTAATAATTCGTAACACGCACTTCCCATGACCGTTATCAATGTTGGTACTTTTAAATCCACTTTCACATCATTCACTAAAAAGTACTGCTCCAACCGCTCAATGTACCAAGTCCAATTATCAGTTTCGACGTCAAAAACTTCCAATTTTCCCAAAGACATCTTGTATTAACCGCAGTATAACACGCTATGGTCCAACTCGTCGCCAAATATTATATATAGGGGTTTTGGAGAAATAATACGACTTCCTTGAATGCAGTATATGGTCGACTGGCGAACCGTTTATTAAGAGGACAGCGATCGATGCACACATAATGTTGAGGGTACAATGTTGAAACATTTTGTAACACTACCTACTTACAACATACATTACAAATCACTAGTTAACTTTAAGTTTATCAATAAAGGGGTATAAGTAAAAAACAAAAATATATAACGGTGTTGGGTCACGGTCTCGCTCACGCGAATTCAATGCTTTTCCCCATCTAACGAAAGTACTGAATTTTGCTACAGAGGTTTCCACATCAATAATCAGAAGTTTATGGAGTTAAAGGCCGACCGGTTGCGAGGAGAATACACAATATATGTATAAGCAGGAATAGTTTGTATTCAGCTCTATCGGTAACACTGAAAACACGTTACGCAGTTACGAATGCACCTTATGTCGATGGTATAAGGTTACAATATTGCGTGACATGCAGTACGTAATTTTTGCCCTATATCTTCAGACCTAGGCATTGTAGAGGTACGATATAAAAACGCATTGCTAGACCTAGGATGTCCTATCGAATGGTACAGGTTTCATCAATATTGTCAACGAAGTGTCGACATCGAAATTACTTGAAACTCGACTCTGGTGAAGTACCTGTAGGTACCGGCTGAATGTAATCGAAATTATGTGGTATTATTATTACATCTAGATAGATCTGGAATGTTCGATCGGCTTACCTATATAAAGCGCCGCGCTGTGACGCCAGCGCAGAGTCAGTCTGCATTTGACTATCGGAGTGGAGCAAGAGACAGTTAAGAAGCGATCTACAGCGTCAACCCAACGAGAATTTTGAGGACTACGTGAAGTAACATCTGTAGTGTTGTTATGTGTGTACGACACGGACTTCGTAGACGTAAGGGAAGACTTCGGTGCTACATCAGCTACGTTCTACTTGTCATTGCCTACGATCGACTGAACTTTCGTTGCCAATAAACTTTGAAACTCTTAACCGGTATTTTAATACCCCTAGCCCGTAACAATAGTTAGGATTTAGCCTGTGTGCACGAGTGGGGTGTCATAAATAAGCTTCGCTTCTCCGCCGAGAAGACTCTGGCGATGGTTGTCACGCGAAAGCTTAAATATGACACTCCGGTCGTGCAGATGGGTGGCGTTGACATCTCGATGGTGACCGAGCTCAAGATCCTCGGAGTCATCGTCGACAGTAAGTTGACCTACCAATCAACCTGTATAGGAAACTGTCGGCGATGGCTCGGGTGGATTGGGGCTTGTATCCGGAGATCATCAGGACGATATACACCGCAGTCGTCGAACCGACGATCCTGTACGGCGCGAGCTCCTGGGCGAAAGCCGCCGAGAAGATCTCTGTGCAAAGAACCTTTGCTACCGTCCAGAGGGGCTTTGCACAGAAGATCGTCAAGTCGCATCGTACGGTGTCGCTCAATGCAGCGCTCACGCTGTCGGGTCTCCTCCCGCTCGATCTTCGGGTGTTGGAGGTGGCCCGGCTGTTTGAGTGCAAACGAGGACGTCCGATAGAAGACCTGGAATCCCGCGAACTGGAGGAGCGTAGGGCCTTTACGGAGGCCCCTCACCCCGCCAGTGAGCCAGATGTTGATTATCAGTGTCTGGAGAATATGCTCCCCAAAACTGTGGCTCAGCTACAGCTCCCCGCTCATCTGATTTACACTGACGGTAGTAAATCGGATGAAGGGGTCGTTATATTCATACTGGCGGGATGGGTCCGAGATTCGGACCAAGCGGATGAGGTTGGAGCCGATGTGTACCGTCTTTCAGGCGGAGCTGCTCGCGATAGCCAGGGCTACGGACCTGGTTGTTCTGAGAGGCTTCGACTGCGCGGCGGTGCTCAGCGACTCTCGATCCTCGCTCGACTTGATCCGAAACCCGGAAACGCACCATCCCCTTGCTACCAATATTCGTAAGAATATAAGGGAGCAAGAGAGGAGTGGTAAAATCCTCCGGTTCTTTTGGGTGAAAGCTCATGTCGGGATCCCCGGCAATGAGCGCACCGACGAATTGGCTAGGCAGGTGGCGGCCCAGTCCAGGGTCGCCCCAGCGTATGACAGGTATCGAGTCTCATACGTCAAGCGACCTTTGAGGGAGGGCACAGTAGCTGTCTGGAACGGGAGGTACACCGGCGGGGCCACGGCTGGGGTCACGCGGATGTTCTTCCCCGATGTGGTGCGCGCGCGCAAGGTCCTGAGGAGCCTCGACAGGACGTCTATTTGGGCGCAGATTTTGACAGGTCACGGCGGCTTCGCCGCGTACCTACATAGATTTAAACTGAAAGATAGTCCGGCCTGTGTGTGTGACACACAGGCAACTGAGACAATCCAGCACTTATTGTTCGAGTGTCCGAGGCACAACCGCGACAGATACGACCTGGAATTAAGTACAGGAAGTGTTTTGACTGAAACAACCATTGCCGACCTTATGGCGGATAAACACTCCAGGCCGTATCTGGAGCGGTTATGCCTCAAGGTTGCTAAAATAGCTATAGAACGGAACAGAACAAGGGTGTGCAGTGCAGCAGTGCAACCGGCACCCCGTCGGCAAGATGAATTGGTGTTTAATATTATAAATAAATAAATGTGTAATTGTTAATGTTAAATTATAATGTAAGAAAAGTTTTTAAAAAATGTAATATAAGAAAATAAATAAAGAAAATAAGAAGACAAAGTGGGAAAAAAGCAGCCCAAAAAGAGAGCCAATGCCACAAAAAAGCCGTTAGTGGAAAACAAAGAATTGGCAGATAACTAATCTGCTAACCAAGGATTCTTGCCACGCAAGAAGTAGGGACGACAACGCCCTGTGATGACGAGTGTCTTAAAAAAAAAAAAAAAACAATAGTTAGGAAAATGCTTAGAAGATTATGATGATTTTGAGATTTAAGTTCAGAAAATTATTTCAGTAGGCACCGATTCCCTTGCACACTTGTTTACTTTTATGAAAAAAAAAAGACAAATTAAACTAAATTTAAGTTGAGTGCAATTTTTTCCTTTCCATTTCATTATGAACAGGATCCCTAGTTTGCTAATTTTATTAATCTGTCATTTCAACATGATTCAATTGTCATTGTACTTAAAAGTTCATAATCTGCTAAATTCATAATGATAGAACAATTATCTCAGTCGTCTCGTAAAGGAATGGTGATAGAATGAGAATGCCGTATTGCCGTTATTATAAAACCCGTTAGTATAAATGATTTTTAAAAACTACTACTCAATTGGTAGTCGTGGTGGCCTAGTGATTAAAACACGAGCCTCTTAAATATGAGTGTGCGGGTTCGATTCTAGGCCAGGCAGGTACCAATGTAACTTTTCTAAGTATATCTTGGACACCAATCACCGATTAACAAGGTGAAGGAAAACATTTTGAGGAAACCTGGACTTTAAGCCTGAAATCGCAACCCGTATTGAGCAAGCGTGGTGATTGAGGTGATTGATGAGAGGAGACCTGTGCCCAGCAGTGGGACGATAAAATGTTGATGAAGTATGATGATGTAACTACTCAATTTGAATATTTATTAAAATGGAGTGGAGTGTCATACCGACGTCATTTTGTTAGTAGATTACGAAACTTGTCTAAATCGATCATTATGACATCACTGATCGACTATTCTGACACTATTGTAATAGCAGACTAGAGCCCCTGCACTCTAATTGCGTAACGTTAAGTATTGCTAATCCATTGCTTCAAATGCTGGAATAATTGTTCTGCTCAATAACCTAAATAACGCAATGAATGTTGTTGAACTGTCAAAATGAAACCCAAGGCTATTTATAGTTTATTACGCAATTAACTTGCAGGACAAAAGATAAATATTAATTTAGTCCTGTCAGATTAAAATAGGTAGGTGCTCCATTGACAGTTTAGAAGTGATAAAAATACATGACTAAAAACATGTCAATTTATGTCAAAAGCTGACTTCTTTTCACAGTAGACCGAGTCTACTATGACAAGCAACGAGACTTTTACTTCATTATAGGTAAAGATACAAGAGTTAGTCCTATTTTTAACCTTTGTTGGTATGTACAGACGACAGCAGGTCAAGCTACCCGAAACTGCCAAATATTCCCAATCAACCGGGAGCCTTAATGTTTTAGAGATAAAGTTGAAAATCGAATAAAGAAATATGACAGACTGTAGTAGCTTCACGTGTTGTCGTCTGCACAAGAGTCCTATTTTTAACTATTGTCGATCCTTAAGTTATATGAATCTGGACAAGCTAGAGATATGAATAGCTGGAAAAAAGCATTTAAGAATTTGACTTGGCCAGGAAAAGCAGAGAAATGAGGTCCCACCCACCTTTTCAGATAATCTATACTATTGAATAATTCACTTACCATGGCATAGATTTTCTCGAAGCAGTATTTATTGTGTCATCAGAGGGTGTACTTGTATTGTTAAGATTTTTTATTGATCCAGCAACCGTAGTTGTGTCATACGAACGCGTGCTTGCAAGAAAAGTATGGGTCGTGGATTTGCTACTTGTCACATTTTTTATTAGCGTCGTATTTAAGTCATCTGTAGTGCTTGGTACATATAACACCGTTGTATCAGTTTTAGTGTCATCGGGACTTGTACTGCTATGACTATTTATTGATTCCGTATTTATTTCATTTAAAGTACTTTTATTCGTGAGACGTTTTGTGGTCTCGGAGTGCGAATTTAAAAACAGGTCAGAGTAATAATCATCATAAATTTCGTCGTACTCGCTATAGTAGTTTCCTTTATCCAGTAATTTGCGGGTGGGTTTATCGTTTTCTACAGGCAGACATTGGTTTGGGGCAACACAATCTTCATCTTTGCAAAGAGCACAAGTTGGAATACATACTGGTGAATGGGAATCATGTAATAACTTAATTTCCGTATTAATTTGGTATCCAGGGAGGCAACTGCATTTTTGAGGGGCTATACAAGTTCCGTTGCCACACGGAGGTGAACATTGTGCCTCACAGATACCGCTCTTCGATTTTCTGTACGAAGGTTTGCATACGCAAGTTTCAGGGGCAACACAGATTCCGTTGTAACAAGGTTCCGAACACAATGGTTCACAACGATTATTTAGAACATATGGAATATACCACCCAGTATTGCAGCGACAAGTTTCAGGTGCGATGCAGAATCCATTGTCGCACCCATTAGAACAATACGGCTCACAGACATTCTTCTCAGATTTTCTGAAGCCAGAAAGGCATTCGCATGTTTCTGGTGCTATGCAGGTGCCATTGTGGCATGGCTCAGTGCAAACAGGTTGGCAGGTGGTGTTTACAAGCGTGTAGCCGAAGTCACATTGGCAAGTGTCCGGAGCTACGCAAGCGCCGTGGTCACAGGGTTTCGCGCACGAAGGTGAACAGTTGTGACTATCTTCAGGGTCAGGAATGTACCCCGCGTTACAAGCACATTCACCAGGTGCTGTACAGTGTCCATTTTTACAGGCTGGCATGCAGATTGGCTCGCATACAATTTCGCTGAAATTGTAAATAATACATGTAGCATTAGTAGAGTCGTTTCAAAGTCACTCTTGTAGCAAGTTTTCTACAACAGTTTAATTAAGCTAACTTGGTTGAGTTTTATTCGGACATGGTAGGTTTATGTACCTGTCATTAGATGAGTCATCTGTCCTTATGTAGCCACTGCAGCAGTATTTGATGGTCTTCCGTTCTAGTTTCTGAAACACCAAAAAGTAAGCAGTATATAGGCTACTACAATCTGTCAGATTTATTTATTAGATTTTCAACTTCATCATCGTCTTCATCTTCTTCTTCATTTCCTCAAGGTCGATTGGGAATATTTGACAGTTACGGTCTTTTAGGTAGCTTGACCAGCACCCAAATTGGGTAAGATTTTATTACTATGAATTGGAATGCTCCATTGCTCTCTCACATATATGATGGAAAAATGTGTCAGCTCCTCAACGTAAATAACGCAATGAAGTTTGTTGAAAATGAAACCCATTGCTACTGATAGTGAGTTACGCAATTTCCCTGCTGCTGTCGTCGATAACTATCGGCAGTGCGTTTCTGTAACTATCTCACCGTGACAAAGTCAGTGTGGGGTGTTACCCCACAGAGGGTGCCCTTAGCGTGTTGTCGTAAGCTTTAAATCCAATTAAGGCAGCCACAGGATAGTCCGGTTAAGTATTAGTCACGACCTCTCAAGGCCTACTGCGAGACTAGAGACACAAGTAATACTAGAGATACACCTGGTGACAACTCCCTTTTTTTGTTCCGGTTTGGAAATTGCTCATGCTTGTCCGCCGCCCAGGGCTCGACGCCCTGCCGCGTCTTAACTAACATATTATCTTCTGTCCTTTTCTTAATGAAATATAAGGAAAAGATAGACTTATCTTAAAATTAGTTTAGTTTGTGAACAAGGGAATCTGGACCAATATCAAATATAATAGATACTAAATGTCATTTATCGCTGGTAGCTCCCACTTTACTTGTGGAACCGGCGTCCATTATATTTAGAGCGAGGTTAAAGTGTTACATATTACTCAGCTACTTACAGGAACATATCTATGATTTACAGAAGTGGCCCATCGTGTTCTAATACACGCATAATCACACTGGCCGTAGTAGGTCGTAATGTAGGCGGTACTAAAGGTGACCTGTACCATCCGAGTTACACTGCAAAAAAAGAAAGAAATAATTAACAACTTTTGCAAACTTTTATTTTTTCTTTTTACGAAACCTGAATATAGTTTGTTCAGAACAAGCAACTAAATCGATTCCAATCATTTTTTCACCATGTCATATTTTATCAAAAATATAAATTTAAAAAATCTTGCAGTGTGGTTATCGAGCGCAACAATATAGTTCACAGCGGATTATAGCTTCCTAGGGCCGCCGCCGAGCCGCGCCGCTGTAAGCGCGAGCCGGACAGCGGCTCTTGACCATATTTTTGTAGGGACAACCAGGTAACAGAACAAGTTCATAACTTTGCGATTTTTCATGATAGCTTCTTGAAATTTTGTCCATTAATTCTTTTCATAAAAACTTTGCACACGTGTTTCGGGTCTCGCATATTTATTCCCCCATCTCCGTTCCACCACCGGACAATCCGTCGTACGGCGAGTTTCCACCCTTACGTTGTTAACACCACTACGATCCGGACGAAGCGTTTCGTCTCCTCCTCATACGAATGTTGACACGTCCTTACACCCGACTGGAGTTGCATTTGCCATAGCGAGTAACCGTTAGCGCGGGCATTCTTTGCTCAAGCTTCGATCGAGTGTGTTGGTCAAACCCAGTAGCTCTTATATGTTTTAATCTGGGATTATCATTGTAATCCCTTAATATTTAATTGATTTAAGTGTCTGTACAGTTATAATATTAAGAATCGAACATCACACTATAGTTATTTCTCAACGTTTTCCCAAAATACCGCCCACGATGGATGCTCATGTGGATGAGAACACACCTCATCTATCCGGAACTTAAGACCCGACATAAGATTGCCTGGAAGAGATTGCTACAGCAATAAAACCGCTTTGTGTACTACTAATTCGTGCGTAGATTTAAGTAATATTTGATCTTTTGTGCATTATATGATAAGAATATGTATATCATTATAGTAACAGTTTTTTGACATGGCTATTAGTTGAGTATTTAGCGCGAAGGTCGTGTCGCGTAATTAAAACTCAGATAAATCGAACTTTGTGTATTGCACGAATGTAAAAGAGTACAATGTATTTAACGTGTATAATGACGCGATACAAGAGTGTGATCAAGGAATGAACTGTAATGTAATAATGATGTAGAAGGTAATAAGGTATAATGATGTCGTACAATGATGTGTCTTACAAGCTATGCACTCACTTAAATACTAACTATCTCTAAATAATAGTGGGGTAACCAATAACGAATCAGCTTGCTGTCCTGCGATGTCCACGCGGTGTTGCGTGCGTTCTTGATGCTGATTCGTTGATCGAGGCAGGCCACGGCGTATGATTGGTTAATGTAGAAAGCGCGCCAATTCAGTCACGTGCTAGATGACTCGTTATGGTTCCCACGGACGTTGACCGTTGGTCCTGCAGATGTGTTCCGGGGTGAAGATTTATGGGAACCCTCGCTGCGGGAGTCAGGGTCGCCGGTACGCGCGCCATGACTTCCGCGCTCGTCAGTGTGATTTATAGTCGACCTTTTTGGTGTGATTTACAGTCGACCGTAAGAGGACATGTGTAGCCTTTGTACAACGCTACAATAGAGAACATGTGTGGCATTTGTACAATGCATTTGTACAATGCTACAATACTCCCCCCTTTAGCGAAGCGTACGTAGCGTGCAGGCGTCTTGACGATCCTGCCTGATCTGGTACGTTGTTCCCTCGTATGCGGGTCTGGAAGTAGGCTGGATTGCTCATCTGTGGTAGCTGCAGGTGCTTGATTGGTCTCGCTGTTCGTATGCCTGGGATCATCTTCTGTGTTGATTGTATACGCAGGTTTGAGGCGATCAATCGATACATTGCTAATTCGTCCTGGTAGCTGGATTGTAAAATACTTTTCTTTACGTTCGATGATCTTGAATGGACCTTGGTATGGATGCTGCAGAGGTTTGCGGACGGTGTCATCGCGTACAAACACGTGGCTACATGTTTGTAGGTCGTTGTGGACGAATATACATCGCTTGTTTGCATGCGATTTGTATGTAGGTGTGAGCTTCGTGATAACTTCTTGCAGGTGATTGACGTAGTCGTGGTCCATTTTCGGTGTAGCTGGTGTTGGTGATATGAAATCGCCTGGTAGTCGTATTGCTTGACCGTAGGTGAGTTGCGCTGCGCTCGTGTTAGAGTCGGAACGGATAGCGGCTCTGAGACCCATTAGAACAGCAGGCAATTCGTCGATCCATTTGTTGCTGTTTTCTAGCCTAGCCATGAGTGCGGCTTTTAATGTCCTGTGCCAGCGTTCGACGATTCCGTTACTCTGCGGGTGGTATGCAGTAGTACGGGTTTTTTCTACGCCGAGTAATTGAGCGAGGTCTCGGAATAGTCGACTTTCAAACTGTCGTCCTTGGTCAGTAGTGATTCTTATTGGACAACCGAAACGAGATATCCATACTTCGTAAAGTTTTCTTGCGACGATTTCAGCGGTTGTCTCTTGAAGTGGTACAGCTTCAGGCCATCGTGTGCACCGGTCGATCATCGTGAGCAAGTATTTGTGTCCACATGCTGACGTCGGTAGCGGTCCAACGATATCAACGTGAATATGTTGAAATCGTTCGTTCGGTGGGAATGTTGCGATGTCACTATGATTGTGTCGCTGTACTTTGGAGAGATGACACGAATTGCATGTCTTAGTCCACTGGCCGATGTCGGTATTCATTGACGGCCAAAAGAATCGCTCTTGCATCAGCTTCCGTGTGGATCGTACTCCTGGGTGGCTTGGGCTGTGCACGGCGTTGAAAGCTATGCGACGAAAATCAGCTGTTAAATATGGACGGATATGTGACGTTGACGTTTCGCAGAATATTGGCTTGTTGGCACCAGGTAAGATGATTTTCTTGAGTTGTATGTTGGTCTGTTGAGACAATGTCGGGATACAACTGTCGTTTTCTTGAGCTTGAGATAACTCGTCGTAGTTGATAGGTGATGGCACGTCGATAGTTTCGACTCGTGATAATGCATCTGCTACAAGGTTTTGAGCTCCGCTCATGTGTCGAATGTCTGTAGTGAACTCGCTGATAAACAGTAGCTGCCGAATTCGCCGTGGTGTGTCGTTATCGGAAGGAGGCTTTCGAATTGCGTAGGTCAGCGGTTTATGGTCAGTATAAATCACGAGTTCTTTGCCTTCAAACATCTTTCTGAAATGTTTTACTGCCATATTTATCGATGAGAGCTCCCTGTCGAAAGTCGAATACTTCTTTTGTCTTTCCGAAAATTTCTTTGAAAAATATCCTAGTGGCATCCATTGTCCTTTGTTTCGCCTTTGTTGTAGAGATGCCCCGGCGCAGGTAGCTGAGGCGTCCGAAAAAATAGCGATTTGGTCCTCTGGCGAACTGGATGGGTAAGACAATAAAGCAGCGTTTATTATGCTCTGTTTGCACAACTCAAAAGCTTTTGTCGATTGATTGTCCCACTTTACTTCCGTCTTGTCTCGTTTTTTTGAATTATGAAGGAACGCATTCAGAGGTGCCTGAATGCTTGCTGCGTTTGGAATATTGTCTCGGTAAAAATTTATCATGCCCATAAATCTTCGTAAGTCTTGAATAGTTTTGGGTTTTGGGTACTCTGTGATTGCTTTGACTTTGTCTTGAAGTGTTTGATTCCCTTGCTTGATACTTCATAACCTAGGAACTTGACGGTTTCGCTGCCGAAAACACACTTAGAGGGATTTATAGTGACACCATACGTGTCTAATCGGCGTAAAACTTCCTGCAGATCTCCGATGTGGCTTGCTTCATTTTCAGATGCAACGATAACATCGTCGATGAATGGGAACGCGTAGTCTATTCCGTTGAGTACTTCGTTTATGAATCGTTGGAATGTCTGTCCGGCATTCTTGAGACCTGGGCACATTCGTGGAAATTCGAATAAACCGAATGGTGTAGTGATCGCTGTCTTCTCGATATCAGGTTCGAAGATCGGTAACTGAGAGTATGCTCGGTTTAAATCGAGAGTGCTGAAGATTTTCTTGCCGTGAAGTAGGTAGGTAAAATCTTTGAGGCGTGGGACTGGATAGCGATCGGGTTTGGTGACGTCATTGAGTCTTCTGTAGTCACCACAGATGCGTAAGTCGCCGTTTTTCTTAGGGACGACGTGTAGCGGACTGGACCAAGGGCTTTTGCTTGGTCGGCAAATTCCTTGCTGCATCATGAGCTCGAATTCTTTCTTCACAGGCAGGTAGCGATGTGGAGGAAGAGGTCTGCACTTGTTGAACACTGGTGGGCCAGTAGTTTCGATGTGATGTTCTACCCTGTGTTTGGGAGTATCCTTCATGCTTGATGGTCGCAGGATATCAGGAAACTTACTGAGGAGCTGGTGATACGGCTGTTCCATGTCGATACTTCGAACTGTAGGTTCGGCGGAATGAATGAGTGATGCTCTGACGGTCATGTTGGTAACTTTGTCGACGAGACGTCGGCCGGCTATGTCGACGAGAAGTTGATGACCCTTCAGAAAATCTGCACCGATGATGGGTTTGCTGACTGCAGCGACGATGAATTTCCAGGTGTACGGCCGTCGTAGGTTGAGATCCAGTTGTAGGGTTTTCTCTCTGTACGTTGGAATGGTCGTGTTGTTTGCTGCGTACAAACAGAAATCGGTTTGTTTTGCTTTTCCGCCTTTTGTCCTCGGTATCACGGAGACGTTTGCGCCCGTATCAATTAGAAATGACAGACGCGAATGCCTATCAGTTATTAATAGGCGGTGAGAAGTGTTGTTCGCGTCAGTTGCCGCCTCAACCGACGCAGGCGTTAGTTTTCCGACTGGGCACTGTTGTTGTTGAAATTGCACGGGCGTGTACACTTACGCGCGTTTGTGCCGTACTTGCGATGATAATAACAGATAAGTGATTGTTCTGAATACTTGCGGTTGCTATTATCGTTGCTTGTTGAACGCGATCTTGAACGCCGTCTGTCGAGTGCTCTGTGTGATCGTGGTCTAGATTCCTGCCTGTTCCTGAGTTCTGCCAGCTCCAGAGATAACTGCCTTATTTGATCGTGTAGTGCAGCCATATCGCTCGTGCGTGAAATCTGCGCGACCTGGTTAGGTTGCGCGATACTGTCCATTACACTGTCTGCTACTTGCGATAACTTTTCCAAGTCCGTAGTGTTGCTCACGGTGAGGACAGCTCGTACTGAGGGTGGAAGTAGCCGGGTCCACATGATGCGCAGTGTACCGTCTGGTATTTTCTGTCCCGCTAGTTCCCGCATTTTTCGCAACAGCTGTGAGGGTTTCTGATCTCCGAGTTCCATCTCATCCATCAGCTTCTGCAGCTTCCGGCTCTCGGATTCCTCGTAGACGCTGATGAGTCGGGACTTCAGGGCTTCGTACTTGTTTTCAATGGGCGGGTTGGTTATAATATCACTTACTTGCTGAAGTGCGTCCAAGCCTAGTCGGGCGATAGCTGCTTGATAGCGCGCGTCATCACCTTGCCTCTGTGGCGCCATTACCGCTTCGAAGTGTGTAAACCATAGTCTGGGATACGCGGGCCAAAATTCAGACAGCCGTGCTTGTAGTGTGAGCGTGTCGACTTGCCCTCCTACCTGTGTTGCGTTGCTGGTCGCCATCCTGATTATTCTTCTGGTGTATCACGCAGCAATACCGTGAATATAGCCTCTTGAAATCCTAGTGGTGAGACCCGCTTGTGGGAAGCCACTAGAATGTGCTAATCACGAGTATTGTCACGTCTGTCTTGATTCACGTCGCTTAGGTCACCACTTTAGCGCGAAGGTCGTGTCGCGTAATTAAAACTCAGATAAATCGAACATTGTGTATTGCACGAATGTAAAAGAGTACAATGTATTTGACGTGTATAATGACGCGATACAAGAGTGTGATCAAGGAATGGACTGTAATGTAATAATGATGTAGAAGGTAATAAGGTATAATGATGTCGTACAATGATGTGTCTTACAAGCTATGCACTCACTTAAATACTAACTATCTCTAAATAATAGTGGGGTAACCAATAACGAATCAGCTTGCTGTCCTGCGATGTCCACGCGGTGTTGCGTGCGTTCTTGATGCTGATTCGTTGATCGAGGCAGGCCACGGCGTATGATTGGTTAATGTAGAAAGCGCGCCAATTCAGTCACGTGCTAGATGACTCGTTATGGTTCCCACGGACGTTGACCGTTGGTCCTGCAGATGTGTTCCGGGGTGAAGATTTATGGGAACCCTCGCTGCGGGAGTCAGGGTCGCCGGGACGCGCGCAATGACTTCCGCGCTCGTCAGTGTGATTTATAGTCGACCTTTTTGGTGTGATTTACAGTCGACCGTAAGAGGACATGTGTAGCCTTTGTACAACGCTACAATAGAGAACATGTGTAGCATTTGTACAATGCATTTGTACAATGCTACAAGTACTTAGATAGGCCCCTAAGTAGTTTCAGGGGCCCACAAACTCACGATCCGCCCCTGCTGAGCGATCGACTGCTGCGCTGAGGGTCGCGGGTTTGGATTCCCGCACGGAACAAATATTGTAAACGAATAATGTTGTTTGTGTATGTGAATTTAAATGTTTGTAACTGCACCCATGATAGAGGAGAAAGTCCTAGTGTGGGGCAACGTTTAATTTAAAAAAAAATTGAAACAAACATCATTAAAAGTAAATATACTATACTAATTATACAATAACTTAATTGCCACTGCATAATACAAATAATTATTTACATTTTTGAGTTTTTTTGTGTGGATATCACCAAATAACATCTCCCGCTCTGGGCGCTGCAGTAGGGAGTGTCAAACTTTTACTGGATTAAAACCGACCACTGAAAGAAAGAAAAGGAAGAAAAAACGTTTATTTGCGGTAAACATGACGCAAAAAAATTACAAAAGTAAGAAATGGTTGGGGGAACATGCGTCACCTCCACGCAAAACGTCTGTCGCTCAACATTATGCTGCGACCCTATGCAAAACTGAGCCCAGCACTGGTATTCAGCGACAGCCGGCCCAGACGTAAAAACGCCGTGTCAAAGCCACTGTGTTGTCTGCTGCGATGGGTCTTACTTAATATGGGATGAATCACGGAAATAATCTAATAATTTATCTTTTATCCTTTTCATAATGAAATAGAAAGAAAAAGTTGAACAGGTTAATTTGTGAACAAGGGAATCGGCGACATTATTTAAAAAAACAAACAGGTCAAGAGTGTGTCGGGCCAAGTTCAGTGTAGGATTCCGCATTTTCCGATCATAATAATATAACGGACAGGAAACTGCGGAATCCAAAAGTCAAATGAAGACGACAGCACATCAAGCTACTACAATCTGTCGGATTTCTTTATTAGTATTTCAACTTTATCTATAAAGCAATAAGGCTCAAGGTTGATTGGGAATATTTGACAGTTTCGGGTAGTTTGACCTGCCCCCTAATCGGCGAACATATTTTTGTCAAATGATTGCTACTAATTGGGATCGTTTGGACCGAATGGACCAATGGGCGGTCCGAACGATCCCAACTGATGCCAACTAGTCGCAATCATTTGACAAAAATGTTTTCGCCGATTAGGGGGCTGATGTCGTCCGTACAGTGACGTATTTTTAGTCGTCATGCTTATATTCACATATAAATTGTTTACGGAGAGTTAAATAAGAGTTTAAGCTATTTGTAATATTGAGTTGATACCTATACTAAGTATGGAATACTAAGAATAAACTCACGAAGGACGGTGATAAATAAAGAAAGAATTTTACATTCCAACTATTAAATAGTTCATGCCCGTCTCGAGTTTATTAACTCAGGAAATAGTTACTAAGTAATTTATACAAACTAGACGGGTAATTTTGGATTGCTTGAACAGAATAATGAAATAATTAAACTAAGATAAAAAAAAATACGTAGATATAAGGTGAAATTACAAATTTAGTTCAGAAATTATTTTGTTAAATTTTTCATAAACTGTTCAACCCATCAAGTTCAAAATAATTTTCCTATTAAGCTTACTACTATAAAGCTCTACTTTTGAGATATTTTAAACTTGTGGTTCAAAAATTTGAGGAGTTAGAGGGGCGGGGCGTTTACACATTTTTTTTTTTTTACTTTTAGAGATATTATTTCCTAAAGCATTAATAATATCAAAAAAAAATATTTTACTTTTTGAATACCTATCCAACAATATATCACAAAATAGGGTTAAAGAGAAAAACATTTTCTACTTACTTTTTATTTTACCACTTTGTCAGCGTAATTGATTTACATATTGGTACTGAGATTATCAGCGGACGGGCAGACAAACAAAAAAAAAATTGGTAAGTATGTTGTTCATGAACTTATGATCAATTTATAGGTACCTACATTTTAGTGGGTAACTATCGAAACCAATGATTGAACGTAAAATTTAAATAAATATTGGAACTTCATAAATAAAAAATTGTAAATACTTAAATTAATTGAAATGAATAGGTATATTTTTAATAAATGACAAATAATGAAATCTTAGGCTTTATACATTTTATAAGGTATTTTGGTTAGTTAGAGACTCATTTTAGTCAGCCCTTTTGTGGTTGTCATACTACGCAAAAGGGTTGGCGGTAGCAGTATGCTTAATACGACACCCACGAGAAATCATCATCATCATGTCAGCCACAGGAAGTCCACTGCTGGACATAGGCCTCCCTTAAGAATAGACGCTGACTGCATTCAGCACTTCCCTGCCATTTTGGTGAGGTTATCCGTGGTCGGTGGAAGTCCGATGCTGCCCTTGCCGGTATGAGGTCGTGCTCTGAGCCCCGCCCACTGCCACTTCAAAGAACTATTCCGCTGGGCTATGTTAGTGACTTTCGTTCTTCATACCACGAGAAATATCAGTACAATTAAAATTCAGTAACACGAATCACTCCATTAATCGACATAATTGACATAAGAGATATTCTAATAAGTAGGTGCGGACGACAGCAGATAAATCTACCCAAAACTGTCAAGTATTCCCAATCAACTTTCGAGCCTAAATGCTTTAGAGATAAAGTTGAAATTGTTATAATGATATCTGACAGATTGCCATAGCTTGATATTCTGTCGTCTGTACCATAAGTAAAGACTTACGATTCATATCGCTCACAAATCTTTGCATCTACTCCTGTTAAGAAGTAAGCAATAGCGCAAAAGTAAATCACAAACCATTTTATCATCATTTTTTGTTTTTAAATATTTACTCACTATGAACTTACAGTTAAAATTTATTTATAACTGACCATAATAATTTACAATGACCGAACAAGTATATAGATAAAGGATGCCAACATAGGGTGACAAGCTTCACGTACTTAGGTGTACTAAAAATGTTAATAATACCTAACCTTTATTTCACCATATTATTTCATACATTTGCAATAAATATTTTTTAAACTATGGTACTAAAATTTAAACGATTTATGCCCTGATACCTGGTACATATCCCTTTTTTCTGGTTGGGAAATCATCAAATGACCTCTCCAGCTCTGGGAGGAGCGGAAGGGCTTGTCAGACTTTTTCTGACTAAAACCCACACATGTTTCTTCACTTGCCTGTGCGCCAAGGCCATGGTTTCTTTTTAACCAACCCGCAACCTGACCCAGCAGGCATCGGTCTTCGTGGACCACGTCACGATGTGCTGACATTTCTTTGAGGCGTGCGTAAAATACAACGCACCGTCGACCCGGGCCTGGTTCTTACCGGGCGGCGAGCTGCCCACTGCTCACCGCCTGCAAGCCCGCGCTTATGGTGGCCAGGAGTTCGATGTTGTCTCCTCACCAGGCCGTCTCCTGCAGCGGCTAAAGGTATGAGGGCGCTGGGATTTCCGCTCCCTTACGCGCTCTGCCAGAATCAATGCTTCGCAGGAGGTGACGGCCTGCCATGCACGCACGAAAGATCGCCGCCGTTCACCGTTACGAGGACACAGCGATGCTCTACCTACCCAAGCCGGGCAGTCCTCCACCGTATGCTCCAACATGTCCTCAGGGCGATCTCCACAATGTTTCGTCCCGCCTTATACGGAATTTCCGTTTTATACAACGTGTAACATAAAGGGTATATACATACCAAGGACATGGCATCTTTACATGATATCAATCGATATTGGAAGGGTTTTTTAATCCTATCTCTTTATGTAAGGAAGTTACGAGAAAAAACACCGCCTGTGATAGGCTACTACCATACTAGGCGCACAGAATTTTTGAAGACATTTATCGTGATTTTGCCAAGTAATGGGACGTGTAACGAGTAGTTATTAACGTATGTAGTGTGGTGCACGTTTGTTATGATTTGAATTTAAGAAACACACGGAACCGAAAATTTAGTATAAATTTTTTGGGTATTTTATTTTGAGTTGAAAACCTTCCGATATCATTTGATATCATGTAAAGATGCCATGCCCTTGGTATGTATATACCCTTTATGTTACACGTTGTATATGAAAACAAGATGCCTTAAAGTACTTGCAATAACTTCTTTATCTCTCCCACTCTTTCGTTATAGCCAAAATGACTATTTTCTAAAACCAGCTACAGGACCCTACATTTAAAAAAAAAACTACACAACGTTATTCTTTTTAAGGCGAAACCTGAATATAGTTTGTTCAGAAAAAGCAACTGAATCGATACCAATCATTTTTACACTATGTTCTTTCAACAATTTCTAAATGTATTTGGGAAAACATAGGTATAGTTTTTCCAAAACGAAGAAAACGAATATGCTATAAATACCTTTGTTCAAAAACAAAACTAAATTTAGGCTCAGTGTCAATTTTTTCTATTACTTTAAGAAAATGTCTTGTGAAATTAGTCAGCGCCTAAGATAAATTGACGTCATTTAGCCCATATATTTTTAACAACTAAACTACCTACTATGGAATACCTTAATTTGACAGGACTGAACTACTTAATGCGAAACCTGAATATAGTTTGGTCAGAATAAGCAACTGAATCGATTCCAATCATTTTTACACATGTTCTTTAAACAATATCTAAATGTATTTGGGATAACGTAAAGTTTTTCCAAATACATTTAGAAATTGTTGCAGAGTGGTTACCGAGCCGTTGCGATAGATCATAGTATTCAAGCACGCGCGCCACAGCTGACGCCTGAGATCAACGCACCGCGCTCGCCCACCCGAGCGGAGCTTTGGTCATATTTTTGTAGGGTCAACCAAGTAGAATAGCAAGCTTATAACTTTGTGGTTTTTCATTACATCTTTTTGAAATTTTGTCCAGACACATTAAGCTACTATAATCTGTCAGAAATGAAATGAAATCGTTTATTATGCTAGTAGGATCACTGAACACTTTTATAGGTCATATTTTTTTAAACTAGATAGAGCCGGCATTTCCTGACTACCTCTAAGAAGAAAAACCGAAACAAACACGTTTACAATAATTTACGTGATTTAACAAAACAGTGATAAAAATGTCATAATTGTAGCATAATTGCGCATTTTGCTCAATGACATTACCTACACACAGTGGCGAAGGGTGAAATTTTGACAAAGGGAAGCCGGTCAAAAAAAAAAAAACACTTACCTACTGCAGGATATTTTGTTAGGGAATAAGAGTCAAGAAAAAATAAAATAAAAATTTACAAATATAATAAAGTGTTAAAAACCGAACCACACAAACACCGATCCAAAACCAACAAAAATATTAAGCAAAAGTAGTGGCGTGGTTTCTTTGTCTCTTTCTAATAGAGGAGAGGAGAGAACTGAAAGCCGTTTGACATTAGCCTATATTTATCAAGTTTTACCGACAGTTAGCGAGCATTAGAAAGAGATGGTCTGACACGCTCTGTCTCTTTTCGCCTCATAGTAAAACGTTGACCGAGGTAAGCCGACATTCGTCGAGTTGCCTTCATGTACGAAAAATTGAAGCGCTGATTAATTTACGACTATAAAATGAAATGTGATACTTTACTTAGGGTATTGCTAAGAATTACTATTGCTATTGTAAATCGCGCAGGCATTTAATTAATAATACTTTGTTAATGAAATAGAATGTAAATACTTTTGTATGAATATGGAACTGATTTTTGAAAGGTAACCCGGTGGGAATCGGCTTGTATGGACTCTTCGCCACTGCTACACACATCAAAAGTGTCTAGGGATCAACATATATTTTTGCAATAACTTTTCTCCTGATTGATATTAATTAAAATTTTCTTTAAGGATTCATCAAATAAAGTGTTTTCGTTTGTCACAGTAACGATAAACCAAGTCACCTTTGCATTAATAAAGAAATTTGCCATTTTCCTAATAAAGGGATATTTGACATTTGAACCACTAACACAAAAGTTCGAAAAAAAGACTGAAATAACAGTTTTCTCTAAAATTTTATTGGGTAACTTAAACAATTAATAGTCCGTGTTTCTACCGCGAACACTAACAACACAAGAACATCGGTTTGGCATACTCAAAATGAGTTCATCCAAATCACGCTGTGGAATGGCCGCCCATGTTCGTTGCAACAACAAAAAAAGGTCTTCTTGCGACTGGATACCCTCCATATTCGGCAGAGCTCTTCTCTGTAGCATATCCCATGCATGCTCAATCGGGTTCAAGTCTGGCGACTGAGCAGGCCAGGGCAGGACATTGATGTTAGCTGCGGCGAGAGTCTGTCTTACAACTCTTGCGGTGTGCGGTCGTGCATTATCATGCATTAACTGAAATAAGGGACCGATTTGCACTTGTAGAGGAACGATGACGTCTGATACAATCGTCTCAGCATAAATTTGAGCGTTGAGGTTGCCTCTGATCCAAATCAACTCAGTTCTTCCGCCGATCCAAATACCCGCCCATACCATGATGGTTCCACCACTATAAGGATGGACTTCCTGGCAGGATTTTAATCGCTGTTGGCGTCCAGGGGTTCTCCAGTGTCGTATACGTCTTGTATCCGGTCTCATACCAAAACGAGACTCATCAGAAAAGCACACGAAACGCCATTGTTCTTCTGCCCAATTTCTGTGTTCAAGAGCCCATTGATATCGAATCCTACGATTGTGCATTGCTATAGGTGGTACCCGTAGCGGTCTTCGGGAATGAAGGTTCACTTCATGCAAGCGGTTTCTGACTGTTTGGTCGCTAATTAAGTTCCCTGAAGAGTGATGAAGTCTCACGGCTAACATCATGGCGGTTATTGTTGGAGCTCTTCGAGTTAAGATTTGAATGTATCGGTCTTGTCTCCGTGTGGTACAGCGATACCATCCTCCATGGCGCTCAGCCACGGTACCAGTGCTTCGGTAACGTGTCCAAAGTCGACTGATAACACTCTGACTTGTATTCAGAGCTAAAGCCACAGTACGTTGCCGGGAACCAGCTTCTATCATTCCCACGGCTCTGAGCATTTCTTCCCTGCTTAAATGACGTCGCCGCTCCATAATAACGTTGGTTTTAATCAGTAGTAGGGAAACAGCACTAATAATGTCTTCAATGCGTTTTATGTTTTTATAGGGAAAATATTGACAGCTGATTTTCATCTTTTACTCGAATTTGATTCACAGTTCCTGATTCAAATTATGAAATGCACCAAAAAGGATCCATATAAATTTATAAAATCATAAATTTATTACAAAGCTACATCTCAATCTCAAGAAATCCGCATAAAAATGCTTGATCCCTAGACACTTTTGATGTGTGTACTTAGAATGTCCATGGGAAGCTTGTTGTAAAAGTGTAAGTATAAGTACATTGACCCATAAACGAGCTGCCTACTCTGTGGAGACGAGTATGATGTAGGTACAGCAAGATTGTGTTTGTTCCTGGTATTTATATTATGAATATCGCGTAGGTATTTTCTAAAAACACGATATATTTCTATGTACATACATAAGGTTCTCAAATATATACATATATTGTGAAGCTACAGTCAGAATGTTCACTTCTTTGAATTTTTCTCTAAGATAATCTCTAGGATCAAGGTTGTGAATGGCTCGAACAGCCCTTTTATGTAAAACAAAGATGGTATTGACGGCACAAGCTCCCCAGAGAAGAATCCCATAAGTCATGAGACTGAAAATAACTAAAATAAACAATTCTGGCTGTATCTACATCAGTTATCTCTCTATTTTCATAACAGCTAAGGCAGCAGAACTGAGTATATCCAACAGTTTCTGAATGTGAGGACCCCATTGTAACTTCGCGTCAATAATTAATCCAAGAAAAACTGTCGAATCGACAGGGAACATCTCTACTACAATCAGTTGATCATTGGTACTTAGCTGCCTGACGAAAGAGAAGTGCCATCCGCGAACAATACTATGTTGTGATTATCCCTCACGTGATGAGGTAGGTCATTAATATAAATTAAAAACAAGAAAGGACCTAGAATTGAGCCCTGCGGAACGTCTATGGTGTTCGCAGATCCTACAGATCTCCTGCCATTAACATAAACCCTCTGAATTATTCAGATAAGAAGTCAGAAGGTCGAGAGCTCTGTCCCTCAAACCACAATGGTACAATTTCCTAATAAGAGTATCATGATGTACGCAATCAAAGGCCTTGGACAAATCACAAAAATACCAAGACCATCTTGCGATTCCGCCCAGGCCCCAGATATGTTCTTTAGCAACGCCACGCCCGCATCTGTAGTTGAACGACCCTTTGTAAAAACAAATTGTTTCACGTGCAATAAATTATGTAAATTAAAATGCCTCAACAACTGATTCAAATTATTTTTTCAAAAATTTTGCTTAAAATTGGTAATATCGAAATTGGCCGAAAATTCATGAGATCAGTTTCCTTATTTGATTTTCAACTTTATCTCTAAAGCATTAAGGCTCAAGGTTGATTGGGAATATCTGACATTTTGGGGTAGCTTGACCATGATTCTTTACTTAAAAATACTGGACACGTATTTCAGGTTTTGCATAAACAAAACATAATGTTGCACCTATATTTATCGAGTAATCCGGATGGTCCTATTTTAGCAGTCGAGCAGTGGTCACAGTAGTTGCAAACATCATACTCAATATACAAAGTGTGCACGTCCCACGATGATGACGAACCACACTTCCGTTTCAAGCTACAGCATCCATAATTTGTTAAGTGATAACGCTGTAGGTAGGTACCTACTTTAACAGACTTAAAAAAACATGTGCAATAAAATATGGGTCATTTCCACGGACGAATTTACCTACGCTGCATTGTATACCTCGCGGTGCACGACGCGCTACAAATCTGTTAGTTATACATTTGACGCATCTTTTATGAATTAAGTATTCCATTTTGCTCCACTAGGCCGAAAAGTTTAGACTTAACCAAAGTAGGCAACGTGGACCGACAGAAGTTCGCTTCAACCGATTTGGCAAGGCACCAGAAAGATTTGCTACCAAGGCTTGCTTCGACCGATTAATCTTTTTGGCATCAACCAATAAAAAGTACCAATAAGTAATGCGGTCGTAGCGAACCTTTTTGAGCGTCCCTTCTTTGAACTTACATAGATTAGATCCACAGCTCTGTGGTCACAAGCGTTAAACCAGGAGGGAAATGCCGTATGCTTATGCTGTTCAGCTCGAAAACAATCGGCTTTGAACTAAGGGCGAGCTGAACCACCGACGCATACATCACTAAAGTGGGTAAAGTACTCCATAACTTGACGCACTACATGGGATATATAGCGTCCGCAGAATTCGACGGATTTTCAGAAGAGAAGCAGACCTGCTGCCAAGGATAAAACGCAAAGAAGTGACGCATCTCATCCCAATCTGCTGTCATGTATCGCCACAATCGCCGTTCATCACGTGAGTCGCAATCTGGTGGGGAGAAGGGCGATACAGACTTCACCAAACATTGATTTGAAGTTCCTAACGGTGAGGAAACTGTTATAACACATCGGTCCGGATCAGTGGTCAGCACAAGGTCCAGACAATTGGCGGTATGATCGGCTACATCAGGCACCCTATTCGCTTGTCTTACCAACTGGGAAATCCAGTCTTGGTGGCAGGCGTTGAAGTCCCCCAGAGCGACGAAATGCGCGTCAGGCCGCCGGCGCAGCGCATTGTCATCAGCCTCACTGAGGTGGTCAAACAGTACAGTTGTCTCCTGGTCACCTCTTTGCGATCGGTAAACACATGTGTAGATAATTTTGTCCATACTAGTTACCACCAAGAGCCATAGGGACGAGAAGTTAAGGTCTTCAAGGTGACGGAGACGATGTCAATAGATATAATTGCGGACATACACACAGGCATGTTGCAGGAAATGATGCTCCAGTGAATATCCCGGGTAGTCGAGGTATGCCGCATCTGACGGACATCTAATATGGGTCTCCTTCAAGAAAAGCAGCCTCTAAGATTTGAGTGCAGACCTCGAATATTACAGAGGTGAACGAGAGAACGTGCTTCCGCTGTACACACCCTTTTTTCTTTATAATTATGATTTTCATTATTAGGTATTAAAAACAAAAACTGACTGAATAGGACAGAATACCTACAGCAGTTGAGCGAGGTGATGCAATGCTAAACCCAACCACACGACCAGCGATGCTGCCTGCCAGAGCCTGGGGGTACGCAATCGCCATCAGGTTCTCTCCTCCGGTCGCCAATCTGCACGATGGGGCCACCCTGGGATTTTTCGCAATTGGCGGGGTAGCCTTTCGTGTGTGGCTACCCAACTACCTGTGGCCGGCCAGCGGAACACCTTACTTCGGATCCCGTTACCCTCGACGACCAAACCCCCGACTCAACACAACTGCACACATCGCAACACAACTGCTCAGACCCGTCCTCTACGACGACGAATCACTTGGCGGCAAAACTTGGTTTGGTGGGTAGTGACTTCTAAGTCGCTAGGCGATGTTATTGTACTGCTCGTTTAACACTACCCAGGGGACACGTGTAGGGTGGTCATAATAATTCAAGTAGATCCTACGGACGCAAACAGTTCACCGCCAAAAACCATTTCCTAGTTTCCATCCATCTTTTCCAATTTTTACTTACTCTTTTCTACTTGGTGCGTACAGTAAAACTCATGTCAATTCTTTACCATTCTTTTTTTTTTTAAAGTTGCCCCACACTACTAGTTATAGCAGTCAATAGCTTGACCACTGTGCTAATCGTGCAAATTATCACATTATCATCATCATTGGCTGTAAGTCCTCCATGCTTAATGAATAAATAAATAAATAAATAAATTATTGACTCAAATCAATGGTAAACATTTAAACTACGTAAACAGTCCTTACAGTTACGTAGAACAGGTGCTTTTGCAGTCAAAATCCATGCTCACAGAAAAAAGCTCGGAAAGATCTTCAAGCCTTTGATCCAGCCGTCGTTCATGAATATTTGACAGTGGTTACGGATAGTCAGAAGCTTGAAAGTTCATAGTCGTACCAAAGAGTCATCATCATCGCCGCAGGAGACGTCCTGGTCGAGAGACATCATCGAACTCCCGGCCACCGTAAGCGCGGGCTTGCGGGCGGTGAGCAGTAAGCAGCTCACCGCCCGGTAAGGACCAGGCCTGAATCCACGGCGCCTTGTGTTTCACGCGCGCCTTAAAGAGATGAAGCAAGTGAAGGAACACGGGTAGGTTTTAGTCAGTAAAAGTCTGACACACCCTTCCGCTCCGCCCAGAGCGGGAGAGGTCATTTAATGATTTCCCATCCTAAACAAAAAAAGGGTTATCATCTTCTACGTGGAGATAGACGCAGTCGCTCCCTGGATAATATCGGTTTTCAGGTGCATCCAGTTAGACGGGAAGCTGATCTCAACATAGTCGGGAAGTTTGGCAGAATGATTAATAAAAATAATAACAATTGTATCAAACTCTATAATTAACTAAAATTTAAGAGTATTAAAAAATTGATTCTCGTGATTTGTAAGATTCAAATGTGTCCTCCGCTTCGGATATGACATTAAATATTTTTCTTTTAACAGTATACTGTAACCATGTTGGGAACTGCTTGGTTGTCTCACACATGCTGTCAAAGAATGAATTTAAGGGATGTTTGGTTTGCTCGCCATATCGACAATTGCTTCTATCACCCATATCAATCATTATTTCACCAATTTCGTTATCAATTTTTCTTTTTTTGAACATGTGTTCAGATTGTAAGGATGTGTCCACTTTGTTTGTTTGAGATTCTGATGTGAAATTCAGTGAGTCAGTATTTGAAGTAGATGGTTGAACTTCCAAAAAACTGTCTGAAGGTAACGGTGATGAGTCCTTGCTATCGTCACTGGACATTCTAAGTCTTCGTCTTCTTTTCCTAGTTTTCATGAAGGGGAGTAGAAAATCCATTATCTCGGCATACTTCCACTTATTATTGATAATCATGTCCTGTCCATTGGCCACTGCTCTGGCTCTTTTTAAAGAATCTCTGTGACTATCCCGCAGTTTCTTCCACTCAGCTTTTGCAGCTTTAACTGAAAATCATAAGACCAAGAAATTATTATAATGTTCCTTTTTTTGTTATTTTTTCATTTCTATTTTATGTTTCTAATTGACATTTGACTTTACTAGTCTGTATTTATTTGATGTACAAAACTATTAATCAGGAAGCCTAATTTTTTATTATATACGGGACTACACTACACAGTAGTTTAAATTACGAAAGTGATCCATATTTACAGTAGTACTTATATGTAAAAAATATTTTATTTAATTTCAAAAAATCTAATCAAAATCAAAGCATTTATTTCAAATAAACCAGTTACAGGCACTTTTGAATTCTCAGAAGGTCGGCCAGTCAGTAAGATGAAGCTAGTCGCCCATTCCAAAGAGTAGGTACCTATGGAGAAGAACGGGCAAGAAACTCCATGGACACTATTTTAAATTATCAAGCTATTGTATTGATACAAATATTTGATTACATCATTCATGTTGAAATCAACCGTGTGAGAAAGATGCAGAAATATATTGTACGCTGAGAGCGTCCATTATGGAAAACATAAAAAACATCTACAATTCAGAAATTAAAATACGCCGTGGCAGCTAAGAGATGACCATTCCCCTCTGACGGCGTCCGTTCACGAACATGATATATGGATCAGCATCATTCAGGTCAACCATATTGAAGAAAACCGAATGACCCAACACACACGCCACGACCAGCGAGACAATTGAGTGATGACATACTCTCAGCAGCCAGAGCACAATCAAGTCAATAAAAAAGACTAACCGAACAAATAGATGCTTTACAGCAAGAACATTGTGCTCACACGTATGCCATGCATTTATACAATACTAAGAAATTGAATCTACTCAATAGTAGACCGGGCCTGCCGGTGAGTGTCAGTGGCGCTGCTGATGGCTCACAGATTGCTGAGCTATTTAGGGAGCATTTCACTGTTTAGTCGCCGTTGGGACCATCACAGTTTACAAATAGTGCCGGTTGTAGTGGTCAGGAGTCCAGTATCCGGTTTACGGCAAAGGAGGTTAGACAAGTTATTATGTCTATGTCGAGGGGCAAGTCTCCAGGCCACGACCACTTAAGTATTGAGCATCTTAAGCACGCTGGTCATCATTTGCCCAGAGTTTTGGCGATGTTCTACTCCTTGTGTATAGGACATTCGTATCTGCCTGAGCGGATGATGAAAACTGTGGTGGTGCCAATTATTAAGAATAAGACTGGTGATGTTAGTGATAGAAATAACTATAGACCCATTTCCTTGGCCACTGTTATTTCAAAGGTGCTTGACGGTTTGCTTAATACTCAGTTGGATAAATACTTGAAGTTACATGAAAATCAGTTTGGTTTTAAGACTGGTCTCTCTACAGAAACAGCTATATTGAGTTTAAAGCAAACTGTCAAGTACTACACAGATAGAAATACACCTGTTTTTGCTTGTTTCCTCGACCTATCGAGGGCGTTTGACCTCGTTTGCTATGACTTGCTATGGCAAAAACTGGAGCAAGCATCAGTGCCAGATGAACTGACCCGTATCTTTAAATACTGGTACAACAATCAGGTCAACGTTGTTCGATGGGCGGGGGCTTACTCAAACCCGTACAGGTTACAATGTGGCGTGAGACAGGGAGGGCTAACTTCTCCTGGGCTCTTCAATCTGTATATTAATGCGCTAATAGAGGGGCTCAGCAGCACGCATGTTGGTTGCCATATTGGGGGTGTGTGCCTTAACAATATCAGTTATGCTGATGACATGGTGCTGCTGAGCGCCTCCGTCTGTGGGGTGTCGAAGTTAATCGGCATGTGTGAAAGATATGCTGAAGAACATGGTTTGTTGTATAACACGAAGAAGAGCGAATGCATGGTCTTTCAGGCAAGGAGGTGTCCAGATTACTTCCCCACAATTAAGCTCAACGGATGCCCACTTAAGAATGTTGATACATTTAAATATCTTGGACATTTATTAACCTCTGACTTGAAAGACGATGCCGACATTGAAAGGGAACGTAGGGCGCTGTCTGTTCGTGCGAATATGATAGCACGCAGATTTGCTCGGTGTTCAAGTGGCGTCAAAATAGCCCTATTCAGGGCATTCTGTACGTCCTTCTACACTGGCAGTCTGTGGGTAGATTACACGCAGAAACAGTACAGTGCTCTACGTGTCCAGTACAACAACGCGTTCAGAGTACTCTTGGGGTTGCCTCGCTTCTGTAGCGCCTCGGGGATGTTTGCGGAGGCGCGTGTGGATTGTTTCCACACAATCATGCGCAAGCGGTGCACATCCTTGGAGCATAGGGTGCGGATCAGCCGCAACAGTATCCTGAGGGCTTTTGCTGAACGGCTCGACTGCCACTACCTCAACCACTGTCGCATGACTCACGTGTAGAAAGATGTTAAGTTTTTATTTTAATATTAGAATTCGATTTTTTGACATGATCTATTATTTTAATTCTATTTGATTACTGTTGGTTACTAACATTAGCTATAAGTACTAAATTGTTACTAACAAAACTATGGACTTTGTGGTCTGAAATAAATGACTTATATATAATGCTAAGATAGTTTTGTCCAAGGTTTAGCAGCTCCAACAGTATTCCCGAATACTAAGTTTAGCACCTGTGTAGCTGTACCAGTGCCGAACACCCGTGTCAGCGAAGCAATTCCGTAACGTACAATATGCTTGGCTAAATAGTGTATAATACTGGCTTTGAGTAAAAACATAAACAATTACAAATTAAAACTACAAGAGGAAAAATCAAAGAACAATCAGTGTATAAAAATCGGACGCAGCTCAAGCCCAAGCCAATAGCTCGTTTCTGCAAAACAAATATTGTTTGAATGTCAGCGGCATTTTCCCACATCAGAATGCCGTACGACATTACGCTATGGAAATAGCCAAAGTAGGTACACTAAACGGGTCGTCTCAATATTAGTCAAATTACGAATTGTTCTAATTGACCACTGCTGGACATAGGCCTCCCCCAAGGTTCTCCATGACGAACGGTCCTGCGCCTCCCGCATCCAGCGGTTTCCCGCGACCTTCACCAGGTCGTCGGTCTACCTTGTCGGGGGCCTAACCACGCTACGTCTTCCGGTGCGTGGTCGCCACTTGAGAACCCGTCGGCCCCATCGGGCAACGGTCCTACGGGCAATGTGTTCAGCCCATTGCCACTTCAGTATTGCAATTCT
Organism: Sesamia inferens; assembly: GCA_037179545.1. NCBI lineage: Eukaryota > Metazoa > Arthropoda > Insecta > Lepidoptera > Noctuidae > Sesamia > Sesamia inferens. The sequence continues at coordinate 31,565,540 of CM073927.1, forward strand.
TCGGGCTATGTCGGTTACTCTCGTTCTTCTGCGGATCTCCTCATTCCTGATTCGATCGCGCAGTGAAACCCCAAGCATAGCCCTCTCCATTGCCCTTTGAGCGACTTTGAGCCTTCTTATAAGGCCCATTGTTAGCGACCACGTCTCAATTCCATAAGTCATCACTGGCAACACACACTGGTCGAAGACTTTTGTCTTGAGACACTGCGGTATTTCGGACGAGAAGATTCTACGTAGCTTCCACGAAAGCAGCCCAGCCGAGTTGGATTCGACGATTGACCTCTTTCTCGAAGTTGGACCTTCCTAACTGGATAGTTTGTCCCAGGTACATGTAGCTGTCAACAACTTCGAGAACAGAGTCTCCAATCTTTATAGGAGTCGGTACAACATGGGCATGACTTTCGTCTTATCCATGTTCATTTTAAGACCGACTCGCTTGGAGGCCCTACTGAGGTCTTCGAGCATTGTACTCAGGTTCTCCGCGGTCTCAGCCATGACTACAATATCATCAGCAAACCGAAGGTGTGTCATGTACTCGCCATTGATGTTGATGCCCAGTCCTTTCCAGTCCAGAACCTTGAAGACATCCTCCAATGCAGCGGTGAATAATTTCGGGGAGATAACATCTCCCTGTCTGACACCACGCTGCAGAGGTATTGGTTTCGAGGTCTGGTCTTGTATTCGGACTGACATGGTGGCGTTTTCGTACAAACCCTTCAGCGCTTCAATATACCGATAGTCTACTTGGCACCGTTAGAGAGACTGCAGTACAGCCCAGGTCTCGATCGAATCAAAGGCTTTTTCGTAGTCCACAAACGCCAAGCAAAGGGCTATACTCCTCGGCCTTCTGTATAACCTGCCGCAGCGTATGTATGTGGTCTACTGTGCTGAAGCCCTTTCGGAAACCGGCTTGTTCGGGCAGCTGTAAGTCGTCAAACCTGCAGGCGAGACGATTCGTGAGGACTCTTGAAAACAACTTATAGACATGACTCAGAAGTGAGATGGGTCGGTAGTTTTTCAAATGGGTGTTGTCATCCTTTTTGAAATTTTGAAAAAGAGTACCACCACACTTCTGTGCCATGCCTGTGGTGTTTTTCCCTTAACTATGACGGAATTAAATAACTTCTGAAGGGCCCTAAGGATCGGTTCACCACCCGCCTTCAGTAGCTCTGCCGTTATTCCGTCATCGCCCGGCGCCTTGTTGTTTTTAATCTGTTTCAGAGCCAATCGAATCTCCTGCAGGCTGACGTCCAGGATATCTTCAGTGTAGTGTCGGGTTAATCTTGCTCTAGGGTCTTCAGCAAGATTTAATCCGGGTCTTGTCGTCGAAGTGCTGTCCATAGAAATTCTCGACTTCCCTCAAAAGCTCGGGCCCGGACGTTATGATCTTGCCGTCGTCAGTCTTCAGCTTGCTTAGCCGGCTATGCCCAATAGTCAGATCTCTAGCGAAAACTTTAGAGCCTTTGTTTCGCTCTATAGCCTCCGTTATACGCTCGGAATTATACCGACACAGGTCGCGCTTCAGAGACTTTGAGATCTGCTTATTGAGCTGCCGGTATCTGCAAGCATCACTTGACGAACGCAAAATCATCTCACGTCTGTCCTCCATGAGCTCGAGAGTGTAGTCCAAGAGCTTTTTAGTTGTATTTGTACGGCGGGTCTTAAAATACTTAGTCCCGACCGTACGAACAGCTTCTACAAACCCGTCATTGTATTCGTCCACGTCGCCACTTAGGCATTCGAAGCGATTTTGGAGCTCGAGCTGGAAACCTTCGGAGTTGTGGATCTGGATGGGTGCTGGCCGGAGCGTGGACTTCATCAGGCGAGATCTTTCGGACACTATGTTCAGATTCAATGTGCCTCTGACCATACGGTGATCGCTGCCGCATTTGAGCGAGTTGATCACTGAGACATCATTGAATATGTGCCTTTTTGTCGTCAAAATGAAGTCTATCTCATTCTTAGGTTTTTATTACATGATGTAAAATTAGATAAAATTAAAGTTAGATACATTGGTGCCTGATTAAATAAAACTAAAAACTAAGTCGGGAAATGTCGTGGTGGCCTAGTGGTTAAAACACCAGTGCGCAGGTTCGATTCCAGGTCAGGCAAGTACCAATGTAACTTTTCTAAAGTTATATGTACTTTCTAAGTATATTTTGGACACCAATGACTGAAGGTGAAGGAAAACATCTTGAAGAAACCTGGACCTTAAGTCTGAAATCGCCAACCCGCATTGAGCAAGCGTGGTGATTACGCTCAATCCGTCTCTGTATGAGAGGAGACCTGTGCCCAGCAGTGGGACGATAAAAGGTTGATAATGATGATGAATGAAAAACTAAGTTCTGCTGCATACGTAGTTAGAACAATTCGTAATTTGACTGATATTGAGACAGCCCGTTTAGTGTACTTTGGCTATTTCCATAGCGTTCCATTCTGTTATGGAGAAATGCCGCTGATATTCAAACAATATTTGTTTTGCAGAAACGAGCTTTTCGTGCAATTTATAAATTAAGTCCGAGACACTCTCAGAGAAAAATTTAAAGAGATTAATGTACTGACCAAGTGACCATGCCGTCTCAATATATTTATGAAAATCTTTTGTATGCTCATAAAAATATAACATTGTTTAAAAAATACAGTGATGTCCATAATATAAATACTAGGAACAAGCACAAATTTATTGTACCTACAACAAGGCTCAAGAAAATAGGTGGCTCTTTTAGATGCCAATGTATACATGTTTACAATGGACTTCCAGAGGTGGTTCAAGATCTGAGCCTGAATAAATTCAAATCCTTCATTAACGGGTATAGTAGCCTCAATGACCTTGTGCATGTGGGCGGAGCTAAACGCCGTACTCCCGAATTCGTAAAATGCGCGCGGTGGCGCGCTAAACTAAAACGACAATCAAAGAATATCCAGAGATGCAGACAAGCCGCACGTAGGTCGCGATTTGTGCCTACGATTTCAGACGGGGGTATGGATGCAAGACGATAAATGTATATTTTGCATTGATCAATGGTAATATCGTACTATAATATATTTTTAGTATTCTTGATCAATGTTTAAATAAAATCAAGGAGTGCTCGTTACACAGTTTAATGGCCGATCGCAGACTGACAGACATTTGTAAAACAAGTACCCACACATTATAATATATCATAACATTAACATAAAAATTAATGGTAGATGGTAATATCTATCGATTCAACATATTTGAATTTTTTTTTTTCACTACGTTTCAGTATATGAGTATCATGTCTTTGCAGTGTCCTTGAATTAATTACTAATGCGAATAACATAAACGAGTTCATCGCGTTAACGTAAAACAAACGCGCACTAGGCACTTTGTGATATTTTTATTAAAAAAAAAACGTTGAACCACACTAGAAATTACTTTTATCGTGGGTGCATTTTTAAACATATAAATTCACAGACACAAACAGCCAGACCCGGAACAACTACTTGTAGGACATGTTCTGAATATTTGTTCCGCGCGGGAATCGAACCCGCGACACGCAGCGCAGCAGTCAATAGCTTAACCGCTGCGCTAACCGTGCTTTATATAGATGTCTTGAGATTACAAAGCGCGTAGTTTCGGCCGTTTTCCATAAAGAGATAGTACCCTATTTATACTGTGTCAGTGACGTCGGATTGAATGTACTTCGTCGTAATGAGGTTTCAAATAAAACACGAGTTATTTTAAAATCTGTAAATTTTAATTCTTCGATCCAATAAATAACATGCGAGATTATAGGCATATCTAAAGCTGCAGAAATTTCTTGCAGTTGAGAATGGCCACAGTCTATTTCTATTGTTCCTACAACTGCACAGCTGATATTGATTTCTGTAGGATGTGCAAAATGTTTCCATACACATACGGCATTTAAAAATAAATAGGGAATGTAGTCCCACTTGTCGTTCTCCAACAATATCCACAGATCCTAAACCACAGTCTATAATTCTCCGTGCTTGGCAATTTTCTTTAGTTCTGAATAAAAGTAAGCAATATTAATTATGCGTCGCCCTTCGATGAAACAAGCTTGAGATTTGTTGAGGTTTTGGTGATATTTTGAGCTAATAATAGATATAACATACATTTTAATTAACCCTGGCAACACTGTTAGAGATTTTTGTCAAGGAATGAAGAATTTATCAAGAAAAATTAATTAAGAATTAACAAAAAATTAATTTTACAGGTATATGATATATTTGTAAACTAAAAATATAGGTTGTAGGACATGCAGGCATAATTTTACCTGAATGATGATGATGGAACTTGCGTCGTTTTTTTTGTGCACATAGAGATATATAATATTATCATTTTCTTGACGACATTCTGTATGGATGTCTGACCTAGAATCAACTGCGTTAGTGTTCGACCTAAAAAGCAAATTAAACTTTTAAGTTCTGTCGATTGGTTTCTTTCTCTTCTTTTCTGTAAGTCGAAAAATGTTATTACAATATTATTTGTGAAAAACAGAAAATATATATATATATATCCTACAGTATGTTAAGAAAACCCTGTCGGACCCGTGAAGGTGTTGTTAGGTATCGATAACTGATTCTACTAATGCATACAAAACCAGGCTAACTTAAAAAAAAATCCCCCTAAAAAAATAAATATTATTTCGCAAAAAGAGGTAACTTAATAAATATGCGTTAAGCACCCTTCCGCGGGCGGCGGGCGGCAGGGCACGCGGCACGTGGTCGCATCGCTGTCGCTATTCGCTCATAATAATACCGGTGTTGTCACTTTTTTAAAAATTACCAAATTTCGGGAAAGTTATTTCAAAATTCATTTGTATTGGTACTATGATGATTACGTAAAATTTTATATCATATTTGGTCATGTGTTTACTTAACCTTTATTATCCTTACGGGTCGGACAGGGTTTTCTTAACATACTGTATATATACGGACAAATCACACAGATTGAGCTAGCCCCAAAGTAAGTTCGAGACTTGTGTTATGGGATACTAACTCAACGATACTATATTTATAATAGATACATATATAGATAAACATCCAAGACCCAGGCCAATCAGGAAAAGATCGTTTTCCATCATGACCTGGCCGGGAATCGAACCCGCGGCCTCCACGTCGCAGGCAGGCGTGTTGACCGCTGCGCCACGGAGGACGTCAAAAAATTTTACTGATAACTGTGACATTCCAAGCCCGCCAGCCCGCGTCCATCGGCTTCGGCTACTTTAAACAATTACATATAGAAATAAAATATTTACAGGAAGAATCATTTAAAATAATCCAAGTAAGAGTTTTTATTACACATTTTTGCTAATATTGCAAAAACTAAAAGTCCTATCAACTCAAAACTTTTTGTAAAACTGTTTTTACACCAAAACCTTTAATTGAGTCCTAATTTTTGGTTTATATCACCATAAACAAAAAATCACATTTTCAAGTTACGTAAATTTCTAATAAGATTTTTATTTTTAAATCTCCTTACAAACCTATAAATTATAATTTAAGTGCGAGTGTTTACTTACCTGAATAGAGTTTTCTATATTATCAGCGGATGTAGTTAGTCGGATTATTGCCTTTCAAGTCTAAAGATTTCTTTCTAGATTTCCTGGAACAATTCGTAATTGTTTAACTTCAATTGTAAAAGAAAAATGGTTACAAAAGCTAATAGTAATTATAAAGAAAAATAGAGTAATATGTAGGTATAAATACAAGAGTATAGGTAGATAGATACTTACGCCACCAGACGCATCTTCAATTCTCATTTGCGAGCTAATCTATGAACGTACACTGACACGATTCGCTCGTAAATATTTGCACTCACACAGACAACCACGCGTAGTCGGCGATAGCCGGAGCAGAGCAGCAAGCGACACAACCCTCCCGTCTGAATGTTAACGCACGACTGCCGCCCGCGCCCGCGCAGAGCACCTCTAAACCTATGTTTCAAAATAAGGATATTTTCTTGGCAAATGTTGATGGATTTAAATACGCTCTGGCATATCTGTAGTACTTCTAACCACGAATTTTTCAGTGTAAAAATATTTCCACACATCAATGTCGTTTAGAAGTAATAACGAATATTAGCCAAAAATAGCGTTTTGGTAAATATTTTTTTAAGGCAAAAGGCAAAATCTTACGAAAAAATCATCTTTAGTAAATGTTGTACATGAATCAATAGACAAGATATATTTTTTTCAAATCTCAAAACCAAGCCGTTAATTAGAAATTAGCTTCCTAAAGTGACCATTTTACGCTACTAAATGAGAGTAAGGCCCTTAAACGTAAGTTGTGAACTAAACTTAGTATTCGGGAATACTGTTGGAGCTGAGCCTTGGACAAAACTATCTTTGCATTGTGTAGATTCAATTTCTTAGTATTGTATAATTGCATACTTGCTGTAAAGCATCTATTTGTTGGGTTAGTCTTTTTTGTTGTTGTTTTTTTTTGTTTTCCATAATGGACTCTCTTAGCGTACAATGTATTTCTGCATCGTCCTCACACGGTTGATTTCAGAATGAATGATGTAATTAAATATTTGTAACAATAGCGTGATAATTTAAAAGTGTCCATGGAGTTTCTTGCCCGTTCTTCTCCATAGTTAGGTACCTACTCTTTGGAATGGGCGATTAGCTTCACTTTACTGACTGACTGACCTTCTGACAATTCAAAAGTGCCTGTAACTGGTTTATTTGAAATAAGTACTTTGATTTGATTTATCATTTTAACATTTAGCAGTAGATTTGGAATACGTCTTACACCCACCAGTATTCACCTCTTAAGTAACCAACAAAGTTTTCACTGTAACAGTATACAACTGTTAAGTGTTAATATTTAAATTTTTAGTAGTAACACACCTACCGCCAAGCTCCATAAAGAATAGAGGCAAACAAACCAATTTAGGGTTATCACAACTCACGTTTTACAAATCTCCTGTTATTTAGATGATCATCGACTTTTACATGATAACCATTTATTAACAATTCCTTTTGCAGCATATTTCAATAGAATCACTAAAATAACTTGCATAATAACTTGGTATTTCGAAAAACCATTAAAGAGTCGTCATTAATTTTACGAGATAGCCCTACAAAAAAAGTAAGATGGATGAAATCCAGGTCTTAAACACATTTTGTGGAATTCAACCAATGAATAAAGTTGAGGCATTTGACAATACAATTTTGCGTATTTTAATTACTTTCAAATCAACTGCATAATGCATGCATTGTACCTAATACTTTCAAATATGGAATATGTAAGTAAAATATAAATGTATCAAAAAATTTAACTATTTGGAAATTAGCTTACATGTGTGTCATATTTCATTCAAATCATAAATAAACTGTTTACGTTAGTAGGAAGTAGGTGAATGTGGTAGGATGATTTTCATAAAAGTAAATATAACTTTTATGAAAATCATCTATGTAGAAAAGGTTGTTAACATCTGTCTTTTAGGTGTCAACTACTTGTTGCCTAGCAACGGTTTGTTTACCTCTATTCTTTATCGAATTTGGCTCAAATATAGGTTGCAAATTAAGGTTGTATTACAAGGGAGAACACCTAATGACAAAGAGTTTTACAAGAGTGTATAGGAAATGAATTATTTACTTGATACCAAAACTAATATTGGTGTTTGGGTCATTCCATGTAACGGGTGTTACAGGTTACACTTCTACTTGAGAATTAATTAATGATGCAATAAGATAACAATTAAATTTTATAGGCTTAACACCTTCCAACTAGGACTATTTACTGGTATCTGTAATAAATTTGACAGTTACAAACAGCAGTAAAGAAATTAAAGGCAAGATATGTGCGTAACGGGCGTTACACGGTTTTGTCTAAGCTTTCGGACTTAACCGAAATGAAAGCAAAACTGCGAATTTCTTTACTTTACGTTAGTAAAAAAATTGGAAGTACGTAGCTAAATAAATTCTTAAGTTCGTAATAATCCACTTGTATTAAAAAATATAATGTTATTTTTATCGAAATTTAAAACTATAAAGGGTGCTACAGCTGAACGTAACGAGTGTTACGAGTACGAAATCAAAACAATATTTGTACCAATAAAGGTATTTTAATAACAATAGCAGTGAATTAATCATATCTACTGCTAATTTACATTAACATTTTTGGGATAATAATATCTGCTCCTTCGCTTGGAGAACTTTGGCATATCCCTGCGTCCCTGTACTCTTTTTTCTTTTTGCTTTCAGAGAGAGTAATCATTACAGTAAAGTAAAACATTACAATATTTTTTTCTCTGAATACCCTAACGCGTGCTCTAGTTTTTTGTCTGGTTGAAACTTTTTAATTTGGATCTTTTACAATTTTTTCTTTATAATTTTTTCTTCACATTCTGTCCCTCTCTCTTTCTTTTTGTACGGTGTTCTGCTTGTTTTACAGATTTTTTTTTTTTCAGGCTTTGTCCATATTTCTTCATTCTAGTTTTCGCTGAAGACAAAATCAATCTAAAAGAAAAGCTAGCACAACCTAAGCAAAGTACACCATACTGCATTAGGCATCAGGCATAATTATTATTTTGGGGCCTACCAATGAATGGTCAGTGTCAGAGACCTGCCGAGTTATCAAAGGCTGTCTGAAAACGGCTAATTATAATTTATAAGCGTCTTTTCTTAATAAAATAAAAAGAAAAACATGCAACTTAAAATTAGTTTAGTTTGTGAACAAGGGATTTGGGGCTAGTGAATGAGTCAAACGCCTGAGGCATTAGAGGTTACTATTTACCAACAAGATAAGAAGTAAGAATAAAATACAAATATTTTATTCAAGCCAGCAAAATGAAAATGTTTTCAACTGTTGATAACAACATTTTTTATTAATGAAAGACATCAAAAAGTGTCATTATAATATATGGAGGACCCCTAAACGTTAAAACCTTAAAAAAACACAAAACTAGCACCATTATGTTTTTATTAGTTCTTATCAAGGCATGTCAAAATTTGGTAACACCCGTTACGTAACGGGTGTTACTCACCATTACCCACCAAAATTTCACAAACAAAAAGGCCAATCTTCATATAATTAGCAAATATAAGTAGTTATCAATCATATCCTTACTTTCTTAAAAGCATTTTATAATGCGTGCAATAACTTAATCGCTAAACAAACAAATGCACTTTTTTTGTAATGGGTGTTACAGACAGAATTTTTTTTTACACATGGAGTGACTATACCAGCCTCATGGGGAACCTCCAATACTAATAGAAATCATCTTTGTTCATTATCTCTCTCCACAAAAGAAATACGGCCATTGCTCAATGCTATGTTCTGCAAACCATCCCACAGCGGCACCCCAGCCAAAAACCCTAGATCTAATTCTAAATGCACAGACAAGAAGTTTCCTACAGAAGCCGACACTGCCAAACCAGGGCACCAGCGTAGGTGAGTCTTGGATTGTCCTATACCAAATCGCTTTTGTCTCCGAGCACTTGTCAAAATATTTTTTCCATTTCCCTATGCTATACTCTCTAATGGTAGTTAATAGCAGCATAATTAAAAAGTTAAATAAATGGAAAGAATTATTAAAGTTACGAAATGTTATTACATGCATCAGCTGTTGAAAACTTCTTTTTTCGAATGGCGGGAAGTGTAATGCCAATCTAACAATAGTTTTCTTTTTTCAGTGTATCCAATTTTGATTAAATTTATCAACCATCAATTGTTTATAGTAACCTAACTTAAATATGTTAAAAAATTTAAAAATTAAATACTAATCGAAAAATTTATGATATTTTATTAAAATATGGGATTTTAAGATTATCCTAAGACACATTTTAATTTAAAAACAGTAATTTTTAGACATGGTAGGTTTTGTAAAGGGTTCAGAAAAAGTATAGTTAAAACAAAAATATTCAGTGTAACTTACCATCAGGTATGTCTTTGCATTTTAATTCAGCTACAATTCTTTTCCAAGACGCATCTTTTTTTCTTATGTCGCGATAATCCCTGCATCCTGTATCCCATAAACAAGGTACCTGTCGGATCAAGTCGATAAACTCCTCCATGACAAGGAATGAACTGGAATACTATTGCCACACGCTTTAAGGCTGCCTGTCTACCGGAGCGGAGGGAGGCAGCGGAGCAGAGCGACGCACGGTTTTTATTTTGAACCTGTGTTATGCCACTACAGGGCAGTTTCCTATTTCCACTTTTCTCGGTACCGCGATTGTAGGCCAATTTTATGCATGTCTTCACTTTTCATAAAGAAAATTCTTACTTTACACTTATACTTTACGTAAGAATTTTTGTTGTCATGAATGGTACATCAACATACATAATTTATTTTAATAATGAATTAGTACACGATATTAAAGGGACTAGGGAGACGTTCTTTGTTTCTTTTATTTTTGTTGCTTTACAGCTGGTACAAAACAATAACAAACAATTAGCCTCGCTGAGCTGCCGAAGATTGACAAATGACAGAATAACAATTAACATTTTTTTTTGGTTCACTTCTTCCGTTCAGAGGAACGGAAAAGGCAAAGGCATAGTACGCCATACAGCCTAGTCTTAAGTATTTTTTCTTCAGTAAGTTTGTATTCTAACTTAACTTAAATCTAAACCAACTTCTTTCGATTCCCGCGGGAGGCCGATTAGGAAGGGTTTAGCGTAAAGACATGATGTGGCCATTATGCTACAATATTTCACTGTTCTTTATAAATTATTCACTGAATGCACTTTTTACTACATAAATCACGCGTTTTTATTTAGTAAATGACACTATAAATAATTTAAAAGTCCAATGAAAAATGAGCGTGGCACTCATCTTGGCATTCCCACAAAAAAAAAAAGAAAAAAATTGGCAGCGATATTTTTTTTTTGGTTCTCTTCTTTCCGTACCAAAGACATAGTACGCCATACAGTCTAGACTTCAGTAACTATTTTCTTTAGTAAGTTTATATCCTAACTTATTCTAATTTACCCTAAACTTATCCTAACTTAATCTAATCTAACTCCTTTCTATTCTCGCGTGAGGCCGATTAGGAGGGGTTTAGCGTAAAGACATGATGTGGCCACTATGCTACAATATTTCACTGTTCTTTATGAATTATTCACTGAATGCACTTTTTACTACATAAATCACGCGTTTTTATTTAGTAAACGACACTATAAATAATTTAAAAGTCCAATGAAAAATGAGCGTGGCACTCATCTTGGCTTTCCCGCCAAACTCCTGGCATCCCCGAGGGGCATGTGGGACTCCCTGGGAGATAGCCTCCCGGTATACCCACTAGAAACCCCAGCGGCACACCAACGTCGCCTTAGTGGCGGGATCGTAGGAGTCCGGCAGAGCCTGCGCTACCAATCCCCCGCCAGCGATGACCGCCTAAAAGGCGGGCTCTCATTGGTCCCTCCATAGGGAGGGGCCGGGCTGGGTGCGCCTTCTTGTACAAGAAGACACAGCCAAGGGTTTTAGTGAGGTAGCCTTCCTCTTAGCCCCACTCGCTTGCACGCATATAAGCGGGGCCCCCAGCTCCTCTCAGTGAGGAGCCCGGGTGGTTGTCCGACGGTGACCCAGAGTTCGAATCGTGTCAGCTCACCTGGAGTGGTGGCTGACCCGTCGCACGCATGAGCGCAGAAGCGGTCCCCGCGTCTGGCTTTGGTCCGCGCCGGAAAACCGGTAACCCCCATATCTGGGGGCCGTTCCCCTATCCGCCACCGGGACGCGTGTGATGGCAAGCCAGAAACTGCACACGGAATCTTAACTTATCCTTTTTCTTTTTTGTTGTCGCTAGGGAAATGCTAATTACGCATCCCCGCTCGTTGAGGGACGGGAGGGGTATGTGGGACTCCCCGGGAGATAGTCTCCCGGTAAACCCACTAAAAACCCCAGCAGCATTCCGGCATCGCCTTAATGGCGGGGGACTGGGAAAACTGGCGGAGCCTTATAGCCGCGGACAACAATGTCCTCCTGCGCAATTGTCACTTGTCACGAAGAGATTGTTACCCACGCCTAGGGTGCACCGGCCCAGAGTTTTCTGTGTCCAGTGTCCAGTGTCATCCTCGGGTCTCAAAACCAGAGGAACAGCAGGCACCGAGCACTAAGAGAGGTTTTCTGCCACGCACCCCAACTTAATTTAACCTAACCTATCTCCTTTCGTTTCCCGCGTGAACCGACTAGGAGTGAGGTTTGAGGTAAAGTCATAATGCGGCCACTATGCTACAATATTTCAATGTTCTTTATAAATTACTAGCTGTACCTCGCGGTTTCACCCGCGTAGGTTTCGATATGTTGTTTTTTATATGCTCCGCTTCTATTTGTCGCAGCGTCATGTTATATAGCCTAAAGCCTTTTTGGATTAATGAGCTATCCAACGCAAAAAGATTTTTTCAAGTCGGAACCGTAGTTCCTGAGATTAGCGAGTTCAAACAAACAATCAAACAAACAAACTCTTCAGCTTTATAATAATAATAATATTCCGATCCGTTCCCTGGCCGACCCGTGAAGATATTGTTAGGTATCGATAACTGATTCTACTAATGCCTAAAAAACCTGGCTAAACTTAAAAAAAATATCCTCTAAAAATATATAACTTAAATAAAATAAATAGGTAATTTCATGGCAACACAGGCACAGGTCATGACCTCAGTTGACCTCATGCATGTAGGTATAGGTAGTTTATCCACGTTAATCGACTCACGAAAGAAACAATGATACTTAGGCAGCTCGTGAAAATATTTTTTTTTAAGTAGGAAGGTCGTCTGACTCTCCGAATGTATCATTTCATTCGTTGACCACAATGGCTGTGGAGATGTTAAGATGTTGTTCCATATTTCGTTCACTAAGAACGATACAGGCATGGCACCGTCGCACGAGATTAGCACGGATATGCACACAAATAAAAATCAAGTGGTGTCAAATCTGCGCTGGCCACAAAGTTGGTCCACCCCCACCAATCCACTGCTCGCCGAACTGATAATGGAGGTACTCACGTACAGGTCGGCAAAAATATGGCGGGGCACCGTCATGCTGAAACCACATTGACCGATAAGTAGCCACATCCAAATCGTCCAACACCTGATCACAACATAGCTAATTGCAGTTACTACCTTCCATCAGCATGTTACATTACTCTACGTTAGAAAACGACATGATCACACAATACACGAATAGTCTACATGGAAGCAATGTTTACGCGCAACTGATAATTTAAAGTAAAAATGTTTTTTTTTTTAAATACGCGGCTTGCCTTGCGGCATGCTTTGAGTAAATACAGATGTGTAAGTAATCAAAATATTAATTTTTCGATCGATACGATTTACTCGTCTATTTTTTGTATTGATTTAGTATTGTAGCTTCTCATTCGCATTCTCGATTCAACATCGCATGGAATTGTTTAGAACTTTTACAAAACTCAAATTAGCTAGGTATACTGCTGGTCTGTAAATGAAAATCATACCATAGTTTTAATTTCAGGTTCTGTCTCAATATCGATGATATTGACCGTTAAATATTTGTAAAACTTTACTAAAATTGTGTTTCATAAGGCCTTCTCGTTTCTGTTTACTAATACTTGTGTTATAATAATGTTATTAGTAATCGATAAACAAATAAAAGCACTTTTACCATTGGGTAATCTGTGTTTTTAAAACAAATCATTCAGATACAAGCTTCGATTAATAGCGATAAAAAAAAAAACGTTATAACGCATAAAATAGTGCATCTCTAATTATTTCTTTTACGTCGCCGACAATGCTCACCGCGCGGCGCCTCCAAAGAAATAAAGAATCTAACAAAAGAATGAAAGGGACCGACAGTTATACTTATACCGCCTAAAATGTTGTTGTTATTTTTTTTAAATACCAAATTTTGGGGAAGTTAAAGTGTGTAAAAAAATTGTTTCAAAATTGATTAGTATTATTCCTTTATTTCACTGTATATACATATAAATTACATTTTTAAATATTTCTATATAAACAATACATAAAAAACATTTAAAAATATAAAAAATAGTAGCCCACCGGCATCGGGAACAGGGTCCAGGCTACCGGCGGTCAGGGCTCCAGAGAGAGGAACTTCCTGACAATGCGAGCCGTGTCCAGAAGTACAGCTTTCTGAATCAAGCCTTTGATCCAGCTGCCAAACGAGAGCCTCTTGAGGTGTTGGTCGAGGCTCTTGGCTATTAAGCCATTGGCTGTCACGACTATCGGTACAATGATTGCTGAATCCACCTCCCACATGTCGACAACCTCGTGAGCCAAGTCAAGATACTTGATTTGTTTATCTTTCTCGGCTTTCACGAGGTTCTCATCATGCGGGATGTCAACAATCATTGCACGCCGCTCTGATCGATCCACCATCACTATATCAGGCTTATTGGCAACAATAGTCCTTCCTGTCTGTGATGATGGATCGATCCCAGTACAATGTGATATGGCCATTTTCGAGAACTGGGTCGGGCATATACCTGTAGTACGGCACCTCCGATTCCACAAGGTTGTATTTGAGAGCAAGTTGCTGATGAATTATCCTGGCTACAAGGTTGTGTCTATGCAAGTACTCTCCGTTAGCTAGACGAGAACACCCGGAGATAATATGCGTTATTGATTCCACCGGCCGGTGACATGCCCGACAGATGTCAACTGTGCCGTCTTTCACAATAAATCTCCGGTAATTGTTCGTCATCATAACTTCGTCCATAATTGCACATACAAAACCTTCGGTTTCCCCAAAGAGGTCACCGAATCGTAGCCAGGCCACGGACGCTTGTAAATCTACATCAGGCCCGTGTAGGGCTCTGAAAAAGCGTCCGTGAAGCTCCTTGTTCTTCCATACCTCTATGCGATCATTGGTGTCAAGCACTGCTGGTTTACGCCAGTTCTCTTTAGCCAAGGAGAGCGGAGTCAGGCCCTTGTCAACCGCGACCACATCTCGATGCATCCCCACGTCGGTTTCTAGAAAATATTCCCTGAGACTGCATACCTCGCGATTGTGGAGGGTCTTAGCGTTTAAAAAGCCACGACCTCCACATTTTCGCGGGATATACAGCCTCACAACCGATGAGCGTGTGTGATGCAATCGATTTGCAGTCAGCAGCGTACGGACCCTCCGATCCAGGGCGTCAAGTTCGGTTTGAGTCCATTTGAGTATGCCGAAAGAGTACATCAATACCGGCATGACCCAACCGTTGAAAGCGCGCACCTTGTTTCCGCCTGATAGAAGACTATTAAGTACTTTTTTCAGGCGGCCAAAGAAGCGTTCCTTCAACGATTGCTTCATGTCAGTAACATTGATGCCCAACGCTTCCGACATACCCAAATACTTATAGGTTTCGGATGCGGAGAGGGCTCTAAGGTTTATGGAACTCGTGAGTTGGGTTCCCACGGATTCCATAATCTCTCCTCGCTTTACATGCATGACCGCACATTTGTCCACACCAAATTGCATCCTAATGGAGCTACTGAAAGTTTCAGTAATTTTCAGTAGCTCCTTCAGTCGTGAATTGTTGGGAGCAAAAGTTTCAGATCATCCATGTAAAGGAGGTGCGATATAACCTGACCACCTCTCCTCAACCGATAGCCTAGACCTGAATCCTCCAATAGTGTGCTTAGAGGATTCAATGCTAAGCAAAACCAAAGCGGACTCAAACTGTCGCCCTGAAATATACCTCGCTCGATCCTTATCGGTTTGCTATTCCTCTGAATATTTCGACATCCTGGATAGCGAAGCACTGTCCTCCATTGCCCCATACACGTCATCAGGAAGGTGCGTAGAGTTGTATCCACTTTATACAACTCCAGCACCCGCATGAGCCACGTATGTGGCACTGAGTCATAGGCCTTCTTATAATCTATCCAACATGAGTGCGATGGAACAATCTGCCGGCGGCGGTGTTTCCGTCGGACTACAATTTGAGTGTCTCCAAGGCTAGAGTGAATAGGCTCTTAATAAACTAGTGCGCTTTACCATCAACGATTGCGTCACTGCTTACCATCAGGCGGGATTGCGGTCAAGCGCTGGTTTATATTTTAATAAAAAAAAAAAAAATTAAAAAAAAAGTTTCTTCAAAAAAGGGAATCCTAAAACCATGGATCACATCTGTTTTGTTACGGTGCATAAGAAATAGGGACGCGCTACAGAAGAAAGTTAAAAAAATCCCAGGAAATGAAATTCTAAAAATTACGTATCTTCGATACAGAAACTACTGTATCCGTATTCTAAAGAAAGTTAAAAGAATCTATGATAAAGAGCCACTAGAAAAAGCTAGTAAAAACCCTAAAACACTATGGGATACTATTAAACGAGTAACTAACACTACTAAAACCAAAAATACATCTGAACAATTACTTACCTTGTTACTCACACCTATTGAATCTTGTAACTCTGTAAATTCATTCTTTGTTAATATTGGCGAGAGCCTTGCGAATAATGTTCAATCCAGTACTACGCAACCTTTGACAGCCACTCTACCCACTTCTGAAATCGCTCCAAATTCGTCGTTCGTCCTTGAACCTATCTATCCTAGCGAACCTAGCTATCAACATCAGTTGATGAAGTTACAGCAGTTATTCACTCATTGTAACTGGCTGGGATGGGATATTACTGGCACCTATACTATGCCATATTTTTAACCTCTGCTTCGATACTGCAATCTTTCCCTCTTCTTTTAAAAAGGCAATCAATCACCCAGTCTACAAGGGAGGCCACGAGAACATGCCGAATAATTACCGACCTATAGCAATTCTGACTGCTTTATCCAAGATACTAGAACGTCTTATTAACAAAAGACTTGTAACCTACTTAGAACATCACAAACTAATATCAACACAACAATTTGGATTTCGCAAAAACAAGCCGACCTATGACGCGGTTCAGGAATTAACCAATAATATTGTAAAAAACCTAAACTCAAATAAAAAAGTCCTTGCAATATTCTTGGACCTTGCAAAGGCGTTCGACACCGTCCCCGTTCGTTCTCTCTTACTCAAACTTGAAAAGATGGGTGTCAGGGGATCGCAACTTGATCTCTTTCAAAGCTACCTCACAAATCACTTCCAGGTAGTGAAAATACATCAGCATTGTAGCAATGAACTCCCCATCAAGTTTGGTGTTCCACAAGGAAGCATTTTGAGTCCCACCTTCTTTCTAGTTTTTATAAATGACTTATGCAATTTAGATATATCAAATGCTAAGGTAACATCACATGCAGACGACACTGCTATTACTTTTGTCGCTAATACATGGTCTGAACTCGAGGAGAAGGCACAGAGTGGCTTTAGTGTAGCGATGTCCTGGCTTAATCTCCACACGCTTACGCTTAATACCTCCAAAACAAACTTAATTACATTCTCGGTCAGCACTACTACTCAACCAAGCCAAACAATATTAGTTAGAGCTCACACCTGTAATTCGCAAACTCAAGTGTCTTGCCAATGTACACCCATATCTGCTACGGACGAAATTAAATACCTAGGCATAATCATAGATAAGAATCTTAAATTTAAATATCATATTAACCTCCTCACTCGCAGTGTTCGTAAAATTATACAACGTGTAACATAAAGGGTATATACATACCAAGGGAATGGCATCTTTACATGATATAAAATGATATCGGAAGGTTTTCAACTCAAAATAAAATACTCAAAAAATTTATACTACATTTTCGGTTCCGTGTGTTTCTTAAATTCAAATCATAACAAACGTGCACCACACTACATACGTTAATAACTACTCGTTAAAAGTCACATTACTTGGCAAAATCACGATAAATGTCTCCAAAAATTCTGTGCGCCTAGTATGGTAGTAGCCTATCACAGGCCGTGTTTTTTCTCGTAACTTCCTAACATAAAGAGATAGGATTAAAAAAACCTTCTAATATTGATTGATATCATGTAAAGATGCCATGCCCTTGGTATGTATATACCCTTTATGTTACACGTTGTATATATATTTAAAACACTTAGAAGCATTGCTAACCCTACTATCATACGTAATGTCTATTTTGCCTTATGCCTATCTATTATTACTTATTGTATTCCATGTTGGGGTGGTGCTGGAAAAACTATCCTTAAACCATTGGAATTAGGGCCGGGCCATTCTAAAAGTGGCTACCTTCCGTCTACTAATCTATCCTACTAATCAATTATACACAAATTGCAATGTCCTCAACGTCCGGCAACACTTTATTTTACAAACAATTTTACTGCAACACCGCAAAACTCCCTATATTGAAATTACCAAACGTCGAAAAGATATAATATGCACCACACCAAAAACTCGCCTCACGTTTACTAAAAGATTTTTATTATTATTTACGTCCGTACCTATACAATGTAATTAACAAAACATGTCTAATTTATAGACTCTCCTATCAAAATTGTAAAAAGGCTCTCCGCACATTCCACCAAAATAAAACATATGACGAAACAGAAAAATATTTAATTTAAAATCTTGTGTTATGGTTTGACAAGTTTGTAACTTGTACTACACCCTTAAACATAGACACACCCTGATCAAACCCACTCACACGATTACACAGTCATGCTCGCTTTCACAGCAGTTTGCTTACGCACACTTACTCATTCATACACTTACACATTCACCATACACGACACACGCACACTCACACACATATACACACACAGACAATATCTGTTATACAAAAATAATATTTGTTAAGCATTTTACGTAAGTTTAAGTTTTTTTTTTTTCTTAAAATAAAATTGTTACTATCCAACTCGAGGGGATAGGCACTGTTACTTCTTAATACAGGCTATTTCATAGCCTAGCAAGGAGAACAGTACGTCACCCACTTGATTGTCAGAAATGTAAAACTACCCACTATGTAAAAATGTAAAATGTACTACAATCTGTTTTGTTATATTCAATAAAGATTATTATTATTATTCCGTTTATTTTTATACATATACATATTAATTTACATTTTTAAATATTTATAAAAAACATAAAAACATTTAAAAATATAAAAAATAGTGTTCCACCGATGGGGCGGGGTCCAAGCTACCGGTGGTTAGAGCTACAGAGACAGGAACCTTCTCACGATGCGGGCCGTATCGAGGAGTACCTACTGCTTTTTGAATCTGGTCCTTGATCCAACTGCCTAACGAGAGCCTCAATAGAAGTTGATCGAGGCTCTTGGCTATCAAACCATTGGCCGATACGACAATCGGTTCAATCACTGTCGAGTTCACATTCCACATGTCAACAATCTCGTGCGCTAAGTCGAGATATCTAATTTATTTCTTTCTCAGCTTTCACGAGAAATCTTTCAATCTTTCTAAATAAAATAGAAAATTCACAACCGAAAGAAAACTACGAAAATTTTGTTGCGAACAGCAGAAACAGTTTTATACGTGCCAATCGCTAGTCGTAGAGTGAACGTTGCTCTGCGCTAGTGTGCGTGTAGGCCTTATTATATACCTTCTTATCGGTGGCGGATAGCTCTTCTAACGTGTTTTGTTTTCGGTGAATATTGACTGTATCTATGTGTCCCTTGTATCAATGTACCAATCAATAGCAGTCAATAGCTTGACCACTGCGCTAACCGTGCAAATTATCACATCAAAAATCACATTAGGATCGCGGAAGTCATAGAGCCTATAAATCTCGGCCCGGAAGCACATCTGCTGACCATCGTCGATGTGCTTGGGAAATCGTTAGCGCGCCGTCTTGCACGTGAACTGTGAATTGGTGCGCTCTCTACACCGACCAATCACACGCCGCGCTGCTCCTCGATCAACGAATCAATATCGAGAACGCACGCGCCACCGCCGGGATTTCTGCAGTACAGCAAACTGTTTTCCTATTGGTTACCCCACTATTATTTAGATTTAGCTAAGTTTATTTAAGTCAGTGCACAGCTTGTAAGAGACATAATATTCGATCCAGCCGTCCTTTGCTGCTCTCTCCAGCGACGCCCCAAGCCGAGGTTCGTACCCCACAGGGGGTGCCCTTAGCGTGTAGTCGCTTTGCTTTTTAGTCGCCCTGGCTGGAGGCTTTAAATTCATTTAAGGCATCCACAGGAAAGTCCGGTTAAGTAGTCACGGCCTCTCAAGGTCAACTACGAGATGCCATATCAAAAAAAAAATGTAAGAGACATTCAAAGAGTATAATAATACTAGGGAAAAAGAGAGCCCTCTCGAGACGTTTTTAGCAAGCAATTTTGAAGCGCCATCTAGAGTTCTTAACCGAGTTATAGGTATGCTATACATACGTATACTTAGCTATATAAGTATTCATAAGCAAAGTTCCATTCCCAAAATCCCAATGACAAGTTATTATGTTTAATTTTATTGTTGTTATGCTTTGACAAACATTTGCAAAACATTACAATAAGAAAATTAAACAAAATAACTTGTTAATGGGTATCGGGTCTTGTAGAATCAAATTTTTTTACGCTAAGGCAATTAAAATGAAAAAGTGGCCATCTTGTGAATAAGGTTGCCAACCAATTAACCATACATTCTACTTTATTTTTGGTAATTCTACTTTTTTACAAATAAAGTATGCAAAAATACTTTATTTTTAACCTTTACTGTGATACGTAAAACAAAATACTCATTATGGGTACTTAACGATTTGTAATTGCTGAACGAAATGATTAAAACGGATATTGGAAATAATTTGGAATGAACAAAATATTTCTTACCTACTCTCTGTTCCTGCGATTTTAGCTTTCACTGAAAGAGTTTTTTTTTTTAATAAATCTAAAGTGGCGAGAAGATAGAGTATCAAAAAATGTAATCCAAAACGAGTTGGTTATTTATTTAAAGGAGAATGGCCAAAAAAAACCCAGGGTCGGCACAAAAGTTTTATATTTCAGATTTTAGATCTGATTTAGTAAACAAAGCTTCTGATTAGCGTCTGATTTAGTGATCATAGCTAAATTATTATTATTTATTTGCCTATAATAGTTACTTAGCTGGCACTTGAGGCAAACAATGTTTTTTTAGTAAACTTATCAATACCTAATTCACATTATTTATTATGATTATTGTATTAGGTAAGTCTGGCCATAACAATAAAATAAGCAAGTGATTAGATACTTGGATGTGAGTGAGCTAGCAAGATAGTGACGCTAGACGATGCAAGCGAGAGTTGTTGTGTAATATAATATTCTAATTATCTTATGTATCTTGTACCATTGTAAAACTTTTGTAAATAATGTTTTATTAAATACGATACTACAATACTTTTGTTATTTTAATATGTTTATATATAAGTAGTATTACAATCATTGTTAACTTTCTAGAGTCCTTTTGTACAGTAATCATATGAAATAATGACAATTTAAAAATAATATATTGTTTTCCTTGAGCTATAACTTTTAATGGCCAAAAAACATGTTAGCCACTGAATTCAGCAATGATCATAACTCAGAACAACTATACTAATTTTAATTTAAAATCTGATATATTAAATTCTTGCGTCAGGCTTGGATTTTTTTTTTTGTATGGGTCGTGGCCGTTCTCCTTTAAATGTTAATTGTCCAGCAAGCTTTGTAACCTTTAAAGATGACAAAAAACTGTTAGCATGTGCTAAAAGCACACAAAAATATGTTTTTAATGTAATAAAAACACGAATTTTAAAAATACCTTTTTCTACCTAATACTTTATTTTTTTCCAATCCAAACCACTTTATTATACGTTTTTTTGTGAAAATAGTTGGTAACCCTACTTGTGAACCATGTTAGGTTCCTATTACCAATTCACAAAATGATCTGATAAAGTTGCCAGAACAAGGATTTTTAAAAAGGAAATTTAATTGAAATTGGTAATTTAAATGACCTCCTTCTGATTATTAAAAATTTATCGTATTTTTTCATAAAAATTCAAAATATTTATTTTTCAAATTGTTTACAGAGACATCTATGATATGGTTTTAGGTCAAGAACTCTAGATGGCGCAACTTTCTTTGCTACACGTTCGTTCAAGGGAACTGTCTCCCCCGGAGACATTCCTGCAAAGCATTCCTGTTCAGACTCTTGTACATTCATGTTCACGCTCTTAGACATTCCTGTTTACATTCTGATACAGACTCTTGTACATATTAGTCTATACATTACATTCTTATACACGTCGTACACATTGTACTCTTTTACATACGTACAATAAACAACGTTCAATTCATTAATTTTAATTACGTAACACGCCCTACGCAATACGGACTCATGTCAATGGTATCATTTTAACTACGAAAACAGTCCTTTCAGTTACGTAGAACAGGCGCTGTTGCAGTCACAATGCATGCTCACAGAAAAAAGCTCGCCGCCCGGTAAGGACCAGGCCCGAATCCAAGGCGTCTTGTGTTTCACTCGCGCCTCAGAGATGTCAGCACATCGTGACGAGGTGCGTGACTCTAGCCTACAGGCAAGTGATGGAACACGGGTGGGTTTTAGTCAGTAAAAGTTTGACACATCCGTCCGCTCCGCCCAGAGCGGGAGAAGTCATTTAGGTAATGATTTCCCATCCCAAACAAAAAAAAAAACGGTCATTATCGTCTATTTCTACGTGGAGGTAAAGGCAATCGCTTCATGGAAAATACCGGTGTTCAGGTGCATCCAGTCAGACGGGCAGCTGTTCTCAACATAGTTGGGAAGTTTGGCAGAATGATTGATTAATAAAAATAATAACAATTGTATCAAATTCTATAATTAACTAAAAATTAAGAGTATCAAAAAATTGATTCTCGTGATTTGTAAGATTCAAATGTGTCCTCTGCTTCTGAAATGACATTAAATATTTTTCTCTTAACAGTATACTGTAGCCATGTTGGGAACTGCTTGGTTGTCTCACACATGCTATCAAAAAATGAATCTAAAGGATGTTTGGTTTGTTCGCCATATCGACAATTGCTTCTATCATCCATATCAATCATTATTTCACCAATTTCGTTATCAATTTTTCTTTTTCTGAACATGGGTTCAGATTGTAAGGATGTGTCCACTTTGTTTGTTTGAGATTCTGATGTGAAATTCAGTGAGTCAGTATTTGAAGTAGATGGTTGAACTTCCAAAAAACAGTCTGAAGGTAACGGTGATGACTCTTTGCTATCGTCACTGGACATTCTAAGACTTCGTCTTCTTTTCCTAGTTTTCATGAAGGGAAGAAGAAAATCCATTATCTCGGCATACTTCCACTTGATGATCATGTCCTGCCCATTGGCCACTGCTCTGGCACTTTTTAAAGAATATCTGTGACTATCCCGCAGTTTCTTCCACTCAGCTTTTGCAGCTTTAACTGAAAATCATAACACCAAGAAATTATTATGTTTCTTTTTTGTTACTTTATGTCACTTCTATTCTATGTGTCTAATTGACATTTGACTTTACTACCCAGTATTTATTTGATGTACAGACAACAGCACAGCTGTAGCACAGGTCTACAAGCTGTCAGATTTCCTTATTCGATTTTTAATTTTCTCTCTAAAGCATTAAGGCTCAAGGTTGGTTCGGAATATCTGACAGTTTGGGGTAGCTTGACCTGCTGTCGTCCGTACCAAACCATGAATCAGGAAGCCTATTTTTTTTTATAAACGGGACTAGACTACATAGTAAAGTTTAAATTAAAAAAAGTGAAGTGATCCATATTTACAGTAGTACTTATGTGTAGAAAATATTTTATTTAATTAAAGATAGATACAGTGGTGTCTGATTAAATAAAATATCATTTTAACATTTAGCACTAGATTTGTAATATGAAGTATTACACCCACGACTATTCATCGCTTAAGTAACCAATAAAGTTTTCACTGTAACAGTACACAACTGTTAATAGTTTAATTTTTTAGAAGTAATACACCTAGGTTTCAAATAAGGGTTGTATTACAAGGGAGAACACCTAATGATAAAGAGCTTTACAAGAGTATATAGGACATGAATACTACTTCATACTAAAACTAATGCTACCTACTAACATTGGTGTATACTGTTTTTTTTTCTTCTTTAACTGAGCTGATGTCAACTATTCTGCCAGTATCAAAAGTTTATTATTCTTATTCTCTTGTCAATCAATGATGCTTTTTGTAAAGACATGGTAGGTTTTGTAAAGGGTTCAGAAAAACTATAGTTAAAAAAAAAAATTCAGTGTAACTTACCATCAGGTATGTCTTTGCATTTTAATTCAGCTACAATTCTTTTCCAAGCCGCATCTTTTTTTCTTATGTTGCGATAATCCCTGCATCCTGTATCCCATAAACAAGGTACCTGTCGGATCAAGTCGATAAACTCCTCCATGTCAAGGAATGAACTGGAATACTATACCACACGCTTTTACGGCGGTTTTTATTTTGAGCCTGTGTTATGCCACTTCAGGGCAGTTTCCTATTTCCACTTTTCTCGGTACCGCGATTGCGGGCCAATTTTATGCATGTCGTCACTTTTTACAAAGAAAATTCTTACTTTATACTTATACTTTACGTAAGGTTTATTGTTGTCATGAATGGTACATCAACATACATAGTTTCTTTTAATAACGAATTAGTGCACCATAATAAAGGGGGACGGTCTTTGTTCCTTTCATTTTTATTGCTTTACAGCTTGTGCAAAACAATAGCAACAAACAATTAGCTTCGCAGCTGGGCTGCCGAAGATTAACAAATGACAGAATGACATTGACATTGGCAGTGGCAAGGAACTTACATCTGAACTGGAATGTGAACTATAGATTAAAACGCGGTCTGAGGAAGATGGCTTCATAGTTTTAATTAATTTCTTTCACTTATATTACCTGTGTATTAGGTGTGGATGCGAACTTTTTAATTTTATTATTGAATTTTAAAAATAGATGAATACATTGATGATGTACGGACGACAGCAGGCCAATCTACCCGAAACTGTACCAGATAAATAAACTATAAAAAAAAAAAAAAATAAAAAAAAAAATGGTTGCCTGTAAAGTCGGTTTTACGGGCGAAGATTTTACGTGACAACGTCTTTTTCTCGGTAGAATATTTATTGATATGAATATAATTAAATTGCACAATAGGAACAAGGAATTGAAATAAGAATTGCACAAATTTTAACTATACAAATATATTTTGTTTACTAAAACATCGGTGACTCATCGTAACGTTACCGAGCGTTACACTTTTTCATAAGTGACTCCCAGCCGCAACCTAATTTAAGACGTTGTCACGTCAAAATGGTTACTTCAACACACATGTAAATAACATCAACGATAAGTTTGGAGTCACCTTTTAAGTAAATTGTTTGCTTGTGTTAAGTGATTCCGCTCCTCCAGTTTACAATTTCTAGATTATTACATATATTATAATAATACTATACAATATTTATTAGAGATTAAATTAGTAAATAAATAAACAAAATAACGTGTATACGATTACCTCAAAAAACTTACTTAAAGAATGATATTCCGCATCCAGAGTATGACTCACCATTGCAGCCATTAATGGTACCCTTTTTCACCATCTTTTTTCTAATCGAAATTGTTGGTCTCAAACAAAATTACAAAAAATGGACTGGGACGCTTTTCTCCCTCGGACAGTGTTCTCATCAAAAAAAGTTTTATTTCCGATCGACCTTACTGCTCTCGCGATAGTCTTCATTTAAATAAGAGACTTATGCAAGTTCACATTCCAGTATAGATATAATTTCCTTGGGCAGCGGTAATCACAAGCTTTTCTTTTTTTTTTTGGTTCACTTCTTTCCGTACTTCTGAACGGAAAAGACAACGGCATAGTACGCCATACAGCTTGGACTTGAGTAAGTGTATATCCTAACTTATCCTAATTATCCTAACTTACCCTTTTTTTTTGTTTTTTTTTTTTTGATGCTGTGGAAATGCCTTTACGCACCATACCCGCCGCCATGCGACGGGCGAATACCGACTAAAACCACAGCGGCACAACGAAATCGCCTGAGTGGCGGGGTCTTGGGAAATAGCAGAGCCTGCGCTAACAATCCCCCGCTCGCGATTCCCGCCAAAATGCGGCCCCACAATGGTCCCTCCGTGGGGAGGGGGCGGACTGGGTACGTCTTCTTGTGCGAGAAGTCGCAGCAGCCAAGGGTTTTTTAGCGAGGTGTCCTTCCTCTTAGCCCCACTCGTTTGCACGGATGCAAACGGGCCCCCCAGCTCCTCTCAATGAGGAGACCGGGTTGCCCGACGGTGCCCCGGAGTTCGGGTCACGTCAGCCACCTAGAGTGGTGGCCGACGCGCCGCACATGTGACCGCCGAAGCGGTCCCCACTTCTGGTTTTGGTCCGCGCCGGTAAACCGGTAACCCCCATATCTGGGGGCCGTTCCCCTATCCGCCACCTGGGGACGCGTCCAATGGCAGGCCAGAAACTGCACACGGAATCCTAACTTATCCTTTTTTTTTGTTTGCGCTGGGAAAAATGTCAATTATGCATCCCCACCCGTCGGGGGACGGGAGGGGTATGTGGGACTCCCCGGGAGATCTCCCGGTATACCCACTAAAAACCTCAGCGGTACTCCGGCATCGCCATAGTGGCAGGGGAGTGAGAAACTTGCGGAGCCTGAGCTACCACTCCTCCGCCGGCGAAACCCGCCTAGTCAGGCGGGCCCTCATTTGCAGGGGCAGGAGGGCCTAGGGAGGGAGGGCAGTGGCTCCCACATGGTGAGCAGTGCAAAGCGGGCGCGGTCACACCCGTGCCTCACGCCCGCCGCTCACCTCAGGGAGGGAGAAAGCGGGCAAAGTCCCGCCTTCTCCTACCCCTACGCCGCCTACGGAGCGCCGGAGCGAGGGGATCCTCCTCTCGCTCCCGCTTCGCGGCCTCCTTCTGCGACATCACGACCTCGCAGGCCCCCTCGCTCCCCACCATCGCTCTGATGATGGCGGGCAGCGAGAGGTCCCCTCCTACCGCCGCGACAAGATTGCGGCGCGGCCCACGACGGGCACACCGCGAGGGTGTATTCCGCCGTGTCCTCCGCCGCACCGCAACCGTGGCACGACGGTGTTTCCTCTCGTCCTATCTGGTGCAGGTACCTGCCGAAGTAGCCGTGACCGGAGAGTACCTGCACCAGACGGAATATCCCATGCCGAAATTCCAATTATTGGAAACATAAAGAAGTCCCTTTGTTTATAAATTCTTTTCGTTGGTACCAAAATTTAGATTCTCCTATTGCTCAGTTTCCGAATCTCCCTGTTTACAATTTTAACTATGAAACCATATGTTTCAAACTCGGAATTTTCTATAAATATACATTTCTATTTTCAATGCGGCGATTGTTGAGCGCTGGCGAAATTTTGAGAGTATCTTCACGGACGCCTCTAAATTCTCAGATTCAAGCTGCACTGGTGCTGCGGTATACTACCAAAACTCAAAAATCGTTTTGAAGTTTAGATGCCCTGAACAGTCATCAGTGTTTACGGGTGAGTGCGTAGCCATACTGGAAGCTTGTTTATTTATAGAAGCCCATAACATACAGTTTGGTGTTATCTTCACGGACTCCCTTAGTTGCCTGCAAGCGTTGGAGCAAAATGCTTTCAAGAGCAAACTGCACAACCCAATCTTGCTCCAAATCAAAAAGTCCCTATTATCTTGTGCCAAGAATCTTAAAACCGTCCACTTGGTTTGGGTTCCAAGCCATTGTGGCATAAGAGGAAACGAGTGTGTCGATGCTCTTGCTAAGGACGCTATGACGTCCCTAAACGCTGACCTCAAGTATTTTAAATGCCAGGGTTATGATTTGCTGAGCCTTCCCAAAAAGAACTTGCTATCCACATGGCAGGTGCAGTGGCAAAATACAAGCAAGCTGAAAGGTGCTTTTTATCACGCAATACAGCCTAATGTTAACCCAAACCATGGTTTTAGCCATATAAAAACCTCAAAAAGGGTAATATCTTCTATTTCTCGTCTCCGTATAGGCCATTGTTGTTCCACGGTATTCCTCCACAAAATCCGGGTCGTCAGAGATATATCGCTCTGTGAATATGGGTTGGATGAAGGAACATTGGAGCATATATTTTCCAGTGCTCCAATAATAACCCAGCCCATGATCTGTATAGTCGTCTTCCTAAGTTACATATCCCTGTCCCAACTAACTTTCCATCTTTACTAACACATTCTTCCCCAAAGCTATTTGGAGCTTTGATGGATTTTATCCGTATTAATGACCTCAAATTATGATTATTTTTGTGTATTTGTCTATGTTTATATTGATTATATTTAACCATAACATATTTAAAGTTTATTTTTTGTTTATTACAGTGTACTTACTAACACTTGTATACAAGTTTCACATTAAATACAGTAAATTTATTTATTTATTTTTATTTAGTTGCCTTCGCACGTTTCTTTCTTTCTTTCTTTATTTTTTGGCTTCGCACGGTTTGTGCATTTAGCCAATGTCAAGTAATTATGAGTTATTCATGTAGAAAAAGACTGCAGCGTGACCAGTCTTACGTGTGAGGTTAGGGGCAAAGTCATGATGTGGCCACTATGCTGCGATATTTCACTGTTCTTTATAAACTATTTACTAAATGCACTTTTTACTACATAAATCACGCACTTTTATTTAGTAAACAACACTATAAATAATTTTAAAAGTCCAATGAAAAACGAGCGTGACACTCAGCTTGACTTTCCCGCCAAAAACTCGCCTTCGCACGTTTCTCATATCACATTAGACATTGGCAGAATTGTCGACATCGGCTCCATTGCCATAAACAAAAATAGAATTGAATCGACACTTGAAGAGAGAGTGTGATCTAAATAATAATTAAATGGCTCTTGCATTTTCGGTATCATCATCAATCTGTTTTTGTTATTAATAATTATTGTAAACAAAGTATTTACAGAATTTAAATAACTATTAGTTTTTGTGGGTTCTGGCAGGCAAAACCAATCATGACACTGCACGTCGTGAACATCTTTATACTTTTGTTTTCCTTCACAAATGTCATAAATGTAAAATATTAAAATACAGTGTCCAAATCACAATGAACTTTATTCACAAAGCCGCCATTACAACACAGATGACCATAGACATTTTTTTTTTTTGGTTCTCTTCTTTCCGTACTTCCGAACGGAAAAGGCAAAGGCATGACCATAGACATACATAGACTGGCCTAGAGATAAGTAAGGTTTGATGATAAATACCATAGATATAATATAGACTATTTATTACAACATCTTCCCCTTTTTATTTAATATTCTTTATGCAATATTAATCAACTAGTTAAGTCTTAAGTTAAGTCTGTAGCAGCTGCAACACATTCGCACGGGAGGACCCGTTGTGAAGGGTTGCATATAAATCCGCCGGCCTACGCTACCGCGGCGGCGCGAAGTGCCTATAAATCTCGGCCCGGAAGCACATCTGCTGATCATCGTCGATGTGCGTGGGAAATCGTTAGCGCGCCGTCTTGCACGTGAACTGTGAATTGGCGCGCTCTCTACACCTACCAATCACTCGCCATGGCCTCCCTCGATCAACGAATCAACATAGAGAACGCACGCGCCACCGCGGGGATTTCTGCGGCACATCAAACTGTTATCCTATTGGTTACCGCACTATTGTTTAGATTTAGCGAAGTTTATTTAAGTCAGTGCATAGCTAGTGAGATTCCTGTTCATATTCTTTCAGATTCTCAGTTTTCAACCTGGCACTTTCACAATTTCATTCAATAGTCTTTTTTTGAATTTCGAATACATAATTTAAAGAAACAAAAGACAATTTGGAGCCTGTTTGTTGATATCAAACAATCGAATACTAAGAAAACTTGATTTTATTGGTTTACTTGGATTTAATTCTTGAAAAAGTGATTGATATCTTTGGTTTTGCAACCAGATAGCAGCAGATTCTATCAATAATCTATAAATACTTCACCTGAAGTCGCCGCCGAAGCTGTGGCACTTATTCAAGCCGGACACAGCTAAAGAAATGTAAGTGCTCAACTTAATTTAAGTTGATCTGCGGTCCGAAATGTTTATCGGAGGTACCAAGAGACTGGCGGCTTTGTTCATCGCCAAGGAAGGCCACGATCTCGGGTCATAACTCCAAAGGCAGGATCGATTCATCGTGACGACCAGCTTGAGAAATCGTCACCTTACTTCCATTGAGATACAAAACCAACTTCCACGGAGCATCTGTGAGGGCTCGAACTGTTCGGAGAAGGTTAAAAGAACGCGATATGGTACCACATAAGCCAGGTAATGGGCATAAACTTACGCGAGCCCACCGAACAGCGCGCCTTCATTTCGCACGCACTAATTTAAATTGGACACAGCAAGATTGGAGCCATGTACTCTTTTCTTTTTTTGAGTCTAAAATTGTGTTACATGGCAATGATGGAAGGAAGAAGGTCTACCGACGTAAGGGAGAGCGTTTTGCATAATGCTGCTATGAAGAGAGGGTTGCTCATGGACTGTCTGGGAGGTATATCCGCGAGCGGCAAAACTCAACTTGAAGTTGTTACAGGACCACGGCTGCCAACATTAAATGCTGAAAGGTACATTCGTGAGTGCTTAGAACCTCACGCCATACGCGGACTATGTGGACCCAAATTTCCTTTTTATGCATGATAATGCAAGAGCCCATACGGCCGGCATCGTCAGGGAATATCTTCGGGATGTGAACATCACAGTTATGGACTGGCCAGCCAGAAGCCCAGACATGAACTCCATTGACCACATGTGGGACGAGCTAAAAAGACGTGTTAGGGTTCGTCAGCCAGTTGGTCAGACGATGCAGAAGTCGAAAACTGCCATAGAAGAGGAATGGGAGATGATCCCTCAAAATTTCATAGAACGGTTGATAAACTCTATGCCTAATCGTATGAGAGCCTTTCTTTCTTTTTCTCGGTATTAGGCCATAACATCGGCCGCCGGCAGAAGTTACCACCCACCAGACGACGCCGTGCCGCCAAGCGATTTGTGTGTTCCGGCATGAAGTCTAGTGAAGTCGTACGGAGGACGGGTCTGAGCAGTTGTGTTGCGATGTGTACCGGGTACGATGCGCCTAGTGCTGTTGTGTTGGGAGTTTGGTCGTGGAGGGTCTTCTGATCAATCTCCCTTTGGCCCAGCATCGTTGGTCGTGTTGTTGGGTTTAACATTGCATCACCTCGCTCAACTGCCGTCTTCCTTTCTATTCGCTCAGTTTTTCTGAGTGAATAGGCTCTTAATAATCTAGCGCGCTTTACCATCAACGACCGCATCACTGCTTACCATTAGACGGGATTGCGGTCAAGCGCTAGTTTATAATTATTATAAAAAAGAGCTGTGGTAGATGCCCATGGAGGCAACACGCGTTATTAAATTAAACTTTTATTTGATAAAACTTGTTTTTATTCAAAAATTAATTGCCTTTAAAAAGGCGCATATCCGACTTGTTAGGCGTAGCTCCATGTCGTAAGGTATTCTGAATTCAAGTTTAAATTTAAAACAATACGATCGAACCTAAACTTTGGGCGGTTCATTGAGTCCAAGGCCAAGGTGGCTGCCAGAAAACTTGGCGTTATCGCAAAGGTCCGGCAGTACTTCACACCAGGGCAGCTTCTAATGTTGTACAAAGCACAGGTCCGTTCGTGTGTGGAGTACTGCAGCCACATTTGGGCTGGTGCTGCTAAGTGTCACCTGGCCACTTTGGATTCAGTGGACAGGCGTGCGAAGAGGCTGATTGGTGACCTTGATTTAACTCGAGTTGGTCTCCAAAGCCTAGAGCACAGGCGTAGAGTAGCCAGCTTTTCGGTGTTCTATAGGATACATTTTGGGGAGTGTGCGAGGGAATTGCACGATTTAATTCCCCCATCTCCGTTGAACCATCGGACGACCCGTCGTACGGCGAGTTTCCACCCTTATGTTGTTGACACCTCTACGATCCGGACGAAGCGTTTCGCCTCCTCCTTTATACCGCGTACATCGAGGGACTGGAACAATCTGCCGGCGGCGGTGTTTCCGTCGGACTACAATTTGAGTGTCTTCAAGGCTAGAGTGAATAGGCTCTTAATTAACTAGTGTGCTTTACCATCAACGATTGCGTCACTGCTTACCATCAGGCGGGATTGCGGTCAAGCGCTGGTTTATAAGTAAATAAAAATAAAAATAAATCATATTTCAGTAGGGGCCATCGAAACCTAAACTCTAAGGTGGGCCAATAGATGTGCCTAG
Organism: Sesamia inferens; assembly: GCA_037179545.1. Lineage (NCBI taxonomy): Eukaryota > Metazoa > Arthropoda > Insecta > Lepidoptera > Noctuidae > Sesamia > Sesamia inferens. The sequence goes on from CM073927.1 coordinate 31,597,600, forward strand.
TAGTGTATTACGATCTAGTTATTATGGTCTTTAATTCTTCATTTGACATTACGATGGTGATCAGACCAACATTGTATCATAGTACTTATCGATTTGAAGTACAGATACTGAACAGTAGCCGACTTACTGAACAGTAGCCGACTTACTAAACAGTAGCCGAGTTACGCAACAGTAGCCGAGTTACTGAACAGTAGCCGATATACTGAACACTAGCCGAGTTATTAAAGGGTACCCATGCGCCTCAATCAAAAACGTATACTTATGTATGGACAACAGCAGGTCAAGCTACACTTAACTGTCAAATATTCCCAATCAACCTTGAGCCTTAATGCTTTAGAGATAAAGTTGAAAATCTAATAAGGATAGTGTTCGCGCTCGTTTTATCGGTCGAGTCCGATTGTTAGTTAGTCGAGTTGATAGATGCCCGACCGGTACGGGCTAGCGTAATTAGTATTGTCTATGGTGACGCGCGGCCATTACACAACGTTTTGAGACCGCGCCGAGAACGGTCCGTTGCTGAACTCTTGACGAAATCCTCGCGCGCGTGGCGTGTTTCGGACGAGTGATTTTCGGGAAGTAAATACCACCGGCCGCGGTTTTGGATAGTTTGTCGCGATTGTTGCCCGTGCTTTTGAAGTATTTACTTGAATTATAACCGTAACAGTGCCGTCTGTAAATTGAGTTGAATTTGAATCGGAAACGTGGTTTCAATGCCGATTGTTTGTCGGGCGTGATTGACGCTGCTAAATAACGGTTTCTTACGTTGGTGAGCTTTGGTGCCCTCCTAAGGGAACTTTAATGTGTCGACTGGTATGGGACAGTCGGTGTATTTGAAGACATCGGACGTCATTGTAAGTCGACGCGCGCGCGTCGACTCTCCGGGACTTCATTCCACGACGGAACACACTGGGTCCTAAGGTAAGTGCCTTAGATTTGTTGTGGAGTGGTAAGAGATTGATTTACTTGTGGTATAAGCCGACCTATTTGTTGGATAAGCCGTGACAAATGCGCGGTAGATGTACGTGCTGTACTGGGGCGCGCCTACAGATAGCTAACAGATTGTAGTAGCTTGATGTGCTGTCGTCTGTACATAGTCATAGATACTTGTAAGTATCTATATCATCTAATAGAATCTAGTTCTTTTTTAAAAAAAATGATAACAAATAACTATTACTTTACATCTGTCAAATTAGTTCGTGACATAATTTGTACATACCCTCTTATTCAGAAACGCTGCTTAAAGTTAACTAGTGATTAGCGCTTCTTTAACTATACATTTTTGACCTTTTGACGTCACTTAACTTTAACCATCATTTATGAAAAACCTCTTAAATACTGTGGTGTTTATTCATGTATACTAATCTATACTAATATATAGAGCTGAAGAGTTTGTTTGTTTGTTTGAACGCGCTAATCTCAGGAACTACGAGTCAGATTTGAAAAAATATTTTTGCTTTAGGTAGCGCATTAATCCAGGAAGGCTTTAGGCTATATAACATCACGCTGCGACAAATAGGAGCGGAGCATATAATAAAACCATATCGAAACCTACGCTACGCGGGTGAAACAGCGACGCGCAACTAGTAAAGGATAATTTAAGTTAAGTGACGTTAAAAGATCAAAAATGTATGGTTAAAGAATTGCTAATCACTCGTTAACTATAAGCAGCGTTTATGAATGAGGGAGTTAATCGCGTCTAAACTGCCTATGAGGTATCTTAATTTGAGATTGATTACTTATAAAGTTACATACGTATAACGATTTTAGTAATCATACGATGGCAAGCATCTAAACTCAAGCCCTGTTAACTTCTAAAGATTTTCGACGAGGTACTCGTTCATAGTACAGTCAACTACAAAAGGTAAAGTAAAATCTTAGTAAAAAAAAAATTGTAATCGAAAAATGTCAATTTTTATTTTAGTTTCCTACAAAGTAAGCCCGATTCCTTTGTTCACAAACTAAATAAACTAAATTTAAGTTCAGTGCATCTTTTTTTCTTTCTATTTCATTAAGTAATGGACAGTTAGTTTATACCTGTCAAATTAGTCCGCGCCTGACGCATATTGATGTATTTTTGGTCACCGTATATATGTTAACGGAAATGTATGTAATGCGTCATTGTATACAATTCCTAGGAAATTTATATAATTCCTAAATTTGCTCGGAAATGTGTGAAATAAATTTTATAACACACATTTCCTAGTAAATCTATACATTTCCTAAATAGCTAACGGAAATGTATTACTTTAAAGATGTCCATTAGTATGCGGGGATTATAACAAAACTAACCTAACCTAATTGTTTCAACCGGAGACTTAATAATAAATCTGTTTCTAAGTTTAACAACGTGTTTTATTAATTTTATTCATAGAAAGCATGGTTTTATACATTTCCTAATACGATATAGGAATTTTATACAATTTCTAGGAAATATATACATTTCCCAGGATATGTGTGTATTAAATAATGTTTGGAACAATATTTTACACATAGCTTCGGAATTGTATACATTTCCTAGTAATTGTATATAATTCCTAGGTTTCATACATTTCCGGTAACATATACACTATAATTGCGTCTGAACTGTCTATAGAATATCTTAATTTGGTTTAGTGATCGTAAGCGCTACAGCGCGTTTTTAATAGGCGCCACTACCACAAGGTAGTGGCGCCTATTAAAAACGCGCTGTAGCGGTAGCGCTTACGATCACTAAACCAACAATGGTTTAGTGATCGTAAGCGCTACCGCGCGTTTTTAACAGGCGCCACTGCCTTGTTGGTTAAGTGATCGTAAGCACTACAGCGCGTTTTTAATCATTGCTAAAATAAAAAATCAAATCAAAATAGGTTAATAATAATAAGTATATATGTATATAAGGCTACATGCACGGCTATACATCAAACTATACATGACCAGTATAAGTTGACGTCTAATTGTCCCAATAACCTATACAATGCGAAGTCAGCTCAATCTGGAAATGTGTAGTGAAAGCACTAGAAAGTGGCGAAAGGCGGGCGTTTTGAGGGGTCTGTCTTATGTAATAATTCAAAAAGTGCCGATTCTCAGCCTAATTTGAACAAATGCTTTATGATTTGATTTGTAGCTTGTTTTGTTAACTGAAAACACATATGCTATAAATAATTTTCATTGCTATTTAAAAATACACGTCTTTAAAAATATAAAATTGTAAAATAATACTTATTAAGAGAGATCTACAAAAAATACTTAATTGACAGATAACTTTATTTTTATATTTAAATAATAGGGTAACGAGGACGCCCAAGATGTTTATAAATTGCACCAAAGATGTAGGTACTAGAAAACATTAAAGCACTGAGTTCTTATTGCAGACATCGTAGTCGCCTTTCGCGGCTACAATGAACATTTTTGCACTAAACTCTTGCGCTGGAACGGCCACGACACCATCTGTAAGGATAAACGTTTAAGAATCATTGATTCCCAGTCATCAAAAAAACACTTCTATCTAGCAATGACATTCAGAGTGTGATAACAGATAATTATGACTGCCGATTCTTTAATAATCGTATGCATTTTTGTATGCTCAGTTTTATGCTGTTTCGTTTTTTGGCAAAAAATTAATCTTGTTGTATAAAATACTAATAAATATATTACTTAGATTAATCTTAAATTTATACATTCACTGACAGAAGCCGCACAGCTTAGTAGGTACACCGCGGAGTCTAGGAGCTAATTTACTTTGGGGTTAGGGCAATAAGTCTTTTTGTTCTATATACAATACATACTTCTCCAGTAGCCGTGATTTCGGTAGTCATCTCTTTTCTAGCATTCAAAATTTTCATCAATTGGTGAAAATGCAACAGCTTTTTCTTCGTTTGATTTATGGTGTCAAATGCTCTATGCACGAGTCACCAAATTAAGCCAAGCTCTTGTCATTTACTTAGTACTCTAGAAATAGAACTTACCATGTTCCCGAGACTTATTCCTTTTACAGCACAATATAATAATTATACAAAGTGTCATCACTAACACGCCGATTGCAACTGCCAAGACATATATCCAGTTGGACTCCACCCTGAAAACGTGAAATACGACAGCTAGAGGTAATAAGCTCCAATGAAACTACCACACTTTATTACCAACGCTTGCATCACTGTAATTGTATGCAGGTGGGATCGCAGTCAAGCACTAGATTATAACATTTAAAAAAAGCTGTTACCTAAACACATATATGAACTTGTACATACTGGAAGGAAACGTAAACGCATCCGGCCCAAAATAGGGTGGGATTAACTAGTCTCGTTTTGAAAGGGCTGGTCCCCAATAATGGTCGTGGTGGCCTAGTGGTTAAACACCAGCCTCTCAAGTATGAGTATGCGGGTTCGATTCCAGGTCAAGCAAGTACCAATGTAACTTTTCTAAGTTACTTTCTAAGTGTATCTTGCACAACAATGACTAATTACAAGATGAAGGAAAACATCTTGAGGAAACCTGGTCTTTAAGTCTGAAATCGCCAACCCGCATTAAGCAAGCGTGGTGATTACGATCAATCCTTCTCTGTATGAGAGGAGAACTGGGCCCAGAAGTGGGACGATAAAAAAAAGGTTGATGATGATGATGACCCACAATAATATTAAACTAATTTTTGTTAACGTAGTAATAATTAAAAAATGACAACTGATTTACAAACAGTATGAAAAAAAACTTCTACTTACCAATCATTCAAGCCACTATCGAAGTCGATAGCATCAGCCACACAGGTGCTATTAGGACCACTTTTGTACCATCCCGGATCACAAATGCAAGTGCCAGGGCTCACACATCGACCATGTGAACATCCGCCATCGCAATGTGGCTCACAAATATTTTTCTCTAAAGTTGTATACCCGGCAAAACATTTGCAAGTCTCTGGGGCAACACATGTACCGTTGACACAGGGTTTACTGCATATTGGCTGACACGTCCTGTTACTTGTGCCGAGTTGTGATCGAGGAATTCTCCAACCGAAGTCACAAATACACGTTTCTGGACTCACGCAAACACCATGATGGCACCCATTGGAACAATGGGGCCGGCAAACATTATTTTCTGATCTTACATAACCAGAGTGGCATTTGCAAGTGTCGGGGGCTATACAAGTGCCAATGATACAAGGTATGCTACATATTGGTTCACATGTATAATTAGTGCCATTTGTTTGGATTGTCCACCCTGAGTTACAAGAACAAGTTTCTGGTCCAATACAAGTTCCATGAGGACATCCAGTTGAACAGTGAGGTTTGCATGTGTTGTTCTCAGATTTTTTATAACCTGACAAACACTGGCAAGTATCTGGGCCTATGCAAGTGCCATTTTCACAGGGTTTTCTACATATTGGTTGACAAGTCTTGTTCATGGTGCTGTTAATTTGTACCATTTCCCACCCGGAATTACAAATGCATGTCTCCGGGTTAACACAAACGCCATGAGGACACCCATCTGAGCAGTGAGGCTGACAAACATTTTCCGCGGACTTTACGTAGCCAGGAAGACATTGGCAGGTCTCTGGGGCTGTGCATGTGCCATTAATACAGGGTTTGGTACATATTGGCTGACAAGATTTAGTGTTTGTATTATTCAATTGAATTGTTTGCCACCCTGAATTACAGGCGCAGTTTTCTGGGCTTATACATGTACCATGTAAACATCCACTAGAACAGTGAGGCTTGCACGTAAACTTCCCGGATACTCTATAACCGGGTAAACATTTACATTCCATTGGTGCAATGCATGTGCCGTTTACACAAGGTTTAGAACAAATTGGTTGACACATTTTTTTATCATTTCCCAACTGATATCCTGAATCACAGACACAAGTCTCAGGTGCAATACAAATTCCATGGAGACATCCAGTTGAACAGTATGGCTTACAAATATGATTTTCATTTTTTTTATAACCTGCCAGACATAGACATGTTTCTGGAGCTACACATTTTCCATTTTCACAGGGTTTGGAACAATATGGTTGACAGATTTGTTTCATTATGGTATTTGTCATATTCATTCGCCATCCTGCGTCACATTTGCACGTCTCAGGTCCAATACAACTTCCAAGAGGACATCCACTGGAGCAATAAGGTTTGCAGATGTTTTCGTCTGATTTTTGATAACCCACCAAACATTGGCATGTGTCTGGGGCGATGCATGTACCATTGTCGCAGGGTTTACTGCAAACTGGTTGACAAGATCCATTTGTAAATGTATATCCCTCGTTGCACAGACATTTCTGCGGCGCTATACAGGTACCATTTCCGCATGGTTTAGAACATATCGGCAGGCAGTTGTATTTATTTTTGAGATCCAAGATATATCCGCTGTTACATCCACATTCTTCTGGAGAGCGACAAAAGCCATTCGTACAAGGCGTTGTGCATTTTGGTGTACAGGTGAGTCTGAAATATGTAAATACACACTTTTTGTATTTATTGTATATATTAAGAAAAATAATCAATTATTCGCTACATGGAGATATCCCAACCAGTACCTATTTTAAAAAATGGATGTATTATATATAGTACTAACTGCGCCCTGCGGTTGCAACCGTAAGTCTCGATCCAGTGGGTAAAATGGGATAATAATCCTATATATTAATTTATTATTAACTCGGCGGTAGGCCATAATATCGGCCGTCGGCGGAAGTTACCACCCATCAGACAAAGTCTTGCCGCCAAGCGATTCGTCGTGTTCCGGCATGATGTCCGGTGAAGCCGTACGGAGGACGGGTCTGAGCAGTTGTGTTGCGATGTGTGCCGAGTACGATGGACCAAATGTTATTGTGTCGGGTGTTTGGTCGTGGAGGGACTCCAGATCAGTCTCCCTCTGGCGCAGCATCGTTGGTCGTGTTGTTGGGTTTAACATTGCATCACCTCGCTCAACTGCCGTCTTCCTTCCTATTCACTTAGTTTTATTAAGTGAATAGGCTTAATTAACTAGCGCGCTTTACCATCAATGATTGCATTACTGCTTACCATCAGGCGGGATTGCAGTCAAGCACTAGTTTATAATGATTAAAAAAAAATCTGGTTATAAGGCAGATGTGTGCCAAATTTCATTTAAATCTATTCAGTATTTTTGAATGAAGGAGTAAATCCATACATCCACTCATACCAACTTCAACGTTTTTAATAATAGTACGATTAGTTTGTTGTAAAATAAAACAAGTCGTCGTATTGACTTACGGATTGTCTTTGGTTTTGTTGTAAAGGGAGCAGCAGAACTGTATTGTTTTTCCCGGAACATATTTCTGAAATAGATTACAGGAAAGAAATATGAATTTATAAGTACACTACATATCTGACACAAATCCAGACCGGACTTGTGTCAGATAAGTAAAATTGATTAAAGTGGCCTTCAAGCATTGCCTGTATAATTTTACAGAGATCAGGTTTACCGAAAAAGAGGTAAAATATTTATTAGACATAATATTTAAATAAATAAATATAAATATATACGGACAAATCACACAAATTGAGCTAGCCCCAAAGTAATTTCGAGACTTGTGTTATGGGATACTAACCCAACGATACTATATTTTATAATAGATACATATATAGATAAACATCCAAGACCCAGGCCAATCAGAAAAAGATCGTTTTCCATCATGACCTGGCCGGGGATCGAACCCGGGGCCTCCACGTCGCAGGCAGGCGTGTTGACCGCTGCGCGACGGAGGGCGACAAACTTATCATTTATTCTCATTTTTTTAAATAATGGTTGGACTCCATAAAATCTTACACATTTATACTTCGTACTCTCAAAAGATCAAATTCGATCACATTAAGTTAAAAGGATGAAATTATAAGAAATATTCATACTGTGGTTTACATACAAGAATTACTAAGGAAAGCTTTCTATACTCCTGAAATCTATACTAATATACAGTATGTTAAGAAAACCCTGTCCGATCCGTGAAGGTGTTGTTTGGTATCGATAACTGATTCTACTAATGGATACAAAACCGGGCTAAACTTAAAAAAATAATCCCCCTAAAAAAATAAATATTATTTTGCAAAAAGAGGTAACTTAATCAACGTGCGTTGAGCACCCTTCCACGGGCGGCGGGCGGCAGGGCACGCGGCACGTGGTCGCATCGCTATTCGCTCAAAACAATACCGATGTTGTCACTTTTTTAAAAATTATCAAATTTCGGGGAAGTTGGAATTAATTCGCGGGAAAAAAGATTATTTCAAAATTCATTTGTATTGGTATTATGATGATTACGTAAAATTTTATATTATATTTGGTCATGTGTTTACCTAACCTTTATTATCCTTATGGGTCGGACAGGGTTTTCTTAACATATTGTATAAAGCTGAAGAATTTATTTTTTAGTTTATTATTATATATTTTTGCGTCAGATAGCTATAGCCTATAGCCTTCCTGGATTAATGGGCTATCCAACGTAAAAAGATTTTTTCAAATCGGACTAGTAGTTACTGAGATTAGCGCGTTCAAACAAACAAAGTCTTCAGCTTTACATAACTAACTCCACGTGAACGAAGTCGCTGGCGGCCGCTAGTAGTTAATATTTAGGAACTCCGCGCGAGACGTGCCCTTAATTGTCTAAAATGTCATAAGCACTTAGTATTTTTGATTTCAATCCTTCCTGTGCAACCTTTACTATGTAAAGTACCTTCCTTACTCACATTCGTCACGCCGATCACGATGGTTACAGATCTACGGTTGCCATTGGACCAGACTGTACGCCATCCGGTCCTGGGAACACGCTGGTAACTTCCTCTGTAAAAAGGAACGTTACATAAGTTACATGATATAAGCAATTCATTTTATCTTCATTAGCAAAAACGATAAATACTTATTGTATTTTAGCATTAGTTAGAAATGATAATTAGATATTTTTATATAATTATAAACTAGCGCTTGAAAGTTCAAAGGCTTATTATTCCGTAAATGACTATTTAAATGATTAGAATAGCTGGTCTCTCTGACTAACTCAAGAAAATGTTTGTGTTCTTTCTCCGGAATTAGCTTACTGACATGTTAAACGAGTTCATATAATTTAGTTTTTTACAACGCATAAATATGTTAAATATGTGAGCTGTCACGTCTTTTATGCCTGGGGCTTTTATTTAGGTAATAATTTTTTAATTATTTACATTTCCATTTTAATGATATTTTTTTTTTTGTGTTTTGCTTTGCTTGTATTTTGGCGTGGTATCTGGCATATGGTAAATAATTTCATTGTAGTTTATTTTCTTGTGTTCATCACTATACATAGTATTGTATAAAGTCATGTGTTTTTTAAATGAACAGACAGCTGTGCTGCTGCGGATTTTGTTCCGCCACTTCTTCTTCCCAGCAAAAGCACTAGAAAATATCGATGGGTGGGTGTTTTGGGGGACTGTCTTATGTAATAATGACGTTCAAAAAGTACTGATTCTCAGCCTAATTTGAATAAATGACTTTTGATTTTGATTTTTTTTTATTTTGTTTTTGGAAGACGGCAGTTGAGCGAGGTGATGCAATGTTAGAACACCGACATGACCAACGATGCTGAAAAAAAAAATGTTTTTGACTGCTTAGGGACGGAGTCGCTGGCCACCAGTCGACAGTGCATGATAGGTCTTGGAAATAGTGATTTTATAACTTTATTAATAAGACCAATCTGAGAAAGTGTCAAGATAACCAACAGCAGATTAAGATGGATATCTTAGCTGAACATCACACAAAAAAGAAATTTGGATCATTTTGGAAATCAACGAACAGTTTGAATCCAAGGTCGAGTCCTCCTGTGAGCGTGGCGGGTGTTCATGAGCCGGCGGACATAGCCAATGCATTCCGGCGTCATTTCCAGGTTGAGTCACCTCTTACTAGGCCTATACAGATGGTTGATGCTGGGAACTGCTCTGGGGACGTTTCTATTGTTTTTACGGCAAAGGAAATTTCAGAAATTATAAAGAAAATAGAGAGGGGCAAATCCCCGGGTCATGATGGCCTTAGCATCGAGCACCTGAGGTATGCGGGAGGACACTTGTCGCGTGTACTCGCTTTGTTTTTTAATATGTGTGTTACTCATGGATACTTACCGACTGATCTAATGTATACAATCGTAGTGCCTATTGTGAAAAATAGAACTGGGGATATTTCGGATATTTCCAACTATAGGCCCATTTCCCTGGCCACTGTCATAGCAAAAGTTTTGGACAGTCTGCTTGACAAGCAATTGGCTAAACACCTTGAACTACATGATGCCCAGTTTGGTTTTAGACCTGGGCTGTCTACCGAGAATGCAATCATGTGCCTCAAGCAGACTGTTCAATACTACACAGACAGGAAGACTCCCATTTTTGCCGCTTTTCTGGACCTTTCCAGGGCGTTCGATCTCGTATGTTATGATGTTTTGTGGCGCAAGCTGGAATGTGAGACTACCTTACCACCTGAAATAGTGTCGTTATTTAGGTACTGGTATACCAGTCAATGCAATAGCGTGAAGTGGGTAGGCTCGTACTCGGTTATGTATCGGCTGTCGTGCGGGGTGAGGCAGGGGGGGCTCAGCTCACCCAGGCTCTTCAACCTTTATATAAACCAGCTAATCCTTGAGCTCAGCAGCACCAGAGTCGGATGTCATATTGACGGGATTTGCATAAACAATATTAGTTATGCTGACGATATGGTGTTGCTGAGCCCATCTATCGATGCCCTGAGGCGACTGATCGCTATATGCGAACAATATGCGGTGACTCATGGGCTCAGATATAACGTCGTAAAGAGTGAACTATTAGTTTTTAAGGCAGGTGGCATGACATATTCGTGTATTCCTCGTGTCGCACTGTGTGGTGAACCCCTGCGAAGGGTGGACAAATTTAAGTATCTGGGCCACTGGGTCACCGAAGATCTAAAAGACAATTGTGATATTGAAAGGGAACGTAGGTCGCTGGCTGTCCGTTGTAACATGTTGGCCCGCAGGTTCGCGCGTTGTACGAAGGCAGTTAAAGTTACGCTTTTTAAAGCTTACTGCCAATCCTTCTACACGTGCAGCCTGTGGGTTAACTTCACTCAGCGGGCATACAGCGACCTACGTGTTCAATATAATAACGCACTGAGGGTGCTGTTGGGGCTGCCGTGGCGTTGTAGTGCGTCAGGGATGTTTGCGGAAAACAATATTATTGGTTTTACTGCTATTATTAGGAATAGATGCGCATCCCTGATGACGCGTGTTCGCCGCAGTAACAACAGTATTCTCAGTGTGTTCGCGGATCGGTGGGATTCTCCCATGTGGCAGAGGTGGATGCAGCTCCACGCTAAGTTGTAATTTCATTTTATGTATATTTGTGTCTGTAACCTACTAACACTAGAACTTAAGTAAAATTGTTACTAACCTTATGGACTCCGGTCTGAAATAAAGTATTCTATTCTATTCTATTAATGGCGTTAAGATGTCAAATAGCGCATTTATAATTAATCGGTTTTATGTATGGTGCTGTAGCATAAATCTTCCAAAATGTGTTTGAATATCTGGCCGTGATTTTAAAAGCTGCGTGACTGCTAAGGCCTTAATTACCCAATTAATACGTTATAACCACTAAGGTCTGATTTTTTAATCATTCATATAATTCGACTATGTTCACCTTATCATTTAAAAAATAATCCAATAGGAGTACCGGAATCGTACACTACCTGTTGTTATCAATTGTAATAATTTTGTAGCATATGGTTGCTAACCCATTGCTTCATATCTTCGAAAAATGTGTCCGCTCAACAACGTAAATAATGCAATGAATGTTGTTGAACTGTCAAAATGTAACCCATTGATACTGATAGTGTGTTACGTAATTACACAGCTGTTTATTTTTAAAGGAGATGTTTTATTTTGGGCCACCGCTATGTACGCTATATAGATAAAAAGGACAAAAATAAGAGATTTTCATAAAAAATACCTACTACTAAATTAATTTGAATAAAAATACAAGTACCTATATACAATTAATTATTTATTTATTTATTTAGTGAGATAACCCTTTATTAAGGTAGCCATTGACTTTGGTTATGACGTTTCATTCATGACTTTGATAGTTCTATTTTCCCGTTGTGTTCGTGGCGAGTGTTTTATTTAATGAGCCGTATATTCGAAATTCATGTTTTGTTTTTATTCGCAGTCATATGGATACATAATATATGCATAATATAAATACGATATAATAGCCTTAGATACATGACATGTAAATCAAATGTCACTGTCAAAATCTTATTTCGCTTATTGCTGACCACCATATTTATTAGTAGTTGTGTTGCATTCCTTGACCGAGTTAAATTGAATCCGTATAAAAACTAAGCCAAAATATAGGAAATTAACATTAAAAACAGTTAACTACAACTAAAACAGTTAACAAAAAAGCGCTTAAGAAGGCTCGCTTCGACCGCATTACTCATATTGGCAACAATCTCTCTGCGCAGCCATCCGGTAGCAGATCTTTCTGGTCTCTAGCCAAATCGGTCGAGGCGAACTTCTGTCGGCCCACGCTGCCTGCGCTGGTTAGGCCTGATGGAGCACTGGCCCATACGGCGAGAGAGAAAGCAGGTCTCTTTGCATCTCTCTTTGCCCATAATTTGCGTCTTGACACTAACAGTGCTACTCCACCTTAATTACCTCATTGCGGAACTTCAATGCCGGAGGTTCGCATTAGGAACAAGGAGGTTCTGAGAGTATTTATTGTGTCATCTGGACGTGAATAAGGCTAGTGGTCCGGATGGTATACCAGCGATTGTTGTTAAGGTATGTGCGCCCGAGTTGTCTCCTGTATTGACGCGCTTGAATCGCCTCTCATTTAGGACTAGTACAGTGCCCAAGTCCTGGAAGCTTGCCAACGTGCTGCCCGTGTCCAAAAAGGGTAGTCGTGCCGATCCTACCAACTATCGGCCGATTTCAATAACCTCCATACTATGCAAGATTATTGAGCGTGTATTGAAGTCGTGGTGGCCTAGTGGTTAAAACACTAGCCTCTCAAGTATGAGTGCGCGGGCTCGATTCCAGGTCAAGCAAGTACCAATGTAACTTTTCTAAAGTTATATTTTATTTTCTAAGTATATCTTAGACACCATTGACTGAAGGTGAAGGAAAACGTCTTGAGGAAACCTGGACTTTATAAGTCTGAAATCGCCAACCCGCATTGAGCAAGCGTAGTGATTACGCTCAATTCTTCTCTGTATGAAAGGAGACCCGTGCCCAGTAGTGGGACGATAAAAAGGTTGATGGTGATGATGATGATTGAACTCGCGCCCTTTGGCTTACCTGGGAGGTAACGATCTCCTCAGTGACCGACTGGTCCGGACCGAGCGTACGGGTTTCGACGCAATCGGTCCACTGGGGACCTACTAGTGTATGCCACTCACTTGTGGGGCGAGGCCCTCGAGAAAAACGAGGAAGCGATTGCAGTCTCCCTTGATGTCTCGAAGGCCTTCGACCGGGTATGGCACGCTGGCCTTTTGAGTAAGCTTCCAGCGTACGGTATTTCCGCTGGCCTGACTGGCTGGGTAAAATACTTCCTGACTGAACGGTCCCTCCGAGTTGTTGTCGACGGATGCTCATCGGAGCCCATGTCGACCAATGCCGGTATTACTCAGGGGTCTGTTCTCTCTGCAACTTTGTTCCTGCTGCATATTAACGATCTGCTGATACCCGGTATCGAAACGAGCCCGTTCACCTTGGCTCCTACTTTTCAGAATCTATCCTTGGAGTGCACCGACCGCCTTCAGCTTTTGGGAGTTGAGATTTCCTCAAACTTTAACTTTGGGCGGTTCAATGAGTCCAAGGCCAAGGTGACTGCCAGAAAACTTGGCGTCATCGCAAAGGTCCGGACGTACTTCACACCAGGGCAACTTCTAATGTTGTACAAAGCACAGGTCAGCCACATTTGGGCTGGTGCTGCAAAATGTCACCTGGCTACTTTGGATTCAGTGGAGAGGCGTGCGAAGAGGCTGATTGGCGACCCAGATTTAACTCGAAACGGTCTCCAAAGCCTGGAGCACAGGTGTAGAGTAGCCAGTCTTTCGGTCTTCTATAGGATGCATTCTGGCGAGTGTGCAAGGAAATTGTACTTATGATTTAATTCCTCCATCTCCGTTCCACCATCGAACGACCCGTCGTACGGCGACTTTCCACCCTTACGTTGTTGACACCACTACGATCCGGGCGAAGCGTTTCGCTTCTTCTTTTATAACGCGTACATCAAGGGACTGGAACAATTTGCCGGCGGCGGTGTTTCCGTCACACTACAATTTGCTTACACACACTACACTACGCTTTGCCATCAACGAGCGCATCACTGCTTACCATCAGGCGGGATTGCCGTCAAGCGCTATTTTATAATATATATATACATAAAAAAACTATAGCGTAACTATACCTAGCATTAAGTGTATAATGTACTGGAACCGGCTCCATACATTTCTGAAACATCTCCTTTAGAATCACAATGTGACATCACAGTTGACCATTATACTGATGTTTAAGTAACCCGATATGGACGACTCGGGGAATTCCGAGGACTATTAATTTGCAATTTCCCAGAATCTCCCGGATACGTGGCCGCTAGATAATACATTGATACAAGCCATAAACTGACACCGATTCAATTGTTCACAAACTAAAGTTATTTAGGTTTGTTGCATTTTTTCGTTATATTTCATAATGAATAGGATTTCATATTTCTCTACGTAGCTGAAACAAGGACGTTACGAGAACTGGAAAAGAAAAAGATAGACGCTCTAGTAATGTGGTGTTGGAGAAAAATGAACAAACGTTTCTATACTCCAAGAACTCGGCATCAAACAGCGTCTTTCAGAATTAGTACCCGTATACTCTGATTTTTGGGTAACGTGTCAAGGCGCAATAATAACTCCATAGAACGTTTGGTTGTCCAGAACAGAGTAGAGGGGAGCAGATCTTGTGGAAGGTCACCGATGAGGTGGACCGATCAAATCAAGTCGGCAGTGGGGGGACCTGTTAATGAATGCTGCAGACTGTCGTCCAACAGGGATAGATGGAAAGAGATCGTGCGGCGAGCGACAGACTCGAATTCAGTTATAGTGACCACTACCATTTTGTTAAGAGCACGAAACGAAGAAGAAGAAGAGAGAGATTATCAACCTTTTTATCATCCCACTGCTGGGCATAGGTCGCCTCTCATACAGAGAAGGATTATTGGGGTCCTGTCAAATTAGGATGGGTATTCCATACACAGTTTAGACATGATAAAAACTATGGCTGCCAAAAGTACGTCTAGAGCTTGTTCACTCAAAAAAAAAAAAAGCTGAGTGAATAGGAAGAAAAACAGCACTTTGGTGAGGTAATGCAATGTTATACCCAACAATACGACCGACGATGCTGCTCCAGAGGAACTACCGACACAATACCAACACCAACACCAGACGCTTGGCGGCAAGACTTTGTCTGGTGGGTGGTAACTTCTGTCGTTCGTCGCCGAATCGTTACTCACCTTTGGTTCGTTCTTTGAACAGGTCTAAGTTACTTAAACCTACTCTTTTGGTTCTTTTACCTGACAATAGAGACACATTCTCTTAAGTCGCAACATTGTCATATCACATCATTGTGGCAGCGGTATAAAACACACCACAAAGTAATACTGACGCCATTCGAATTCTACATCTCGCAAGCAGAGTTCACCGTGCAATTAGGATACATACAATCAACCTTTTTTGTTTTTGTTTTTTTGTTCCGATGTGGAAAATGCTCATGCGTGCCCGCCGCCCCTGGGGTGAGCGACGGGGTCTGTCAGACTCTTGACTCTTCTATCACGAGTGCGCGTGGGGCCGCGGGAGTCTAAATTTTTCCGCGGGCCACACCCTCGTGCTGGCCCGGTCTGTGCGGGCCTCTTCTCCTGCAAGAGGTAGTGAGGTGTTAAACTACCCCGTGCATCACCTCTGATGCTCACTCACGCCTCATGGGGGCGGGGACTTCCCCATGTACTTCGCCCCTGGATCCATTCATGGGCGCCGGAAAAGGGCATTGTCCGCCCTTCCCCTGCGCCCAGTGGGTCTTTTGCGGCCCGGGAAGGGAGTTGATCTCCCTCTCCCGTTCCACCTCGGGGTCCATCGAATAGGGGGCGGCCATATCCCTCGCCCCTGGACATACAATTACCCTACATCAACCGTTGGACAACTGAGTGAACTTTAAAAACTTCACTCCACTGAAACGACCCACTACCCCCTCATTCAGAGTGTTCAACTTTCACTCCACAACTGTTTGCCCAGGCTGCCACACCCAATTTTAAATTCCGTACACGCTTTCATATAGTAACCGATTTGAACATGGACTTATTGCTGCAATATAATATATCGTTCATTCTTTTTCTCGTATTCACTCTCTTTTGTACATGCTGTACTAGACTTTTGTAGACTCACTCGAGAAACACATTAATTTCTTCCACAGTTCTGTCTCTCCAATACATCCATTTTTCTCTTTTCAGATTTGATGTTCCATTAATTGATTACAGTTGGAAACTATATCTCGAGTTCGAGTACTTGATCGCCCTGATTAGAGATGATTTGACAGCTTTTAACCTGTACAAGTGAAGTTGCACAGCCCTGTCTTAAGATGCAAAACTTTATCGAATATATCCCAATAGTCCTAATGCAAGGCTGTTGTATCAGAATTCTGTGCCTGCAATAAGCACCAATACACACCATACGGGGATTGTGTCCACCTCGACCTCTCCGTACACTATTGATATTATAGGTCTTCTTAGTGTCTTCGAAAGCAGTAGACTTCCATATGTTTGCCAAAAGTTTTCGGCGTTGGTTGATAATGCGCCACAATCACTTTCTTGTGTCCATTGTATAAATGAACATTGTAACTTATAACTAAGCATTTTTCTCCAAAATAAGTATTAGGTACTTGAATCACAATTATACGATCACTTACTTTTGCCACTTGGTACAAATACCATTAATATTTTCCGCTTGATGCACATTAAACAATTGAATTAAAACAATTAAAAATAAATAGACGAACAGCGATGTCCTCATTATCACGTATATTATAGTGATACTGATGGCGCCCGAACTGATTTAGGATTTTATGTCAACTGAAATTATCATCGACGATGATGAATATTTTGCGTCAATATTTTTTTTTAACAGGATGTTGATAATAACAGAATTATCCGCAATCACTGAAGTACCGGAAACATTAACAAGCATTAACAAATCAAAGGGAAAAATCTGTAAATAAGTTAATATCTCCTTTTTTCAATATAAATTACTTTTTTTTTATCACAATTAATGCTCATTGCTTCGTTTTTGCATATTCCTAAGAACCTAAAGAAGCTCTTGGGCTTTATCAGGCTTATTTTTCTTGCTCCATTGTTAACCTTTTGCCATCAATTTACTGTCATGTTGGGTCAGTTTTTCAAAGACGAAGTCTTCCATGTTGCTCCAAAAAAAAAATCCAGGGGATTTGAATCCGGTAACCTAGGTGACCACGAAATTGATCCTAGTCGCCCAATCCACTTGCCTGGGTTAAGTTTCATCTAAGAAGGACTCAGAAAGTATTGCGATAAAAGTTGTTATGTATGAGAAACGGGCCAGTTACAATTTATTTAAAAATATGATATTTTTTTTTTTTTTTTTTAATAATTATAAACTAGCACTTGACCGCAATCCCGCCTGATAGTAAGCGGTGATGCGATCGTTGATGGTAAAGCGCGCTAGTTTATTAAGAGCCTATTCACTCAGAAAAACTGAGCGAATAGGAAGGAAGAGGGCAGTTGAGCGAGGTGATGCAATGTTAAACCCAACAACACGACCAACGATGCTGCGCCAAAGGGAGATTGATCTGAAGACCCTTCACGACCAAACTCCGTACCCGGCACACATCGCAACACAACTGCTCAGACCCGTCCTCCGTACGGCTTCACCAGACATCATGCCGGAACACGACAAATCGCTTGGCGGCAAGGCTTTGTCTGGTGGGTGGTAACTTCTGCCGGCGGCCGATGTTATGGCCTACCACCGAGAAACGAGAACGTATTTATTATTTATAACTAATAATAAATACGTTCCAAATTCAAAACCTCCCTCCACATTATAAGTGAGCTATTTAAAATTATCTTGTCTCTTTGAAAAATTACGGCTGTTACTGAAGAAAACGTGCTAGCAGTGAAAAGTTTGATCAAAGACAGACGAATTACAAAACAAGAAATTTAGCATAATTGCAGATTGGAACATATATATCATATATCATACCTATAGAACATTGTTTTTATTATCGCAGAACTTTCTGAGCGTCCCATGTATTTGTCGGACATAATAATCAGCACACCCATCATTTTGAAGTCACTCCACCTCTCCTAGCTCATTTCGGAACAGTTTCTAGGTGATTACTGCTATTAACTGAAAATTAAAGCACGACGGGACCCACTGGCCATTAAAATTTCGCTGTAAAGAAACATCTATATACGGATTTTCTAACAGTCGACTATGAAAATTATGTAAGGGCAAGTACCCGCCATTTCTGCAAGTTGACTCATCACTCTATAGAACCTCATTTATAAATTAACTCCCTCCGATGCATTCCAAGCATGTGGCGGCAAAATTGAGTTCTCGACGCGTCTCCCGTTAAAAGAGTTTGCACGCGTCATACGTGAAATGCATAGTTTCAATACTTCCTTGAAGACAGTGAAAAATCAGTAGTTCTGAGCGCCGCTGCATCACCTTAACCGAGGTTGTTGGACCTTATTCTCATTACTGAAGCACTATGACCTGAAAATCTGTCTTCCGCGTGTAGGGTTAATGAATTCTGGTAATCATTTTATGGTGTGAATGTCTCCGGAAAATCTTTCCTTGTAGAGGACTGCAACAACTCTGAAAACTTTCTGCAACTTCTTTATTGGTTAGGTTACGGTAGGCGAATCGTGTATCCGTGTGCAGTTTTTGGCCTGCCATCGGACTCGTCCCCAGGTGGCAAATAGAGGAACAGCCCCGATATATGGGGGTTACCGGTTTACCAACGCGGACTAAAGCCAGACGCGGAGACCGCTTCTGCGGTCATGCGTGCGGCGGGTTGGCCACCACTCCAGGTGAGCTGACACGACCCGAACCGGGTCCCGAGTCGCCTTCGGACAACTCGGGCTCCTCACTGAGAAGAGGACCCCGCTTGCATGCGTGCAAGCGAATGGGGCTAAGAGGAAGGACATCTCGCTAAAAAACCCTAGGCTGCTGCGTCTTCTCGCACAAGAAGACGTACCCAGCCCGGCCCCTCCCTATGGAGGAACCGCTGTGAGCCCGTCTTTTAGGCGGTCATCGCCGGCGGGGGATTGGTAGCGCAGGTTCTGCCGGATTCCCATGACCCCGCCACTAAGGCGACGTCGGTGTGCTGCTGTGGTTTTTAGTAGGTATAACCCGGCTATCTCCCGGGGAGTCCTCCATACCCCTCGGGGATGCCTCATTGGCATTTTCCACAGCGACATCAAAAAAAGGCGAATCGTGCAGGAGCAGCTGTTAATGATCCTCGTAGCGGTTTTGTCAAAATTAGGTTAAATACATTTTTAATAAAATTAGCTACCCTGCAACTAGGATACCATTTTTTTTTTCAATAAATTTGCTAATTGTTATTTTTTAAGTTTTTTTAATAAAACTATTACATACATTTAATGTTTTCACCACTGTAGTTTAAAGTTAGCAATAATAAAATCGTTCTGCGAAAATTTAAACAAACTAGAAAACATTCCCGTTATTTTTTCATGAAAAACGTTTTTATGAATGAGAATTATTGTACTTATTGATAAGAATTTTAGTCAACAAACAATTTTATTATTTTCATTAAAATCGGTTTCAGAATAGAGATACAAAATTTTGCAAAATATTATAATTTCCACCATACTAAAATCCACAATATTTTGCGGAACATATAATTGTTTTGCTATGGTATGTATCGAAAACGCTATCAGCCCCTACACTATGTCGTATTATTTACTGGACACCCTATATGTCGGGCATGCCACTGGCCGAGGTCTGACAATCAGGTATATTTTCTCCAGGTGTTTTGTCCAGCTAATGAGTACTTACATTGACTCAACCTTGTAGCCAGGATAATCCATCAGCAATGCAGAGAGCATTACTCATGGATAGCTCTGAAATCGGAGGTGCTGTATTACATTTACATACCTGCTGTACGACCCGACCTAGTTCTCTTCAAGTTATATATATAAATATGTCGGGGACAGCGACGGCAGAGCGGTAGGGTCGACAGCATCTTGGTGTGGTGGTACATGTTCCATTTCGTAGGTGAGTTTTGAATTGAAGCACGACGTGTAGATATACCCTCCAATCTTCATAATAACAATTTGAATATGCAAACCGACAGTTTCGTTTCGGAGAAGTGCCTTGGTCCGCGTCTCGATGCAAAGTGACCGTTCGACGAACCCTACTCACCAAAGCGACTCTGTCCATGTGACGCCATTAGAAAATAACGTCACAAGTGTTCGCCCCTCTACTACGTAAATCAAATCAGCAACTTCTATTAAAATTATATCGACGATCTCCGACAAATATATTTTTACATTTTTACAATTTGCCAGCGGCGGTGTTCCCGACGGACTACAATTTATGTGTCTTCAAGGCTAGAGTGAATAGGTTCTTAATAGACTAGCCCGCTTTACTATCAATTTTTGCGGGATTGCGGTCAAGCACTAGTTGTGCTTGACCGCCTAGCCTTGAAGACACTTAAATTGTAGTCAGACAGAGACACAGCCACAGGCAAATTGTTCCAGTCCCTCGATGTACACGGTATAAAAGACGCGCACACTCTCGAAAATGCATACTATAGAATACTACTCTACGCCTGTGGTGCTTTGGAGACCGAAGTCTGGGTCACGCACCAGCCCAAATGTGGCTGCAGTAGGTCCCTACTCTACACACAAACGGCCCTGCATTTTGTATAACATTACAAGCTGTCCCGCTGTGATGTACCGCTGGACCTTGGTTTTTGACTCAATAAATTCATATGATTAAATATTGTTCGCGCTCGTTTTATCGGTCGAGTCCGATTGTTAGTTAGTCGAATTGATAGATGCACGACCGGTACGGGCTAGCGTAATTAGTATTGTCTATGGTGACGCGCGGCCACACACAACGTTTTGAGACCCCGTCGGCAGCGGTCCGTTGCTAGAAAAACTCTTGACGAAATCCTCGCGCGCGTGGCGTGTTTCGGACGAGTGAATTTCGGGAAATAAATACCACCGGCCGCGTTTTGGATAGTTTGTCGCGATTGTTGCCCGTGTTTTGAAGTATTTACTTGAATTATAACCGTAACGGTGCCGCCTGTAAATTGAGTTGAATTTGAATCGGAAACGTGATTTCATTGTCGATTGTTTGTCGGGCGTGATTGACGCTGCTAGATAACGGTTTCATACGCTGGTGAGCTTTGGTGCCCTAATAAGGGAACTTTAATGTGTCGACTGGTATGGGACAGTCTGTGTACTTGAAGACATCGGACGTCATTGTAAGTCGACGCGCGCGCGTCGATTCTCCGGGACTTCACTCCACGATGGAACACACTGGGTCCCAAGGTAAGTGCCTTAGATTTGTTGTGGAGTGGTAAGAGATTGATTTACTTGTGATATAACACCTTGTTTGTTGGATAAGCCGTGACAAATGCGCGGTAGATGTACGTGCTGTACTGGGGCGCGTATACAAATATAATCATACGAAGACAACGCTGAATAGCAAACCGACCTTTTTTTTGGGATGGGAAATCATCAAATGACCTCTCCAGCTCTGGACGGAGCGGAAGGGCGTGTCAGACTTTTACTGACTAAAACCCACCCGTGTTGCTTCACTTGCCTGTATGCCAAGGCCACGGTTTCTTTTTCAACCAACTGGCAAACCCTGATCCAGGAGGCAGCAGTCTTAATGAACGCCGTCACGATGTGCTGACATCTCTTTAAGGAGCTCGTGAAACACAACGCGCCTACGGTGGCCGGGAGTTCGATGTTGTCTCCCAACCACGGCGTCTCTTGTGGCGGCTAGAGGCATGATTGCGCTGGCATTCCCGCTTCCTCACGCGCTCCGCCTCCCCCTTTGCTAGCATCACTGCTTCACAGAAGGAGGTGATGGCCTGCCATGCACTCTCGCACCGTGTCCTCAAGGCGATCCACACAGCGGTGCCACCCTAGCGTGTCTGCCCGCCTTATAACGAAGCGATCTCTTTTATTATCGGGCTGAATTCATGATATCCATTGTCAGTATGATAGTTAGATGTACGCGAACTTTTGAAAGAGTGAAGAGTTTTTTTTAATTACTTACCGCCCTAGGGCTTTTCTAGCTATATTATTATCCTAGAGCGCTAATGAGTCACCTACGAGCCCCATTTGGGGGTAATAAGGACCTAGTTACCGAATATGAGAGATGTAAAAAATATGTAATTTAATATTAGTATGTATGAAATAAAGGAGATATTAACTTATTAACAGATTTTTGCTCTTTGATTTGTTAATGCTCGTCATTATTTCCGGTATTTCAGTGATTGTGAATTATCCCCCGTTATCATTCATCCTGTAAAAAAAATATTGACGCAAAGGATTCATCATCAATTATGATAACTTGAGATGACATTAAAAAACTTAAATAGGTCGCCCTCAGTATCACTCAATGTTCGTGATAATGGGGACTTCACTGCCCGTATTTTTATTTTTAATTGTTTTAATACAATTACTTAATGTGTATCAAGCGGGAACTTTAAATGGTATTTGTACTAGATCGCAAAAGTAAGTAGATTAATTTGCTTAATTTATATTTAGAATATAGCCTTTATTGCCACAACAACAACAAAAATACATTTTATATTTTTAAAATATATTTTTAACAAAAACCGTGTACATTTTTTCTACACGGTTATAGTCTCGTTTTGGGTATTTCCTCCAATTTTCCAGCATTAATTTTCTCCAACTTTTCCTGTTTCTGGCTTTGGCTATCCAGTCTTTGCCTATGTTTTTTTTTATATCTACTCAGCATTCCGGTCGGCACTCTCTGGCTCTTCTTCTTGTTGGCCCCGACCATGTCGTGGTTCTACGAGTATCATCATTATTTATTTTTTCATAAAAAATACCATTGTGTTGAATATTTTATATAAATATTAAAATAGAATTGCCACATTCGGAAATATAAATTAAATATGAATGTAAAAAATATTGAGTAATAAAAAATGTTGAGTTAATCAATTATAAATATTTCGATTGGTATACAAACTAATATCAGATGTAATGTCAAAAATAATCACAAATGTATAATCACAGTCAAAGCGTATCATTTCAGTCAAAGTTAATTAATTCAGTTGAATGCGTGTTCACTGGTATTAGAGCTCATTATTTGTTTTGCATCATTTATCATGAAATCTGATACTAGGTATCCAGAAAAAAGGTTGTTAATTTGTTTTTAAATAAATGAGT
Source organism: Sesamia inferens (assembly GCA_037179545.1). Lineage (NCBI taxonomy): Eukaryota > Metazoa > Arthropoda > Insecta > Lepidoptera > Noctuidae > Sesamia > Sesamia inferens. Next base: position 31,621,041 of record CM073927.1, read on the forward strand.
ACTATATATTAATAATATCAAATCAGTTGGTAACCTATTAAACAATTTAACTGCTTAGTACTTTGAGCAATGCTTGACCACGTTAAAATTTGGTAACAATTTATGATTAACCTTATAAATACACAATAAATATATAGGTCTTTAGTAGTTTTATGTCTAAAATATCTTTAAAGCTCCTGAGTGCATAGCATGCTGATGAATTAGAAAAGTCAATAGCAGTAAGCTCATGTTTCTAATTTAAATTCACATCTATATTAATACCTTACAATTTGGCTTTGTCTACTAAATCAATCTTGTCTCCATTGATTTGTACGTTTAAATTGTCATTTTTACGAGTTGTTGTCTCGAATAAAATAAAGTTAGGCTGAATTATATTTAGCAAGAGGGACATTATGTACCAATGTATACCAATAGCAGAGATTTTTCATGATCCTGAAAGAATTGGCCAAAGCTGTAACTTTAGTCAATTCTTTTAAGTTATTTGGCCCTATTGTCATATCAGATTGAGCTTGATGCATAATTAAACATTATGCATTAGCAAGTCATTTGTAAGTATGATAAATATTATTGGCCCTTAAATTGAGCCTTGAGGTACACCACTTTTATATTTGCGATTTTAGACGTTTACTAATGTAAACGTCACGTAATCACGAAGTAATCTTCGTGATTACTTTTAATAATTTCGATGGACATTTTTCTATTTTGTAAGTAGGACCTTAAAAGAAGTAAAGACTTGCCACTGGTATCGTAATGTTCATGTTTAGTCAGTAATAATACATAATCAACAGTATCAAAAGCTTAGCTGAAGTTGATGAATGGTACAGCTATTTTCGTTTTGTCATTTATTTTTTTTATTATCTCATATAATATTTTTTATTGTATCTGAGCAACCAACGCTTTTCTTTATTTATTTATTTATAAAGGTACATCAACAGCTTCTGTATATAAATTAATAAATAGAGTGGTTATGAGTAAAAGGCTTATACAGTTGCCCGTTATATGTGAACCAACATTCACTAACATAAGTGGTATCTTAAACTAAATAAATATAAATACTAATATTAAGTGGAAGAACACTAGTAAAAAAAAGAAATCCAAAACTAAAATTTATCCAACATGAGATCAAAAATTATACTAAAACATAAACTAAAAATCTTACAAAATTATATACTAAGAATAACTTATAATATACAAGAAAAAAGTTGCAAGAGAGAACAAATACAATTATTATTTTGGAGTTTTTCGACTTACAATTAAAGGTTTTCATAGTGCCTAAAGACAAAAGTCTTTAACCAATGTGTGTTAACGTGGTCCCTCACTATGGGCCTCATAAGAAAGCTCAAGATCGCACAGAGAGTTATGGAGAGAGCTATGCTAGGTGTTTCTCTACGTTATCGAATCAGGAATGAGATCCGTAAAAGAACTAAAGTCGCCGATATAGCCCAGCGGATTAGCTCTCTGAAGTGGCAGTGGGCGGAGCACATAGCTCGTAGAGCTGTTGGCCAATGGGGCGGAAAGGCTATTGAATGGCGACCACGTACCGGCATGCGCAACGGCCGACGCCCACCCACTAGGTAGTCGGATGATCTCACCAAAATCGCAGGGAAGCTCTGGATGCAGGTCGCGTCCAACCGTTTTTTTTTTTGGAAATCCTTGGTTGAGGCCTATGTAGAGCAGTGGACTTCATGTAGCTAAGATCATGATGATGATGATGATAGTGTTATGGTATATAATATGTTAACATCTGGGTTTGATTTATCTCTTTGCTGTGCCTATTTAGAGGTGAATTTTCTCTTATATCTCTCTCTTGTGTTGGAAGCTTTAGTGTGGAATAATTGGGTTCCACACTACGCTGGCAAATTCAAGGAGACTACGGGCTAAGACGTTATATACACAATTTTCGTTCTATCCAGCTTAAATCCTTTAGTGCTTCTCTTAAGAAATCCTAGTAGCCGTGCCGATTTCGTTACAATGTTATCATTAGAAAGCATAAAAGTATTAATATGGCGATCTATGATTTAATAAATGAAATTATTTGGAATATGGACAAAAAAAATCCAGTCACAGCATTATTCATGGACATGACGAAGGCGTTTGATTATGTAGATCACAGAATCCTCCTTATAAAATTAAGTAACCTTGGAATAAGGGGGAATGTCTTGGAGTTGATAAAGTCATACCTCGTTAGGAGAAAACAAATAACTAAAATTGTAAGAATAATGCATAAAATACGGCGTACCACAGGGAAGTGTGCTTGGTCCTTTGTTATTTTTATGTTATACAGTATGTTAAGAAAACCCTGTCCGACCCATAAGCATAATAAAGGTTAGGTAAACACATGACCAAATATAATATAAAATTTTATGTAATCATCATAGTACCAAAACAAATGAATTTTGAAATAATCTTTTTTTCCCGCGAATTAATTCCAACTTCCCCGAAATTTGGTAATTTTTAAAAAAGTGGCAACACCGGTATTATTATGAGCGAATAGCGATGCGACCACGTGCCGCGTGCCCTGCCGCCCGTCGCCCGCGGAAGGGTGAACGCAAATTTATTAAGTTACCACTTTTTGCGAAATAATATTTATTTTTTTAGGTGGATTTTTTTTTAAGTTTAGCCCGGTTTTGTATCCATTAGTAGAATCAGTTATCGATACCTAACAACACCTTCACGGGTCGGACAGGGTTTTCTTAACATACTGTATAAACGATATTCTAAGAACCATACAACACCCCATGACTCATTTGCTGATTGTACACCAGTATTTATAGGAAAAAACTTAGAAAAATACGAAAATGAAATAAATAATAGTTTAAACTTAATTATTCAATGGCTAACTAATAACAACCTAAAAATTAATTTTGGAAAAACCCACATAATAAACTTTAACCAACGATCAAACTCCATTGTTACGAACATTTATTATAAAGATAACAAAATTGCTATAGTAAAGAACACAAATTTTCTAGGGATTTGGTTAGATCAGCAGATGACATGGTAAACAGAATACAACAACACAGAACAGAACAGAAGAAACAGATTGATCACATAGTAAAAAAACTCAATCAATATTGCTATGCTTTGCACAACTTGAACAAGGTTGCCAATCGCTGCACTGTTCTTACTGCGTATCACGCATACGTTTCCACCACGCTGCGATACGGCATAATCTTTTTGAGTAATTCGACAGATGGGGAATCAGCCTTTAAGGCCCAAAAAAAGTGTCTTCGTGCAATATGCATAATTAAAAATACTGACAGTTGCAAACCATTTTTTATTAATTTAAAATTATTAATACTTCCGTCCATATATATTTTTAAAGTAGTTATGTTATGACCAAAACCTATTTCAAACTCTTTCCACAAATCGCCATCCAGGTGCTTTTAAATTTAACACCCATCAAACCACCCTATTTTCAAAAAGTTTCCTAGGTATGGCTCCAAAAATATATATTAAATTACCCAAATCCATAAAAGCTTCAAAAAACTTAAATACCTTCAAAAAACACCCCGTAGGTTTTTAATACAGAAAGCTTATTATACGATAAACGAATACCTTAGTGAAATATAGAATCTACACCATGTTTCTCAGATCTGTTTACTGCATTATTTTTTATTTTAGTTCTTAAGATTGTTTTATAATACTTGTTTAAACATTTTCTTTGTTATATATATATATATATATTTGTTCCTTAATTTTATAATTAGGTATACAGCCATTAATGTACAGTGAACACACACTACCAAATGGGTAAATATTTGTACGCCTTTCAAGGCGACACATAGTGCAACTTATTTTGTTTTTTAAATACCATCTTATAACACCTATGTGTACAAATAAATGAATTTGAATTTGCCTTATGAAGTTAAGTTTACTGTCCATAGTGATACCAAGATCGCGAACCTCATTCACAGTTTCTAATAACACTCAAATTATATTATATGAGACGGTATTGAAACTTAATATACATTTATGTATATTAAGTTTCATACGATTAATGTCGCCCAATGTTCTATTCTATCCAAATCCTCCTGAATTATGGTAGTATATTCATTTGAAGTTATAACTTTATAAATTTTGTGATCGTCGGCAAACATTTGATATTTCCAATGATAGATTTGGGCACTAATGTCGTTGATGAACAATAAGAATAAAACCGGTGCAAGATGAGAACCCTGAGGAACTCTTGAGTCAGCATAACATGGATAGAATTCGTAACCGTTAACAACAAGACTTTACGATCTATGAAGCAAATAAGATTTAAACCAGTTTACAAGTAAGCCATGCATGCCATTATACAACCTTGTCAAAGGCACTGCTGAAGTCCGTGTACACGGCATCAACTTCTAGTCTTTTGTCAGGAGCTAGAGTCACATCCGACACAAACTCGACGAGGTTTGTTTCTACGCTGGGTCCAGCTTTAAATCCATGCTGACTTGGTGAAATAATTCTGTCAATGTAGCGAGTAATTACTGGACAAACAAGAGACTCGAATTTTTCACAAAATCATGCCAATTGTCTGGACCTTCTGCTGACAACTGATCCGGACAGGTGTGTTGTAACAGTTTCCTCACAGTTGGGAACTTCAGACCACTGTCTGGTGAAGTCTGTGTCGACCTTCTCCCCACCAGATCACGACTCTCGTGGTGAACGGCGAATGTGGCGATACAGGTCAGCAGACTGGGATGAGATGCGCCATTTCTTTGCGTCTTATCCTTGGCAGCAGGTCTGCTTCTCTTCTAGCAATCCGTCGAGCTGTGCGGATGCTATAACCGATGTGGTGCGTCAAGCTATGGAATATTTTATTCCCTATGACGTGCCCGTCGGTGGCTCGGCTCGCCCATGGTTCAATGCCGATTGTGCCCAAGCCGAACAGCGTAAGCACACGGCATTTCTCACCTGGGTTGACGCTCGTGACCGCGGAGCTCCGGATCTAAGCTCTAAGAAGAGAGCCTTTAACCGTGCTGCCAAGTCCTACAAAAAGGCGCTAAAGAAGGCTCGCTTCGACCGTATTACCCATATTGGCAACAAATTATCTGCGCAGCCTTCCGGTAGCAGATCTTTTTGGTCCCTTGCCAAATCGGTCGAGGCGAACTTCTGTCGGCCCTCACTGCCTCCGCTGGTTAGGCCTGATGGAACACTGGCTCATACGGCGAGAGAGAAAGCAGGTTTCTTTGCATCTCTCTTTGCCCATAATTCGCGTCTTGATACTGGCAGTGCTACTCCACCTATTTTACCCCACTGCGGTACTTCAATGCCTGAGGTTCGCATTCGGAACAAGGAGGTTCTGAGAGCACTGTGTCGTCTGGACGTGAATAAGGCTAGTGGTCCGGATGGTATACCAGCGATTGTTCTAAAAGCATGTGCGCCCGAGTTGTCTCCTGTATTGACACGCTTGTATCGCCTCTCATTTGGGACTGGTATAGTGCCCAAGTCCTGAAAGCTTGCCAACGTGCAGCCCGTGCCCAAAAAGGGTAGTCGTGCCGATCCTTCCAACTATCGGCCGATTTAGATCACCTCCATACTTTGCAAAATTATGGAGCGTGTATTGAACTCGCGCCTCTTGGCATACCTGGAAGGTAACGATCTCCTCAGTGACCGACAGTACGGGTTTCGCCGCAATCGGTCAACTGGGGACCTACTAGTGAAATGGGGAAGCGATTGCTGTCTCCCTTGATGTCTCGAAGGCCTTCGACCGGGTATGGCACGCTGGCCTTTTGAGTAAGCTTCCAGCGTACGGCATTTCCCCTAGCCTGACTGGCTGGGTAAAAGACTTCCTGACTGAACGGTCCCTCCGAGTTGTTGTCGACGGATGCTCATCTGAACCCATGTCGACTAATGCCGGTGTTCCTCAGGAGTCTGTTCTCTCTGCAACTCTGTTTCTGCTGCATATTAACGATCTGCTGATGCCCGGTATCTATGGGACAGCACAGTAGTGGAGAGATACCTGCCGGATGCTCGGGCTAGTAGGGAATCAATCCGGTCCGAAAGAGAGGCCATGGTAGAGCGAACGAGTGTTGCACTTCAGGCAGTCTCCGAATAGGGCAATGCCAATCTTGTAGCATTCAATGCCGCCAAAACGCAGGCGTGTCTTTTCACCGCCAAAAGGAGCCCGTTCACCTTGGCTCCTACTTTTCGGAATGTATCCTTTGAGTGTACCGACCGCCTTCAGCTTTTGGGTGTTGAGATTTCCTCGAACCTAAACTTTGGGCGGTTCATTGAGTCCAAGGCCAAGGTGGCTGCCAGAAAACTTGGCGTTATCGCAAAGGTCCGGCAGTACTTCACACCAGGGCAGCTTCTAATGTTGTATTTAGCACAGGTCCGTTCGTGTGTAGAGTACTGCAGCCACATTTGGGCTGGTGCTGCTAAGTGTCACCTGGCCACTTTGGATTCAGTGGAGAGGCGTGCGAAGAGGCTGATTGGTGACCTTGATTTAACTCGAGTTGGTCTCCAAAGCCTAGAGCACAGGCGTAGAGTAGCCAGCCTTTCGGTGTTCTATAGGATACATTTTGGGGAGTGTGCGAGGGAATTGCACTATTTAATTCCCCCATCTCCGTTCCACCATCGGACGACCCGTCGTACGGCGAGTTTCCACCCTTATGTTGTTAACACCTCTACGATCCGGACGAAGCGTTTCCCCTCCTCCTTTATACCGCGTACATCGAGGGACTGGAATAATCTGCCGGCAGCGGTGTTTCCGTCGGACTACAATTTGACTGTCTTCAAGGCTAGAGTGAATAGGCTCCTAATAAACTAGTGCGCTTTACCATCAACGATTGCGTCACTGCTTACCATCAGGCAGGATTGCGGTCAAGCGCTAGTTTATATTTTAATAAAAAAAAAATTTTTTTTTTTTTTTTATAAATTATAAACCAGCGAAAAATTGAAATTGAAATTGGGCGATAGTTTTCAGAATCAGAATCAGAATTTTATTTGTAGAGCACACGTGTATACATGACGGTCTTACAATTAGTTAAATTAGTACTATGTTTTGCCGTGAAGGCGTACAAATATTGAGATCATCAAATCCTTAAAAACTAAGAAAATAAATAAAGTACTTAACACAAATTAAACACTCACAAAAATAAACATACTATTTTACATGCACATAGAAATCTTTATAAATTTATGATGAAAGGAAACTTACGTGAATGTAAAATATTAAAAAACATCTCTTAAAAAAACCTTCTACAGAATAATATGTTTTTTTTTTTTATTAATACGGAGTGTATTAATAAAAAAAAAAACGTATTATTTTACTTCTACGACTATTAAATTTTGATTGGGGCAAATTTTTTATGCTATCAGATATTTTATTATAAATTTTCGGGGCCATCCCAAAAAAACTTTTCTTCATTAAAGCGGTACTGCATTTTCTGTTGCACAGTTTATTTATATACTAACGCATTGGGGTCTTATTACATCAGACAGTTTTTGAAATAAGTTTAAATTCATCTTAACAAACAAAGTAGTTTCGTAAAGGTACTATCACCGACAGAATTCCACTTTCACCTTAAAGACTACTGTCGGCTGCGCTAAACCGGCCGCGGCACACTAACGCATTATTTTATATTCGTGTGTCATATTCCAACCAATCAACCGCATGTTATGTAGTATCGCTACGAAGAATTAAAGATGTAGTCAATGCTAGACAAGGAAAAAATATTAGCGAACCGTTTTCTTATCGCCGTCTTCGTCTTTCTTTAAAGTAATGCGAAAGGCTTGGTCGATAAAGGGGCTGCACATAACAATACGTTCAAAAGCGTGCGATTGTGGGTGCGATCGTTAATAATGACAAATCTTCTTATTGTTTCATATAATTTAAAATTATGATAATTGATTTGTATTTTAAAATAAAAATGTTTGCAAATAATATTTAAACGAATAGGAAAATTTATTGAATATTTATACCAAAAAATATTTCTATTATATGTTTTAGTTTACTATAGAAGTAGTAAAATAACAAACAATAAACATATTATAATGCAATATATTATAAAGTTAAATAATATTAAGTGTAGATATACTTAAAGAAACGTTGATATGGCAGCATTGTAATATTTTATATAAAAGTAATCCCTGACAAACTTATGATATTGTTATGGTAAAAAATATAACAAACCGTTTTTGGTTTTTAGATATGAAAATGATAATAGTATATGTTATCATTAAAGAGGTTATAGCTTATTTATTCATTTCCTCAATGAAAAGAGGATTGAAGCTTATTTTAATCAATAGATTAAAATATTATTTGAGTTATTGCAGCTAATAGGTAGTGGAATATTTTATGTGAACTAGTGATTCACTTTGGTTCAAATCTACCCTCATCTTTTTACAATGACTATAATATAGAACAAATAATAAAAGAAAGTATCATCGTTAAGTTACGGATCAGTATTTTTACATATTTTTGTTGTCAGCATTCATAACTCACCAATAAACATTTAAAAAAGGAATTGTAAGTTATTAGATTTGTACTTGAACCACCTTGAATGCTGATCACGACGTAAACCGCTTTTAGCCATAGAGACACTTACTGTAAACGTTGAAATTAGTAGTACCTAACAATCATAAGCGGGCAGCAAGTTGTCAAAGTGTATAAGTGTGTATCAAACTTTATTATAGAAGAAGGTCGTAACTACAACTAGTATTGCTCGGCCATAGTTTTGTGAGATTGTAACTCGACTTTTGGTCGTGTTAGTACACAACTGGCATAGTCAATAGTTTTAATGATTTAAAATAAGGTTAACATGTTTCGGTAGTTTTTAAACCACACATAGAAACAATACATCTTATTTGTGCTTTAAAAACAGTCTCTCTTTCAGTAGATTGCCCCCAAAAAATGATACGAAAACTCAGAACCGATGCATACCGCATCGATGCACCGTGATACGCTATTACAAGTGTTTGTGTATTCACTTTTCTCGACAGCTGAAACAGTGCATAAGCCGATTTATTTAATTTAAGACAGATTTCTTCAATATGAGGTTTTCATGTTAGTTAACTATCAATGGTTATACCTAGAAATTTGGCCTTATCTGTATCATCTATTTGGTACTTATTATATGTGACATGAAGTGGAGGTTTTTCACACACCTCAAAAAAGAATTTTGAGGTTTTTTGCTCTATTTTTTTTAAAATTGATTACTAGATTATTTTAATAAGCCAGTTAATTATCCTATATTTGCCTCAACAACTGTTTGAAAATTATTTTTTCAAAAATTTTGGTCAAAGTTGGTAATAATATCGAAATTGGCCGAAAATTCGTGGGATCAGATGTACTAGTAGATTTGAACATTGGAAATACTTTGCTAAGTTTCATCAAATCAGGAAATATACCAGAAGTGACACAAGAATTAAAACAATTGCTAAAAAAGGTGCGATAACATCTATTATTGAAGCTACAGTATATACTGACAAACCCCAATGATCGGCAGTTTTTTTTTTTACATCAAGATCCTTAAAAGATTCTATAATGTCTTTAGTAGTTACAAACGTAAATTCAAAGTGTTTGTCACATTCTGGAACACATTCTTTTAGTATGACGTAAGTAGAAGTGAAGGAAGAAGACAAAGTTTTTGTTGTTATTATTGGAATATTAGTAAAAAAATTCTCAAACTCCGTTGCTACCTCCAAGTCCGCCGAGTATCTTCATCGTTAATTTTAAGAGGAAATCGCGATTTTGTACTTTGGTTCTTCCAGTTTCAGAATTTATAATTTGCCAATTAAACACCATTAAAAACAGAATTAGGTCTATTTTTTGTAGTTTGCAGTCTCTTCTGTAGAAGTGTGCAAAGTTATCTATGCAGGAGTAGCTGCTAAATCTAATAGGCTTGTGAAGGGCTAAGTTAAGATTGAATTGGGCCAGAAAATTTTTAAATTCTAGAGTACGCTTATTTCTTTTTAAGGTGTCAATTATTTATAAGGTGTTTTGAACATTAGCAGGATTAGGTTTTTTAAGACCGGGATAATTCGAGCGCTTTTCCGTACTTCAGGGAATATTCCTTCAGCAAGAGAAGAATTGAAAATAATCTGCAATGGTAGGGCAAGTTCATGGTAGCTGCGTTTTGAAAACAAGGGTGGTATACAATCAGGTCCAGCACCTTTCGAAGCATCTATGAGTTTTAGCTTATTAAGGATTTGTTTTTCTGTTGTTGGGTTTAACACTGCACCACCTCGCTCAACTGCCGTCTTCCAGTGAATAAGCTTAAAAAACTAGAGCGCTTTACCATCATCGATTGCATCATTGCTTACCATCAGGCAGGATTACAGTCAAGCAATAGTTTATAAATATAAAAAAATAGTGCTTAAGACCGAATCAACACCTGGAAACCATTAGCAGTGTTATAAGAAGTGGCTGGATTTAGATTAAAACCGAAACAAATTGATCAGCAAAGAGGTTAGCAATTTTTGGACCATTGTTAGTCACCATATCATTCATAAACATGTCTGCATGTATGCAAGATTCTCCGTGACGTTTATCTTTAATGAATCTCCAGAAAGCTTTAGGGTTTTTGGAAATGTCGTTTTCAATTTTACATTTATATGTATTATAACAATGATTCATTAAAGTATTACAACGACTACGTAGTAACTCAAAAGTAAGTTTATCACGGGGATTATCGTATTTACGGTATGTTTGCCTAAATTTCTCTTTTCCACTTAGAGTTCTAAGAGAGTCTGAATACCAAGAGGGATACTTAGATTTTTTTCTAAAATATTTGGGCACATAATTGTCAATAGCGATCTGTAGTGTACTGTAAAAGGCGTTAACCCTTTCATTAGCATCCATATATAATATACATGAAAGGTATAATGACAATTTGTATTTTTAAGATAGGTTTTGATTTGGGTGTAATCTGCTTTAAAAAGTTGTAACCTGAACGATATTTTGTTTTTAACTGTTATAAGTTCGAAAGCGGAATAGAAATTAGGATTTTCGGGTGGTGGGAGTCTAATTTGCTGAGCAAATCGTTGGGCTTAGTAACTGTTTTAGCATTAAGAATAGAGTTAAATTGATGGAGTGCATAGATTGACAGAAAGTCTACAAATGTGTAGCCCAGCGAATTGTCGTAATTTGACGGCTATAGATGCAGATCGTCGTTATTCATGTTCCAATCAATAAAACCCAAGTTAAAGTTCCCCAAGAATCACAACATCGTCCACATTATTTAGTATGTTGTTATCATTATTCTAAAAGCATTGTAGATTGTTTAACAGGTGGTGGCATATAGATAACACAGATGGCTATTTTCTTGATATAATTGTTAAAATTTAACTCAATAGACAACCAAAAATCTTCAAAATCACTTTTCAAGTCTTCCATGCTTACAGATTTAATTTGATTACTAACTGCGACCATAACCCCTATCGTCATCTTTTCTGAATGCCTTGGAACTCAGTCTATCCCTACGGTACACCACATATCGCGGGTCAACGAACTCTTCATTAGTTACGTTAAAACAAGCAGTATTTCAACAATTTTGACCGTTCTTGAGGAATAAAGGGCACGTGTCGACGGTACCAATTGGATAGCCTACGCATTTCATCCACAACAATCCATTTCTTACCATATAGACATGCTTTAAAATTACTTTACATAGTTTATTAGAACAAAGTCGCTTTCTCTTTCCCTATGTCAATATGTATGATTAAATTTTTAAAACTGTTTAATGGATTTTGATGCGTTTTTTTTTTTAATAGATAGAGTGATCAAAGTGGGAGGTTTATATCTATACTAACATCCATTAAATAGTGTAGAAATATTTTTTAAGTTTCTAATGTGATGTCTTAAAAATTACATATTTTTTCGCGTTAGCAGTGAAACGCAGGCTGCACCTTACCAGATTTATAAAATAAAGTACTGAATATTGTACACATTGAAAATGTCTACAGAAAAGTCCCTGGTGGTATATGTCTATTTCTTATGGATATCCCACTATATCAGTTTTTTGTCATTTACTGGCTGATTTTTGTAGCGATTTTAACCAATACAGTATTAATCCTAATCCAATTTAATAGCTTTAATACATTGTTGATTTAATATAGATCTATATTGCCCTTTACAGCATATCATTTAAATGAATATTTTCGAAGATATTACATATTTAAAAATTGTGGGGCGTTGCGTTTGCGGCGGTACCGACGTACCGGGGCGGCGGGAGCGGCGGGCCACTATATTTTTATACAACGTTCATAGTTTTGTTTTTAAAAAAATTATAAACTAACGCTTGACTTCAATCCCGCCTGATGGTAAGGAGTGATGGGATCGTTGATGGTAAAGCGCGCTAGTTTATTAAGAGCCTATTCACTCAGAAAAACTGAGCGAATGGGAAGGAAGACGGCAGTTGAGTGAGGTGATGCAATGATAAACCCAACAACACAACCAACGATGCTGCGCCAAAGGGAGATAGATCTGAAGATCCTCTACGACCAGAATCCCAACACAACAACATTAGGCGTATCAGACCCGGCACACATCGCAACACAACTTCTCAGACCCGTCCTCTGTACGGCTTCACCAGACATCATGCCAGAACACGAAAAATCGCTTGGCGGCAAGGCTTTGTCTGGTGGGTGGTAACTTCTGGTGGCGGCCGATGTTATGGCTTACCACAGTATCTGTAGTATCAGCATTGCACCTGCCCGAGACCGGGTCGGGTCGGTAGTAAAATGTAATACGATACCAAAGTACGTATATTTTAATTTGGTGCACCTATTCAATTTTATTATGAATATATGTATGTATAGTTTACCATTCTACGGTCCTTATCCTAATTTACTTGTCATCGGTGCAATATGTCTTTTTCTTCCACACTTCTCTATTAGACATTATCACCTTTGTCACCCTTACCCCCCTTACCTTTAATGTGTGAATAATGATCCGCTGATGCGGCGAGCCTCTTTGCCGCCATCGGATCTGAAGGCCAAAGCCCTTGCTCACATGTAGGGGTGGCGAAAGGAGGCAGAATGCCATAACTCCGCCAGAGCTCCGGAGACAGTGCGATTGTCGCATCTCAGTGCTAGGCACGTCACAATAGTGCCGAGAGTTCCCTCTTTGAAGAGTGGGTAGAGAGGCGCCATGGCACCCTCACCTTCCGGGGAAATCCACAATCCCAACACTCTGGTCGGGACATGACATCGAACTCCCGGCCAACGTAGGCCCAAGCTTGCGGGCGGTGAGCTGCCCACTGCTCACCGCACCGGCAACGACCGGCGGGTCGTCGGCGTATTGTGTTTTACGCGCGCCTCAAAGAGATGTCAGCAGTCAAAGAGATGACGGGGTCCACGAAGACCGATGCCTCCTGGGACAGGATTGCGGGTTGGTTAAAAAAGAAACCGTGGCCCTGGCCTTCGCACAGGCTAGTGAAGAAACACGAGTGGGTTTTAGTCAGTAAAAGTCTGACACACCTCCGCTTCGCCCTGAGCGGAAGAGGTTAATTAACGATTTCCCATCTAGAATAAAAAAAGGGTGTCTGTTCCGCCACTTGACGGGTATTTCTGACAGGCCTTTTTAAAAAGTGGTGATTTTCAGCCTAATTTGAATAAATGACTTAATTTTGATACTTGATAATAAATGGTTTATAACGCGTGTAACCTTTAACAAGTGATTTTTTTTTACAGAGGAAGTTTCCAGCGTGTTCCTAAGACTGGATGGCGTTTAGAATTGTCCGGTTTGAAGGTTAAAAGAGTTACCGCCCAGGTCGGCACAACGAATGTTAGTATTTAATAATTAACATAACAAATGCTACATAATGCCTAGTTGGCAGTAAAAATAATATTTAAGTTTAATTTAGATAAAATTAAAATTTCTGATTCAAATATCATATTTTTTTTGTAACATCACATATGAGTAGGCATATTATCTCTGGGTATTATTTCTCGTCTAGCTAACGGAGAGTACTTGCTTAGACACAATCTTATAGTCAGGATAATCCATCAGAAACTTACTCTCCAATACAATCTTGTGGAATCAGAGGTGCCGTATTACAGGTATAGACTCAGTTCCCGCAAATGGCAATATCATATTGTACTGGAATGGATCCTTCATCACTGACAGGATTATTGTTGCCAATAAGCCTGATATAGTGATGGTGGATCGATCAAAGCTGCATGCAATGATTGTTAATATTACCATCCCACATGATGAGAACCTCATGAAAGTCGAGAAAGATCTTAATAGGCAAGAGCCTCTACCACCAACCTCAGGAGGCTCTCGTCATCAAAGCTTCTTATTATAATAACATGGCTTCCATGTGAAGCATAGAAATATTGGTTATTTTTATGATTTATGTCTTCTTCATAGACACATGTAATGTATATACATACACATTACAGATATATTCGCTTTGTGATGGATGTCTGTGCTCTTAAGCTTGTCTTATTGTAATAACAATAACATTGATCGTACAGATCACTATAAGTGGCAAGAGGGTAAGAAAAATATGTAAGAACAATTTCCACGGAACAATTATTAGTTTTATATTGAATTTTTTATATCACTACACATTATAAAACAAAGTCGCTTTCTCTTTCCCTAAGTCCCATTGTATGATTAAATATTTAAAATTGCGCAACGGTTTTTAATGCTGTATTTTTTTAATAGACAGAGTGATTAAAGAGGAAGGTTTATATGTGTAATGACATGTATTAAATAGTGGAGAAATACTAATATTTTTGAGGTTTCTAATGTGATGTCGTAAATAATTACATTTTTTCCCCGTTTGTAGTGAATCGCAGGCTAAACCTTACGAGATTTATTAAAATAATGTACTAAATATTGTACAGATTGACAAGGTCTACAGAAAAGACCACAATGGTAGATGTCTATGTCTTATGGGTATCATATAATAACATAGTTTTGTCATTTACTTTTTACGACAAATTAATACTGGCTAATTTTTGAAGCGAATTTAACCAATACATCATTAATCGTTATCCAATTTAATACCTTAAATACATTTTTGATTTAATATATTTCTATATCGTCCTTTACAGCATATGGTTTCAATGATTATATTTTCGAAGACATTACAGATTTAAAAATTGCACCCGTGCGAAGCCGGGAAAGGTCGCTAGTATATTTATAAACAAGTGCTTGACCTCAATCCCGCCTGATGGTAAGCAGTTATGCAGTCGTTGATGCTAAAGCGTTTATTAAGAGCCAGATTACTAAAAAAAACTGAGTAAATAGTAAGGAAGACAGCAGTTGAGCAAGATGATGCAATGTTAAACCCAAAAACACAACCAACGATGCTGCGCCAAAGGCAGATTGATCTGGAGACCCTCCACGACCAAACTCCCAACACAACAACATTTGGCGCATCGTACCCGGCACACATCGCAACACAACTGCTCAGACCCGTCCTTCGTACGGCTTCACCAGACATCATACCGGAACACGACGAATGATTTGGCGGCAACGCTTTGTCTGGTGGGTGGTAACTTCTGCCAGCAGCCGATGTTATGACCTACTACCGAGACAAAAACTATTTTCCATCCTCGATCTCGTTCGCGTGAAATTTCATGCTTCCCCGACATACCAAGGTGCACTGTGCAATTCCGAAAGTCTAATTTAGCATTCCTCAGATTTTTTTCTGGATCCTTAATAGTCTTAATGTTATATATATACCTTTTCGCAAAAAATTGTGTCAATCAGCCAACTCAACCTGTCGCAGTACCTATAGGTCTCAAAGGCTATGCCACAATACCAAGTCCTCCACCTTCCGCGTCCAGTTTGTCCTCGCCACCTTCTATTTATTTCTACCATTTTTCTTGAAAAGCTTCGAAAGTAATAATAAAACTAATGTCTATTATGGTAATCTTTTATGTTTGTCGGTGAACCTGATCTCTGTAGAATTACTTTGAAATATTTTGTGGGGGCACGATTATTTGACACAAATCTGACATAATTTTTTTGTTTCAGAGATATATTCCGGGAAAACGAATACAGTTCTGCTGCCCCTTATACAATAAAATTAAAGATAATCCGTAAGATTTTTTGGTAATATTAAAATAAAAGTAGCTTAAAAATCACTGGATGAGATCGCTTTACATAACAAAAATGTTGCGAATGACGATTAATTATTTAATAAAAAAATAACAAGCAAAAAGCTAATGTATTTAAATTTTTCAGACTCACCTGTAAACCAAAATGCTCAAAGCCTTGTACGAACGGCTTTTGCCGCTCTCCCGAAGAATGTGGATGTAACACCGGATATAAGTTGGATCTCAAAAATAAATACAACTGCCTGCCAATTTGCTCTAAACCATGCGGAAATGGTTCTTGTATAGCTCCGCAGAAATGTCTCTGCAAAAAGGGATACATATCTACAAAAGGAACTTGCCAACCAATTTGCACAAAACCTTGCATACATGGCACGTGTGTTTCTCCAGAAACCTGCCAGTGCACCAAAGGCTACGTAAAATTAGATAAGTACAGTTGCAAGCCTCACTGCTCCAGTGGATGTCCTCATGGCAGTTGTGTCGGACCAGAGACATGCAACTGTAGCTCAGGATGGAAAATGGTGCAATCACCCGGCACTGCCAAAAAAACATGTCAACCAATTTGCACAAAACCTTGCATACATGGCACGTGTGTGGCTCCAGAAACCTGCCAATGCACCAAAGGCTACGTAAAATCAGATAAGTACAGTTGCAAGCCTCACTGCTCAAGTGGATGTCCTCATGGCAGTTGTGTCGGACCAGAAACATGCAACTGTAGCTCAGGATGGAAAATGGTGCAATCACCTGGCACTGCGAAAAAAACATGTCAACCAATTTGCACAAAACCTTGTATACATGGCACGTGTGTGGCTCCAGAAACCTGCCAGTGCACCAAAGGCTATGTAAAATCAGATAAGTATAGCTGCAAGCCTCACTGCTCCAGTGGATGTCCTCATGGCAGTTGTGTCGGACCAGAGACATGCAACTGTAGCTCAGGATGGAAAATGGTACAATCACCTAGCACTGCGAAAAAAACATGTCAACCAATTTGCACAAAACCTTGCATACATGGCACGTGTGTGGCTCCAGAAACTTGCCAGTGCACCAAAGGCTATGTGAAATCAGATAAGTATAGCTGCAAGCCTCACTGCTCAAGTGGATGTCCTCATGGCAGTTGTGTCGGACCAGAGACATGCAACTGTAGCTCAGGATGGAAAATGGTACAATCACCTAGCACTGCGAAAAAAACATGTCAACCAATTTGCACAAAACCTTGCATACATGGCACGTGTGTGGCTCCAGAAACTTGCCAGTGCACCAAAGGCTATGTGAAATCAGATAAATATAGCTGCAAGCCTCACTGCTCAAGTGGATGTCCTCATGGCAGTTGTGTCGGACCAGAGACATGCAACTGTAGCTCAGGATGGAAAATGGTGCAATCACCTGGCACTGCCAAAAAAACATGTCAACCAATTTGCACAAAACCTTGCATACATGGCACGTGTGTGGCTCCAGAAACTTGCCAGTGCACCAAAGGCTATGTGAAATCAGATAAGTATAGCTGCAAGCCTCACTGCTCAAGTGGATGTCCTCATGGCAGTTGTGTCGGACCAGAGACATGCAACTGTAGCTCAGGATGGAAAATGGTGCAATCACCTGGCACTGCCAAAAAAGCATGTCAACCAATTTGCACAAAAACTTGCATACATGGCACGTGTGTGGCTCCAGAAACTTGCCAGTGCACCAAAGGCTATGTAAAATCAGACAAGTACAGTTGCAAGCCTCACTGCTCCAGTGGATGTCCTCATGGCAGTTGTGTCGGACCAGAGACATGCAACTGTAGCTCAGGATGGAAAATGGTGCAATCACCCGGCACTGCTAAAAAAACATGTCAACCAATTTGCACAAAACCTTGCATACATGGCATGTGTGTGGCTCCAGAAACTTGCCAGTGCACCAAAGGCTATGTAAAATCAGACAAGTACAGTTGCAAGCCTCACTGCTCCAGTGGATGTCCTCATGGCAGTTGTGTCGGACCAGAGACATGCAACTGTAGCTCAGGATGGAAAATGGTGCAATCACCCGGCACTGCCAAAAAAACATGTCAACCAATTTGCACAAAACCTTGCATACATGGCACGTGTGTGGCTCCAGAAACCTGCCAGTGCACCAAAGGCTACGTAAAATCAGATAAGTACAGTTGCAAGCCTCACTGCTCCAGTGGATGTCCTCATGGCAGTTGTGTCGGACCAGAGACATGCAACTGTAGCTCAGGATGGAAAATGGTACAATCACCTGGCACTGCGAAAAAAACATGTCAACCAATTTGCACAAAACCTTGCATGAATAGCACATGTGTGGCTCCAGAAAACTGCCAGTGCACCAAAGGCTATGTAAAATCAGATAACTTCAGCTGCAAGCCTCACTGTTCCAGTGGATGTCCTCATGGCAGTTGTGTCGGACCAGAGATATGCAACTGCAGCTCAGGATGGAAAATGGTGCAATCACTTGGCATTGCGAACAAAACATGTCAACCAATTTGTACAAAACCTTGCATTAATGGCAAATGTGTGGCCCCAGAAACCTGCCAGTGCACCAAAGGCTATGTAAAATCAGACAAGTACAGTTGCAAGCCTCACTGCTTCAGTGGATGTCCTCATGGCAGTTGTGTCGGACCAGAGACATGCAACTGTAGCTCAGGATGGAAAATGGTACAATCACCTGGCACTGCCAAAAAAGCATGTCAACCAATTTGCACAAAAACTTGCATACATGGCACGTGTGTGGCTCCAGAAACTTGCCAGTGCACCAAAGGCTATGTAAAATCAGACAAGTACAGTTGCAAGCCTCACTGCTCCAGTGGATATCCTCATGGCAGTTGTGTCGGACCAGAGACATGCAACTGTAGCTCAGGATGGAAAATGGTGCAATCACCCGGCACTGCCAAAAAAACATGTCAACCAATTTGCACAAAACCTTGCATACATGGCACGTGTGTGGCTCCAGAAACTTGCCAGTGCACCAAAGGCTATGTAAAATCAGACAAGTACAGTTGCAAGCCTCACTGCTTCAGTGGATGTCCTCATGGCAGTTGTGTCGGACCAGAGACATGCAACTGTAGCTCAGGATGGAAAATGGTACAATCACCTAGCACTGCGAAAAAAACATGTCAACCAATTTGCACAAAACCTTGCATAAATAGCACATGTGTGGCTCCAGAAAACTGCCAGTGCACCAAAGGCTATGTAAAATCAGATAACTTCAGCTGCAAGCCTCACTGTTCCAGTGGATGTCCTCATGGCAGTTGTGTCGGACCAGAGATATGCAACTGCAGCTCAGGATGGAAAATGGTGCAATCACTTGGCATTGCGAACAAAACATGTCAACCAATTTGTACAAAACCTTGCATTAATGGCAAATGTGTGGCCCCAGAAACCTGCCAGTGCACCAAAGGCTATGTAAAGTCAGATAACTTCAGCTGCAAGCCTCACTGCTCCAGTGGATGTCTTCATGGCAGTTGTGTCGTACCAGAGACATGCAACTGTAGCTCAGGATGGAAAATGGTGCAATCACCTGGCATTGCAAAAAAAACATGTCAACCAATTTGCACGAAACCTTGCATACATGGCACGTGTGTGGCTCCAGAAAACTGCCAGTGCACCAAAGGCTATGTAAAATCAGATAACTTCAGCTGCAAGCCTCACTGCTCCAGTGGATGTCTTCATGGCAGTTGTGTCGGACCAGAGATATGCAACTGCAGCTCAGGATGGAAAATGGTGCAATCACTTGGCATTGCGAACAAAACATGTCAACCAATTTGTACAAAACCTTGCATTAATGGCAAATGTGTGGCCCCAGAAACCTGCCAGTGCTCCAAAGGCTATGTAAAGTCAGATAACTTCAGCTGCAAGCCTCACTGTTCCAGTGGATGTCGTCATGGCAGTTGTGTCGGACCAGAGATATGCAACTGCAGCTCAGGATGGAAAATGGTGCAATCACTTGGCATTGCGAACAAAACATGTCAACCAATTTGTACAAAACCTTGCATTAATAGCAAATGTGTGGCCCCAGAAACCTGCCAGTGCACCAAAGGCTATGTAAAGTCAGATAACTTCAGCTGCAAGCCTCACTGCTCCAGTGGATGTCTTCATGGCAGTTGTGTCGGACCAGAGATATGCAACTGCAGCTCAGGATGGAAAATGGTGCAATCACTTGGCATTGCGAACAAAACATGTCAACCGATTTGCACGAAACCTTGTATAAATGGCACCTGTGTGGCCCCAGAAACCTGCCAGTGCACCAAAGGCTATGTAAAGTCAGATAACTTCAGCTGCAAGCCTCACTGCTCCAGTGGATGTCTTCATGGCAGTTGTGTCGGACCAGAGATATGCAACTGCAGCCCAGGATGGAAAATGGTGCAATCACTTGGCATTGCGAACAAAACATGTCAACCGATTTGCACGAAACCTTGTATAAATGGCACATGTGTGGCCCCAGAAACCTGCCAGTGCACCAAAGGCTATGTAAAGTCCGATCAGTACACCTGCAAGCCTCACTGCTCCAGTGGATGTCCTCATGGCAGCTGTGTCGGACCAGAGACATGCAACTGTAGCTCAGGATGGAAAATGATGCAATCACTTGGCATTGCGAATAAAACTTGTCAACCGATTTGCTCGAAACCTTGCATAAATGGCACTTGTGTAGCCCCAGAAACCTGTCAGTGCACCAAAGGCTATGAAATATCCGATCAGTACAGCTGCAAGCCTCTCTGCTCCAGTGGATGTCCTCATGGCAGTTGTGTTGAACCAGAAATCTGTTCTTGTAACTCAGGATGGACAAATGTCCAAGCCAATGGCACAATTTATAAAACTTGTCAACCAGTATGCAGCAAAACTTGTATCAATGGCACTTGTATAGCCCCCGAAACTTGCATATGCCACACTGGTTATGTAACATCAGAAAATAATGTATGCCGGCCACATTGTTCCAACGGGTGTCTTCATGGTATTTGTGTGAGACCTGAAACGTGTATCTGTGACTCCGGGTGGAAAATTCCTCAAACACAACTCAACACAAGTGACAGGACGTGTCAGCCAATATGCAGTAAACCCTGTGTGAACGGTACATGTGTTGCCCCAGAGACTTGCCAATGTTTTTCCGGGTATATAACATTAGAGAAGAATATTTGCGAGCCCCATTGCTCTGGTGGGTGTTTACATGGCCGATGTGTGAGCCCTGGCACATGCATTTGCAATGCAGGGTGGTACAAAAATAATCCTTATGGCACATGTGTGGCTGATGCGATCGAATTCGATACAAATAAAGACGTGAAACATTGGTAAGTACAAGTTTTTAGATTGTTCAAAATGTTTTATATTCACGATGTTTTGTATTAATTGACGCAAATATTTAGAATAACAGAAATAACTGTACGACATTATTAATGTCAGCACACTTTCAATGAACAAAAGTGTACTAGTAAATCTTTTTGAAATATGGATTTATGCCAAGCACTCATTTTCGTGGAGAGAAACTGATTCAAAAACTGAATATATTTGTAAATCAATTGCAAAATAATAGATAATATAATATATATAAACAGAATATAATATAATAGTTTGCTGACAAAATATAATATGTAATAATTTATTGAAACACAATGTAAATTGTAAATTGTTTAAATACATCAAGTATTTAAACAATTTATGTATTCACAATTTTTTTCGTCATTTAACTACATATACATAAAGATTTTCCCCCACCAAATCAGGTGTTACCCCAAACCTGATTACTTAATTATCTACGGCACATTATTGCTAGAATACAAAGTAAAAAACTAAACTAGGTCGGTTATATCGCGCTTTTTAGATTTCCCTCGGGAATATCAAAATTTCCCCGGATAAAAAGTACCCTATTATTTAATCCGGACTTCTAATTTTACGTCTGCAAAATTTCTAAGCTATCGGTTCAGGAGTTATGGCGTGAAAGTGGAACAAACAAACAAACTCACTTTCCCATTTATAATATTAGTAAGGATAAGCATAGTCGTTGTCGAGACCTCACTGATAAAAGAATTATGAAGTAAATGATTGCCAAGCACTGTATTATATTTATAACTATATATAACTTTCTTAACATAATTTCATTTTTTTAATAGTCTTTTTAATATAGAATTATTAACACACAGCAAATGACTATGTATTATTGAACTTTATCATTTGACCTGGCTAGTGTTGCACTAGCAAATTCAATATTTAGATTAGTGGAAACTTACAATATAAAAAAATAACATAAAGTAAGTTGGTTGGCCTAATATATATACAGTATGTTAAGAAAACCCTGTCCGACCCATAAGGATAATAAAGGTTAGGTAAACACATGACCAAATATAATATAAAATTTTACGTAATCATCATAGTACCAATACAAATGAATTTTGAAATAATCTTTTTTCCCGCGAATTAATTCCAACTTCCCCGAAATTTGGTAATTTTAAAAAAAGTGACAACACCGGTATTATTATGAGCGAATAGCGGTGCGACCACGTGCCGCGTGCCCTGCCGCCCGCCGCCGGCGGAAGGGTGCTCAACGCACATTTATTAATGTGCGTTGAGCACCAGTTACCTCTTTTTGCGAAATAATATTTATTTTTTTAGGGGGATTTTTTTTATGTTAAGCCCGGTTTTGTATCCATTAGTAGAATCAGTTATCGATACCTAACAACACCTTCACGGGTTTTCTTAACATACTGTATAAGATGTCTAATACATATTTGAAAACTAGCCAAGTCAGATGATAAGATTCAATGATGACAGACCCCTAGGCCGGCGCCGCCCGACACTGTTGGGTGCAGTTTTGTTATTATCGGATGTTTGATAAATACCTAATTTATAAGACCTATGAATAAATAAGAGAAACGTTACTCTAATAACAGTAAATTATTGACTGTTTTTTTATATTTTTAGCTGGATGCTAAGTTTGAACTTTCTAGGTCATCTGGAAGTCGATTATGTTTTTGATCTATGTATATGTCATAATAATGTCGATTTCTGGACGTCATTGTCTAAGTAACCGTTTGAGCTATGTCTATGAAATTTAGAATACTAGTTTATTTATCTCAAAATATATAAATTTAATTTCGTGTGTTTAAATAACATAGATTTTGATTAGGAAGGGGCCAAAAGTGGCTCCAAATGGTTTATGTAATTACACACAATGCTGCTTGACCAACTTGAACTTTACTGATACGCTACCGCGTGTTTAGATCTTCCCTTCCCTTTGTTCATTTTTCCCAGTCTGGTGCAATTGAGTGCCAGTTTTTCCAAAACGAGTGTAGTTCATCCCGCCCTCTCCTCTCGGGCCTGTCGCGTGTTCGTTTCTTACCAGCATCTATGAGTATAGCACCTATAAAAGCATTTTATTTTATGTTTTCAGGATCTTTATATGGTTATATGTTTTGGCAACTGGAATCAGCGTTGTGGTGTTGGTAATGTTAATAATTATTATTATTATACGCTGTAAAAGGAATAAGGCTCATTTAGATGGTAAGTGCAATTTTTTGATAATAAGGTAAAACCTTAGCATAAGTTTAGATTTGAAATATTATAAGTAAGGTGTATACAACGTGTAACATAAAGGGTATATACATACCAAGGGCATGGCATCTTTACATGATATCAATCGATATTGGAAGGGTTTTTTAATCCTATCTCTTTATGTTAGGAAGTTACGAGAAAAAACACCGCCTGTGATAGGCTACTACCATACTAGGCGCACAGAATTTTTGAAGACATTTATCGTGATTTTGCCAAGTAATGTGACGTGTAACGAGTAGTTATTAACGTATGTATTGTGGTGCACGTTTGTTGTGATATTTAAGAAACACACGGAACCGAAAATTTAGTATAAACTTTTTGAGTATTTTATTTTGAGTTGAAAACTTTCCGATATCATTTGATATCATGTAAAGATGCCATGCCCTTGGTATGTATATACCCTTTATGTTACACGTTGTATAAAAGAAAATCAAAGGAGAACACAATTGATTTTTTACCAGCAGATGAGATTTATAAACGTGGCTACAAAGGTGAATAAAATATCAAAAATCAATCAACAATCAAGAAAATCCTACTTTTATTTTATTTTGTGCTTTTGCTTATATTTTACAAGTAGAGTTATTTTATATATTATTTTTTCTTGTTTAGTAATTTAGAATATTTTTATATTTATATTATAGTTTGTTATGCTCGATGATGATATAGCTGTTCTTAATGACAGCTTCTTCTCATGTTCTTCTTCGATTAGCTTTGTTAGTGCGGACAGTGATTCTTCCTTACCACAATGTTTGCATGATAAAATCTCTTCTCTTTTTTCCAATGACCCTAAGAATCTTCACATAGCTCACATTAATGCTCAGAGTATTCCTGGTCACTATACTGAACTTCTGGCATCCTTTAGCAGTGCTAATCTGGACGCACTTTTAATATCGGAATCTTTCCTGAAACCTTCGCTACACTCTAATCAATACGCACTTCCCGGCTTTATCTTGATACGCAACGACAGGACCGGCAAAGGTGGAGGAGGTGTTGCTATGTACCTGCGTGCTGATTTACCCTTTAAGGTGGTCAGTTCGTCTCCATCTAGGTATTCTGAGTCAGCTGAATACTTGTTTGTTGAAGTTATTGTTCATCACACAAAGGTTTTGCTTGCAGTTCTTTATAGTCCCAATCTTCATATTGACTATTTTAAGTCTCTCGATTCAGTGCTCTGCGATCTCTGCCCTTTGTACGAGCACGTAATTTTGATGGGTGATATTAATACCTGCCTGATCAAAAATGACACTCGCTCACTTAATTTCCTTTCACTCTTATCTTCTTTTAATCTTCAAGTATTGCCTCTTTAAGCAACTCACTATTTCCCTAACTGTACACCCTCGTTGCTAGATCTAATGATCGTATCCAGTCCCAGTAATGTCTCTTACCATGGTCAACTTACGGCTACCTTCTCTTATCACGATCTCATTTATCTCTCATATCGTATTCGTGTTCCCAAGCGAAAGGCCCAGTTTCTGTATCTCCGCAACTACAAGGGCATAGATATGGAAGCCTTGCG
Source organism: Sesamia inferens (assembly GCA_037179545.1). Lineage (NCBI taxonomy): Eukaryota > Metazoa > Arthropoda > Insecta > Lepidoptera > Noctuidae > Sesamia > Sesamia inferens. The sequence continues at coordinate 31,646,100 of CM073927.1, forward strand.
GCGTGATGCAGACGATCTCGACTGGACCCCTATTGTTGAGATGGATGACATCGACGATAAGGTGAATTGCTTTAATGCAACGGTTCTCAACTTACATGATCAGCATGCTCCTATCCGACGTGTCAAAGTTAGACATAATCCTGCACCTTGGATAACTCTGCAAATTAAAGAGTTTATGGCTCGCAGGGATAAAGCTAAGAGCAGATATAAGCGCAGACCTTCAGAGCTTAATCTCTCTTATTACAAATCTTTGCGTAATCGCTGCAGTCATCTGTATCAGGATGCTAAGAGACGCTATTTTCACGACCAACTCATTAACCGCAGTTCTTCCGATGTATGGAAATTTCTAAAATCTGTAGGCATAGGCAAGTCAACCAGTGCAAAGATGTGAACCTCAATGATCTTAACAAACATTTCTCCCACCTTCCCTTTTCTATTGATCCTTCTGTCAAGGCTGCGACACTAGAGAGTCTTGCTAGTCTGCCATTACCACAATTTTCTCTCTTCAAACTTAACGATGTTTCTGAAGATGATGTTAAGAAGTCTATACATGCAATTACTTCTTCGGCAGTCGGTAATGGTAAGTTGTGCTCAAGAATGATTACTCCTATCCTTTCTTCATTACTCCCTGTTCTAACTCACATCTTCAATCATTCATTTTCTTCTTGCTCCTTCCCGTCAGTTTGGAAACAGGCTCACATAATACCTTTACCTAAAACTAACAATCCTACTTTATTAACCCACTTTAGGCCTATTTCTATTCTCCCATTCCTCTCTAATGTTTTTGAGCACGCAGTTCATAGGCAATTATCATATTTCTTGGCGTCAAACTCGATAATATCTCCATTTCAATCCGGTTTTCGCTCGGGTCACAGTACCGTAACCGCGCTTTTGAAGGTGACTGACGACATTCGCTGGGCAATGGAGAATAAATTACTGACTGTCCTTGTATTGCTTGACTTTAGCAGCGCCTTTAACTCAGTGGACTTTGACATTTTACTAGGCATTCTCAATTCTATCAATTTCTCTTCTTCCGCTTTAGCCTGGTTCAGCTCATATCTCCGGGGACGCTCTCAGTGTGTTCGCCTAGAGGAGTCCTTCTCCGATTGGTGTAATCTCACTGAGGGTGTTCCTCAGGGTAGCGTTCTCTCTCCTCTTCTTTTTTCAATTTTCATTAACTCTGTTACTAGAGTAATCTCCTCCAGTTTCCATCTCTACGCAGATGACCTGCAGCTCTATCGACATTCTTCTGCAGACAACACGAGCTCTGCAATTGCCGCAATGAATCACGACCTGGCTTGTGTTAGCGCTTGGGCTAAGTCATTTGGCTTACAAATTAACCCAACGAAATCCCAGGCTATGATCATAGGCAGCAGATTCGTTCGCAATGCAGCCAATATTACATCCCTCCTGCCTTTATATCTTGATGGTGTACGAATTGACTTTACTGAAACTGCCAAAGATCTGGGTGTAATTATAGACTCCAATCTATCGTGGCGTGCTCAGGTCAGTGAGGTCAGTCGAAAGGTACATTTTTCCTTTCATTCACTGAAATGCCTCCAGGGTCTTCTGCCCTTGAAGACTAAAATTTCTTTAGCACAAACCCTTATTCAGCCGATTATAGATTATGCCGATGCCTGTTACCTGGATGCTACTGAGGAGCTGTTAAACAAGCTTGAGCGCTTGCAAAACCTGTGCATTCGCTTTGTTTTCGGTCTTCGTAAGTATGACCATGTTTCTCACCTTCGCAAGGAATTCAAGTGGCTCCCAATTCGCCTTCGCAGGAATACTAGGATTTTATGTCTCCTTTTCAACATCTTACACAACCCGTCTTATCCTTCCTACCTGCGTGAGCGTTTTTCTTACCCGCGCTCTAGCGACGCATCCTGTAGATCACACCTAAGATCTATCCTTAAATCTCATCCTCATAAAACGATTTACTATTCCTATTCCTTCTCTGTACATGCTGTAAGATTGTGGAACTCACTCCCGCCTAACATTCGTGATTTAAACACTATTTCTAATTTTAAGCGTCGATTAAAAGAGCATTACCTTTCCTCTATATTGTGAGAATTTGTTTATTATTTATACATATTTATATATTTTAGTATTATGTATTTATTTAAGTAGTATACTTATTTTTGGTTTTATTGGTTTGGCTTATATAATTATTTTTGGTTTATATGTTTAGGTATATTTAATATTATTACTTTAATAGTTATCATATTGATATTTTATTTCCTCTTTGTTCTTACACACTATTGTCTACATTTCTGTTTTACTTCTCCTTTCGCAGGTCTGCTGGAAGAAATTTCTTAAGAAATAAGCAGCACCTTTGTACTCAGATCTTCATTTTGTTGTATCTATATGTATTTTATTGTGTGTACATAAATAATAAAATAAATAAATAAATAAACAATTGATACATTGTGTGAAGGCTAGAAAACTAGCTAAGGTGACTTGGTGAGGCAACATGTCTCTTACATGTGCACTTATTCTTCTTCTTAATGATCGGTCTTGTACATTTATATCAAATAAATTGGGTTAAAGACAAAATAATTTAATTTATTAATTCATTAATAATTTATTATTTATATATTAACTACGGAATTTATAGACATCTATACATACATACACACACACATAAAGAAATAAAATTAAGTTTCTGTTTCTAATGACAAAATAATAGCATAGCAGATCTGGGTTTATATAATCCCATGGTTCAGACTATCTTGGGAAATAATAACCAATTATTTTTAGGTAATAAATTATAACCTTCTTGTTGCGGATAACGTTCATATAGCAATTAGCATGAGTGTGCTCGATGAGATAACCCATCGACAGAAACAGCGAACTTCCATTAATTAATTTATCTCCTATTTAGCATCAGGAATGAATTCTGAACAATCCTTAATTGTTGTTCATTTCCGTTTTATAAGTAAAGTTTCATGCTTTGAGACCCAGCGGCTTACAACTATTTGTGGTCTGTTAGTGAATGAATAAATTTAAGATTGTCATATGTATGTAATAAAGATGTGTCGTTTGATGACTGATAATGAATAATTCTTAAACGTTTATTCTTACAGATGGCGACGTGGTAGTTTCAGCCCAAGAGTTTAGCGTGTTCAATAAAGCGAAAGTTGAGTACGACAGCACTAACAAAAACTCAGTTCTTTAACATTTTCTATTAAGAGTTCATATTTGTATTTTACGATTTTGTAAATAAATAAATTATTTTTTTAACAATTCTTTCAATTGTTTTATTGAAATAAAATTGATGTTAGTTTCACCACATTTGTCAAATAATCTAGTACAAAAGTGTTACCCTAACACGCCCACAAACTTAAAAAAGTACACTAACTTAGTTGTGGCAAAATTAGTCAAGAGCCTTATTTTTCTTATTGCATATATAGCTGAACTTAATCTACCTGAAAGAGCTCTAATATGTGCGTCCCATTGTAGTTTAAAGTATCTAAAGAAATCTAAAGTAATTCCTAGAAATACAATTTCCGTAATAGTATCTAATTTATTTGCACACGCACCCTCACACACACACCGTAAGCAACGTAGCAGAGTGTAAAAAAGTGCTTCCTCTCTCCTAACTTGTTGTGCCCGACAGGGTCCACATGAACTAATTTTAAGTATTACGATCTATGAATACATGTGGAAAACAATAAAAGCCGTTAAGTTTTAGATTTAGGCAAACTTGAGCTATATTCACTGAGAGAACTTCAGACATTTGGTTTTCTTTGTATAGCTACAAACCATTTCAAATGGACAACCAAACTATTTATAACGATAAAACTATCGTTATCGTTATGTTAACATGTAAGACATCTGTATCTTTTCTATCTATTTTAAAAATGAGGGAAGTATAATCAGAGAATAAAATAATGTCAGAGAAGTTAATCATCATCTAAGTGAGATTATTTATATAATACTGGAAATAGAAAAGGGCCAAGAATTGAGCTTTGAGACAAGCCCATCTTAACTAGAGACCCGAGAAGATCGCTCCGTTAACTTTAACTTTTTGCTGCCTCTTTCTGATATAAGAGAAGCAAGATCATCAGCTTGTCCTCGAGTTCCATAATGGTGTAATTTACAGATCAGTGGCTTGTGGTCAATGGATTCAAACGCTTTTGAGAGGTTACATAAAATGCCAATTGCATCATGGGTCTTCTCCCAAGATTCCAAATGTGACAGTTGACATTACTCCCGAGTCTGACATCGACCTAACTTTCTTGAAACCAAACTGGCATATAGTTTAGCATGAATTTAACTTAATGCAGATGCGAATATTTGCAACATCCCTGATAGCGGTAAATTTTAACTCATTTAATTTATATTATGATTATACTTATCATTCTGAAAAGTCAATTCGGTTGGACACACAATGGGCGATCTTATCGCTAAAAGCGATCTTTTAGAGACAACCTTTGGATGGTATACCAAGGGGAAGTAGAGACAAATACTGTATATAATCTACGATGTATATTTGACATTGAAAATGCACACATAATTTATCATACTAATTTAAATAAATATATTCATCTATTGATAAACATGAAACAAGAGCAAATAATATATGATGATAATATTTGTTGTTGTTGTTTATGTTTTTAATGTTTGTTTATGTAAATAAAAGTCATAGTTATAAGAGTAGAGCAAGTTTGAGCACGCCTTTCCGGCACGGGCAAGCCATAGCCGTTCTGCACGAAAACTAAAGAATTTGTCACAGGCACTGGTGGAAAAATGGTTTCAAATATGACTGTTGACATTAACTCCCGCGTCTGACGTGGACCTAACTTTCGTGAAACGAAACTGGCTAATATGTAAAATCCCGTTTGGGTTAATATAGGACAACATCTGGTTTAGCATGGCTTCTCCATAGTTTTTGCTTAATGCGGATATGGATACGAATAATTTGCAACACCCCTACTTGTGGTAAATTTTAACTCTTTGATTTATATTGCATAATCTTATGACTATACTTATCATTCTGAAAAGTCATATTTTTTTCGGTTGAGCACACAATGCTATCTCATTGCTAACAGGGATCTTTTACAAACAACCTTTGGGTGCAATACCAAGGGGAAGTACGGACAAATGGTGTAGATAATCTACGGTGTACTTATGATATATGATAGACATTAAAAATGTACATAAAATGTATTATACTAATATTAATAAATATTAATAAACATAAAACAAGAGCAAATAATATGTAATGACAATGTTCGTTGTTTGTAATTGTACTCCAAAAACATAGATCCAACAAAATAAATTCAAGACAACAAAACGTACAATAGGCGGCCTTGTCGCTAATGCGAACTCTTCCAGGCAACCAAAGAAGGGACAGATTCTCCCGAACTACAAATGGGACTATCGTTGGTGTAAATTAATACAATATAATACACAAATACATACATTTAACAGGTAAGCAAATAAATTAGCCAAAAAGTGTTTGTTGTTGTTAGTGTTTTTAAGGATGTTTATAAAAGTCACAGTTTTAAAAGTGGAGCAAGATTGAGCACATCTTCCCGACACGGCAAGTCATTACATATACGGTCTGCTTGAAGACTAAAGAATTGTCACAGACATTGGTGGAATGCATGATATCTAGTCTCAAATTTTCCGATGGACTGAGATATCAGTTATGTGTGTCATGAAGGAACTTGAAACTATCTTTAAGATAAGAGGAATTTTAGAATTAAATAAAATACGGTAGAACTAAATTAAGATATAAGAATTCCGACGAGAATATGTATTTTAAAATAACATTGACTATATGATTTACAAAATAAGCGTTTTCAGTCAATCTCACGTCCGTAGGATCCTTAAACAAAACGTGATATTTACAAGTACAGTCGGCAATGTTAAAATGTAATCGTAACTTGTCAAACATGATGGGAAATTATAGATAATTTTGACAAGATCAGAGGGGTAATTCTCGTAATTTTAAAATTGTTCAGTCTGATCTCAGTGTCAATCACATAATTATACGACTTGAATCGATTACAATAATTTTTACTCCATGTTATATTTTTTCCCAAATGCATTTAGAAATTGTTGCAGAGTAGTTACCGAGCGGTTACGATAGACCATAGTACTTACGCCGCGCGACACAGCTGACACCTGAGGTCAACGCACCGTGCCCGCCCGCCCGTGCGGAGCTTTAACCATATTTTTGTTGGGACAACTAAGTAGAATAGCAAGCTCATGACTTTGTGGTTTTTCATTGTATCTTTTTGAAATTTTGTACATAGTATGTATTTTACTTTAAAATACTGGACACGTGTTTCGGGTTTCGCATAAAAAAAATGTTGTATACTTCTAATTTTCCTACATTTTAACAAGTTTTTGACGTTTGTGTGTTGCCAAGATGAGACCACTACTAGATTTTGAACGTTTTAAAATACATAAATTGGCTTTAGGACTGTGAACTGTGTGTTTCCCAGCTTGGGCATAACGGCGCGTGGTGACAGGTGTCTTTAGTGACCCCAAAATGCCGATTAAGTTTAAGGAGCAGGTCTATAAAACCATCGTTAGACGTGTTCTCCTGTATGGCTGCGAGGCGTGGCCTGTGCTTGAGCGACACAAGCAGGAGCTGCGTGTCACGTAAATAAATATGCTGCGTTGGATGTGTGGAGTTATGCGGAAAGACCGCATCAGGAACTCTCGCATCCGTGTCAGTCTCCATGTCCGCGACATAGCGGACAAACTGCAGGGGTCGCCTACGTTGATACGGCCACGTCTTACGAAAACGGCATGTTATGTGGATCACAAATGTCTTGCAATGGTGCCTCCGTCGGGGCCGAAACTAGCGGGTTAGACCAAAGTGCTGGCTTGACGTTGTAAGATATGACATGTGTGCCAATAAACTTACACCACAGGATGCTAAAGATTGCGCGAAATGGAGGAAATTGAGCAAGAAAGCGGACCCCGGGCCAACGGAAAGCCGCGGATGCAACCGGGATAAACGCTAAGATGATGATGATGATTATGATGACTGTGAACTGTGTGTTCGTAGAATGATATGAATTGGTCCCACGTGCCACTATTGGTTCGAAGTAGGACATTTTGAAAGTGTAAATATTTCTTTCCTTAGCATCACTCAAAATCAGGCGCGCAAAGAGGCTAATTGGCGACCCAGATTTAGTTGAAAACGGTCTCCAAGCTTGCCTGCAAGTTTGTCTGAAACACAGGCGAAGAGTAACCAGCCTGTCGGTATTGTATAAGACGCATTTTGGAGAGTGTGTGCGGGAATTGCAAGACTTAATTCTCCCATCTCCGTTCCATCATCGGACGACCCGTCGTCGTACGGCGAGTATCCACTCTTACATTGTTGACATCACTACGATCCGGACAAAGCGTTTCGTCCCGTCTTTTACACACATTTTACGTACATCATTATAATATTTGCCAGCGGCGGTGTTTCCGTCTGACTACAATTAAAGCGCCTTCAAGGGCCAGAGTGAATAATTTACCATCAACGATAGCATCACTGCTTGTCATGAGACGGGATTGCGGTCAGGCACTAGTTTATAATTATTAAAAAAGACTGAATTTAGTTCTTTTTTTTTTGCATTTTTTATGTAGACTAACTATTGGAGTTTGCTTTTGCAGTTGAGTGTAGTTTTTAACAAATTGTTTTTGTTTAAGATTAATCGGATTAAAAACAATGATCTAAGCATCTGTGCGGTTTTAGGATTTATTTCAGCGCCTTTGTTAACAGTCGGTTGTTGGTGAAATAGGACGTAGGACGAATTTTCCTTATTTTAATTTTCCGAATAAACCTTTCTTTTATAATTCCGGATAACACTTTAAATTTTCAAATAAATTTGGGTTTTTAGTATATAAAACATTAACCCTATTAAATTTGAAGACGAAATTTAATTATTTTTTGTAATCATGACTGGTAATGTTTTATACTTAACATAATATTTTATTGTGTACTGTTTTTTTATTAACTATATTCGAAATAATTCAAAATGATACAAAAGGCTGATATTGTAGGGATTTTAGTTTGGTATGTTATTATTATACAAACAAAAACATTGGGTCAAGTATGTGTGGAAACGAGAATGTGAGTACATACCTACCTATAATATTTTTATTTCCTAAAATTAACATGATTGGAAAATAATTACAGTAAGCTAAAAACAACAAAAAAAAATTGTTCAATGCTAATTGTATTGGCTTGCCACGGAACTGCTGGGAATGGGTAGTCTAAGATACATGTATATTTTATCATCTTATTTCCTACTAGGGCTTACCGCGATGTTCCTGAAACCTTTTTGTATACTTACATGGAGGCTTATGAAAAGCCAGATTGTCTTTTCTGGTGCACCAAGACTAGAGTGGCAACAGCGATGGGAACCAGGACGGTTCGGGTGAGCTCACATTAAAACATTTACACAAAATATCAATATATACCTAAGGCACAATCCGCAAGCCTCAAAGATTTGTCAGCATATAGTGACTGAGTTCGAAAATTGAACACATACTGTGGGTCCTGACACATGCAACTGAAGGGACACGGGTGGATTTTTGTCAGTAAACGTCGGACACGCCTTCCAAGATTTTGAAGAACCATTTGATGATCTAAGAGAAGTCATTTGATGAAAAAAAAAATTCGGTTAATTATATTTTTTTTTCCGAAATTCTGTAAAATACATATCGAAACTACACATACTAAGTATGTAAACATCTTCAAATACTTATATCATTATTTTTCAGAAATTAAAGCCCGAACAAATCAACGTTTGTTGCGACGGCTACATTAAAGATGAAAGCAGTGATGGTAATAGGTAAATTACGAATATATTCATTTCTTCGGAACTCCTTAACTTACTTCCTCACCTTACTATATCAATTATTTTAGTATTCACTGCAAGCCGGTTTGTTCACCCTCCTGCGTGAATGGCTACTGCAAGTCTCCTGGAGCGTGTGCCTGCAACCCTGGCTACCTACCAGACGTGTTTAATACCCACATCTGCTTACCACTGTGTATTAGAGGATGTGACCACGGAACCTGCACCGCGCCAAACATGTGCCTGTGCGATTCAGGTTATAACCTCGAAAACGGAGTGTGTGAACCAATCTGTTCCGAACCATGTCTCAACGGCTCTTGTGTGGCCCCAGAAACCTGCCAGTGCCTTCCAGGTTACACTAAATCAGAAAACAACACATGCGAACTTTCCTGCTCGGATTATACTGAAAGTGGCGAGTGTATAAATACCATGACTTGTGAGTCCGGATGGGCCAAAGTTTACCAAGGTCCAGTGGAAATATGCGAGCCAGTGTGCTCAGAACCTTGCCCCAATGGTATTTGCATAGCACCAAATACATGCGAGTGTCTAAACGGATATGAAAAGTCCGTAAATGATTTATGCGAACCGTACTGTTCTTTTGGGTGTGTGCATGGAAGTTGCATAAGTCCAGAAACATGCGTTTGCGATCCGGGATGGTATAAAATGGAGTCAAGTGGCACATGCTTGGCACACTGCGACTTCAAGTGTGGGAACGGCTCATGCGTTGCTCCCAACATCTGCGCATGCCATCCCGGTTACGAGCTTGATAAATCGGAAGGAAAAGATGCTGCATGCGTTCCAGTTTGTAGTGATTGCGAAGGTACTTGCGTAGCTCCTGATGTATGCATATGTGGGCAGCATGAAGAAATGATATTAGTTACCGCAGATGGCGGGCCATGTGACTGTGTAGACAACTGTACCGATGATGGTGCAAATAAATGTGAAAAAACAAAATGTTTGATGACTACTACTTCAGCAAGTGTAACTAATTATTACATAAACAAGGCTTCTGAAGATACAACAGTGTCAAGTGTCAATAAAACTAATATCGTTTTCGATGACAATAGTACTGTCGGAAGTGGTCACAGTGACCGTATTGAATTGAAAATTGAGAAAGCGTCCTCGTGGTGAGTAATATATTTTTAATATTATTGATTCAAATCTGTGTATTTTTTAGATTAATCTGTAATATTCTCACCAAGTGTCGATGGAGTTGTTTATTTATCTCTAAAAAGTAATGACGACACTCACGTTCGTAAACACGATACTTTACTTTCGCTTAACTTTAGAACTAAATGACCTACAGACTTGAAATTTTGGATTTTAAGTATGTCATTATAGCTTACTGGATGAAGAAAATTTTTGCGTGCTAGTCTTATCTAAAGGTTCTCAAATAGGGGCCTGAAAATGGAGCGAAATGGTTCGGGTAAATGATGCTACGGCAGTGTTTGCATCGCGCTCGACTTGGCGATCCCCATTATAAATCGTTGTAAATTCCAACTATTACTTCATGATTTCACTTTGACCTTTTTTTCTCCTTTAAGGTATAACTCCAACTGGTGCTACGCAATGGGATCTATTTTAATTTTTATTATTCTAATTCTGGTGGCCGCTAGCATTTTGAAAAATAAATATTCAAAATCGTTGAACAGGAACATTTTTAATGCATATAGTGAGTAAGGAATATTGTACTTATATTTATGAATAACTTATACTTTCACGGCACGGCTGGCTCAGTGGTTAAGCTATTGATTACTGCGCTGTGTGTCGCGGGTAGGATTCTCGCGCGGAAAAAATATTTGTATGACCTACAAGTACATAGTTGTTTCGGGTTGTTGGTTTATGTGAAAACACACCCATGGCACAGGAGAAATGCCTAATGTGGAATTCCGGAGCGATAGTGCATGGCAGGCCGTCATCTCCTTCTGCATCATCATCTTCTTGCTTCTCCTTCAGCATCACTGCGATGCTGGTAAAGGGGAGGTGGAGCGCGTGAGATAGCGGGAATCCTAGGGGACTCACGCCACTGCCGCAAGAAACGCCCTAGTTGGGAGAAAAAATCAAACTCCCGGCTACCATAAGTGCGGGCTTGCGGGCGGCGAACAGTGTGCAGCTCGCCGTCCAGTAAGGACCAAGTCACACACAGAAGTTGCCAGAACGCGAAGCAATATTTGTTCCGTACGGGAATAATATCCGCGACATATAGCGCAGTAGTCGATCTCTTAGCTAAAAGCTTTTTATATGTTTCGAACTAGTGCTTGACCGTGATTCCGCCTGATGGTAAGCAGCGATGCAATCATTGATTGTTCAGTTTATTAAGCTAATAATAAACTGAACAATCAATGATTCACTTTAGCAACTCTAGGCCAATATATAAAACTTGCTTACAAAGCGTCAAAGTTCTAGAAACAGCATTGGCCTTTCTACATAAATATATACTTAGTTAATGTGTTCTTTTTTTCATTTTCAGAAACCGAGGAATCAACAACCGCTGTTCATTATAAACAGAGCCCCACTGTGCTTTAACAACGGTTAAGAATTAACATTTAGTATATAATAAATTTTATAGTAAATAACGTGCAGCCACAAGCACGTTTTTATTCCCCGCCCGAAATAGCAGACCATGACCACTAAATCTACGACTAGCCGATTCCTGACCACAATATTCCACATTTCATCCAAGAACTCTCGTCTCCAAACCAGAGCACGGCACAACAGTATTAAAGGTGGCATTGTCAACACTTTCTACCATTTTGTTCGTCTTATCTATGATTAAATTATAAATAGAATTTATTGGAATATTATTCAGCAGAAAGAATCACACCAGCATAGAGCTTTGGGTTACACTGATTAATGATTGACATAAAAATAGTATACATACATACTAGGGCTACTTACTCGAGGCGATTAAAATCCGCAAGCAGGTTTGCACTGACTTCTCTGAATATAATGACTAAAACAAACTCAGAGGCTAACTTTAAAAAAGAATGAGTGTGAGTTTCTTTTAAAATCAGACGTCATCATCATCATAAACCTTTTTATCGTCCCAGTGCTGGGCACAGGTCTCCTCTCATACAGGGAAGGATTGAGTGTAATCACCACGCTTGCTTTATGCGGGTTGGCGATTTCAGATTTTAAAGTAATTCCTCAAGATGTTTACCTTCACCTTGTAATCAGTCATTGGAGTTCAAGATATAATTTGAAAGTATATATAAGACTAGAAAAGTTACATTGATACTTGCCTGACCTGGAATCGAACCGGCACATTCATACTTGAGAGGCTGGTGTTTTAACCAGTAGACCACCACGAAATTTTTAATGAAACATCAAAATCAGATATAATTATGGTCAAATGATGAGAAGACTATGCAGATGGATATCAGGAAAGAATCACGTAGATTGAATATTGAGAGCTCTGCAAATGATGTAATATCGTCACATCACCTACGGCTTCATAAATACTTGTTACTAATAAATACTTTATCTTATTAATTGACGTTACTGAACTCGTACTTTTTACTGTGCAGTATAGTATTATATTAAGTATTATACTTCTTTGTATTATTTAGAACCTTTTTTTATAACATTATTGTTTTTTATATGTTTTCTTTTTTATTATGAAAATAACATATTAAATTGTAAAGGAGAATAAAAAATTGCTAAGTTCGAGTCTGTTCGTTTTATATATATTCAACGAATTCATTAATTTAAAGATTCCGACAGCAACATCTGGTCCGGTCTATTGTAAACCCAATCTATCACAAATATATCTTGCACGTTTAATTTGACAGTCGTGCCATAGTGATACGATAATTATAAATTACTAACGGCCGCGCGCGACTTCGTCCGCGTTTTTTATATGCTCCGCTCCTATTGATCGCAGCGTGATGTTATATAGCCTAAAACCTTCCTAGATTAATGGGCTATGCAAATCAAAAAGAATTTTTCAAATCGGGCTAGTAGTTCCTGAGATTAGCGCGTTCAAACAAACAAACTCTTCAGCTTTACTAGCTGACCGGCAAACGTTGTTTTCCCATATAAATAATAGATTAAATTACTAAAATGGCTATTAAAAAATAAGGGTTGATCGTAGAAGGGTGAAAATTGGGGATTGTATGTATTTTTGTATGTTGTATCATAAAAAAATAGAAATTAAAAATTTTGTCTAAAAAATTAAAAAAAATTTAGGGGTGGACTACCCCTAACATTTAGGGGGATGAAAAATAGATGTTGGCCGATTTTCATAGATACCGGATGAGCACAAAAAATTTCATGAAAATCGGTCAAGCCGTTTCGGAGGAGTTTAATGTCGAACACCGTGACACGAGAATTTTATATATTAGATTAATACTAGCTGACCCGGCGAACTTTGTTTCGCCTTAAAGGCGATGCATGATCTTATTTTTTACTTTTTAAATTAGGATAATTAGGGTAGCATAGAAGTGTAGGAAGCTCATCATCAACCTTGTTTTATCGTCCCCCTGCTGGGCACAGCTCTCCTCTCATAAGGAGAAGATACCAGGGTAGCACAAAAGTGTAGGAGAAGCCCAAATAATCAAGCATCATTAAACTATAATAATTACATGGAAGAACTTTTTTTGCCTAGTTTGTAGAGGTACAATGTAGCATAAAACTGTAGGAGAAGTCGAAACGAAACAACGTTTCCGAGATCACATGCTTTTTCAAGCAATCAGCGCCATCAGCCGGGCTGATTTATGAATCTAAACCATCCAGGGCGCCACTCAAACGCATACAGAATAATTCATTTAAATCGGTCAAGCCGTTTAGGAGGAGTTCAGTGACATAAACATGTACAGCAGAATTATATATATATAGATAGATAGAAAGTATAGATTAGACAAAGCTCATGCTAAATAAGTAACTTTTTAACTCCGGTTCAGACAAGTTTATGGCACCACTTACTCGAATTTATGGCATTACCCGGGAAAACTACTTTTAAGGCACTTATACGCCTTATTTGCACTATTTGTTCCGTGCGGGAATCACTTAACCACTGCGACAATCGTGCCGTCCGATTTTAGATGGCAGCCGACTATGAAACATGGAAGCACGACTCCATTTTAAAAACTGCAACGGGTAACTAGAACTATGCGAAGTATTTCATCACTGACTTAAAAAGGAATTACTTACTAATAATATAAACACATGCGGTGGAAAGTGGGGTAAACGCCATTACGTTATTTTTGTAATAGCGTCACGAGAACAAAGTCGTTTTGCAAAGTGGAGATGGTCGAACGGTTATTTCGCTTTGAAGCGCGGACCAGGGCACTCCTCCGGGGCGAAAATGTCAGTTTGCCTATTTAAATTATTATTTTCAAGATTGGAGAGTATATGTAAACTTCGTACTTTATTTCAAAACTTCACCTACGAAATGGAGTCGTTACCACCACACCAAGATGCTGACGACCCTACCATAGGCGTGGGGCAGCATTCAACCTATCCCCAATCTTTTTTTAAAGCTATTGCATAGCTTCTATCGCGGGCCTTGAGCGTGGTGACCGAATCCAGAAATTCCATAACGACAATAACCTAAGCACACCGCTCAACATCGCACCGCCCTGCCGGTCGGACTGGGGGATCCACTCCGACAGGCACAGCGGTGCCGTGTTGAAAGCGGTGCATCGTCTAACGTCGTTTCAGTTCGGCAGTCTTCGGCACGGTGCGTTTGCGTGCGTGCGACTACATCTTTTGATAACAATTTATAGATTTTCAAAAAGAGCATGCATATTGCAAGGCGCGAACTCAGTTCTACATATTTGACAAATTAATGACTGTCGCGATGTGCTAAACTTGCGATTTTTTTTTTTTTTTAATAATTATAAACTACCGCTTGACCGCAATTCCACCTGATGGTAAGCAGTGATGCAATCGTTGGTGGTAAAGCGCGCTAGTTTATTAAAAGCCTATCCACTCAGAAAAACTGAGCAGCAGTTGAGCGAGGTGATGCATTGTTAAACCCAACAACACAACCAACGATGCTGCGCCAAAGGGAGATTGATCTGAAGACCCTCCACGACCAAACTCCCAACACAATAACATTAGGCGCATCGTACCCGGCACACATCGCAACACAACTGCTCAGACCCGTCCGCTGTACGGCTTCACCTGACATCATGCCGAAACACGACAAATCGCTTGACTTCACTTTGAAATAGTTCTTCTATAAGATGTAGGGTTATAAAATACAAACAAGCGTTTTTGGGGGCGCTGATCACGAAAATGACGTCATTTTTAAGCTATTGCATAGTTTCTATCTCTTTATCAAAGTCGAACATAAAACATTGAATTAGTCGCTAAATCTCCACCATTTTTCGCACGCGTTTTTATGACGTTACTGGTAAAAAATAAATAAGTAAATAAATTACGAAAAAGAGAATAACTTGAATTAATATCAAAGAAAAAAAAGCAAAGGAAAACATACTGCATAAATAAAATAAATAAATAATTATAATTCCATAAGTTGATAAAAAATAGCTTTTCTGCGGCAGTCCCCGAGTGCCACACGTCTTTTTTTGTGTAATTAGGCACCTTATAAACTCATTTGCACAAAAAACGGGCACCTAAGCCTAAACCATATCAAATGTTAATATTGCTTTATTTAATAATTTTATTATAGGTAGTATTATCCTCGCAATTTGGTAAATGAATAAGAAAATAATTGTTTTCATCAGTATTTCATAAAATATTGATACAATTTATGGGAAATAATACTAAACCTCGCTAGTAGTGTATGTTCACTAGTATATAGTGCATATGTTCATGAAGTTAAAATTAAAAAAGTTTTTTGTTTGTTTTTCGTTAATAAAGTAAAAGCAGATAAATGTTTAGTATCGAGTGTGACCCACTCTAATAAAAATCACAGCTTGAATTTGTCTGGCCATGCTAGCGAGTACATCCCGGATACTTGCTTGCGACACACTTTCCCACTCCGCAGGAATCACATTCTTCAGCTCTCTGGTGGTCTGCGGAGCCGGTTGTACTGATCTCACACGCCGTTTCAGAACGTCCCAGACAAGATCAATGGGATTGAGGTCGGGACTTCGAGCTGTCCAATCCAAACGACGAATGCCGACCTCTTGCACATATGCTTCAACATTATTTTATATTTATTTTCTCGGTGGTAGGCCACAACATCGGCCGCCGGCGTAGTTACCACCCACCAGACAAAGTCATGCCGCCAAGCGATTCGTCGTGTTCCGGCATGATGTCTGGTGAAGCCGTACGGAGGACGGGTCTGAGCAGTTGTGTTGCGATGTGTGCCGGGCTCGATGAGGCAAATGTTGTTGTGTCGGGAGTTTGGTCCTGGAGGGTAGCGGGATCCGAAGCACGGTGCTCCGCTGGCCGACCGCAGGTAGTTGGGGGCCCAAGTAGTGTGCCAGCCACACACGAAAGGCTGCCCCGCCAACTGCGAAAAATCCCAGGGTGGCCCCATCGTGCCGGTTGGCGACCGGACGAGAGGACCCGATGGCGATCCCTGGGGGGTTTGGGCGTCCCCGCAGTCTCCAGATCAATCTCCCACGGGTTTATCATTGCATCACCTCGCTCAACTGCCGTCTTCCTTCCTATTCACTCAGTATATTAAAATGAAAAGTTTTAAAAAGAAATGTAGGTGTGCACAGCGGGCGCACGTCCTCTCATTTAAAGTGCACCTCTCAAACATTCGAGATCTGCATTCCAATATCGATGCAGTCCATCACCACCTTGAGACTGAAAAGCCCCACCTACTTTTCTTGACGGAGACCCAGATCAGATGTCCGTCTGATGCGGCATACCTCAACTACCCGGGATACTCTTTGGAGTATCATTTCCTGCAGCGTGCCGGGGTCTGTGTGTATGTCCGCAATGACATCTGTTGCCGGCGTCTCCGTCACCTCGAAGACTCTCATCTATCGTCCTTATGGCTGTTGGTTGACACTGGTGTGGACAAAATTGTCTACACCTGTGTCTACCGATCGCACAGCGGTGACCAGGAGACAACTCGACTATTTGACCACCTCAGTGTGGCTGCTGACAATGCACTGCATCGGCACCCTGACGCACAGTTCGTCGCTCTGGGGGACTTTAATGCCTGCCACCAAGACTGGCTTTTCCCATACCAGAGGACCGACCACGCTGGGAGAGAAGCGCGAAACTTTGCGCTATCAATGGGCCTTTCCCAGCTGGTGGAAGAAGCGACTAGGGTGCCTGATGTTGCTGGTCATACCGCCAATTGTCTGGACCTTCTGCTGACCACTGATCCGGACAGATGTGTTGTTACAGTTGTCTCACCGTTAGGAACTTCAGACCACTGTCTGGTGAAGTCTGTGACGTCCTTCTCCCCACCGGATTGCGACTCGCGTGGTGAGTGGCGAATATGGCGTTACAAGTCAGCAGATTGGGATGAGATGCGCCACTTCTTTGCGTCTTATCGTTGGCAGCAGATCTGCTTCTCTTCTAGCAATCCATCGAGTTGTGCGGACGCTATCCCCGTCCTCAACCCGCGTAGCAAACTGTCGCTCAAGTGCAAAATGCGCGTGTATACAGCGTGCATACGCCCGATTATGACATACGCTTGTCCAGTCTTCGCACATGCCAAGCCACGTCATATCCATAGGATGCAAGTAGTCCAAAACCGTTTCCTGCGTAAAGCCACAAACGCCCCTTGGTTCGTCCGTAATGAGATCCTCCACCTCGATCTCAAAATCCCCACCATCCAGCAGTTCATGAAGCGTCTTTCCAAACGCTTTTTTGACACTGCCGCCAAGCACCGCAATCCCCTGATAGTAGCGGCTGCTAATTACACCCCCTCTACCATCTCCAAGCTTCGCCGCCCAAGGCATGCCCTCACAGACCCAGATGACCCCATAACCCTCCTCCAAGAGGCCAATAGGGCCACCAGCACACTAATAAAAAACAGACCGACCTACCGACCTCGCCGCCGAGGCCCATCGCGACGCGTTCAACGTAGTAGCCCCCTCCCCCGTCCCTCGTCCGATGAAGGCCAGCCCGCGCCGCAGCTGAGCCAGTAACCATAACTTCCCAACCATGACCTCTGAGTTTGTTTCGGACGTTTCTTCTCAGAGCTAGTACTAGGAAACGCCGCGGTCATCAAACCGAAATAAAAATAAAAATTCGATCCAGCCATCCCTTGCTGTTCTCTCCAGCGACGCCCTAAGTCGAGGTTCGTACCCCACTGGGGGTGCCCTTAGTGCGTAGTCGCTTAGTTTTTAGTAGCCCTGGCTGGAGGCTTTAAATTCATTTAAGGCATCCACAGGAAAGTCCGGTTAAGTAGTCACGGCCTCTCAAGGTCAACTACGAGATGCCATATCAAAAAAAATTATAGTAAAAAAATTGTAGTTATAGCGTCCGCTTTTTTTTTTTTACTCCATAGCTTGACAGCTATGGAGTATTTCATCCCCTTCAGTGACGTGCCCGTCGGTGACTCGGCTCGCCCATGGTTTAACGCCGACTGTGTTCAAACTAAACAGCGTAAGCACACGGCATTCCTCACCTGGGTTGATGCTCGTGACCGCAGAGCTCTGGATCTAAGCTCAAAGAAGAGAAGAAGAGAGCCTTTAACCGTGCTGCTAAGTCCTACAAAAATGCGCTTAAGAAGGCTCGCTTCGACCGCATTACTAACATTGGTAACAAGCTCTCTGCGCACCCTTCCGGTAGCAGATCTTTCTGGTCCCTAGCCAAATCGGTGGAGGCGAACTTCTGTCGGCCCACACTGCCTCCGCTGGTTAGGCCTGATGGAGCACTGGCTCATACGGCGAGAGAGAAAGCAGGTCTCTTTGCATCTCTCTTTTCCCATAGTTCGCGTCTTGACACTGGCAGTGCTACTCCACCTAATTTACCTCATTGCGGAACTTCAATGCCGGAGGTTCGCATTAGAAACAAGGAGGTTCTGAGAGTATTGTGTCGTCTGGACGTGAATAAGGCTAGTGGTCCAGATGGTATACCAGCGACTTACCTGTATTGACGCGCCTGTATCGCCTCTCATTTAGGACTGGTATAGTGCCCAAGTCCTGGAAGCTTGCCAACGTGCAGCCCGTGCCCAAAAAGGGTAGTCGTGCCGATCCTACCAACTATCGGCCAATTTCAATAACCTCCATACTCTGCAAGATTATGGAGCGTGTATTGAACTCGCGCCTCTGGCTTACCTGGAAGGTAACGATCTCCTCAGTGACCGACAGTACGGTTTTCGATGCAATCGGTCAACTGGGGACCTACTAGTGTATGCCAGTCACTTGTGGGGCGAGGCCCTCGAGAAAAATGGGGAAGCGATTGCCGTCTCCCTTGATGTCTCGAAGGCCTTCGACTGGGTATGGCACGCTGGCCTTTTGAGTAAGCTTCCAGCGTACGGCATTTCCGCGGGCCTGACTGGCTGGGTAAAAGACTTCCTGACTGAACGGTCCCTCCGAGTTGTTGTCGACGGATGCTCATCTGAGCCCATGTCGACCAATGCCGGTGTTCCTCAGGGGTCTGTTCTCTCTGCAACTCTGTTCCTGCTGAATATTAACGATCTGCTGATGCCCGGTATCTATGGGTATGCAGATGACAGCACAGTTGTGGAGAGATACCTGCCGGAAGCTCGGGCAAGTAAGGAAACAATCCGGTCCGAAAGAGAGGCCATGGTAGAGGCAGTCTCCGAATGGGGCAATGCCAATCTTGTAGCATTCAATGCCGCCAAAACACAGGCGTGTCTTTTCACCGTCAAAAGGAGCCCGTTCACATTGGCTCCTACTTTTCAGAATGTATCCTTGGAGTGTACCGACCGCCTTCAGCTTTTGGGAGTTGAGATTTCCTCGAGCCTTAACTTTGGGCGGTTCATTGAGTCCAAGGCCAGGGTGGCTGCCAGAAAACTAGGCGTCATCGCGAAGGTCCGGCGGTACTTCACACCTGGGCAGCTTCTAATTTTATACAAAGCACAGGTCCGCTCGTGTGTGGAGTACTGCAGCCACATTTGGGCTGGTGCTGCGAAATGTCTCCTTGCCACTTTAGATTCGGTGGTGATGCGTGCGAGGCTTAACTCGAAACGGTCTCCAAAGCCTGGAGCACAGGCGTAGAGTAGCCAGCCTTTCGGTCTTCTATAGGATGCATTCTGGTGAGTGTGCAAGGGAATTGCATGATTTAATTCCCCCATCTCCGTTCCATCATCGGACGACCCGTCGTACGGCGAGTTTCCGCCCTTACGTTGTTGACACCACTGCGATCCGGACGAAGCGTTTTGCTTCCTCCTTTATACCGCGTACATCGAGGGACTGGAACAATTTGCCGGCGTCGGTGTTTCCGTCACATTACAATTTGAGTGTCTTCAAGGCTAGAGTGAATAGGCTCTGCAGTTTGTGCATGAGGAATTAGAACTTCCGTTATGTATCGATGCCCAGTCAGTGAGTCGTTTTCAATGAAGAATAACTCTGTACGATCCATTGAATTTATTCCTGCCCAAAACATAACAGAGCCCCCACCATAAGGTGTGATTTCTTCGAAACATGCCTCTGCCAAGCGTTCTTCTTGTCTTCTTAGCACTCGCCGACGTTGATCTTTACCGAACCGAGATGTCATGGCTTCATTAGAGGACAAAGCCCTATTCCAATCTTCTGAAGTCCATGATTCACAATTTCTAGCGAACCTAAGCCTGTGAACTCGGTGCTCACGGAGTAATTTAATGCCACGGACGGGCGGTGACTGCGTATATTGGCAACGAGAATCCTCCTCCTGACCGTCCACTTTTTGGAGGTTGTTCTTAAGATCCACATACGAAGATTTGCGATTACTCAATGTGTGACTCACAAGAAAACGATCATTCCGTGGTTGGGTACATGGGTTTCTTCCATAACCAGGCCTTCTGTCGACGGAACCAGTCTCCTGATATCGCTGCCAGGTCCTTTAGACCGTCGACCGACTAACATTTTGCCTCCTGCCCAGAAACATTGACTGCAACCATCTTTAAGCAGCGCAATAATTTTGGTAGCTTTTACCACTTTATCTAAAATTTTTGATACAGCCAAACAGCTATAAATAAAGCTTTGACAGTCAAAGAAATGAAATTAATTGATAAAAATTGCATAAAAGTTATGAAAGTCGATGTTAACTTCTGGAACTTCGCGCCAAAAATGTAGAATAAAGAGGTTTTCTGTAAAAATGAGCATCAAATGAAAATTTCAATGTAGAACGTAGTTTTTTAAATACCACAGCATTTTTAAAACCGGCCAGTAACGTGTACAAACGATTGAAAACTTTTTTGTATTGTATCTCGCCCGTGTTTTTTTTTTTTTGCAAATGAGTGTAGGTATATAGATCAGAGTCAGGGTGGAGCAAGTGCCCCAGCTTGCCCAAGTGTGGCTACGCCCATGGGCCCTACCGCTCCGCCGTCGCTAACTTCGTCACGTATATTAGCAAGCAAACTTCTTTTTCTCTCGAGTCATATTTATTGCAATAACGACTTGCTTTTCATAACTCAAAGACGTCTTCCTACATTTTTTACAAACGACGGCACATCCAGCTACTACATTCTGTTATATTTCTGTATAAAATTTTCAGCGTTTAATTTTTATCGTATTGATTGGTTGGAACTATATGACGATTCAGGGTACCCTGACCTCCTGTCGTTCCTATATCAGAAAAAGAAATCAACTGCTTTACATTCACACCACCACTTTTCAAACTCCGTGCTGCTATTGAGAAATTCCTGATGGAAAAACAACGAAGCAGTCTAAATAAGCAGTAAGCAGTAAGCAGCAGTTTTTTAATAAGTATTGATTGGTATTTTTGTTATGTCTCATAATAATCCTATACGAATTTCACAATGCACAAAAGCTTATACAAAACTTCTGCGAAAATGGGAAAAATAAAATAGAGTACCAAATTCACCATCAAATTACTTATTTACTTACACATTTAAATCTTAAATTTAATAACAAATTAGCTAATTCCTATGCACGGGTTATTTTATTAGTAAAACTAAACTTTACAAAAAAATTACCCGTCATTACACCTTTAACGTTGTAATATAAATAGATTTAATCAAAATCTGCGTTTGAACCCAGTCTACAGTTGCATGCCTTGTTCCGGTGGAAGAACTGAAACAAAAGGAAAGGTTCTCATCAAAATAGTTATGAGGAAGTGATTGAATCAAATGTAACTAATGATAGAGGTGACCGAATGGAAATAGAAGAGACATAAGACACTGATCATGATGACGAATGAAATGATGGATATTAAAAAAATCTTAATAGTAATATTATATACCTAAGGCAACATTAGGAAGTACCATAAGCTCACATGACCCATGTATGAATTCGGAGCACTGAGAAAATTCGCCTTCGGTTTAATGCCTATTCAACTCAAATGGACATCCTCACTAAATTTTTCACCAAAACTGTGCTAAGCTGCTTAGCAGCATCAACTGATAAGATTTTTGTAGCTTACCTTCATCTTTTAGCTACCTCGCATATATTTCGAGGAAAGTCAGCTTCGTGAACGCAAACTAACTTTAACTTTGTTGAAATGCATTCATGACAAAAATTGTTTTTTTTTTTCAAAATTGTTGATAGATTTAACATGATTCAGGTGATTTAACATCTTTCATGATGGCAGGATCTGCTTACTGATGTGATGCGTTTTCGGCTGCTATTATCAACTCAGATAGAATTTTTAATTTACTATAGAAAGCATTTAGAATTCGCTTGTCAACAACATCACACAAATACAGAAGTGTTCGGTCTTTCCGAGCTCATGTAAGATATAAACTTTTATGATAATTATTTGTAGTAGTTAAGAGGCGATAATGGTAACAGTAAATAAATATAATAAAAAGTACACAATACATTTTCAAAAATATTGTTAATTATCATACCGTAGGATCGTTTCCTGTAGCGATCGTATGCTAATTTTGCCGCAACAGCAAAAATAATACCAGCACCAAATGAGCAGAACAGTATTGCTAACAAAGTTGGTAATGAATACATTTTTCCTTCCTTTTTAGATGAGGTTTTCAAATGATCTGTATTCGTAGCTCTGAAAAAAAATTAACACAGTTGTTTGAGTTAACAAGAGAGTAATAACAAATAATATAAGTTTGATGAATGGATTTCTATAAACGCTAATCTCTGCTATGAACAAGGATTACTGAATTTATAAAGTACTGGGTTTCCCGTCCTCTAGTTGAGTGAAATATAAAAAAACATTTTAATGAAGCTGCAGCTGTTGACTGGTAATTATTTATGGCTGAAGATCCAGTGGATGATAAAATCCTAAGTCAATGCAAATGTGGGCTTACTTGTTATCATTCTTGTCATCTCCTCCTTTAGCCGGAGTCTCTATTTTGTCCTTGTCATCGCTTCCTTTGGCTGGTGTCTCAATTTTATCCTTGTCATCGCCTCCTTTAGCCGGAATCACTATTTTATCTTTGTCATCACCTCCTTTAGCTGGCGTTTCGATTTTAGCCTTGTCATCGCCTACTTTAGGTGGTGTCCCTATTTTATCCTTGTCATCGCTTGCTTTAGCCGTCGTCTCGATTTTATCCTTGTCATCGCCTCCTTTAGCTGGAGGCTCTATTTTATCCTTGTCATCGCCTCCTTTAGCCGGAATCACTATTTTATCTTTGTCATCACCTCTTTTAGCCGGCGTCTCGATTTTATCCTTGTCATCTCCTCCTTTAGTCGGCGTCTCAACTTTATCCTTGTCATCTCCTCCTTTAGCGGGCGTTTCGGTTTTACCCTTGTCATCTCCTCCTTTAGCCGGAGTCTCTATTTTATCCTTGTCATCTCCTCCTTTAGCCGGAGTCTCTATTTTATCCTTGTCATCGCCTCCTTTAGCTGGAGTCTCTATTTTATCCTTGTCATCGCCTCCTTTAGCCGGAATCACTATTTTATCTTTGTCATCGCCTCCTTTAGCAGGCGTCTCAACTTTATCCTTGTCATCTCCTCCTTTAGCGGGCGTTTCGGTTTTACCCTTGTCATCTCCTCCTTTAGCGGGCGTTTCGGTTTTACCCTTGTCATCTCCTCCTTTAGCCGGAGTCTCTATTTTATCCTTGTCATCTCCTCCTTTAGCCGGAGTCTCTATTTTATCCTTGTCATCGTCTCCTTTAGCCGGAGTCTCGATTTTATCTTTGTCATCACCTCCTTTAGCCGGCGTCTCGATTTTATCCTTGTCATGTCCTCCTTTAGTCGGCGTCTCAATTTTATCCTTGTCATCGCCTCCTTTAGCAGGCGTCTCAATTTTATCCTTGTCATCTCCTCCTTTAGCCGGCGTCTCAACTTTATCCTTGTTATCTCCTCCTTTAGCGGGCGTTTCGGTTTTACCCTTGTCATCTCCTCCTTTAGCCGGAGTCTCTATTTTATCCTTGTCATCTCCTCCTTTAGCCGGAGTCTCTATTTTATCCTTGTCATCGTCTCCTTTAGCCGGAGTCTCGATTTTATCTTTGTCATCACCTCCTTTAGCCGGCGTCTCGATTTTATCCTTGTCATCGCTTCCTTTAGCCGGAGCCTCTACTTTGTCCTTGTCATCGCTTCCTTTGGCCATGTCGATTGGTGAGACAATGCCAGCAATTTTTCTGCAAAAAAAAAGGTTGTTTTGGATACTAAATGTCGTTTAGTTTCATATAATAGTAAAAAAAAAACTTAATGATATTCTTGTACTTACATCATATTTTCACAAACGTCATCAACTCTGTGTACGCTGTAAAGATTTTAATTTTTGTATTATTTTGCTTTTTGTTAGTTATTGTAAGGCTACGCTCACACCAAAATATGTAATTGTCAGTTGACTATATGTGTTTTGATATGAACGCGGCTTAGAAACGTTTTCAATTTGTCGAAAATGTCCTATATGATCGGTAAACGTATAAGACATATTCGATTTATACATAAGGAAACTTTCAAATTGAAAATAATCATTTTACATAAAAATTTTATGATATCAAGCTATGGATTAGCAATATGGGTCAAAATTATTTATATACCTATTTATGATTTAAAAATAATGGGGAATTGTATTTAAAGTAAAATTAATGAATTTATTTTCTGCCTCTCTCACACTTCTACTTCATTTCACATTTCCGACAAACTGTACACTTGTAGCTAAAAGGCATATGAAAAAATGGTCGAGTTGGGACTAGGGATAAGTATGAGTGAAGCCCACAAATATGACGCATGTATCAGCCCTAATCCACTTAACTTTGAAAGGTACTAAATGGTCCAGCGCTCATGTTAACATCAGCGAGATATTTAATTGAGCATGACATATGTAGTATCGTCTTGGGCTACGTAAGCGAAGACACTAGGAAAACATAGCGTAAGTGACAACAAGGCTGATCTCAAATAAAAATTGTAAATAACATTAAAATTCATGTTGATAATTAATACTCACTGCTCTGAACCCATATCAACGATTGATATCGATGCATTACACTGAAAATAAAATAAAATAATAAAAAAACATATTCTTGTTATACAAAGTTTCTAAGAGAAAGATTTACTATTGTAATTTTTTTTAGGGTTCCGCACCTAAATGGTAAAACGGAACCCTATTCATGATACTTCCTGTCCGTCTGTCCGTCCGTCCGTCTGTCAACAGGCTCTCATGAACCGTAATATAGACAGTTGAAATTTTCAGAGATCATATTTCTGTTTCCGCTATAACAACAAATACTAAAAATGAAAAAATAAAATATTTGAGAGGGGCTCCCATACAACAAATGTGATTTTTTTTGCCGTTTTGGTACGAAACTCTTCGTGGGCGAGTCCGGCTAGCACTTGGCCGGTTTTGGCATTTGAAGACTTTTGCTATTAATTTGTGTCTACAAGTCTCTTATTGACTTTTTAACCGTCATGAACCTACCTGAAGTACCTAGGATTCTCTTTCCTCACCAGATCGGGGCGTTTCTATTTCTGTACCAAATCTGCACAGTTTCCTTATTGGCTCGGTTAGCTGCAGTCTGTCATTTTTAAGGGCCCTGCGCTACGTGTGACTTGCAGTACAGCATGTGCGTACAATACAGCGTATGTATGCTCTCGATGAAGATTCTCAGAACAGAGTATGTTGAAGATCTTATTTATTTTTTTAATAAAACGTAGCCCGACTCCAGGAATTTCTCCTGTATCGTGGGTGCGTTTACAAACATATAAACTCACATACACAAACAGCCAGACCAGGAACAACTACTTGTAGGTCATACAAATATTTGTTTCGTGCAGGGATCGAACGCGCGACACGCAGTGCGGGAGTCAGTAGCTTAAGCATTGCGCCAACCGTGCCGGCAAAAAATCACGTATTGTAATATGCACATTATAAAGAATCTGTACAGCCGATCAATTCCTTAAAAATCTCATTCTAATACGTAAGTTATGTGAAGAAAGCTTAAGATTACTGTCATTAGTGTCAATACTTTAGCAATAGTTTGAGGTGACAGCTCCTTTCACCTAAGTATTTACTGTCCCCACGAAATCACCCCGATTTGGTGAAAAAGGCGCCTTAAGTAGCTAGATAGAATTTGTGTGTAAACTCATGAACTGTAATTTTTTGGATTCTGTAGCCAAATTCTAAAAGGGGATCTCCATAGGTTCCTCATCTTTGTCTGTCTGTCTGTACGTCAGGCCGTTTCTCGTCCACCCGCGTGCTCATCTGTCTGACCAATTTCACCGCGCAATATTGATATCAATGTAAGTATAGTAAATTCCCCCATCTCCGTTCCAGCATCGGACGACCCGTCGTACGGCGACTTTCCACCCTCACGTTGTTAACACCACTATGATCCGAACGAAGCGATTCGCTTCTTCTTTTATACCACGTACATCGAGGGACTGGAACAATTTGCCGGTGGCGGTGTTTCCGTCACACTACAATTTGAGTGTCTTCAAAGCTAGAGTGAATAGGCTCTTAATAAACTAGTGCGCTTTACCATCAACGACTGCGTCACTGCTTACCATCAGGCGGGATTGCGGTCAAGCGCTAGTTTATAATTTTAATAAAATAAAAAAGCTTTGATCGATCCACCATCACTATATCAGGCTTATTGGCAACAATAATCCTGTCAGTGATGAAGGATCCATTCCAGTACAATATGATACTGCCATTTTCGGGAACTGGGTTCATACCTGTAGTATGGCACCTCTGATTCCACAAGATTGTATTGGAGAGTTAGTTTCTGATGGATTATCCTGACTACAAGATTGTGTCTAAGCAAGTACTCTCCATTAGCTAGACGAGAAATGACGGTGTTTCCGTCACACTACAATTTGAGTGTCTTCAAAGCTAGAGTGAATAGGCTCTTAATAAACTAGCGCGCTTTACCATCAAAGATCGCATCACTGCTTACCATCAGGCGGGATTGCGGTCAAGCGCTAGTTTATAATTTATAAAAAAAAGCTTACCATGTTTTTTGAAATATTGGATTGATATTTGATAATGATTATTGAATGACTCAATTTATATACTAAGATTGGTCAATGTGAGTCATCGAGATTGGTTGGATAGGGGTGACTGGGGATTTTGTGTGTTGGTTGTTTCGCGTTTCCGTCCTAATGCTTTATTTTTACCTAACCACCATAGCATACCATAAATTAGTAAATATGCATCTAAACTGACACGTGCTTGACGGTTTTTAACCTTTAGTATCGCGCAATCTAATTATAAAATAAATATTCAAATTTAAACTACGTAATGGCGTCATTAACGGTCTGCATTGTTTGGTTATCAATATGAGGAAATTATTATGAATAAACAGTGCACTACAGTGTTATGCGCGTTACTCGTGTACGATACAATTAATTCGTGACTTTCATAACGCCTTATTGCAACATTTTTTTAAAAATAAATTATAAACTAGTGGTTGACCGCAATCCCGCTTGATGGCAAGCAGTATGCAATCGTTGATGGTAAAGCGCGCTAGTTTATTAAGAGCCTATTCACTCTAGCCTTGATGACTCTTAAATTTTAGTCGCACGGAAACACTGCCGCTGGCAAATTGTTCCAGTCCCTTCAAAAAATCCAATCGCGGCAAGAGTAGCTTATCAGTCTAGGCACGGGGTAAGCTGCGCCCCGCGGTTTCACGCCCGTAACTTTCGATTTCTTGGGAATATCGGAATAAAAATCCTGTGTGTTATTCCAGGTTATAAACTATCTGTATGCCAAGTTTCATCCAAATCTGTTGAGTAGTATAGGCGTGAAAGCGGAACAAACAAACAAACACACTTTCACATTTATAATATTAGTCACGATTCTACAACGATGGCTAAGCTATCTACCTACACGACTAGCTGTTAAAGTAAGTAACCTATATCTACTACGTGTGACAAAAGATGGCGTGTCCTTTACCTTTTCGGTATATAATACATATTAAGGGCACGCCATCTTTGGATGGCGCCACGCCACGTTCGGAAGTTATGCGAAAGAATACGGCCTGCAGTACATACCTAAGCTGCTAAATATTAGAAGCGCAGTATGACGGCAGAGATTTATCGTTATCTTAGCAAGTAACTATATGTATAACGTGTTAATGACTGAATAAAACCGAAAATATGGTATGAATTCTTAGACTATTTTACTTTGAAGTGAAACTCTTCCAATTTGAGCTTGGTAGCATCAGAAGAAAAAGTGCCTTTGTGTTCTTTTTTTTTTTTTCATATCATCTGCCTGCTTTTTCCCAACTGCGTTGGGGACGGTATCCAGTTTGACCGGATTCAGCTGAATTCCAGAATTTAACAGGCTTCACAGACTTTTGACTACTCGTAACGTCAGTCTAAGATTTACAAATGACAGCCGGGAGTTCTAATGCAATATCTAAGATGAACGACAGTAATAAATATAATTATACATAAGATATTGGACTTACCTTGGTGGAATCATCAAAAGTACGGCTGAAACATAAATAAAAAAAGATTATTGATATGATTAATATTCTGGTAATCATAAGTTAAATTGTAAGTAAACTCAAAGATTATTTCGTTTTTTGCAGTTGCTTGTGTCAAGTTGTATTATTTTAAACATAATAATGATTCGCGACAGAATAAGAATCATATAAACAACTTCCTAAGGTATGAAAATGATGGGTCCATAAGCACGAAATATTCATTTTTAAGGCAATTTCAATTTTAAAAAAATCATCATACCGAGGCCACTCACACTTATTTAACTATCATTATTTATCATAAAATACTTACTTTGAACATGAACAAAGGAGTTTAGCTGAACTTAAACTGTAAAAGAAAATATAAAATACATTAGTAAAATACAAATTTCCGAACATCATGTTACAATTAAAGGAAAACAAAAAATCTTACAGCTTATTCCAATTTTCGTCTGGGATGTTTATAGCTAGGACAGCAGTAGCCACCTGAAATAATATAATTATACTAGTTAATTATGAGTATTCTGAGTATCAAACTAACAGACCGGCACCCAAATTCCATAACACATATGTCTCAAACTGAATCATTTATATGATATATAGATTATATAGGCA
The DNA here is from genome assembly GCA_037179545.1 of Sesamia inferens. Lineage (NCBI taxonomy): Eukaryota > Metazoa > Arthropoda > Insecta > Lepidoptera > Noctuidae > Sesamia > Sesamia inferens. Next base: position 31,675,380 of record CM073927.1, read on the forward strand.
TTATAATAATAGTCTGGACTACTGCTCCTTAACCTCTGGAGCCCGCTATCTGTGGGTGTCGGTGCAACTCGGTACAGCTAGAGCAAATTACGGCGGCTTCGGGCGCCCGAGAGCTACGTTGGGTGACTTCGGGCTGCTTCGGCAGCCGTAAACATGGCTAAGAACGTCGATGCTGCCTTCGGGTAGCTCGGAAAGTGAGAACTAAGTCTTAATCCACCATTATAAATACACACGCACAACTGTTATCACGTAACGTTATGACTGCTCTGCGATATTTCTGCCGCCCGAACTATTCTTAGGCTACCGGTATACACCTACAGGTGTGCTTACACCTGCCGAGGCAGCTCTCAGGCGCCCGAAGACGCCGTAAGGTGCCCGAGCTGTACCTAGCTGCACCGATGCCCACCGATAGTGGACCTAAGTTGAAAAAATGTGTCTGCTCAAATGCTTAAACAACGCAATGATTATTCTTGAACTATGTGTCTCAAAGACAACTAATGTTGCAAGGAAAGCTGACACTCTAAAATGGAATTGGGTTAGAAAAATACGCCATACATACATATGTCAGTAGATGTATGGACAGGATGAGATGCAAATTGATGTTTTTTAAAATCTCACAGAGCAAAGTTAGGTGAATTGAGCCTAGAGTGAGCTAATAGTTTCATTCTTTGGCTTAAGTTGGAATGACACTTCTCTTCATCCTCACCTTTTTTTTGTGTCCGGGGTTAAAAACCCCCATGGATGTTCGCCGCCCTGGGGCAAGCGACGGGGTCTGTCAGACTCTTACTGACTATAAACCATCCCGGTGTTTCATCTTACACCCACACCGGGGGTTACGAGAACAATCACTGATTTTGCAACCCCCGATTGGTGCTGGGGCGCCACTGTGGGCCTGCGTGGGTCAGGGGTGAGGTGTATGACTCCCCCTGTGACATCTAAGAGTGGCGCGCGTGGAACGCTTCCCGCCGCCACCTCGGATCCTGATGTTTGGGGGGGCGGCAGATGTCCCCAGGTCTGTCGGCTCTGGACCCATTTAGGGGGGCTGGAAGAGGGCGTTATCCTCCCTCCGCCCTCCGCCGACGCCCGGTGCGCCTGCTGCAGGCCGGGTGAGAGAATGAGATCTCCCTCTTCCTTTCCGCAGCCTCCTTCTGCGAGATGACTGTTTTCCAGAAGGAAACCACCGCATCCCAGGACTCTTCGCTGCCGACCATAGATTTGACTACGGCCGGCAGCGACAGGTCACTGCCTACTTCAGAGATGAGGGCACGGCGCAGCTCCTTCCAAGCGGCACACTCCGCCAGCGTATACTGCACCGTGTCCTCCCGGCAGTCGACGCAGTGGGGTCACCGGGCGTTCGGCTTCCTGTTTATGCGACACAGGTACTTTCCGAAGCAACCATGCCCTGAGAGTACCTCTGTCACCCGAAACGTCAGGGAGCCGTGCCCTCTCCCGAGCCAGTTCGCCAATACAGGCCGGATGGCCTCGTTAGTGGTGAGACCGGCAGTAGGGCGTGAAAGCCTGTCCCGCCATTTCGCCACCAGGACCTCTTGGTATGTGAACCGTGTCATCTGTCAAGTTATGTTGCGAAAATATCTCTCTAGAGAGTACTGTCCAAAATAAGTATGAAGTTAAGTAAGATGTAGTTGTTTCCTTTTTACATGCTTTTTATTAGCTTCACTTGTATGTTTGCTTGTTGGTTTGTCCGTCTCTAATTCATTTTTTTTTCAACCTTACCTTACATTAATTTGTGCAGGCAAAGTATATTTTAGTTTAGATTTACTTTTAGATACAGTTACTTGGGTAACACATCATTACGAATTTTAGCACTTGCTATTGTGTCTGTTGGAGATCAAGAAAAGTTTGGTAAAAACAAATGAGCACCACTTGAGCATTCGTGTTATCCGTATATTATTTAAAAAAAGAATATCGAACTAAAAAGTTGATAATAAATATAGTTTAAAAAACTAAAAAAACATGCTTTTCAGCTTGATATTCTTTAAAAGCATGTTTTTTTAGTTATTTAATCTATATTTTTTACACCTAAAACTGCTACTACAATATTCCACGTTAATTAATATTGCCGTTCATAATTAATATTTTAATTTTAATACTGCTCAATGTGTGAACAGAGTGACAATTGTATTATTTATAAACCGACGAACACAGGTAAATAAATCATATTGGAATTATTGCTTTGTGACCGCCCATTGTGTCACCCTTTGTAAATATTTTTATTTATGTTCTGTAATCTATATGGTGTACATAATAAAGAGTATTCTATTCTATTCTATTCTATTCTATTGTTTTTAAACTTAAACTCTAATAACGATATTTGGTCTTTTTCCTTAAGTCAAGTGAGTCAAGGTCTGGAAAACGATTTAATTATAATAGATGAGAATACTGATGACATAATTTACAAATTTAATCCGCATTAGTTATATAGGGAATTGGAACACATAATAAACTATGTATACATTTACATTTTGACATCCATATTGACAATATTATTAATAGAGCCTTTCAAATGTATGGTTTTATAATGCGGTCTTATAAAGAATTCAAAAAGACTTCTACTTCCTCTTTTTATATAAAACTTTAGTCCGTTCTCAGTTAGAATACGCGGTGCTCATTTAGAGCCCATTTTACGGAAAGTACAAGCACAGACTAGAAATGGTACAGAAATTTTAAAATTTCCTATGCGGATCTGATAAAACGGTACAAAATATTAAGCTTGGAGCACAGGCGTACAGTGTACACTGCTTATGGTTGTGATGCTGGTTGGCATATGCAACAACAGGTTTCATTGTATGGAGCTTGCAAATAAAATATGTTATGTGGTGCCTAGAATTGCTAGTAGGCTGAAGTACGAGCAACCCGCTTGTTCTACACGGAGCAATGTAGAACAAATGCTGGGAAGAGGGCTCCACTTCGCCGATTATTAGAAATTTACAACTCATATTTTGAAAATCTAGATATTTTCGCTCTTAACCAGAACAAATTTAGAAAAATGGCTATTAATTTACTTCCTGATAATCCTTAACTATTACTGAATCTTGCCGATATTTGGTGAGACGTGATTGTGTCCACAGACCATATCTGGACATCATTCGTTATTTTCTCACTGTCCCCTTCTGTTTACGTCCGTTTCCTTATTTCTTGTACAATCAATATGATTCCGTGGACATTGGTGTGGGTTATATGTTTGTTTACTATGTATTATACCTTAGCCGACTATTAATATTGTAACATATAACTGTTTTTTGTCCCAAATAAATAAAATAAAAACAAAATAAAATATTTGGTTTTTAATTAGCTGCCCTCTTGGTCTCGTTTGCAAACACGACTGCTGAACGAGGGGCCCAATATTATAAGGTTTTCCAAGGGAAATTTCTTAGTAATAACCGCAGTTCTTTCGATGGGCTGTTTAATATGTCGTATCTCTGTAAGTATATAAGGCCGTTGATCTTGCACAAGACGTCTACCCGGTCGTGTGGGATTGGCGTTCCATCTAACTGTAACAGTAAAGGAGCAGAGTGCATCTGCGTTCACGCATACACTTTGTGCACTATAGGTAATATCTGCGTACTTAAACGGCATCCATCCGTCTTATATACCTACATTTTATATCAGTTATAATATTAATCTATAGGATTAACTGGCGATTTACTCTTACTTCACGTGAAGTCGTATAATTTAAAAAGTATACAATATATATTATATGATAAGTATAATCATGGGCGTACCAAGAGGACCAACTGCCCTTTCTGGTAATCTTGCAAAACATGTACGAACTCCCCTAATTACTAAACAAGGTATAAACGAGGACATATTTCTAACTTTTAAATAAACCACGCAGTAGGCACTGACAAAATTTACTGCGTAATTGCCAAAATAGGGCAAAAACATTACTTACTCTAAAAATTTAACTTGCAATATGCTCAGCAGTCATGCTACGAAAGAAGCAGTTCACATCGCTCATAGAGATCAGCATTCTGACTTTCTAACAGAAGTTGGAGTTGGAGCTTGAGACCAAATTACAGAAGAACTCACAATCATCATCATCTCAACGTTAATCCGAAGCTTTTTCAGCTTTGGAGTCTGGGGTCCGCTTTACCAGTCTAAACGCTGATTTTGGTTAAACGTCGATATCTTCCGTGAAGCGACTGCTGTCTGACCTCCACAACCCGAAGGCGATATCGAAGCATTGCAGTTAGACCAATTGTTGGACTTTTGAGGGCTCCAACAACCCGTAACGACTGCATAAGATGTCTGTAGGGCAACCGGGACCAACGGCTTAACGTGCTTTCCGAGGCACGACCAGACCAGTGCAAATATTCATATTCATGCAAATACAAATATTTGCATTGCATGACATTCTAACAGAGGTTGGAATTGGAGCTTGACACCAAATTACAGAAGTGCTCACACACCATGTTAAATGAACTACTAATATAATCATACCACTATAATGTTACCACTCCTGGAACACATGCCTCCTCTCGGTAAGAAGGAGTGGGCTGTAATCTACCACGCGGGCCTAGTGCTGGTTTGTAAATATCACATGTCTTTGAAGTCTAAACTTCACCGTTTTGAGAGCGGTGGTGATTTTTTTTTATATCTGTACTAATATATAAAGCTGAAGAGTTTGTTTGAACGCGCTAATCTCAGGAACTACTGGTCCGTTTCGAAAAAATCTTTTTGCGTTAGATAGCCCATTAATCCAGGAAGGCTTTAGGCTATATAACATCACGCTACGACCAATAGGAACGGAGCATAACCAACTCCACGCGAACGAAGTCGCTGGCGGCCGCTAGTAAGTACGACCGCAATCCCGCCCGATGGTAAGCAGTAATGCAATCGTTGATGGCAAAACGCACTAGTTGATTAAGAGCCTATTCACTCTAGGCACTTAAATTGAAGTTGAACTCTACTTTGAAGACACTTAAATTGTAGTCTAACGGAAACACCGCCGCTAGCAAATTGTTCCAGTCCCTCGATGTACGCGGTATAAAAGAGGAAGCGAAACGCTTCGTCCAGATGGTAGTGGTGTTAACAATGTAAGGAAATAATTTACACAAAGTAAAGCGTACGACCTACAACTTGTAAGTTGCGGCCGATACCAGTAGGCCACCACTGCTCACTAATGTACTTATAACGGAGTAAAGATGGTATACAGAGTGGTGCTGACAATACGACAATATATTAAACATCGTGTACCTCAACACATTCTCAGTCTACCCATAAAAAATTATATTAGTCACAGGAAATTATTTTTCATTTTTCACATTTTCGACATGATGTACATGATGGTAAGGGAGCGCTTACAGGTTAATGACCGCCACATCCTAACCTAAATCGCGGTACCAAACTTTAATAATAATGGCGCGAAAAAAGCATGTCGATACAGGATCGCTCTTACGCCGATAGGAGGATAGTCATCATCATAATCATCATTATCAACCTTTTTATCGTCCACTGCTGGGCACAAGTCACCTCTCATTCAGAGAAGAATAGAGCGTATTCACCACGCTTGCTCAATGCGGGTTGGCGATTTCAGACTTAAAGTCCAAATTCCCTCAAGATGTTTTCCTTCACCTTCAGTTATTGGTGTCCGAGATACTTAGAAAGTACATATAACTTTAGAAAAGTTACATTGGTACTTGCCTGACCTGGAGGTCAGTGAACCAATATTTTAAAAGGATGTTCTATTTGAAATTTTATTCGATTCAGTTTGTTTGAATTTTTTTATTTTTGATGCTAGGTTTTTTTCTATGGCTTAGGATTATTCCTATAATAATAATAATAATAAATAATTAGAGGATTCAGGTTTAGGCTATCGGTTGAAGAGAGGTGGTCAGGTTATATCGCACCTCCTTTACATGGATGACCTGAAACTTTTTGCTCCCAACAATTCACAACTGAAGGAGCTACTGAAAATTACAGAAACTTTCAGTAGCGCCATCAGGATGGAATTTGGTGTGGACAAATGTGCGGTCATGCATGTAAAGCGAGGAGAGATTGTGGAATCCGTGGGAACCCAACTCACGAGTTCCATAAACCTTAGAGCCCTCTCCGCATCCGAAACCTATAAGTATTTGGGTATGTCGGAAGCGTTGGGTATCAATGTTACTGACATGAAGCAATCGTTGAAGGAACGCTTCTTGGGCCGCCTGAAAAAAGTACTTAATAGTCTTCTATCAGGCGGAAACAAGGTGCGCGCTTTCAACGGTTGGGTCATGCCGGTATTGATGTATTCTTTCGGCATACTCAAATGGACTCAAACCGAACTTGACGCCCTGGATCAGAGGGTCCGTACGCTGCTGACTGCAAATCGATTGCATCACCCACGATCATCGGTTATGAGGCTGTATATCCCGCGAAAATGTGGAGGTCGTGGCTTTTTAAACGCTAAGACCCTCCACAATCGCGAGATATGCAGTCTCAGGGAATATTTTCTAGAAACCGACGTGGGGATGCATCGAGATGTGGTCGCGGTTGACAAGGGCCTCACTCCGCTCTCCTTGGCTAAAGAGAACTGGCGCAAACCAGTAGTGCTTGACACCAATGACCGCATGGAGGTATGGAAGAGCAAAGAGCTTCACGGACGCTTTTTCAGAGCCCTACACGGGCCTGATGTAGATTTACAAGCGTCCGTAGCCTGGCTACGATTCGGTGACCTTTTTGGGGAAACCGAAGGTTTTGTATGTGCAATTATGGACGAAGTTATGATGACGAACAATTACCGGAGATTTATTGTGAAAGACGGCACAGTTGACATCTGTCGGGCATGTCACCGGCCGGGGGAATCAATAAGGCATATTATCTCCGGGTGTTCTCGTCTAGCTAACGGAGAGTACTTGCATAGACACAACCTTGTAGCCAGGATCATTCATCAGCAACTTGCTCTCAAGTACAACCTTGTGGAATCGGAGGTGCCGTACTACAGGTATGTGCCCGACCCAGTTCTCGAAAATGGTCATATCACATTGTACTGGGATCGATCCATCATCACTGACAGGACTATTGTTGCCAATAAGCCTGATATAGTGATGGTGGATCGATCAGAGCGGCGTGCAATGATTGTTGACATAACCATCCCGCATGATGAGAACCTCGTGAAAGCCGAGAAAGATAAACAAATCAAGTATCTTGACTTGGCTCACGAGGTTGTCGACATGTGGGAGGTGGATTCAGCAATCATTGTGCCGATAGTCGTGACAGCCAATGGCTTAATAGCCAAGAGCCTCGACCAACACCTCAAGAGGCTCTCGTTAGGCAGCTGGATCAAAGGCTTGATTCAGAAAGCTGTACTTCTGGACACGGCTCGCATTGTTAGGAAGTTCCTCTCTCTGGAGCCCTGACCGCCGGTAGCTTGGACCCTGTTCCCGATGCCGGTGGGTTACTATTTTTTATATTTTTAAATGTTTTTTTATATATTTTTTATGTAGAAATATTTAAAAATATAATTTATATGTATATTATAATGAAATAAAGGAGATAATAATAATAATAATATGAACCAGCATTGTTTATAATCTGGACAATACATTGTGATGAAAACATTTTTGTGAGTGATAAAAAACCATTACTTGACGACAAACACTACTACTTACTTGACCAATAGTCATATGACATAGAACTATATGGAAAAAAAGGACTTACAACCTAAATTTTTAGTGTGACATTTTTGACAAAAAAAAAAATTAATCTTTAAACTGACTGCTTTGTAACGTCTTTTTGTGTCCAGAAGAGGCTAAAGATCAACAATTTCGTCACTTATAGTACCTGTCCCGGTGGCTAATAACATAAGCTACCTCGCAACTTTCGTCGTGTGGCTTGAGTTCGAATCCCACAGACGGTTTCACTTTTTGGATTGTTTGTTGATTTCAATCGTTAAAAATACTTTTATCAAAAAGTACATTTTAAGTAGTCACTAATAATATACCACAATGAACTTTCTCGAAAACATTACTTTCCGTCGTGCACGAACCATATCCGACTCCAACATAAACAACACCTTAGATAAAACAAGTAACAGTCTACCCGACATTTCTGTGAATAGCAATGAAGAAGAGGTACAAAAGTTAAATGAAAAAATAAATAAACTAGAACTTGAATTAAGTAGTGCTCATCAAGAAATTGAGTCTCTTTCTTTAGAGAATAATAATTTAAAATTAGTTAATGAAGACTTATTAAAGAAAAATGCTTTGTACAAAAAAATCACCTGTAGTCCTGTAGCTTCTAAAAAAAACAAAACTCAATCGCCATTAATAAAGAAACAGAGAAAGGACAAAACAAAACAAACCCAAACATCACCAAAAACACCTATGATTGACAGTGAGAGGTCCGATGTTGATGCCAAATATGTAAAACCATCTATGCATGAAACCGAAAAAACGAAATCAAGCAATAACTGTTTGAAAATAGTGCGCCCAAAAAAGCGAAAACTACACATTATTAGCAACTGTAACTACATTGACGCTTTAAAAAATATAGAAAATACCTTCAGTGAGTTTTTCGAGTATTGCCATTACTCGTCACCAGGTAGTGGATTAAGAGAAATCCTGACAAATATCAGTAATAAAGTGCGAAATTTTTCTATGAGTGACTATTGTTTAATTATGATAGGAGAAAAAGACTTTAGAAACGCAGGAGACTACCCCGAATTGATTACAGAAATAAAAGAATCGCTAAAGAAAATTAAACATACAAATGTAATAATATGCTGCCCCACCTATATAAGAGGAGCGCTAATTTATAATTACAGAGTAGAATTATTTAACAACTTGGTTTATATGGACATCCAGCACAACGACTATGCTTACTTCTTTGACTCAAATCGTAACCTTTCTTTGGATATGTTCTCTGATTATACCGGAAAACTAAACAGAGAGGGTACAAAATGCTTATTTCAAAATATCTTTGACCGTCTAATTATTGACATAAAAAATTATCCTATAGTAGACGCTACTATTGATAATACGTCAAATGAAAGTGACTTTTTTCGTTTATGATAAGATAAAAATATTACACCAGAATATTGCTGGATTAATAAACAAGTCTGACCTACTTACGGTTCAACTTCAGCAATTGTCGCGGGAAAAAAAAGACATAGATGTCATTTATATCACAGAACATTTTGTTATGGCAGGATACGAAAAAATATTGAATGTTTCAAATTATAAGCTAGCAGCTATATATGCAAGACAGTCTAAAAAGCGAGGAGGATCGTGTATTTTAATTAAAAAGGATCTGGAGCACAAAGAGCTATTAGATATATCACGGCATTCCATAGCTAATGTCATCGAATGTTGTGGCATAGAATTGTCAAATCAAAAACTAATTATTATATGTGTTTATAGGCCACCCAAGTCCAATAATTTAAATATATTTTATGAAAAATTAGAAATTATTCTAAATAAGCTATGTACCAAATCGGATAAGAGAATAGTTATGTGTGGGGACTTTAATATAGACACATTAAAAAGAAACAGATTAACTTTGGACTTTGAATACTTTCTTTTGGGCTACAATCTAGAGTTAGAACTGCGGCAACCCACTAGGTTAGCCAGTAGTACCTGTTTAGACAATTTTGCCCGTAGCTCTCAATTAAGGTGTAATTCAGAAGTACTGGATTTTGCGTTGTCAGACCATACTGCCCAAATATTGGAAGTAAGGGTTAATAAATCATACAGAATAAACTCATGGACGATTAAAAAACGCGACCTATCTAAGGAAAATATGACTAGATTCAAAAATTATCTGAAGTGTCTCTCTTTCTCCGAAGTCTACCAAACCGAAAATGCTAATGAAGCATACAATTATTTTCTGGAGCAATTTAGCATGTTGTACGATCTTTGCTTTCCTTTAAAATTAATTAAAGTTAAGGCTAATAAAAAAAATAAATGGGTTTCAACTGGCAACAGAATTTGTAGTAGGAAACAAAGGAAATTACTATGGAAATACAGACGCGAACCATCGAATAGTAATAAAAATAACTTTAGAAATTATTCGCGCAGGTTTCGGAAAATTATTAAATTAACACAAAGAGCACAAAACAACTATTTCATTAACACATCAAGTAATAAAGCGAAAGCATCATGGCAGGTTATAGATAATAAAGTTCGAATCACTGAGCCTATTTCCCAAATTAAAATACATAATACTACCGTTACTGATCCGACAGAAATTGCAAATGTATTTAATGACTATTTTATTGACCAGACACTGAATAATATCACGAAACTACCGGACACTATAAATCTGTTAAATAATCCCAACTCAATGTTCATGCACCCAGTAGTACCGCAAGATATTGTGAGAACAATACAATTACTTAAAAATAAAAGTAGCACTGGTTATGACGGTATATCAACAAGGGTTATAAAACTCGTATCAGACGACGTTGCTTTGCATTTGTGTCATATTTTCAATTTATGTATCAGTACTGGGGTATTTCCGGATAGTTTAAAAACAGTTATAGTAAAGCCACTTTTAAAAAAAAAACAATAAAGAAGATCTAGCAAATTATAGACCAATTGCTTTAATACCCATTTTTTCCAAAGTTATGGAAAAAATAATTTATGGGTCAATAAATAATTTCATATCCAAATATAATATCTTAAGTTCGGAACAAAAGGGTTTCAGAAAGAATAAAGGCATAAATACGGCCGTTTATGATTTGCTGAATGTCATATTGGAAAATGTAGATAAAAAAGTACCAGTATGTGCAATTTTTACAGACATGTCAAGGGCTTTTGATTGTGTTGATCATGACATTCTTTTAAAAAAACTATACATCATAGGCATCAGAGGAAATGTGCTTAATCTAATAAAATCGTACCTTAAAAATCGCAAGCAGCACACAGAAATATCTAGGATATGTCTAAAAACCAAGCATGAAAAAAAATACCTATCTAAGGCTAGAGTTATTAGATATGGCGTACCACAGGGCAGTGTGCTGGGCCCTTTATTATTTTTGCTCTATATTAATGATTTACCTCGCCACATTGAACATCAAATGGTTTTATTTGCTGACGATAGTACTGCCTTGATTAAATGTATTGACAAAAAAAAATATGAACATGACATAAATAATACTTTGATAAATATAACACGCTGGCTTGACGACAATAATTTAGTAATCAATATACAAAAGACTAATGTAATGCATTTTTATCAGCGAATTCCACCAGAAGACTTGCATTTACACTACAATGGACAAAAAGTTGACCAAGTACTAGTTGCAAAATTCCTTGGCATACTGATAGACAGCCAATTAACTTGGAAGCCACAAGCAGAAGCAGTATGCAAAAAACTGAGTACAGTTGCGTATGTACTCTTTAACCTGTCTAAAAAGGTAAATATCGCCACAAGGTTAACAGCATACCACGGTTTGGTCGCGTCGGTCTTGAGATTCGGCATAATATTCTGGGGAAATTGTAGTCTGAAGGAACAGGTGTTCAAAGCTCAAAAACGATGCATAAGGGCAATGTGCAATCTAATGGTAACAGATAGCTGCGTACCTGTATTTAGGTCCCTTAAGATATTAACATTTCCATCACTGTATATTTTCGAACTGGCTGTTTTTGTGAAATGTAATATGCATCTTTTTAATAGAGTGTCCGCAAATAGGAACCGGCCAATTAGGAGACAATATAAAAATTTGCTTATTGTTGCGGGCTCCGATACCGCCCTATTAAAAAAAAGTATTATATGTATGGGCCCAATTATTTTTAATAAACTACCCGACGTAATAAAAAACATGACACTTTCATTATTCAAGAAGAAATTGACAATTTTACTAAGAGACAAATGTTATTACTCAATTAGCGAGTTTCTGTCAGATGAGAATTTAGATTGATAATGTGACATCTCTGTATTACTGACTTGTAGGTCTGTACTGTACCTATTGACCATAAACCGGACATATTTTTTGACTTGATGTAATAAATTGTGTTTGTTTTAATTTCATTTGACATGTAATTTATATTTATTTGACTTGACAGTGTGTATTTATAATATGTAGAATGAGTTGGTCTATTGTTATTGGATTTTCATTAATTTTTGCTTTTGTTTGCATGCCTTAGTTAAGGTAGTCAGTATAAGGATCTTCTAAAAACTTAATATCTGTATTTTGTACCTACTTTCTACGCAAATAAAGAACTATTCTATTCTATTCTATTCTATTCTATTCTATTCTATTCTATTCGTGTTTTCATTTATTGTCGTATTGTCAGTACCACTCTGTATAACATGGTTGAGGTTGGCAATAGGGTGATGAAGAAGAAGAAGAGATTGGCTTGCGCTAACGGGCAAAGGCTCAATAACCAAAGTAATGTATTTGATGTTTTTGTATTTAGTATTAGTAGAACGCACCCTGGGCCCATTCGAAAGCTGCGGATAAACACTGAGATAATGATGATGATGATGATGGAGCAGAGCGACATTGTCATATCTCACAAAGCTCTCTAAATTAAGATAAAAAAAAATACACTTAATGAAGCCCAGAGTCACTTGAAGTCCCCTTCATTGTAACCCTTTTTTGTACTCGACCATACCTTCTGGTTACGGAGATATTGAAGGTTAAATTTCCTACATTTACTGACTTTTTGTTAAAAAAACAAATTTAATACCGCCAGAACCCGTGCACCGTTACATGTACTCGTACGCACAATGTTTTGCGTGTTCTTCACCTCCCAGCAATTTCTGTGCAGCGATACTTAGTTTGATATACAGAATTAGTTGACTTATTTTCGTTTTATCTTTTTACATCCTGTATATTTATGCGCAAACTGTTAGTCATCATCATTTGCCGGCAGAAATTACCACCCACCAGACAAAGTCTTGCCGCCGAGCGATTTGTCGTGTTCCGGCATGATGTCTGGTGAAGCCGTACGAAGGACAGGTCTGAGCAGTTGTGTTGCGATGTGTGCCGGGTACGATGCGCCAAATGTTGTTGTGTCGGGAGTTTGATCGTGGAGGGTCTTCAGAACAATCTCCCTCTGGGTTAAACATTGCATCACCTCGCACAACTGCCGTGTTCCTTCCTATTCACACAGTTTTTTGAGTTAATGGGCTTATTAAACTCGCTAGTTTACCATCAACGATTGCATCACTGCTTACCATCAGGCGGGATTGCGATCAAGGACTAGTTTAAAATTATAAAAAAAAATAGTCTGATGATCCGATGCCTCGGGGTCGATCAAATAGGGGGCGGGGACTTCCCCATGTCCCTCGCCCCTGGACCCATTCATGAAGGCCGGAAAAAGGCATTGTCCGCCCTTCCCTTGCTCCTGGTGCGTCTTTTGCAACCCGGGAAGGGAGTTGAAATCTCCCACTCCCGATCTGCAGCTTCCTTTTGCGACATCACGTCCTCGCAGAAGGACACCACCGCATCCCAAGACTTTGCGGTACCGACCATTTTCCGCACTACTGCCAGCAGCGTCAGGTCGCCTCCTATTTTTTTGAGAACACAGCGCTGCTCCTCCCAAGTTACATACTCGGAGAGCGTGTACTGCGCCGTGTCCTCACCGCATTGGACGCAGTGGTGGCACCGAGCGTCCGGCTCCCTGTCTATGCGACGCAGGTACTTGCCGAAGCAGCCGCGTCCCGACAGTACCTGCGTCACCCTGAACGACAGAGGAGCCGTGAGGCCAACCACTATCTACTGGGGGGCAATCGCGCTAAAATAATTCAACCAAAACAGAATTGAATCGCAACCAAACCATAACTTTTGTTATGTTTCGTATTGCGCTAACCTTTTGCCAGTGGTTTAACCATAACTGGATCGCAATTAGAACGTAACCGCTGTCAAATTAAAAAGTTGAAACAAAGCTAACTTTTTCTGTGCCATTTGTCAAACTTACTAAATTTATTTAGTTTTAATTATTATATCTGATTAAATGTATCACTCATACATTGATTTTACTTCAATCGAAGTTAAAACTTTAGCGCGATATGTAATCGAAGCTGAACCATAACTTTAACTGGACTATATACGAACAACAGTTGAACTTCTACTGTTTTATTTAGCGAGATTACTCTTCTGGTCACGTTTATGCAACAATCAATTAAAATCAATATACAGAATTTAAGTCTCAAATTGCTCATACTTTCATTTTGGTCTCATAGTAATTTTATAGAAATCGGTTCAGTGGTTTCGTTTTTAAATCAAAATTACGGGTAAAAATTAAAGTAAACAAAGTTACATCGTTAGCTTACAGGCCTTTTCCTAACTGTATTAGCGTATAACCTAATTTCGGAAATCGATGGCAAAAACGATTATACAAAAACCAAAGACACCGACTTCCGAAAATCAGTTAGTTTTCACTTTGTAGTGTTTTTTTGGAAAACGGTTGTTTTTTTTTTTTGTAAAATAGTTTTTCATGACTATGTTAGGGCCAACATCCAGTCAAATCGTATATACACACTGTTAGTATTATGAAAAATCGCGACAACAGTAGCTGTAGTCTACATATCCGATTTTTATCACTTTTGACTAATAAAATTCACGGAAACTGTACATGAACATATCCTAACATATGACGCAGGTACTCCCCGCTTCCTACTGAAATTTGACCACGCCGGCTAATCTGAAGGATAATGAATCATATAATATTATTGTGCACAAGTGTGAGCGTCAACACAAGTGCACTCACTGTTCCATAGCTCTCAAAATCCGATGGTAAGACAATCCGATAGGACCGGGGCCAGATCAGGCATAGTAAAAAGGCATTACGAGGCATCCAAGACAAGGTGGCGTCACACTACCGACTTCTCAACTCCGAGCTGAGAAATTCCTAAAAAAAAGATTGACGTTGTGCATGAGCCGCGATTCAGATTCACCCCCGTACTCCACGGGACTAACGGGGAGGAGGTGTATGTTACACCCGTACTTCATCAGTCATGCTTCAGACCTATGAATTATAACTGGGCACTAATCCTAACCCCGGGCCTTTACTGAGAAATTCCTAATTGAAAACCCAAAAATACTAAAAAAATAAGCAATAATTTAGTTAAAAAAAACATAAAAGCTCACTCACCAAACCGGATATTAACACAAATAAGAAATTTAATAAATACATTTTAATATAATATCTAACGACTAGTTGGGTCGAAGCCGTTACACGAAATGAAATCAGTACGAAAATGTTTAGTACAATGCAGCGCCTGAGCGTGCTTATGTGCTTATAATATTGTGATAACAATAGTAAAAACCACAAATTATATATAAATAGGTGTCAAAACCCACATTTTCCTGGATTGATATCTCGATAAGTTTGCACTTGTTTTACCGTGTTCTACAAGGTCACTGATAATAATTTAACGTATTTCTTTCAGTGCGCCATTGTGGGATCCATTTGCAACAATTAAGCACCCCATAATTCCCAGGCGAAAATTCACCAATTTGAATTATTTTTTTATTTTCTTTGGCAAATTTCTCAGAAGTTTTCACTAAATATTTCATACAACAGTTATCGACCACACTGAGTGAACACAAACCCGTCTTTAAAGGTTTTGAGATTAATGAAAGAAAAATAACAAATGAATACTAAAAGAATTAAAAAATATTTAACGCTATCTGCTTCTTCGTGTCAGTAGCAACCTAAATGGACTCGGCCCAAAACTCGACAACTTAACATCCGTTCCTATAACGTGCAGCTGAAAGAACACGCAGGACATGCTACCAAGTGACCTAACGTTTGTGGAACAGCTCCAAATTACATAACTAACAACCCAAACAGGTATTCCTTGATTGTCCGAAGCCAAGGCCAATTTAGGGCCGCAATCTGTTAAAAGACATTACCCAAGGTAACTCTACTCTCTCCCTTGGTAACAGGTGGGAGTTCTTCAGCAGGTGAAACAAATGGTTTGGGTAAGCAAGCGCAGTCTCGCCACAGCATCAGCCTCGCTTGCGATCGTTTTTCACTGAGTGGGACAACACACTTTATAAAACGATTTCGGCTCTTAAGCCTATATAACACAAGAATATTATCGTGCAACAGCCTCCGTGATATAGCAGTAAGCGAACGCGGCCGCAAGGAGGCTCGGGATCGATCCCCGCGCAGTGCAAAGTTTGTATGCATGAATATGAATATCTGCACCGGTCTGGTCATGCCTCAGAAAGCACGTTAAGCCCTTGGTCCCGGTTGCCATGCGAACAACTAATGGCAGTCGTTACGGGTTGTTGGAGCCCTCAAAAGTCTGGACTTTTGAGGGCTCCAACAACCCGTAACGTAACGTAAATTATTTTTTAGGATACAAGCCAATTGCTGGCAATTGGCTTGTATCCTAAAAAATAATTTAATGTCCGTCAGATAGCTTTATAAAAAATATTGAACACGTATTTTTTATTTTTTCTTTTATTCAAATACTTAGGAAGATATATTGATTTGAAATGTCGCATGACGTCACGCCATGGTGCAAAATATAGAACGGCGTGACGCAATTAGCCCCCACTCTGTAACTTTAATACGCTATATCTCAGTAATTTTTGGTAATTACGACAAAATAAAAAATACGGGTCTTATTTTTTTTTATTATCTATAAGACGGACTAATAATTTTTTTGATTTTTATACCTTGGATACATCCCTATTGATCTAGCTGCAATGCTTCGATATCGCCTTCGGGTTGTGGAGGTCAGACGGCAGTCACTCCACGGAATATAGCCAAAATCAACAGTTAGACTGGTAAAGCGGACCCCAGACTCTAAAACAGATGGCTGACAGGCTTCGGATGCTACTGGGATTAACGCTGAGATGATGATGATGATGAATGTTGTGGTACAAAAGGAGAAGAGTGTGTCGGAGACAATTTTGGCTCATTAGCTGGAAGCTTACCACATCTCTGCGAACTACTGGTGACCCGTTTCCTGTTAGTAGATACAGCATTTGTATCGGGATTGGTTCCAGGCAACGAGTGATGGTCCAACAAGTTTCATTCAAACCTGTATCCACTAGTTTTGCATAGACAGAACGACTCCATATGTAAGACACGAATTTTTCCGCAGAAAAAAATAGCGCCTATCTTGATGAATGATTTAAATAAAACCGTTATTTTGCTACACAAAATTGTAGTGAGTCTTATAACAAGCAAAATTATCAACGTAATTTGAAGATTAAAATGAACTATTTAAACTACCTACTCTTTTATTCGGCACTTCATTGACATTTGTGTATGTGCTAGCTGTTTGACGAAAGAAATGTGAACACAACTGTCGTGAGACCCGTCCTCCGTACGGCTTCACCAGAGACATCAAAAATGGTTGAAAAATAATATTATTACTACTATACCTACTACAAATATAGATCGAGAAAAATGTCACAGAAAAAGAAATAATCAATCAAGTAAAATGTCAGTAAGTTTTCATTTATTATGTCGTTATTTTCAATAGAAACCCCAGATACTGGGATAATACTTAGTTGAAATTGAGGATAATATTTTATGTATTTTGCAAGTATATATCAACTAGCTTTCTGTCCGCGGCTTCGCCTGCGTGGAATTCGGTTATATCGCGCTTTTTAGATTTTCCCTTGGGAATGATAAGTTCTCCCACGGTAAAACATTTCTTATCAAGGACTCAAATTTACTCCATACCAAATTTCATAAAAAATCGTTCAGGCGTTTAGGCGTGAAAGAACAACAGACAGACGGAGTTACGTTCGCATTACCATATATGTATAACATGAGTTGTTAAACCGAAATTGAGTGGTACACTTTATTATATGTTTTACCTTGGAGAGTAAAAACATGCAGATTTTAGGCACTGGATACTCACGGACATGCTACATATAGCTGACCATGCGAAAAACAATGTTTTTCCAAGTGTACTCCAGCAACCCTTAGAGTTTGTCCTTGTGCTTTATTAATGGTCAGTGCAAATGAAACCCTTATAGGAAATTGAAGTCTTTTAAATTGAAACGGGAGGTCTGTTGGAATAATCGGAATCCGAGGAATGAGTACACTTTCACCCATTGCTGCGCAAATTAAAATAGTTGCTGTAATAATATTCCGCCCAAGCTGAGTGACACGCAGCCTGGTACCATTACACAGTCTAAGGACATCGAGATTATGCATGAGCATCACTGGAAGCCCTACTTTTAATTTTAATTTATGTGAAGGCACCCCAGATAATTCCAAAGAATTTAAGAACTCTACAGTATATGAGGTACTATGTTCTATCACTGTGTCTACAGATAATTATTCAGTAGTTTATTTACTTGCTATCCTACAGATCATCTATATAAAGAAGCATCAATATTCCGTCTGTCAATCATATATCGTTAATTAGTAATAAAACAACATAAAATAACAGTCCAATCCGCAGAATATCAAAAACTACTTAAACAACGCATTTATTTTATTAAAAGCGGTTTTTACTACAGTGAGTGGGCACCCACTCACTGTAGTAAAAACCGCTTTTGCTTAGCATATGCAAGAATTCGTGCTTAGTTTTATTTATAATAAAATTGCAAAGATCAATGATATTAAAAATAGTAAATAAAGTGTAAATGGAAATGTAAATACTTATTACCTAAATAAAAGCCTCAGAAATAAAGGGCGTGACAGCTCAGATATTTATGCATTGTAAAAAAAAAGACAATTATATGAACTTAAATTTAACGTGACAGTGAGCTAATTCTGGAGAAAAAACAAGCATTGTCTTGAGTTAATCAGAGCGACCACGTATTCTTATCGTTTAAATAGTCGTTTACAGAATATTATGTACTCTGTGCAAGAAATTGCCGTGAAATGCGCCTTGAATAAGGCAGGAGCCGCTTTGAAGGGTAGTGTGTGAGCGGGAAGCAAATCATGGAAGGAGCATAAGGCGGCTAAGGTACTCTGTGGATGCGACAACCCTTTCTGGAAGAATATCTATAGTAATATCTCATTCACCCATCGAGTTTGTCATTTATTAATTCATCAAACCTATGTAATTTATGATAGACAATAATTGTAAAAGTATGCGGACGCACACGGTATGAGTTACCTACAATGTAAAAAATATCAAAGAATTTGATCTTCAGGACACTTATAAAGTACCCGACTATTATTCCATCAGTGTTGTTGAACGGTGTTTCTCTTCGAGTATACCAATTCAAATATCTTGGCGATGTGCTTAACGAAAATCTTGGAGATGATGTAGACATAGAGGTGTAGGGCATTGTCAGTACGGACGAACATGCTCGCAGGTTCGCTCGATATGCAGACGCGGTGAAAGTAACTTTATTCAAAGCGTCATTACACATCGTTGAACTTAGTGAGCCTGTGGTTCAAATACACCCAAAGAGTTTACAATTCTATGCGAATCCAGTTTGACAACGCCTGCAGTTCGCTGCTGCGTCTGCCACGCTTCTGTAGTCCGTCAAAAACGTTTGTGGGTCGCTAATATACGGCTAAGTTGCTAAGTAGATTGCGTGGCAGCAATACCAGTATCCTGGAGGTAATAAGCTGGAAAGCCCACTGGTGTGGTACCTCACCCAGAAGACATCGTTTTTAAGATCATACTAATAATATAAGTGTAAATTTATTTATTTATTTATTCTTTATTGTACACCAATCAAACATCGAACAAAATACATGGAACAAAAACATACAATGGGCGGCCTTATCGCTAATGCGATTTCTTCCAGGCAACCAAAGAATGGACAGATTCTCCTGAACCACATATGGGACTGTCGTTGGTGTCAAATATCATGGTTACAATTTACTAAAATAGATACACAAATACATACATAAATACATAGATACTTTAATAGTATAAATAGCCATAAAGTGTTTATTTAACAAGATCATAACGACAAGTAGTGTTCCCTCAACAGTCTCTTGAATTCCAGTAACGATTGTGCGCGTTTAATTTCAATTGGCAATGCATTCCACAAACGAGGGGCCTGAACAGTGAAAGATTTATCTAGGAACGTTGTGGAATGCATAGGCATTTTGAGCTTTAAGTTATCTGATGACCTTAACGATTTAGTATGTGAGTTGCACAGAAATTGAAAGCGATTCTTGAGATAAACAGGGGTGAAAGGAGAAAAAAGCACATTATATAGAAGGGAAAGAATATGAGCATTCCGACGAAGGCGAATTGGTAACCACTTGAGCTTCACACGAAATTCGGATACATGGTCATATTTGCGCAGACCGAATATGAACCTTATAAAATTAATGGATCCATGGTTGTCTGAATAAATTAAAGTATTATGATTCATTATTAATTAAATTAATTGTTGTTAGCTAAGTTTGCTTGGATCTTGCTCAAACTATTTTTACAGCTGGATTATTTTTGGCCCTCCTCCGTGGCGCAGCGGTCAACACACCTGCCTGCGAAATGGAAGCCCCGGGTTCGATCACCGTCCAGGTCATGATGGAAAACGATCTTTTCCTGGTTGGCCTGGGTCTTGGATGTTTATATATATAATTATGTATCTATTATAAATATAGTATCTGTTACAGTGTACCTACTAACACTTGTATACAAGTTTCACATTAAACACAGTGTTTTCTTTATTTTGTTTAATTATTTTATTTTGACGTGACAACGTCTTAAATTAGGTTGCGGCTGGGAGTCACTTATGAAAAAGTGTAACGCTCGGTAACGTTACGATGAGTCACCGATGTTTTAGTAAACAAAATATATTTCTATAGTTAAAATTTGTGCAATTCTTATTTTCATTCAATTCCTTGTTCCTATTGTGCAATTTAATTATATTCATATCAATAAATATTCTACCGAGAAAAAGACGTTGTCACGTAAAATCTTCGCCCGTAAAACCGACTTTACAGGCAACCATTTTTTTTAATTATTGTTTTATTTACTTGCCTTCGCACGTTTTCTCATATCACATTAGACATAGGCAGAATTGTCGACATCGGCACCATTGCCATAAACAAAAATAAAATAGAATTGAAATATAGCATCGTTGAGTTAGCATACAATAACACAAGTCTCGAACTTACTTTGGGGCTAGCTCAATCTGTGTGATTTGTCCGTATATATTTATTTATTTAATTAGTGATTAACGATGCTGGTTGCGTGAATAAAAACTGTTTGTGAAAAAAATCTGCAGCTATTATATGTTGAATATCATATAATTTACTTTATAATTAAAACCTACCCGATAAAACTTATCCCCGAAACCAGGAAACCAAGCGAAAAAGGTAAAACATAATGTTTTTTCGTCTTTTATTGATACCTTATCTTAGTGGGCGTAATAATTATTTTTTACCAAAGGAAACAGGAAATCAGTAAGAGGTGCTTATAACTAGGAACAACCAAATTGTGAACATTTCGTTTACTAAATGAAACAAAAATTGTTCTCTTAACAATATTTTTCTTCGAAATTTTTTAAAAACTTTTAGTAAAGGGATCTGCAAAGAAGTGCTGATAACTGAAACCTGCCACGCTTTTTTAAGGACATTTTATAAAATTGTACCAAAATAATTCCTCTTAAATACTTACCACAACTAATTGTGCAAAAGAGTTGAAGCGGACCCCGGGCTCCAACAAGACAGCCGGGATAAACGCTAAGATGATGATGATGATGAACTAATTGTCCAAAACTAGTTGAGCTCGCAGGTGGTTGCAGCGGTTGGCCATGGTTCTAACCTCATTCGTATAGTTAGGTTTTTTCTTTTGTTTATGTTTTGGTTTGTATTGTATTTGAATTTTATTATGTACCAAATGTGTTATTTAATGTTGTATTGTTAATGTCATTGGCTTTTGGCCTGCCTCCGTGGCGTAGCGGTAGCGAACGCGGCCGCTGCGCAAGGAGGCGCGGGTTCGATCCCCGCACAGTGCAAATATTTGTATGCATGAATATGAATATTTGCACTGGTCTGATCGTGCCTCGGAAAGCACGTTAAGCCGATGGTCCCGGTTGCCATACGAACATCTAGTGGCAGTCATTACGGGTTGTTGGAGCCCCAAAAGTCCAACAATTGGTCTAGCTACAATGCTTCGATATCGCCTTCGGGTTGTGGAGGTCAGACGGCAGTCGCTTTACAGCAAATATCTAAGTTTAGCTAAATTCAGCAGTTAGACTGGTAAAGTGGACCCTAGACTCCAGAGCTCGAAATAATTAAATCGAGTTCCTTAGCTTAGATACTGCAACCGTCTCGGCTAAGGAGTAGTTGACCATAGATCTAGCTTTGTTTTTCGGGGTGGTAAATCCTCATGGATGTCCGCTGCCCTTCTTTTTGTTCTGGGTGGGAGAAATCGTCAAATGACTTTTCCCGCTCTGGGGAAGCGAAAGGGCGTGTCAGACTTTTACTGATTAAAACCCACCCAGGTTCCTTCACTTGCTTGTGCGCCGGGGGCTCGGTTCCTTTTTTAACCAACCCGCAACCCTGACCCAGCAGGCAACGGTCTTCGTGGACCCCGTCACGATGTGCTAACATATCTTTGAGGCGGGCGTGAAACACAACGCGCCGTCAACTCGGGCCTGATCCTTACCGGGCGGCCAGCTATGTCCGCTGCCCTGACGCGAGCGGCGGAGTCTGTCAAACTGTAAGAAGAGTCGCTCAGACAAGCTAATGTCGGGGCGGCGTCAAAGCGCGGACGCATCACTGGTGTGCCGCTTCTACGTTTTATATAGGAATAAATGGCAGTACGCTCACATACTAAAGTGGCGGCATAGGCGAGGCGCATAGTTTATAGGATGTTTTTGCATTTTCAGAATAAAAATTTAACAAGGAAGCAGTCTGGGCCTCGCCTCGACTTAAAGACAACGCCTTGACAGTGCCACGACGCCACTCGAGCGTCCCTTTTTTATTTGTTTCCGGGGTGAGAATCCTCATGAATGTCAGCCGCCCTGGGGGATGGTGGGGTCTGTTAGAGTCTTGAATAATCAGCCTATAATTTTTCCACTCCTGGGACACAGGCCGCCTCTCGGTGAGATGGAGTGAGCCGTAATGTGTAAACGTGAGCCCAGTACAGGTTGGTAGATGTCACATGTCTTGGAAGTTTTTCTGTCTGTAGGATATGCCGATTATTACTATGTTTCTTACGATGTTTTCCTTCACCGCTTTGATTGCAATGGTAATGAAATAACTTACACAAATTAAAGCGCCTGACGGGGTAATAACTAATATCGGAAAAATAATGTCTTTGATTTTTGTATATTCGTTTTTGCTAACAATTTCCGAAATAGTAATTATTCACTTTGAGTGTTTTTTGGTTCCGTCCACTGGAAGGTCAAATTGAGTAACCACTTCTTTTTTGAAATCGGTTAAAAATAGAGTTACAAGTGACACATATAAATTTTACATGTTTAATTTTACAGTTATTGTTAAAATAATTCCCTGAGTACCTACCGTTTTTAACGAGGCTAATTAAAAAGGCAGACCTATGCTATAGGCATTATATTATAAATAGTTAGCTTACATCAGTCCTCTGTAATGCTAAAATTGAGTTATCATTTTCCTGGAACGTGGTAGGAAAATCGTCCTATACCTAAATAGTTCTAAATATAAATATGAAATAATTAGCTGCTGTTGAAATTCGTGGTAAAACCTTGACTTAGTTACTTTTGCTCTACAGTTTATCTAGAAAGGGTTCTATATTTAAATTTCTAACTGACTATTTTACTCTGCATCCTTCATAAACTAAGCAAAAACTAATTTTAAATCTTGATTAATTCTTCGGGGTAATTAAACACATTGTCAGTAGCAATGCTTTTCATTTTGACAGTTCAAAAACATTAATTGCGTTATTTACTTTGTTGAGCAGACAAATAATCGAACATGTGGAGCAATGGATTAGTAATATGCTTCAAATTGATTCCAATTAGTAGTAATATGGTGTTAGGCGATTATGGTGCTGAAACCCAATGAAATAATGCAATGTCACCTTTACTTATCAAGCGGGGTTAGGGTCGCCATCTTTTTTTATACCAAAATATACAACGACATTTTTTGTTTATGCGAAACCTGAATATAGTTTGTTCAGAATAAGCATCTGAATCTATTCCAATCATTTTTACACCATGTTATATTTTTTTCCCATATACAGGGTTTTTCATTAAGAGTGCTCGAACATTGAAATGATATAAAACAATCTGTTTCAAGTGATATTACAATACCTAACAATTTTTTTAAGAATATTCAATGACATTATGTGTGGATAATAATATCAGCCAAATGGCCACCGCGTCTCCGCTGAAGATGGTATATTCTGGTGGACCAATTTTGAAAGACATCTTCGCATAAATGGGGCTCAATTTCGCGAAGAACGCGAGTTATATTGGCCTTTAGGGCAGCAATTGACTGTGATTTATCTGCATACACTAGAGATTTCATGTAGCCCCACAGGAAATAATTGAGCGGTGTTAAGTCACACGATCTCGGGGACCAGTTGATTTCGCCACCACGCGAGATGACGAAGCCCTCGAACTTCTCTTTCAATAAATTTAATATTTCCCGTGTTGTATGGCAAATGGCGCCGTCCTGTTGGAACCACATGTTTGTAAGATCCATACCACCTACCCTAGGCCACAAAAAAATTGTTATCTTTGTCCAATATCGGTCGCTATTGTCAGTGAGCGCGGCTCATTGCGCATCTTCGAAGAAATAAGGGCCGATGATACCGCCGGACCAAAATCCATACCAAACAGTTACTTTTTCGGAGTGTAAAGGAACCTGTAAACCTAGTATAAGTTTTCATTACGAAACACGTTCGTCGATATCGAGCGCGTTTGACTCAGCGATTGGCCCGCTTCAAGGTCGTAAGAACTCTCAACCAATGAGAGCGCCAAACGCGCTCGCTGTCGACGATCGAGTTTCGTATTGAAAACTCATACTAGGCCTACTGATGAATCTCTCGCGGATTTTCATCCCACCAAATCCGGCAATTTTGTTTATTAACAAAGCCGCTTAACCAGAAATGAGCCTCATCAGTGAAGATGATTTTTAACAACATATCATCACTGCTTACCATCAGGCGGGATTGCAGTCAAGCACTAGTTTTAGTAGAATTAAGTAGTAGGTTCATTAAAAAAACTCAAAAATCATTGAAATGCCTAAAAGTTAACAAATTAAATACGCAACTAAGGCAAAAGCAAGTCAATTTAATACAAGAGTTAAAGGATTGTAATAGAGAATTGGAGTTGTCTAATACTATGTATGATACAGACACACGGCTCCTTCGGGATGAATTGTTGGTTAGGGAGTATGCGGATATCGTTAGTAAATATGAGGCTACTCAACAAGACCTGAGTAAGCGCATGCAGGATTCTAATGAGTTGGCAGACCTGGTCAGGTACAATGCGGAGAGGTATGAGTCTCTGACAAATACCCTTTCCTTTAGTTGTACCTGCTCCCAGCCTCAACTTGTTATACCTACTCCCTTAGCAGCTCAGCCAGTACCAGAGGCTTGTATTAATCATAATAATAATAGTAGAAAAAAATAATTAGCACTACTTACGTTTTCTCTGACAAATTTGGTTAAGGTTTTGGTAGTATATTAAGTCAGTGTTCTCAAAAGTGTATAATTAATAATTATTTTCCTGGTGCCAGTATGAGCCAATTGATTAGCAATATGAAATCGACAAAAATAAACTCCGGTTCAACTATTATATTTTTATATGGGGATAGTTTCAATGTCAGAAAAAGGGAAATTATTAAATGTGTGGATTTCATGTTGCATCTTCGTGAAACCAATGATTGTAAATTTATATTTTGTGCCCTGCCTTATTCCTATTATTTATCCAGGGACCAAAATAGGCATATTTATAATTGAAATATGTTAATTTATAATAGAACTTGTCATCACAGTGACACTATTTCATTTTTTGACTATAATCAATTTATGTCTGATTATAAGTTGATATATTATTGTATGTATTTGTCACCTAGTAGTAGGAGACAGATTGCGGGCCTTTCGGCTTATAGTGTGCGGAGTGACACTGGTACTTGTAGTGTACTTTCGATTACTGTTAGTAGTAATACTAATGAATCTTTTGACACACCTTGTAGTTTAAACTATTAGGTGCAACAATGGGTCAGTTGCCTATGTTGAATGTTGTACATCAAAATATGCAGGGTCTGTCCGGCAAAGAGCTAGAGTTAAGTTTATTTATAGAATATTATGATGTTCAGGTATTATGTTTGACTGAACACTGGTTGAAGGAACATGAAGTAGTGTTTATCAATAATAATAATTTTACCATGCAAAATGCATTTGTGAGGAAAAGTGCTATTCGTGGTGGCTCTTTAATTCTTGTTTCGAACATGTTGAAGTGTAAGCAACGTTTAGATTTAGTTAATCTTTCTATTGAGCGCACTATTGAATTGTCTTGTGTTGAACTTGAGCGGTACATTATCATTTGTGTTTATAGGCCCCCTCTGGGGATTTTGTTAGTTTTGAACTGGTAAAGGAGGATTCACTCAATATGTTGAAATCGAGTAACAAAAGTATTATTTTATGTGGAGATTTCAACATTGACATTTTAGATGTTACTTCTTCAAGTATTAGACTTCTCAATCTGTTTAGGTCTTATAATTTAATTAACTTGTTTTTGAACCTAAGCGTATCTTCGTCACCCTGTCTTGATAATATATTTAGTGATTGTAATGCCGATAGTAAATTTGTATTAAATGACCTATCATCCAATATCACTGTGGTTTATTAGCTAGCTTTCCCATTCAATTACATAAAAATGAAACTGGCAAATCTGTTAAACAGGATAAGCAACTTGAGATCATGGTCGACGACAAATTAGTTCATAAGACCGCTGACGTAGCTGAGGCATTTAATGAGTTTTTTGCTAACATACCAATAGCTACAAATTGCTCCTTAAATTCATCCCCGTCTAAAACTGAGAATCTTTTGCATAGTAGTGTATCCAAGTGTAGTAGTCTGTTTCACTTTGAACACGTATCCCCGCGTGATGTGGTTAATATTTTTAAAACACTTAAGTCTAAAAACACCGGTGACTATTGGGGCATTTCCATTAAAGTATTAAATAATATAATAGACATCGTAGCCCCCTATCCGGCAGTTAATTTTAATAAATGTATTGACTTGGGGATTTTTCCTGATTTAATGAAGAAAAGTAAAGTTATACCATTATTTAAATCAGGTAATAAAACTGATGTTGACAACTTCAGACCCATTTCTATATTACCTGTATTCAGCAAAATATTTGAAAAATTAATACTTAAGCAGTTATTAAAACATTTTATTTCGAATAATCTCCTACATAGTGAACAATATGGTTTCACAAAGGGTCGTTCGACTATGGACGCGGGTGTTGTTCTACTGAAACACATATTTTACGCATGGGAGAAGTCGCAAAATGCTATTGGAATTTTTTGTGATCTCTCCAAAGCCTTTGATTGCGTGCACCATGACATACTTTTGCGTAAACTCCGCCATTACGGTGTCACAAATGAAGCTCTCAACGTGATAGGTTCTTATTTACATAATAGATTACAGTGTGTAGATATTAACGGTGTGAAATCTTCCGGGCTACCAGTTCAGTTAGGTGTACCGCAAGGCTCAATACTGGGTCCATTCTTGTTTTTAGAATATGTTAATGATTTACCATTCTATTTAAAGGATATCTGTGACGTTGTGCTGTTTGCAGACGATACCTCTCTAATTTTTAAAGTAGACAAGAATAGACACGATTTTGACGAAGTAAACAGTGCACTCTCAACAGTTACGGATTGGTTTAGAAGTTCGTTAGTAATCTAGGACCCAACATTGTTTTAGACAAAGAGGTGCTTGAAACTGTGGGCTCAGCAGTTTTTCTGGGAATAACAGTAGATGCCAAACTTCAAACACAAATCAAATCCAAGCTTTGTTCAAAGGCATATTATTCCGTAAGTGATTATTTAAATGATAAGAATAGCTGGTCTCTCTGATTAACTCAGGACAATGTTTGTGTTCTTGTATAAAGTCATGAGTTTTTTTTTAAAATAAACAGACAGCTGTGCTGCTGGGGAGTTTCTTCCGCCACTTCTTTTTCCCAGCGAAAGCACTAGGAAGTGTCGATGGGTGGGCATTTTGGGGGACTGTCGTGATCGTAATTGATCACCACGAACCGAACCGATCTCTAATTGATCCCGACGAACTGTACCGGTCCCTAATTAATGCCGACGTGATCCCTAATTGATCCTCACGAACCAAACCGATCCCCAATTGATCTCGACGAACCGTACCGATCCCTAATTGATCCCGACGTTCCCAAACCGATCCCGACTCGTCCCGGTCCGATCGACGAACCATACCGATGTCGACACGATCTCGGTCCGATCTTGATGAAAAATCAAAATCCTCAGCCGGAGGGAAGTAATGTAGCAGTAACAACGTGTCATACTGACGTCACGCGAATCCTGCATCTCGCAATCAGAGTTTTCTCTGCAACTAGCACGCCTACAAGCTCGCGACATCAACCGGCGGGCAAGTGGAGCATGGGTAAACCTTTTCTATAGAGGATGAGTGAACTTTACACGCTGCTCCTCTTACCTCCAAACGGGTCTATTTTTCTACTTTCCGCAGGCAAATGATTCCATTTCGTACCCAGCAGAATTGAAATCTGTGTTACTACGCGCGCAAACACACTTGACGAAATAATATCCGCCAGTTTTGTGACAGGTGGTCGTTAACAAAAACTCTTGAGAAAGATCCTTGAATGATATCTTCAGAGGTGAGGGGTCGCCTCTCATAAGCAGCTTTTAACATATCTCATCGTTTAGCTCGGCGGTGAGGCGCA
Source organism: Sesamia inferens (assembly GCA_037179545.1). Classification (NCBI taxonomy): domain Eukaryota; kingdom Metazoa; phylum Arthropoda; class Insecta; order Lepidoptera; family Noctuidae; genus Sesamia; species Sesamia inferens. Next base: position 31,704,100 of record CM073927.1, read on the forward strand.
GGACAATTGACCTTGGTCTTCCCATAAAATTAGTGCGTCGACCTGTACGGTAAACCTCGTCAGTGTCATTTTCTGACAGCTGTACACCGATTTTCTTTGCAGTTACCATTGAGAGATGAATAAGGTAATATCAAGCTCGGACTTCATATTTTCTTGTTCCGAGATGTTCAGGTTGTGCTGGAGATGAGCCATGGAGTTTTTCAGCAATAGGATTTCATTATCTCGGGCATTAATTTTGCTCTCGAAGTTGCATAGTTTTAATTGGAGCCGTGGCCGATATCCGTGTTTTGTTGCTTGAGGTCACATACTTCCTGCCTTAATAGCCGGATTTCGGATAGAAGGAGTGAAGTGTCAGAATCAGTCGTTGACTATTGGTGGTACTTTAGCCGAATCCCACGAGTCTTTTTCATGTTGACATTAACAGTATGCGTGTACTTTAGCCCGTTGTTAACAATACCCATTGTGGTGCGTAAGTTATCACCTTTGGGTTGGGAGCACAGGCAGGTTAGTCCAATTTTGTTTAAACTCAATCGTATATTTCTCGTAATTCCATACTGATACATTTAGACAGTCAAGGTCGAAATATTTTTACATACAGTATTCTGTATGTAAAAAATATTTCGACCTTGACCATGTCCATGTCCATGTCTTCATGTCCTATTTTGATGATAGAATTTCATTTGCGCAAGCATTGCACGAGTTAGGCATTTTAATTTTCGGGGAATGCATTTTTTTGAGATGTAAAAAAGTAGAGGTTCTTATTTTTCACGCACTGGCGCTAGTGTCGCGCGGTGGCAGAAATCTTCGGCGCGAAGCACTGTTGGGGACGGGCATAGCCGTGTGCGCATGCGTAGATCGTAGGAGCTAGGACGCCGCAGACAACACGCGTGATGCGGTGCGATTATTTATTGTTTTAAAATGTTTTGGCTTGTATCTCGGTAGCCTTTGGATGAATTAGAAAATTACTTCATCACTGGATAGGGAGTAAGTACACTATATTGTTAACACTGAGAGTTTAAGCACCCACTAAAAACTTTGGACTAAGTTTTAGAATTAAAGTTTGCGGAGAAAGTTAAACATGACCGCTCACAATAGTTCCAATACGTATTGGACGAACTCTCAATTGCAAAGCCATTTTGATAGTTATGTACAGAAGGTCAATTATAGTAATTTTAAACATTCAAAACCTAGTCGGCTCATCTCGGCGACACATAATTGTCAAAAACTTTTCAAAATATAAGAAAATTTTAAGTATTGTTTGATAGATTAAGGCCGAGATCAGACAGTGAAAGTTATACTACACCTTTATACTACAGAACATTAAAATGTCAATTTCAATTCAATTAAAATTAAAAATCTTTATTAGATTTTCAACCTTATCTCCATTAACGTTCAAGGTTTTTTGAGAATATTTGACAGTTTCGGGTAGCTTGACCTGCTGTCATCCTTACCAGAGAGCCAATTTTCGTCATTTTAAGAGCGTATACTGGAATCAGACTGTTTTGATTGTCGCTGCGATGAGAGCGAGATAAATAAATAAAAATAACTAAATTTGTAAGATTTCATTACAAACATATTGTATACTTCTTCATACAAGAATTGTGAGAGAAAGTGAAAGTATTCAGCCATTACAAACATCCATATTTAGTCCTTAACTGCTACATCAAGTTCAGAGTTACACCAGGGAAAAACAAATAATATATTTTCTAGTGTGTATGCGGACACACTCTCATAGATCAACCAATTAGGTTGTCATCTGCTTTACGAGGCTTGCCGATAGATGCCTCAATAAATTAAGGCCTCCAACTAGACCCTGAGGACACGGTGGAGCATACGGTGATGATCTGCCCGGCGTGGGTCTATGCCACCGCCGTGTCCTCGTGGCGGCGATCGGCGGGGATTTCTCGTGTGCGACCCTGGTCCAGGCCATCTCCTCCTTCTGCGAAGCAGTGATGCTAGCAACGGAGGAGGCGGAGCGCGTGAGGGGGCGGGAATCCCAGTGCCCTCACGCCTCTAACCGCTGCAGCAGACGCCCTGGTCGGGTGACAACATCGAACTCCCGGCCACAGAGCAGAGGGCAGCTCGCCACCCAGTAAGGACCAGGCCTGAGTCAACGGCGAGTTGTGTTTCACGCGCGCCTCAAAGAGATGTCAGCACATCGTGACGGGCTCCTCAAAGACCGATGCCTCCTGGATCAGGGTTGCGGGTTGGTTAAACAAGAAACCGTGGCCCTGGCCTACAGGCAAGTGAAGGAACACTAGTGGGTTTTAGTCAGTAAAAATCTGACACACTCTTCCGCTCCGCCCAGAGTGGGAAAGGTCATTTGATGATTTCCCATCTCAAACAAAAACAAAAAAATGTCTTGGCGTCGGTGCCATCTGTCGCTGAAAACCAGCGCTGGGCTTTGCAACAGATTTTGCATAGCGTCGCAGCATAATGCTGAGCGACAGCCGTTTTGCATGGATGTCATGTATGTTCCCTCAACCATTTATTTTTTTGCTTTTGTAAAAAAAGGAGTTGCTTTTTCTTTCTTTCAGAGCTTAAAATACATAAAAACTAAGCGACTTCATGAAAAGGGTACCCCCAGGCTGGAACAGAATCATATGACTTGTGTATTTGGCAATCACATGAGCGGCATGTTGTCGCCAACGCTTGCTTGTCATAATCTCTGACGCATTTCACACGTGTGTATGGACTATGTTCAAAAATAAAAAAACAGTTTTAGTACTTAGTAACTTCTTTATCTCCCTTAGAACCTAAATATATATTAACTAAATCACCGACGACATCGATGAAGCCAGGTACGTTCTAAGATAGTTCAGCATCACTTCGTAATAAAGTGTCGGTCGTGGTTTGCTCATCCGCAGAGTCTTCGCCTGCTGTCGTTAAGTAGTCTCCGCTCGTTCTCGGATAGATCAGTGTGTTAGCGGCCGTATGATGGTATAATACACTGCCATCGCCAAACGGTGAACCTGGAAATTAAAAAAAACTTATCTAGAAGAAAAAAAAAATACTTTTTTTTATAATTGTAAACTAGAGCTTAACTGCAATTCTGTCTTATGGTAAGCAGTGATGCAATCGTTGATGGTAAAGCGCGCTAGTTTATTAAGAACCTATTCACTATAACCTAAAAACAGAGTGAAAAGGCAGGACGACGGTAGTGAGAGACGATGGAGAGGAGTGAGCCGTAACCTACCACGCGGGCCCAGTGCGGGAAACCTAATATAATGTACTTGTATATCTTTACAAGTAGAAAGGATAATAAACACCAATCGGATAATAAATATTTTTGGGTTTTATAGTAACATTCTCTATAAAAGGTCACAAATTATCCTTAGGGGTTGATCATACAATATGTAAAGAAAACCCCGTCCGACCCCTAAGGATAATAAAGGTTAGGTGAGCAAATTTTACAAAATCATCATAGTAACAATACTGATGAATTTTAAAATAATCTTTAAAGATTTTTTTTAAGTATAGCCCGGCTTTGTGGGCATTAGTAGAATCAGTTATCGATACCTAACAGTACCTTCATGGATCGGACAGGATTTTCTTTACATATTGTGTAATATAAAAATGAGTTTATAAAAGCATTAGATAACTACTATTGTCGTGAACATCTATCTAATGGTGAATAGAAAGCTATCACGTCCAAACAGCTCAAGAGATTCAGATGAAATACACACTCACAGCTAGAGATAGTCATTTATTTTTTTCTCAAAATTCAACATTATTAAAATGATGAGAATTGGCTCTCTAACTTAATAAAAATGACATTAATTGATTCATTTTTCCATTAGCCATTAAAACATTTGCTTATAATATTATAGAAGAGACAAACTTAGTTCCTTGATTAACGATGCATCGCCATCCCCTGTTGTCGTGAGAAGTATTATGAATTCACATATAAGCTCAAAATGTATGAATACAAATAACGCACGTTCCTGACGCGAATGTTTTATCGAGAACATATCCGCCGGTCTCCTATCAGTGATGGAAATGACTTTTCAGTTTTAATAGGTTCACCGTAAGGATGTAAAAAATTATTAGTGTTTATTATGTTGAAAGTTTTCGTCTGGACTGAGCTGTCGGCACACAATGTTAGGATTGATAGTATAGACAACTCACTTCGAACTTACCTAGCATCTTTCCAAATCCGTATACAAAGTGGTGATGACAATACGACAATAAATTAAACATCGTGTACCTCAACACATTCTCAGTCTACCCATAAAAATCATATAAATATATCTATTAGTTCAGTCACAGTAAATTATTTTTAATTTTTCACATTATTCTACATGATGTAATGTTAATAAGGAAGCGCTGACAGGTTGATGACCGCTGCATCCAGAGGTACTAAACTTTAATAATAATGGCGCCAAACAAGCAAGTCAATACAGGACCGCGCTGTCACCGATCGGAGGTCAATGAACCAATACTATCTGGCTGTTCTGTTCCGTTTTCAATTTTATGTGATTTAGTTTCTTTGAAATTTATTGTATTTTTCATTTTTGATGCTAGGTTTTTTTTCTAATAATTATAAGCTAGTGCTTGACTGCAATCCCGCCTGATGGTAAGCAGTGATGATGACAATCGTTGATGATCGCGCGCTAGTTTATTAAGAGCCTATTCACTCAGAAAAACTGAGCGAATAGGAAGGAAGACGGCAGTTGAGCGAGGTGATGCAATGTTAAACCCAACAACACGACCAACGATGCTGCGTCAAAGGGAGATTGATCTGAAGACCCTCCACGACCAAACTCCCAGCACTAGGCGCATCGTACCCGGCACACATCGCAATACAACAGCTCAAACCCGTCCTCCGTACGGCTTCAACAGACATCATGCTGGAACACGATTCCTTCTATGGTTTAGGTTTGGTTTCTATGGATTTTCGTGTTTACATTTATTGTCATATTCCAAGCACCACTCTGTATATTATCCAACGTTATTTTATGTTTATACGAAATCTGAATATAGTTTGTTCAGAATAAGCAACTGAATCGAGTCCAATAATTTTTACACCATGTTATATTTTTTGCTCACGCGCATCACAATTCACGGCAGATCAGTGGTGCTAGGTGCGGGACTAGCATATACAAAAAAACCGATGTATACAGATTTTTACAAAATACAACGACGAACTTAAAATAAAATAATTTATTACTTATACACTTCAAATTATTTTTAAATTAAAAATAATCCAAGAGCGACTCTGCGTCGCTCTTGGATTATTTTCTTTATTTTTATTAGGAAGGGTTTCCTACAAAAATGTATTTTCCGTAAATACTTATTTTAATACGATACTAATGATATCACTGTATATTTCCATTTTATCCTAAATTTTTACGTACTAATTTGATGGCTATTCTGTCTTGAAATTCTCTTGGAATTGGTTTTGTCTTGGAATTGTCTTGGAAGCACAAGTTCTATCTACAGTATTTTTAGAATAAAGCATACTGTCATAAAAAAATGTGTACAAAGCTGAGGAATAAACCATTTATTATTATTTATTATTTTCTGTTTTTAGTATTTATTGTTATATTAGCAACAGGAATAAATCATCTGTAAAAAAATCAACTATCTACCTATCACGATTCATGAGATAAAGCCTGGTGACAGACAGACGGACATAGGAGTCTTAGTGATAGGGCTCCGTTCTTACCCTTTGGATGCGGAACCCTAACAAGCTAGATGAGATTGGCGATTTTTATCTGTCTCTACTGAGTACCTTATAATACTCTAAAAAAAGACGAAAACAAACTTTGAGTCAGAATGACTTTTGAAGTCAAACGTAATCTTGGTCAGAGCATTGGAATAGAAAGAGGGAGAAGTCTTTTGGTGAAAGTAATTTATAGATTTTAGTGGATCAGTCCGAACGGAAGACGGGTCTGAGCAGTTGTGTTGCGATGTGTACTGGATACCATGCGCCAAATGTTGTCGTATCGCGAGATTGGTTGTGGAGGGTCTCCAGATCAATGTCCCTCAAACACAGCATCGTTGGTTGTGTTGTTGGGTTTAACATTGCATCACCTCGCTCAACTGCTGTCTCCCTTCCTATTCACTAAGTTTTTGTAGTGAATTGGCTTAATAAACTGGTGTACATTACCATCAACCATTGCATCACTGCTTATCATCAGGTGGGATTAAGCTCAACCACTATTTTATAATTATTAAGAAGAAAAAGAAAGTCCAGTCAGGGCAAGTGTGTGTCAGTAATACCATTGAAAGTTGATAGTTACACAATACATTTTTTGTCTGTTATTTTGAAGATATATCAATACTGGCTGCGCCCCGCGGTTTCGATCCCGTAGGAATATTGGAATAAAAAGTATCTTATGTGTTATTCCTGGTTATAAACTACCTGTTTACCAAATTTTATCCAAATCCGTTCAGTAGTTTTTGCTTAAAGGAGTAACAAACATCCATCCATACATTGTCACAAACTTTCACATTTACAATATTGGTAGGAAATAATTTATATCGTTACGTGTAAAAAGGAAATAATAATTCAGAGATGATTAGCAATTTTACCACTTACTATCATTAGTAGTCTTGGTGTCGCTGTAATAGTTCCTCTTGTGATAGATCCGCTGCATGACAACCACCACAAGTATGAGGAGAAGCAGACACACGCCGCCTATCACAATCAGCGTCATATTCATGGAAGCCATTCTGGAAATTGTAACAAATCACTTCTTAGTATCTATATAGGCAGAAAATTTATGAAATTTAATAGGGTTGTGAACCGCTTTATTGATAAACGTTGCTTAAAGTTAACTAATAATTAGCGACTATTTAATCATACATTTTTGATGTTTCCACGTTACTTAACTATAAATCATTGTTTATGAATAAACCCCTTAAACATTATGGTGCTTTTTCACGCTGATTAAAGTCACTTCACTTAACTTTAATCATCATTTATTGTTCACCCTAAACACTATGGTGTTTGTTCATAAACGATACTGCTCCGTCCAGAGCGGGAGAAGTCATTTCATGACTCATCCTCAAAAAAAAGTGACTAGGCGATTGCCGCGGTAAAGCTATTGCATAGCATTTTTTATCAACTTATTCAAGTTTTCTCTTTGATATTAATTCAAGTTACACTTTTTGTATGTGGTGACCGATAAGAAATCATTTTTTTTTTTCTTATATTGAATAAATGAGACGTTAATATTGTTTATAATATTTTCATTATCTTACAAAACATGTAGGTTACTAGTCGCAGGGTCGAACTCACTCGGATGCGGCCAAAAAGCACGCTGTCTCATCTAGCATCGCGTCTAAAAGAAATAGAATCAGTTTTGAGCAGTTAGCAGATTATCTACACGCATACGTCTAGTCGCACGCACAGAAATACCGTGCCGAAGTCTGCCGAATTGGAAACACGTTCGACGATGTACGGATTTCAACGCTGCGCCTCTGTGCCGGTCGGAGTTAGGTTTCATTTTCGTTACGAAATTTCTTGATTCAGACACCGTGCAAAAAAAAAACTATGCAGTAGCTTACAAGGCTGAGAAGCAGCACTTGTTAAAACAAGTATTGATTTTTGTTACGCCATTTCTTTGTCCTAGCTTAAAAGAAATGGCGTTACAAAAAATAGCTATTATAGTAGACCAGTTAACTTCGTTGCTGGTGTCCTAAAATACAATATAACAATTATGTCTTACTTGACGTCTGAAACAATGCCCTCTGGAGGAAGCTCGGCACTTCCAAATGTACAAAGTGTTTTGTTTTCACATCGACACACTTTCTTCGCATCATCTCCGGAGCAATGGTACGTGCCATTGCACAAATCGCAATCGATCCTGTAATAAAAAACTTCTCATATATTAAATGTATCATAACTACAATGTTTTGAGTACAAAGGGAAAATGTAAGTCTACTTACGGTTTTACAGCTGTACATAACTTTGTCTCGTTATTATATTCGAAGTCAGTAAAGCATTCACACTCTCCGTGTAAATTGCAAATGCCATTCAAACATTGCCTCTCACAAGGTTTGTAGCATTTGCTATGGTCTAAGTCATCCTTTTGGTAACCATCGATGCAGGTGCAGGAGTTAGGAGATAAGCAGTATCCATTAATACAAGGATTAGAACAATAGGGCTGGCAGCCTGTTTCTGTCAGGTTATAGCCATCATTACAAGAGCATTGATCAGGTTTCAAGCAGCGTCCATTATTACAGGGCGGAGAACATTTTGGTAAGCAGACATCCTTTGTTAGAACATATCCCTCATGACATTCACACTTTCCAGGCGCAACGCAATCTCCGTTTTGACATGAACTACACTTTGGCTTGCAGAAAGAGTCAATTCGTTCGTATCCTTTAAAACAGGAACAGTTGTTTGGTGCGATACAGTCTCCGTTAGTGCAAGAGCTGCATTTCGGCTTGCAAGTGTTGTTCACGGGTTCATATCCTTCAAAACAGGCACATAGGTTTGGCGCGACACAGTGACCATTACTGCAATAATCACATTTTGGTACACAGGTTGAGTTAATGCTTTCATATCCTTCATGGCACCGGCAGTCGTTTGGCGCGACGCAGTTACCGTTACTGCAAGAAGTACACTTCGGCTTGCAGGTGGAATCTGTTCGTTCATATCCTTCAAAGCAGGAGCAGTTGTTTGGCGAGATACACTGTCCAAAACTGCATCCAACGCAAATAGGCTCACAAACTGAACTGATTTTTGTTTTTTGATATCCCACATTACAAATGCACTTATTATGCGCCATACAGTATCCATTAATACACTGCGGGTCGCAAATTGGGACACAATTAAAAGCATCATCGGGGTCAGCTTTATAGCCATCATTGCATGTGCATCTATTAGGCTCGGTGCATTGTCCGTTCACGCATACTTTAGTGCAAATCGGTGTGCAAGTGCCATTCAATCTCATGTAGCCTTCATGGCACCTGCAGTCGTCCGGTGCGACGCAGTTTCCGTGTTCGCAGTTGGAGCATGTGGATGGCACGCAGGTGTGGTCGACGAGGGTGAGCGGGGGCGTACACGTGCAGGTGTTAACATCAGTGCAGACGCCGTTGACGCATCCAAGGCTACATATCGGCAAGCACTTGTCCAGATCCACGTCGTACTCATATTGGTTGCAGCATACAGCTTTTTTTAAGTTCTGTAATATAGATTGTGACAGATTATTTAATGACTTATCACACAAAAGTAGACTAAGTTAAGGAAGGGACAGCACTTCAAAAGCTTTTCTTGGCAAATGATGAGACAATATAGTCTAAGTAGATAAAAACTTTACTCAATTCTCGAAACAAATTTCCATACTGCTGGACATGCTAAAATTGATACATCATTTAACTTTGATCTATCGATGTACATGATACACGAGGAAATTTAATATGAACTTATGTGATAAAAAGATGAGGAATATGAAACTTAAAGCTAGCTGACTGCGCTGTAGATAAGTCAGTTTAACTTGTAAGTATATAAACCAAACATACCTTTATCCCATGTTTCGCTTTAACCCTGGAAAGGAATAAAACCGTGTATTAGACATAGTGCTAAAAACAAACAATTTCAGGATGAGAACCTTCTTTTCAACGGCTTCCCTAAATGCATGGGGGAGGCTGATCTACTTTTGGGCTCATTACCACAGGACTTTTATATTTTAAAGAACAAAGAAAAGAAAATGAGTTTTACTTAAACGAAACTATTAATTAACAACATGAGGAAATAATAGCTACAGCTTTTGGTAATCTATCATAACCGTTGGCTCCACGTGGATAATGAGGGATGTACCCAGAGAGAGACTGAAATCGTTGATTTGATAACGCGTTCCGTTCGTTTTTCCGAACTGCTTCGAAATTCCAGATACTTAAATTCCGGAACGCGACTATGAGTTACTTCGGCGTTTATGGCCCCGTGAGATTATTTAAATAAGTCAGTAAGCGGAATCGTATGCTCGCCCCAGCTATACAATTGCCAATTTCGTAAACTGTGAACATGTAACATTGGAACGGCCTTAAAAAATGTAAATATTTTTCAATGAAAATTTGAAGCTTCGATAACTTAAAACAAAACTAACTACTGTTCATAATCCGAATCATTTTGAAGGATAATCCACTGATTCTTAAGTTGAAGAAATTGTCTGCTTAACAACGTAATTAACGCATTGCTGAACTGTCAAAATCAAAATCAAATTACTGTGTGGCAATCACTGACAATGAGACCTCACAGGTACCACATACCAAATTACGGTTGGCCTCATCTGATGATCAATGTACAGGACTTTGACTCCCGATAATAATGTAGGTACCATTCTTATCAACATGCGAATTCAGATATGTCATGGAATATTTCACAAAATAAAACTATGTCATCATTTAAAATAAATAGTTCTAGTTATGACATTGCTCTATATCTCCTAATTGGACAAGCGGATGTAGGCAACTGCTCCATACAACAATAATGCATGCAACTTGATGCATCTGAACATATATGTAGGTAATACATATATTGGCCATAAATATATTGAGAATCGAGTCCATACAACATATCTAAATCCAAAGCCTGATGTTATCTACTTAATAAAAACACTTATCTTTAGTAGTGCATAATACTTGTTTTTACATATATCCTTCCGGCTGTTTGATTTATCCTTACAGATTGAAAACACCGGGCTATTATTACATGCTTACAAAAATTCTGATAAGCAGTACTGTGCTATGTAGTTCTGATACCTATATATAAACTGAATTTAATTTAAAATTAAATCGAATATGTGATATCCACTAACTCGGGTTCGCATGGCATTTACAACGCCCTTTCACAAAGATTTGACAATAATAGTTCTAACCAAATAGGACCTTACATCGCGCATAACATCCAAAAAATGAATCCCAAATTCTGTTTCGATAGAGAATATTCTAGCTAGGACGCTGGTAATATCGTAATGTTGTAGGTACTAAAGGAGCTTTTTCCTAAAGTATGTCACTTTTCCTGAAATAAGTTTTTTTTTTTTTTTAATAATTATCACTTGACCGCATTCCCGCCTGATGGTAAGCAGTGATGCGATCTTTGATGATAAAGCGTGCTAGTTTATTAAGAGCCTATTCACTCAGAAAAACTGAGCGAATAGGAAGGAAGACGGCAGTTGAGCGAGGTGATGCAATGTTAAACCCAACAACACGACCAACGATCTGCGCCAAAGGGAGATTGATCTGAAGACCCTCCACGACCAAACTCCCAACACAACAACATTAGGCGCATCGTACCCGGCACACATCGCAACACAACTGCTCAGACCCGTCCTCCGAACGGCTTCACCAGACATCATGCCGGAACACGACAAATCGCTTGGCGGCAAGGCTTTCTCTGGTGGGTGGTAACTTCTGCCGGCGGCCGATGTTATGGCCTACCACCAAATAAAAATAAATCACTGAAATAAATCACTTTTCCTGTCGGCGTTCCTTTGAGTAACGCATGTCTTACTTCCGTACTGGTACACAAAAAGTTTCAAAATGTATCAGAATATGAATCATTCGAGCGATAATATAATGTTGATGTCGTTGGTAATGATGAGAGAAAGAGTGCGAATATAATGTACAGTGTGGGCGTGTGCCATGAATATCGCAATAAAACAGCCAATCATCTCCTCAACCATCGTAATTTCCCTCTTTCGTAGGTTTTAGTGGAAACTTTGCTTTTTCTCTTTTTTTTTTTTTGTTAATTTATAAACCGCGCGATTTACGCGGTATAAAGGAGGAGGCGAAACGCTTCGTCCGGATCGTAGAGGTGTTAACAACATAAGAGTGGAAACTCGCCGTACGACGGGTCGTCCGATGGTGGAACGGAGATGGGGGAATTAAATCGTGCAATTCCCTCGCACACTCCCCAAAATGTATCCTATAGAACACCGAAAGGCTGGCTACTCTACGCCTGTGCTCTAGGCTTTGGAGACCAACTCGAGTTAAATCAAGGTCACCAATCAGCCTCTTCGCAGGCCTCTCCACTGAATCCAAAGTGGCCAGGTGACACTTAGCAGCACCAGCCCAAATGTGGCTGCAGTACTCCACACACGAACGGACCTGTACTTTGTACAACATTAGAAGCTGCCCTGGTGTGAAGTACTGCCGGACCTTTGCGATTACACCAAGTTTTCTGGCAGCCACCTTGGCCTTGGACTCAATGAACCGCCCAAAGTTTAGGTTCGAGGAAATCTCAACACCCAAAAGCTGAAGGCGGTCGGTACACTCCAAGGATACATTCCGGAAAGTAGGAGCCAAGGTGAACGGGCTCCTTTTGGCGGTGAAAAGACACGCCTGCGTTTTGGCGGCATTGAATGCTACAAGATTGGCATTGCCCCATTCGGAGACTACCTGAAGTGCAACACTCGTTCGCTCTACCATGGCCTCTCTTTCGGACCGGTTTGATTCCCTACTAGCCCGAGCATCCGGCAGGTATCTCTCCACAACTGTGCTGTCATCTGCATACCCATAGATACCGGGCATCAGCAGATCGTTAATATGCAGCAGGAACAGAGTTGCAGAGAGAACAGACCCCTGAGGAACACCGGCGTTAGTCGACATGGGCTCAGATGAGCATCCGTCGACAACAACTCGGAGGGACCGTTCCGTCAGGAAGTCTTTTACCCAGCCAGTTAGGCTAGGGGAAATGCCGTACGCTGGAAGCTTACTCAAAAGGCCAGCGTGCCATACCCGGTCGAAGGCCTTCGAGACATCAAGGGAGACTGCAATCGCCTCCCCATTTCTCTCGAGGGCCTCGCCCCACAAGTGAGTGGCTCTTCTTCTCATCGGCCCATGGAAGTTTAATGCTGGACAAAGGCCTCCCACAAAGCTTTCCACGATGACCGGTCTTGTGCTGCCCGCATCTATCGGCTTTCCGCGACCTTCACCAGGTCATCGGTTCACCTTGTTGATGGCCTCCCTACGCTGCGTCTTCCGGGACGTGGCCACCACTCCAAAATCTTACTACCCCATATACCCCATCTGCCATCGGTTCTATGTTTTCACTTCCGTCGGTCAGTTCCACGACTGCTAATGTTTTTTTTTTAACCGTATATTATGATTGGATTTTGAAAGATAAGTATTACTAGGTTTAGTAAAAAAACTGAGCAATGTTTATGCGCCCAAAGCCTCGGGTTAGGTATATTTCCTCGGGTGAATATTTTCGGTCAGATTGGTTGTTTTATTGTGATTAATGATACTGCGGTGACCAGTTACTTGACCATTGCTTACCTCTCTTCAGCTTGTTTAATTTCACATTCTGTCTTATTTGCAGTTAGTTCACACGGGGCATTACTAAGGGAACAATCGATTTAATTTATTTTGTGTTCTGTGTGTTTGTGTATGTTTTAACCTACATTCTAACTTGTGTTTTAAAATTATATGGTTAATATTTGAATAATGAATATATGTAAATTATGTTTATAGATAAATGTCTTTAGGTTTGATACATAAATATATAAGATTCTAATTGTTGATTCAATAATGTTCAACTGTTTGCATATTCTTTTGGTTAGAACTCGGAAGATTCTGCAGAATTACAATCTCCGAAAAAATAAATAAAGAAATCGTCTCACCGGACTTCTGCGTCACAAACACCTTTGTCTCCCCGATTCAAAGATTCACAGAAGTCAAACAACTGAACCATTAGCACCACTAAGATCACAACACGCACGGGGTAACGTTCCAACATTTTGCTCACATATGAATTATCTTACGTCCGCGGTCCCTATGTAACTACAAGTAGTTGTTCTATTTCCCTTATTTTATTATAACTCATGAATGTACCACTCTGTTGAACACTGAGTAATGGGTGATAACAATAATCACTTCCCACGGCGTGCTTGTCCACAACGTCAGTCTATTAAATAATTTGCTTAAACTATGAGTAGATGAATTTGATCAACAAGTCTTCTGTAACAACAATCGAACAACTGTAAAGTTAAAAAACATGAAATCAAAACCCCTAATTAAAGATTTAAATGTTATAGATATACAGGATGATTGTTTTGTTGCAATGACGTATTTCCGATAGTGGCTGAATGTGTGTGATGCGCGCACGACGAAAGCTCACGAATGTAATGCGGTTAATGCTTGATGTCGATTACTTTTACATCTTAATGCGGAGTGCGAGCGAACAATGCCATTTTGCATAACATTGGACAGTTTTATAGACGTCCGGCGCTTTGTAATAAATTTTCGTCGTGACGTCGTTCGGGATAAGAATATATAATTTAAAAATCACAACGCAGTGTTAGTAAAATATAAACGCACTGTGTACCACTATTGTGTGAGGGTGAAGACTGAATATCACGTTTGCTCGCCGCTACGGCAAATGACACTGTGATTTTAAACTGACGAATTGAATTAATATTCTTATCAGTCGGTGCTTTAATTGTATACAAGTATACATATATTTACAATTCAAAGTTATATTTGTAGTGGTTAAATTATTCATGTAAGCATTAAAAGGACAACGCGCAATAATTCACATTAACTTAATGACAAACAAATAAAAACTACGTACAATCGACTTCTAACAATGGGCTAATAGAAACTAATATTAATAAAACAATGAATCTATAATACTCACGTTTTAATACTTTTCCTTTCTCTTCAGTCATAATCTTTTGATAAATGGCGTCTTACGTAAGCTTTTTGAGGACATTACTCATGACTATGGCACCGATTCCCTCTTCCATTCAGAAAAAGGCAGAATATAAATGTTAATTTAGTCCTGTCAAATTAAAACATGGCTACTAAAAATAAGTCAATTAACGTCAGGCACGGACTAATTTCATAAAACTAAACTAATATTTACTTTACGAGTAAGATAAGGTTAGATAAAAATCAAAAATCTTCATCTTTATGTTCTTTAATTTATGTGGTGTACATAATGAATAGTATTCTATTTTAAGATATATTTACTTGTTCAAATATGTACACATACAAGATTATAATTGCATGTAGGATGACATTAAAAAAGATCAGACATGTTTACCACCGATAAAAAGAAAATAATAAGGCATCAAAATCTTTATTAATATTAATATGATACGGGCCTGTCAGAAATTCATTAATAGCTAGCTTTATTTCGGCAGTAACTATTTACCTTCACCCAATTTAAAAAAAAAAAATAAACAGGAAGAAAACGTTGTTCTAAACTTAAATTTAATTTTGTTTAGTGGAAGAGGGAATGGACGCCTGTGTTCCCGATTCCCTTGTTCACAAACTAAATTAAATTTAAGTTCAATGCATCTTTTTCTTTCTATTTTATTAAGAAAAGGACAAAAGATAAAATGTTTATTTACATCTGTCAAATTACTCCGCTCCTGGCGTAAATTGACTTATTTTTGGTTGGCATGTTTATAATCGCGTCTAAAATGTCTATCTTAATTTGACAGGATTAAACTAAAATGTTATCTCATAACGTTTTCTTAATTACCTTATCTTAATTTTACTTAAAGAGAGCCTATGTGTGTTATTCCAGACCGCCCTCTCTATGGTTGGGCCAAATTCGATAAAGAATAGAGGTAACCGAACCGTAGCTAGGCAGCGACTTGTTAGCACCTAAAAGGAAGACGATAAGATCCTTTTCTAGATAGATAATTTTCATAAAAGTAACAATCCTACTTCTTACTAATGTAAACAGTTTCTTTATGTTTAGATATTTATGATTTGCGTAGAACACTTAACCGACACTAACTTCCAAATAGGTTACATTTTTGATACATATATATATATACAGTATGTTACGAAAACCCTGTCCGACCCGTGAAGGTGTTGTTAGGTATCGATAACTGATTCTACTAATGCATACAAAACCGGGCTTTACTTAAAAAAAAAATCCCCCTAAAAAAAATAAATATTATTTCGCAAAAGGAGGTAACTTATTAAATGTGCGTTGACCACCCTTCGCCTGACGACCGCGGGGGGCGGGCGGCAGGACACGCGGCACGTGGCCGCATCGCTATTCGCTCATAATAATACCGGTGTTGTCACTTTTTAAAAATTACCAAATTTCGGGGAAATTGGAATTAATTCGTTGGAAAAAAAGATTATTTCAAAATTCATTTGTATTGGTACTATGATGAATACGTAAAATTTTATATTATATTTGGTCATGTGTTTACCTAACCTCTATTATCCTTATGGGTCGGACAGGGTTTTCGTAACATACTGTATATTATACGTAGTCCATATTTAAAAGTTATAATGCATGTGTTATGCAGTTGATTTCAAAAATAGTTAAAATACGTGTACTGAACTCGCGCCTCTTGGCATACCTGGAAGGTAACGATCTCCTCAGTGACCGACAGTACGGGTTTCGCCGCAATCGGTCAACTGGGGACCTACTAGTGTATGCCACTCACTTGTGGGGCGAGGCCCTCGAGAGAAATGGGGAAGCGATTGCTGTCTCCCTTGATGTCTCGAAGGCCTTCGACCGGGTATGGCACGCTGGCCTTTTGAGTAAGCTTCCAGCGTACGGCATTTCCCCTAGCCTGACTGGCTGGGTAAAAGACTTCCTGACTGAACGGTCCCTCCGAGTTGTTGTCGACGGATGCTCATCTGAGCCCATGTCGGTGTTCCTGCGGTGTTCTCTCTGCAACTCTGTTTCTGCTGCATATTAACGATCTGCTGATGCCCGGTATCTATGGGTATGCAGATGACAGCTCAGTTGTGGAGAGATACCTGCCGGATGCTCGGGCTAGTAGGGAACCAATCCGGTCCGAAAGAGAGGCCATGGTAGAGCGAACGAATGTTGCACTTCAGGCAGTCTCCGAATGGAGCATTGCCAATCTTGTAGCATTCAATGCCGCCAAAACGCAGGCGTGTCTTTTCACCGCCAAAAGGAGCCCGTTCACCTTGGCTCCTACTTTTCGGAATGTATCCTTGGAGTGTATCGACCGCCTTCAGCTTTTGGGTGTTGAGATTTCCTCGAACCTAAACTTTGGGCGGTTCATTGAGTCCAAGGCTAAGGTGGCTGCCAGAAAACTTGGCGTTATTGCAAAGGTCCGGCAGTACTTCACACCAGGGCAGCTTCTAATGTTGTACAAAGCACAGGTCCGTTCGTGTGTGGAGTACTGCAACCATTTGGACTGGTGCTGCTAAGTGTCACCTGGCCACTTTGGATTCAGTGGAGAGGCGTACGAAGAGGCTGATTGGTGACCCTGATTTAACTCGAGTTGGTCTCCAAAGCCGAGAGCACAGGCGTAGAGTAGCCAGCCTTTCGGTGTTCTATAGGATACATTTTGGGGAGTGTGCGAGGGAATTGCACGATTTAATTCCCCCATCTCCGTTCCACCGTCGGACGACCCGTCGTACGGCGAGTTTCCACCCTTATGTTGTTAACACCTCTACGATCCGGACGAAGCTTTTCGCCTCCTCCTTTATACCGCGTACATCGAGGGACTGGAACAATCTGCCGGCGGCGGTGTTTCCGTCGGACTACAATTTGAGTGTCTTCAAGGCTAAAGTGAATAGGCTCTTAATAAACTAGTGCGCTTTACTATCAACGATTGCGTCACTGCTTACCATCAGGCGGGATTGCGGTCAAGCGCTGGTTTATAAATAAATTAAAAAAAAAATAAATGGCAAAATTGTTGACAACTTTATTCATTGGCTGAATTTCACAAAATGTGTTTAATATCTGGATTGAGTTTCTTTTTTTGTAAAGCTATCACGTAAAATTAATGTTGACTTTTTTATGTTTTTTCGAAATAGCAAGTTAATATGTATGTTATTTATTGCAGCATATTTCAATAGTGATTCTTTTGAAATATGCTGCGATAGGAAATGTTTATAAATATTTAGCAAGTAAAAGTCGATAATCATAGGAGATTTGTCAAATATAAGTTGCGATAACCCTATATTAGTTTGTTTACCACTATTCTTTATCGAGCTTGGCACAAGTATAGGCTTTTACAACATACATAAAACCCGCCTTTAAAATGACGATAATTTTGGTACATAATGGTCATTTTTCTCATTCATTCAATCCATTCATTCATTCTCACAACATTTTTAGGCATGGTTTATTTCTGTGTCAATCTTAACTTGAATGAAGCTTTTAACAGCTGAAGCATTGCCGGATGAAGATCATTTGATCTTATTTTATTAATTTGATATCGGTATCAGAGGTATCAGACATTATCAAAACCAAATCTGCCTGGACAATTAAACAAGAGCAACCACACAAATAAATAAAAAGATACGTTGAAAAATGGGACTGCACAGAAAAACTATAAAAAAAAAAAGACGTGTGGCACTCGGGGACTGCCGCGGTAAAGCTATTGCATAGCATTTTGTATCAATTTATGCAATTATAATTATTTATTTATTCTATTTATGCAGTATTTCTTTTTCTTTGATATTAATTCAAGTTACACTTTTTGAGCGTGGTGACCGATAAGAAAACAATTTTTTCTTTTATTAAATATATAAAAAGTTAATATTATTTAAAATATTTTTATTATTTTACAATACATGTGGGTTTTATTACCTTACAGTAGCTGTTGGTTATTCAGGAATATTTATCATTGAAACTATAGGTTTATGATAACTGAAATAAGAAACATAAGTTTGCGACTTAATATCCTCTAAATACCTAGAAAATACCGCGTCAATGGTGGTCCCATATTTTGTTGTGGATTCTTGTGGATCATTATTCATTTTCAAATTCAATGTTTTTGATAGAAAAGTTGTCAACCGCTCTGATTTTTTATCAGCGAAGTTAATGTTGAAATCGCCAGCCAAGATAAGTGGAAATTTATTACCATTTGTACCAAGTATTTTCGAGCCTGCTTCAGTGTACTCCAGTAAAGTGCGATGAATAAAATGCTCTACCTCGTCCAATTTTGGATTCGGAGAAATGTAAATTGCTACCATAACTATTTGTAGGCCATTTCTAAGTTTGCATAAGCACGCACAAATATCTCCAACAACTGAGCGCCTAACATTAACATCGCTAACGTGTGCAATATTTATTTCAATATTCGGAGTCATAATATTAGTAATATCATTTTTATTTTGGTAAATAGCTACCCCACCTTTTGAAACAGTATCTCGTTTGAACTGAACAATACAATTAAAATTATGTATTTCAATTGGATTATCATGCGTCATGCAAGTTTCGGTAAGAAGTAACACATTTGTTTGTCTCGTAACTGAATCTTGTAAATCGTATTTATGACTATTCAGACTTTGGCAGTTGAAAGTCATTATTGAAATGCAATTTCTATTACTAATGAAATCTAATACACTTTGAGCAATCGTCTGAACACTATTTAAAGACAGTCTTTTGAATTCTTGCAACAATTGAAAAAACGGCCGCGTGAGCACTTTTTACTTTATAAAATCACGCGCTTTTATTTAGTAAACAACACTATAAATAATTTAAAAGTCCAATGAAAAATTAGCGTGACATTCATCTTAGCTTTTCCGTTAAAAAAAAAGCTATTTTATAAAAACACTACTAAATTAATTTGAATAAAAGTACTTAATAATTAATTATATGAAACGTTTTTAAGGTAGCCATGACAACGTCGATGACGTCTATGACATATCTCTATAGAAGACCTATTTCAGAGAGAAAATTAATCGCAAGTTTAGCACATCGCGACTATCAGTAACATGGCAAGTGTGTAGAACTGAGTTCGCGCCTTGCAATATGCATGCTCTTTTTGAAAATCTATAAATTGTTTTCAAAAGATGTAGTCGCACGCACACAAACATACCGTGCCGAAGACTGCCGAACTGAAACGACGTTAGACGATGGGGAGCGTGAGGTTTTTTCGTTACGGAATTTCTGGATTCGGTCCCCGCGCTCAAGGCCCGCGATAGAAGCTATGCAATAGCTTAAAAATAAGTATATTAAAGTCTAAAAGCGCAAATTAATTCAGTTTGAAGAGAATACTTCTGAAAATAATAGCATTTGCTCTCACAAGCTAATCACAGATCAGCACCCTAAATGTGTAACACACTATTACTAACAATTGGAATCATTTCGAAACATATTGCCAATCCATTGCTCCATATGTTCGAAAACGTGTCTGCTCAACAACGTAAATAACGCAATGAATGTTGTTCAACTGTCAAAATGAAACCCATTGCTACTGATGGCGTGTTACGCAATTACCTTCCAGCCCTCTAATCGGCGAACACATTTTTGTCAAATGATTACGACTAGTTGGGACCGTTTGGACCGAACGGACCAATGGGCTGTCCGAACGATCCCAATTGATCCCAACTAGTCGCAATCATTTGACAAAAATGTGTTCGCCGATTAGAGGGCTGGACTGTATAGTCAAGAGAGTTTATAAGATAGACAGGGTCGTTTGGATAGTGAAGCAGCATCAAATGCGACTGGATAATTGAAGAAATAATTTACAAGTCTTTAGTCTTCCTTTCGTTAGTTAATATTCCCTATTCCCTTTCAATAAACTTTACATTAATCTACCTACTAGTAATTCAATTAATGCACATAATTGAAAAAATAAATGTGATTCGAACCTTTGTGGTGGCGGCCATCTTGGATTTGAAATTTCATATAATTTAATGAGACATTATCAAAACCAAATCTGTCTAGAAAAATATTTATACTTTCATAGACGTATATTCCTAGCTCCCTATCAATAATCAAATAAATCTTACTAATATCATGAACCTCAGACTGAAGAAGAAGAATATCATGATCGTCAAAGTTTATAACTAGAATTAATATATAAAATACTTTTTGTCCCGACATTTGCACGAATTGAAACCGATGGATGGAATTAATGAAGCCCTTTCATTTGATACCAATATTGAGGAATTCGTGGAAAAATAGGTAAAAAAATTTATGGCGGTGGCCATCTTGAATTGATGTTCATCAGACTTGCATCAAAATCTATACCTAACACCCGATAACTTTTTACTTTTTGAGGTGGGGCATCGCCCCGAGGGTTGGTAAAAATAACAACATTACAGCTTCATATACATACGTTCTCATTCAATTTCTCTTCAGATAGGTACTAACAAATTAGATTCTTAAACTTGTAAACTATTATTTGTTGTATTATGTAAGAAATAAAATGCTTTTTTATTTTATAATCAGACATAGAGCAGCCTGTATATCCATTTCAGTATCAGCTGTACTACAATAACGATTTCCTCGTAACAGTTAACTACATAGTTTATAACAAGGTATGACTTTAGTTTAATTAACTATTTATTAAAGTTAAATAAATAATGTCAACATGGGTTCAACAATCAGCATCATCCTTTTGTACGTACTTATCCCAAATTATTATTAGCAATAAGAATCGCGTTCTGATAATTCATACATATATTAGCAGTTGTCTCAGAGTTCACTTCCTTTTTAGGGTTATTCTTTAGATCCTAAGGGTATAAACAGGATCCTATAACTGCCAAAACTCCACGTCTGTCTCTCACCAGACTACCATGACCGTGATAGCAACACAGTCGAAAATTTCAGAGATTATGTATTTTTTTTAAATAATAATCATGTGCTTCACCGCAATCCCGCCTGATGGTAAGCAGTGATGCAATCGTTGATGGTAAATCACGCTAGTTTATTAAGCCCATTCACTTAAAAACTTAGTGAATAGGAAGGAAGACGGCAGTTGAGCGAGGTGGTGCAATATTAAACCCAACAACACGACCAACGATGCTGCACCAAAGGGAGATTGATCTGGAGACCCACCACGACCAAACTCCCGAAACAACGATATTTAGCACATCGTACCCGGCACACATCTCAATACAACTGCTCAGACCCGTCCTACGTATGGCTTCTTTTTTTTAAATAATTTTAAACTAGCGCTTGACTGCAATCCCGCCTGATGGTAAGCAGTGATGCGATCGTTGATGGTAAAGCGTGCTAGCTTATTAAGAGCCTATTCACTCAGACAAACTGAGCGAATAGGAAGGAAGACGGCAGTTGAGCGAGGTGATGCAATGTTAAACCCAACAACACGACCAACGATGCTGCGCCAAAGGGAGATTGATCTAAAGACCCTCCACGACCAAACTCCCAACACAACAACATTTGGCGCATCGTACCTGGCACACATAGCAACACAACTGCTCAGACCCGTCCTCCTTACGGCTTCACCAGACATCATGCCGGAACACGACAAATCGCTTGGCGGCAAGGCTTTGTCTGGTGGGTGGTAACTTCTGCCGGCGGCCGATATTATGGCCTACCACCGAGAAATTTCGGTTACCGCTATAACAACGAACACTAAAAACTTTTTTTCATATAATTTATATACACAGATGATACGGAATTCTTTGTGCGCGAAGCCGACTCGCAGTTGTCCATTTTTTTAAGCATATCATCTTTCACAAAATCCATACGTTTCTTGTTTGATACTTATTTTTTCTCAACACACACTAAACACTGTTCTTGGTACAAGCTTCTCAGTTATTTCTGATCTTTGAGTCATAATTTTTGGAATCTCTTATTTTTAGTCAGGTCAGTTTAGGCGCGTTAGTGTTACGGTCCCGGCTAACAGTCGTAGTTTCGAACCCAAGCACGCGATTTTATATTAGTCATTATTGTCACACTGTAGGGCATCATTATCATCAAACTTTTTTATCGTCCTACTGCTGGGCACAGGTCTCCTGTCATACAGAGAAGGATTGAGCGTAATCACCACGCTTTCACAATGCGGGTTGGCGATTTCAGACTTACAAAGTCCAGGTTTACTCAAGATGTTTTCCTTCAACTTTTAATCAGTCATTGGTGTCCAAGACATACTTAAAAATTACATATAACTTAGAAAAGTTACATTGGTACTTGCCTGACCTGGAATCGAACCCGCATGCTCTTACTTGAGAGGCTGGTGTTTTAACCACTAAGCCCCCACGACTCTAAAGGCAGGGTAAAGGTGTCCTAACTCAAGTCAGGCACTAACCACCACCTACCAATAATTCGAAGACACGTGACATTTATCAATCCATTCTCCTTCAAAAAGGGAAAAGGGCTGTGTTCCAGACAGAGGATAATAACGGCTAATAGAATGTTCCGCAGCTGATACACAAGTCTTAACTCTTTTCGAGGGGGAAAGACATGAGGGTAGGACACATATGTATGTCGATTTCCTACAATAGTTCGTTTAACGTTTTGAGAACAGTGGTGTGAGGTGTAATATTATTATGTGTTTTATTAACCTTGTCCCACACTAGGAATTGTTACTCCGGTATTTTCAGTACGTATACAAACATTTAAACTCACATACACCAACATCAAGACAGAAAGTATTTTAATTATTAGCCACAACTACGCTTATCATCGTTAAGTATGAGACGTAGTTTTAGCTGAAGTTACCCGAGCGTGTTACAAAAGAATCCAACCTAAGCACGAAAGATAATATGATTCGACAGTTGACAGCGGAGCTTCGATTTACTGAGCTGTTTTTTCTTTGACTGACTTAGAGTTTAGGCCTCGCGCAAGGAACACATTTTTACAAAACACATCCAAAGTTATCACAAGCAATAGTTAAAATTAACACAATAAGCAACTCCTTTTTTCAACATTAGCTGCATGAAATTCACTACCATCCTTCTTTCCACAAAGAACAAGCTAATTTCAATATGTGGGAACCATATAACTGTTTGATAAGACTCCGTTGTTTACATCCATGTAACATAAATATTCTATTAATTGCATTAGGATCCAAAAAAAAGTATGAAATTATTATTCGTATGTTTATGTTAATGCTAATTGCTATAAGTATAACCAAGATTGAATATCTAAATATTTGCTGTAATGCTCAATCTAGTGAAGCCCATATGCGAAGTTTTAGCCTGCGAAATTTAATGAAGTAATTTTACGTGTTTTCAAATCAGAGACAATACAAATCTAACTTAGAAATATGTATTGATGATTATAATTCTATAAGTACATACCTGTTGTAGTCGTGAATAAAAGAATGCCAACAACCTGACACTGAACAGAAAACAATTCAAACCTACGACTGATCTGACGCTAAACTCAAAATTACAAAAAACGTAAGAAAAAAATTAATTTCGGGGAGAACTGCGCATTCACTTTAAGAACTTATGTTAGCTAACTATATTTTTCCTAAAATATACATACACACAGAATTATATTATACAGACGTCTTATTCCTTTGGGGTTACCCGATAGCAGTACTCACATAATTTGTAACTACGTTACGAGTAGATATGTGTACTTAAAATGTTAGATCTTAGGATAATGAATGTCCACTTTGTGCCAACGCAATCACACACAATCAGAAAAGGTTCTAATTGAAGTCCTAAGTTTCACGCCACGACACTATTAGAAACTTTCAGCAGTCACATTCGAGCATAATTATTTATTCTTTGTAAGAAAAAACACCACAATGTCATGTGTTATGTAAAAATAAGCATAAAATACATATTAATTACAAATATAAATTTCGTTTTTTATGTTTAAATATGAATATTTGTGTTAACGTAATTTGGTTTGTTTAAAATTTCAAAAAACACTATATCCGCTACGTATCACCAACTTGAGGATAATGTCAGTTGTTCGTTAATTGGCCTGAATTTTAGGAGTCACATATCAAGCAGCCTACTAATTAAATGTACCTACCGTGGATTCCGTAGGAACTATTTGTTAAATTAATTAAGACACCCTAAATTAAATATCAATATTTGTGTTAGAAATGTAAAGTTTTAAGCAAATTGCACTAACTTGGTAACAATCTTGTGAGAATATTCATTTACCTACAAAAATTATTATAGGCTTTTTCAATTAGGTCTCTGAGTGTCAATACAACGTATCCACCGTGGACTTGGTACACGAGGTATTAGGTTGGGGAAAAAGTCTTTTCGCATGATCATCATTATCATTTCAGCCGAAAGACGTCCACTGCTGGACATAAGTCTCCCCTAAGGATCTCCAGGATCCCGCGGCCTTCTTCAAGTCGTCGATCCACCTTGTCGGGGGCCTACCCACGCTGCGTCTTGCGTGGTCGCCACTCGAGAACCCTTCGCCCCCATCGGGAATCGGTCCTAAGGGCAATGTGCCCGATTCGTGATCGCATAATATATATAATGTATGCACTTGTAATAGAATCCCTTTGGCTTTACTATTAGTATCTGTCTGGTTTTGGGTATCATTGAAAATTTAAATTTTAAAGAACATAATTCCGAATTCAAATTTTCGATACAGTTCAAATCAGAGTGATAGGGCGGCAAACGTAATATTTCAAAATTCTTGCTTTTAACTATTTCGTCGATTTAGAATGTTATGAAACGATGTTTAATATTTTTTATTAAATCATAGAGTTAGATTTTTTTTTAATCGTTCGTCACATAAAATTCCGTTATTAGTTAGCCATTTTATCATATCGCTCTTCCTTGAACTGGACGTAGAAATTTTACTGCTGCGGGCGTTATGATAGGACGCGTTATCCATCACAATAACTGCCCTTTCTGGCAAATTAGGCATAAGCTTCTCTTCTGTTGTATCATACATCACTACTCTGTAGTCGAGTAACTAATACCATCTCTATGTATTAGTGTCTATGAATATAGTCTATAGTCTTGTCATTGTAACTTAGGATCTGACCTAGAAGATGTCGATTCCAATGTAATAATTCTACAAGTGTAATAAACCAGTCTAATTATCTAAAGTCTTTAATATTTACCAACGGGACAATCATACATGGTGTCAGAAGAGTGAAAAAACCCAATACGAAGAAAGAAAATTCAAAAAATGCAAAAGTCGGATGGCGTCGGTGGCAACCATGACACCGGAACTGCAATGAACAATGGCTTGAAGGCGCTTAAAATATTGTCAGATGCAACAAACAACAATTACGAAACCTGGAAGCGCTGGTGGCAACAGTTCGAATTATACTTGTTGGCAACGGGTTTGGACAAGTCCGGTGAGAAACGCAAGATCGCCATTTTACTACATCACATTGGTGAAAAATGCTTAAATATTTTCAACACATTCAACATAAATATTGGAGAAAGCACATTACATGACGTCAAGGCCAAATTCGACGAATTTTTTCAACCTAGAAAAAATATTACCATGTATCGTTACATGTTTTTTACCACACGTCAACAGAAATCGGAAAGCATCGAGGATTTCTTAACCGATCTCGAAAATAAGAGCCAAGATTGCGAATTTGGAACGCTCAGAGAATCTCTTATCAGAGATATTTTTATCGCCAACTTGAGTTTGGACTTAGCACATGTACGTCAGAGACTGCTGCAGGAACCTGATCTGACATATCAGAGGATGCGAGAGCTAGCTAGGACACTCATCGTCGCACAGCAGGATGCAGACCAAATTGTCAAGAGGTCCACTAGTGAAGAGTCTGAAAAAGTCATGCATCTGCGTCGGAGGAGCCGTGGTCGAGCGGAGCGTCAGCGACGGCGAGCTTCACCAGTCAGTCAGCAGGGATCCAGCGCAGGGAGGTCAAAGTCAAGTCCCAGTACTGAGAAGCGCTCGAAGACGTGTAGCCGCTGTGGACAACACCACCGCTACAAATGTCCAGCGCAGGGAGCTAAATGCAGGTCATGTAACTCTTATGGTCATTTTGCAAAATTTTGTTACTCCAATAATAAAAAAGTCAGTCATTTAGAGTCTTTTAGTTCAACTGGTAGTCAAGATAATTTTGTTGGAATTTTAAATTGTCATAACTTCAGTCATAGTCATAAGTCTAGTCAATATAATTGTCATTTAGAGTCACAAAGTCATCACAATCAAAATCATTACAGACATAGCAGGTTGTCATACACACAGTCAGATCCTATACTATATAAGTTACAATCAACGGTCAGGTCGCACATAGGCCAGTCGCAGTCAATGTCTAAGAGATCTCATGTAGACTCATCTTGTCATAAAAAATATCCTGTGTCATATTTCTGTGATGAAAGTGGTGATAATGTCATATCTGAGAGGTCTAACAAAAAATGCCTCAGTGATGAAAAAAGACTGGTGACTGATAAGTCTGAGAGATCCAATGAAGACTCTTGTCATATGTCATATCTCAGTGATGAAAACACGGAACAGTCTGAGAGATTCAGAGTCAAGTCAAAAAAGTCAAAAAGTCTTAGTCGAGATTCATATCTTAATGATGAGTACAGACACAAGTCTGAGGAATCTCACACAACAAACACTTGTAGAATTATTACAGCAAAGTCAACACATAGTAAACAGGTCAATACAGTCGAGTCAAAAGAAAACAAATACTATTCTAAACAGTCATGGAACATAAACATTTTAGTTGGTCATACACAAATTAATTGCATTATTGATTCAGGAGCTGATATTAATATTATGTCAAAGAAAACTTTTCAATCTTTGAAATGTCAAAGTCAAATGTCACTTGAGAAATGTCAAATAAACGTTAGTGGGTTTGGTGGTATATCAATACCCATTATGGGTAAAGTTAATGTAAAATGTAGTTTATCTTTAAATAATAGCACTATTAGTGTAAATATAGTGTTTATAGTCGCAGATTTAGTTTGTCCGAATGTTTTAGGTCTACCAACTTGTGAAAAATTAGGTATAATTCAAAGAGTTTTCTCTGTGTCTCAACAAAATTTTAGTGAACAAATTCTTACACAATACAATGATGTATTTCAGGGTCTTGGATGTCTACCTCAAGTCTGTCGCCTGAAACTCAAACCGGAAGCAGTGCCATGCGTGGATGCTCCGAGAAGAGTACCCTTCGCTTTACTGAACAAACTGCGCGATGAATTGGATCGCATGGAGAAAATGCAGGTCATTGAAAAGGTTTTTAAACCTACAGAATGGGTGAACAGTATAGTGATAACAGTCAAAAGCACGGGTCAGTTACGAATTTGTTTAGATCCTAGAAATTTGAATAAGAATATTATAAGGGAAATTTATCCACTTAAGTCAATAGATGAGATCAGATCTCAACTAGCAGGAGCTGTTTGTTTTTCTCATTTAGATGCATTTTCAGGATTTTGGATGCTTAAACTAGATGAATATAGTTCTGATTTATGTACATTTCAAACACCTTTCGGTAGATATAAATATTTAAGGTTACCTTTTGGTATTAATGCATCGTCTGAAATTTTTCAAAGAGTCATGATGAATTTGTTTGGTGATTTAGAAGGAGTTCTAATATTCATCGATGATATTTTGGTATATGGACCAAACGAGTCAGTACATAATGAGAGAGTACATAAAGTCATGCAACGAGCACGTGAAGTCAATTTAAAGTTCAATAAGTCAAAATGTAAATTTTTAGTATCAGAAGTCTGTTTTTTAGGGTATGTTTTTAGTAAAGATGGTGCTAGGGTTGATGAAGAGAAAGTAAAAGCAATTGTCAATATGCCCACACCAAAAAATGTCAAAGAATTGCAAAGAATATTAGGTATGATCAATTATTTAGGTCCCTTTATTAGCAATTTGTCTCAAAAAACTCAAATTTTAAGAAATCTTTTGAAGAAAGATTCAGTCTGGACTTGGGATGAAAATCATAGTCAATGTCTTAAGAGTTTAATCGATGAAATTACAAAGTCACCAGTTTTAGCTCATTATAATCCCAATGTACCATTAGTCTTGTCAGTCGATTCGTCAAAGTCAGCATTAGGAGCAGTCATTATGCAGAATAATAAACCTATTGCTTATAGTTCAAAAACATTAACTCAAACTCAGTCAAGGTATGCTCAAATTGAGAAAGAATTGTTAGCCATTCAGTTTGGTTGTGAAAAATTTCACCAGTATGTGTACGGTCATAAAGTAACTGTTCATACTGATCATAAACCTTTAGTCTATCTTTTTAAAAAGCCATTACATGATGTACCAGCAAGATTGCAACGTATGATGTTAACTTTACAAAAATATGATTTGGAAGTTATACATGTTCCAGGTAAAGAAATGTTTATATCTGACACTCTGTCTAGAGCAGCATTGAAAGAACATTATATACCTGAGAATGAGTCAGAAATATCTTGTCATGTCAATTTAATGCATTCAAGTCTAGCAGTCACAAAGGAGTACTGTACAAAATTGTTACAGCACACTAAGAAAGATGATACTTTGCAATTGTTAAAAAAGTATTATTATGAAGGTTGGCCAAAAAATAAAAATAATGTCAGTCTGTCAATAAAACCATTTTGGAATATACAAGCTGAAATTCATGTAGTCAAAGATTTGTTGTTCAAAGGGTCAAAATTAATAGTACCACAGTCAATGTATAAGGAAATGTTAGGTAAAATTCATGAAGGTCACCAAGGTATAAATAAATGCTTAAAACTGGCTAGAGAGTCTTTGTACTGGCCAAGCATGTCAGCTGATATTAAAAACTTGGTAGAACAATGTTATGTATGTGCACAATTTAAACCTAATAATCCAAAGGAACCACTAAAAAATTTTGAAATTAATAAATATCCATGGCAACAAGTAGGTGTTGATTTAATGTATTTTGATAACCTTACTTATTTAATTGTCACAGATTATTATTCTAAATTTATAGAAATAGCTTTGTTAAATAAAAACAGTACAGCAAAGAATGTAATAACACATTTAAAGTCCATTTTTGCTCGTCATGGAATACCTTTATCTTTAGTGTCTGATGGTGGTCCTCCTTTTCAGTCATTAGAATTTAAGAATTTTATGCATGAATGGGACATAGAACACATTGTAACTAGCCCATATCATCCACAGTCAAATGGTCAAGCAGAGAGTTCAGTCAAAATTATCAAAAATATGTTAAAAAAATGTAAAAGAAACTCATCTGATCCATACATAGCTTTATTACAGTATAGAAACACACCTAAGAATAATTTACCATCTCCAGCTCAATTGTTAATGTCCAGGAATTTAAGAAATAACATTCCTATGTCTTATAAGAAATTAAAACCTAAAGTGGTTACATTCAAAAATTATAAAGAATGTGTCAAGCAAAATAATAAAAATAAGTCTAAATATTATAATATAAATACAAAGTCATTGTCATTATTGTATCCCAATGATCATGTATACTTTAAAAGAAAGCCAGATAGCAATTGGGAACAAGCCATTGTCAAGCTAAGGTTGGCTAATAATAGGTTATATGTCGTTGAGGATGTCAATGGAGTTAGGTATAGGAGGAATAGGGTTCATTTAAGACACAAATATTCTCCTATGCTATCCAATTCGTCGCAGGGGAGAGAGGAAGGTAACAGGCAGGAGTCTAGACCTCAAGAGCTCTCATCTCAATCCTCAGTCAGTCAACATGTAACTCGTTCTGGAAGAGTTGTAAAGCCAACCAGAAGGCTAATTGATGAAATAGATTAAGTAGAACATTGTATACTAGATTAAGACCTAACTATAGTCTTAAGTCATTGTCTAAATTGTAACTAAGTCAGGTTTCTATAATATTGTTTGTCAAGGGTTAATTTAAACTTAAACAGGGGGGATGTTGTATCATACATCACTACTCTGTAGTCGAGTAACTAATACCATCTCTATGTATTAGTGTCTATGAATATAGTCTATAGTCTTGTCATTGTAACTTAGGATCTGACCTAGAAGATGTCGATTCCAATGTAATAATTCTACAAGTGTAATAAATCAGTCTAATTATCTAAAGTCTTTAATATTTACCAACGGGACAATCATACATCTTCTAGCCACTTCTTATAATTTTCAAAACTCATATTTGAGTGATAATCTCCAGTTGTGGAGGATGCTTTATATACGTTTTTTCATTGGTGAAAGAAACTTGGCAGATGTAGAGGGCATCTCTTTTTCTTCTTTCAAAATAGAAGTCAGTCCTAGGTGGAGGCAAGTCAAATTTTTAGAGTGGGTAATCTTAGTGCGATATAGTCGCATGTGGTTTTTTGGCAATTACACCGTACATTTTGGCAATTACACCGTACATTTTGGTAATTACACCGTACATTTTGGTAATTACACCGTACATTTTGGCAATTACACCGTACATTTTGCTAGTGTATACGGCGTGGTTTATTTAAAAGTTAGAGATAAGTCCTCTTTAATACTTTGTTTAGTAATTAGGGGAGTCCATACATGTTTTGCGAGATTTCCAGGGGGGTCAGCTGCCTCCCCCTGCCGTACCCTGCGTACACCCATGCTATCAGCAAATATTTTACACTTAATTATTTGCGAATTATTAATAGCAGACGGAAGTAAGAGAGCAGCGGTGGTCCAACGGTATCGGCCGCCTTACTAGTCGTAGGTTTGAGCCCCATCAAGCGCTTTAATTTGTGTAAATTATTTCATTACTACTGCTCTCAAAACGGTGAAGGAAAACATCGTGAGGGAACCGGCATGTCCTAAAGCCAAAAAAACTTCGAAGACATGTTACATCTACCAACTGGGCCAGCGTGGTAAATTACGGTGGTAGAGGAGGCCTGTATTCCAACAGTAGGAACATTATAAGCTGATCATATAAACAGAAATAATCCAAACTCAAACTTTTGTTTAGTCAAGGGGTCGGTCAGTATCTTGGCGATCCACGAGGACCGATGCCTCCTGGGTCAGGGTTGCGGGTTGGTTAAAAAAGGAACCGTGCCCCTGGCGCACAGAAAAGTGAAGAAACACGGGTGGGTTTTCAGTCAGTAAAAGTCTGACACACCCTTCCGCTCCGCTCAGAGCAGGAAAGGTCATTTGATGATTTCCCATCCCAAAATAAAAATGGGTTCGGTCAGTAAGAAACAATGAAGCTAGTTGCCCGTTCGGAAGCATAGGTATCAATGGAGAAGAACGGGGAAGTAACAGCACGGATACTATGTAAATAATTACTCTTTTATTTATTTCTATTATTCTTTATTATTAAGTCGTGGTGGCCTAGTCTCTCAAGTATGAGTGCGCGGGTTCGATTCCAGGTCCAGCAAGTACCAATGCAACTTTTCTAAAGTTATATGTACTTTTACTTTCTAAGTATATCTTGAACACCAATGACTGAAGGTGAAGGAAAATATTTTGAGAAAACCTGGACTTTAAGTCTGATATGCCAACCTGATATAGCATTGTGCAAGCGTAGTGATTACGCTCAATCCTTCTCTGTATGAGAGGAGACCTGTGCACAGCAGTGGGACGATAAAAAGGTTGATGATGATGATGATGATTGTTTATTGTACACCAATCAAACATCGAACAATATACATTCAACATAAAAAAACATACAATGGGCGCCCTTATCGCTAATGCGATCACTTACAGGCAACCAAAGACTGGACAGATTCTCCGAAACCACAAATGGAACAATTTTGATCAATTAATACCTATATAACTAGGTACCAAAAATTCACAAGCACATGAAACACAACGCGCCATCGATCAGGGCCTGGTATTTACCGGGCCGCAAACTACCCATTCGTAAGCTACCCATCATCATTTCAGCGGAAAGACGTCCACTGCTGGAAATAGTCTGCCCCCAAGAATCTCTACGATGACGTCATGCGCCTCCCGCATCCAGCGGTTTCCCGCGACCTTAGCCAGGTCGTAGGTCCACCTTGCCAGGACCCACGCTGCGTTTTCCGTTGCGCTACCCAAGTAGTTAAATAATATAACTCGAAAACGGCTCGATATGGTGCAACGGAAACCAGGAAAAACCAACATAAATAACACAAAGGGACAAACATATAACGGTAAGTTATAGGAAAAAAACAAACAAATCAATCCTAGTACCCTCCATCCTGTCACGTGTCAGCTGCGCAGGAGTCGTTATCGATGAACTAGCTGCATATAACCGCATTCATTACAGCGAAATAACTAGGAACTAAAGCATATTGTTGCTATTTACTGTAAATAGCTAAGCTTCAGAGTGATAAGCGATGGCGTCAGAAGGAAAAACCCGTAAACATGAAGTTCTAGTTCAACTAGGAATATAAGTATTCCTGAAACTTAGTTTATTTCCTATAGGTATTTTACACAACGTTATTTTTTGTTTATGCCAAACCTGAATATAGTTTGTTTAGAATAAGCAACTGAATAGCTTTCAATCATTTTTACACCATGTTATAACTTTACCCAAATTCGTTTAGAAATTGTTGCAGTGTGGTTATCGAGCGCGCCACGCAGCTTACGCTAAATCATCGCCCGCGCAACAACTTAGTGGTTTATCACGATATCTTTTTGAAATTTTTCTACATAGATTCTTTACTTAAAAATACTGGACACGTGTTTCGGGTTACGCATAAACAAAAAATAATGTTGTATTGGTATGAAATCTGAACAGTGGTTGTGGGTTGTAAATGTCAGATAGGCAACGCTTCAAGAAGATAATGGTATTAAGGGAACCGGAGTCGGTTCCTACATACTTTAGAAAAGACTGAAAGAGGAGAGAGAGAGAGACCGCGAGAAGATAGGACCCGTTGAGAAACAGCTTGTCCCATCTCCTCATGACCTGTCGGAGGTGCCGTGAACGCTTATGCGAATCCCGTACCCCCAGCCATAAGTAGGGGAGAAACCGTCACCTTAATACGCAAATCTCGTAACCTAGGGGTCAAATTGACATTTTTATTGCAATAGTTGCCATAAAAAAATAGGATTTTTTCACTATAAACATCGTGCGTTTTTATACTGTAACAACATTAAAAATTGATGTCAAGCATACCTTGTAAATCCACCACCGTTATTTTTTAAAAATCAAACCTCGTATCTCCCTCCATAATGTCTTTCACAATGGCGGAGTGATGAAGTGAGATTGTGGGTGCAGACCAGCTTGCTGTTGTTGGCTTTTAGGCAGAAAACACGACGTTTCCAGTAAAATGGTAAGTCTTTATCAAATATAAAAAGCATTTTAATTGATTTAAAAAAACATTGAACGTGTTGATTATAGCACTAATACAATAAATAGATTGTGAAGTTTTGAATGGAGTTACAAGTATTACTTACAAACTTATTCTAAGAGTATTGACTACGTAACTCCTAATTCATATTGAGCAGTTACGGGTATTATTTGTTTCTTTTTTTTTACGAAAAATAGTTTTTGAACACTGTATTAATAATAATGTAAAATTCAGTTGCCGTAATTAATAAAAGGCATTTTAAAAATATTTTATCTACTATCATGCTATTAATCCTCTATAAAAGAACCTGTAACAATTAGCTTATTGTCAACATTAAAACACTCAATGATATTATGATCATTATATCATCCAAATGCGTGATATTATGAATTTTAAAAAAAGAACATACTCATGCAATGAGATTTTCACCACCAGATCGCTAAAATTTTGAAAAATGAACAATAAATTGTAGACTAATTCGTAATTTCAGATTCTCGTCTTATCGTGTTATTTCCCGCCATTTTTTCACTCGAATATTGGAAATCGCTAACAAACAATTGATTGTAGATAAAGTCTTGTATGCAACTGTTATAATTAGGTATTAAAACACTCATGTGATACTATTATCACACACGGCTACGCCTCGTGTGATAAACCCACGTTCGTGTTTTAATACCCCTGATTATACAACAGTTGCATAAATAACTATTATATTAATAATACAATTTGTAATGTTTTTGTTTAAATCGCAATTATAGTTATAGCTTGATATCTACGTAGCTGTAAAAAATAATTTGTACATTTCTCAAGCTACATTTTACGTCTCTTTATTTTATTTTTGTAGTTTTTACAGTACGAATTACTTTTCACAGAAAAAAAGAAGTCGGCAAATGGTCGAGTTGCCTCTCCAAGGCACAACTTCCGAAAGTCATATTCCATCTCCCAAAATCCAAATTCTTCAAAATATAGTAATTAAGGAAGCAGATATTGATTCAAAACAAACTTTATTAGCGGATATAATACCAGACCAACATACAAGCTCTCCTGTGAGCTACGATCAGCCTTATGTAAATGATATTGTTATTGAGTATATATATATTTACAAAATAACAATACTCCTGATGATACTGTAAACATAGAATTGGGAACTGGCTCGAAATTTGCCGTGGAACAGAATGATGTCGACTCAAACGATATAGAATTAAGCTGTCAAAATAAAATACAAGAAATAATCAGCAACCAGCAGACTAATGACACAGGGTGTCAGCCAAATAGGAACAGTTCTCTCTCAAATGCAGCAGAAATAATGGATTGGACTACAGTTGAATCTCCAGACTACCTAATAAGCGACGACAGTATGGATAAAAAAATTGTAGCCTATTCAGATACCTCCGACTCTTCAGCAGATGAAGAAAAAAAAGGAAAACGAAGAAAAAGGATTGATATGAAAACTTCTACATGGAAACAAGAGATTAATAAAAAATAAGAGACAGTTCGGTTTTCCGTACAAAGGGAAGAAAAACAAGATTACTCCTGGAAATATGATGTAGAAAAAAGAGGAAGAGTATTGAAGCAGAGATGTAACTGCAAAGTCAGTAAGAACAAAAGTAAATTAGATTGTAATAAAATAGCAGACACAGACAGGGAAGGCATTTTCAGGAGATTTTAGGCTCTAAATTGGGATCAGAAAAAAGTTTATATTAATAATACACTTCAACTACAAACGATACTTCGACCAAGAGACAGAAAAAACGCATTAACGTCAAGACGTACATTTTCATGCCAATACTTTTTACGAGTAAAAGAAGCCAATGTCAGAGTATGTAAACAGATGTATATTAATACTTTAGGCATTGGGGAATGGACAATTTTGAACTGGAAGAAAGAGGGACTACCAAACAATGTTAACGAAACCTTTATAAAATCTACAGAACCAAAAACTCATTTTGTACAAGAAACAGAAAGGTTGCAACGGTTTATTAAACCCCTACCTGTGCTGGAAAGCCATTATTGCAGAAAATCTTCAACGAAACTGTATCTACAATCTGACTGGCCATCCAAAGAGGCTATTTATAAATTTTACTAGGAAGTCTGGTGTGTTGAAAACCACATCAAGCCTATGTCTAAT
The DNA here is from genome assembly GCA_037179545.1 of Sesamia inferens. NCBI lineage: Eukaryota > Metazoa > Arthropoda > Insecta > Lepidoptera > Noctuidae > Sesamia > Sesamia inferens. The sequence goes on from CM073927.1 coordinate 31,739,972, forward strand.
TGCTCATTATATAACGCTATGGAGAGGGAAAATATATCAATATTTAAAACAAAAAAAGACCAATGCGAGCTTTGCTTGGCTTATAAATCAGGCAATATTTCACAGAGTGACTATGAACAGCATATTTCCAAAAAAGAAGAAGCAAGAAGTGAAAAAATTAAAGACTAGGAATTAGAGAAGCATACTTTTACTATGGATCTGCTAGCAGTTTTGTTATGCCCCAAGTTCAACGTATCTAGTTTATATTATAAGATGAAATTAAAAATACACAATTTTTGTATGTACAACCTACACACGAAAAATGCTTACTCAAGATGGTTGATTGGTTGATTGGATAGATGCTTACTCAAGATGGTTGTTTGGCTACGTCACAGATGTTAAGGCTTACAAATATGAGCCTAATGTGCAAATCTTTTACAAGTTAAAATTTTCAGATCCCTGAGAGACATTGCCACAACGTAAAAATAAAATAGTTGCCCCAAAACAGTTAAGCGTATTACCAAAACTCTACAAAGAAAGACTCAAAATTACAAAGAGAAAGTATGATGACTTACAGAGCCTAATAAGCTCACTAGCGAAAGATTATCATCAGTACTATGATAGTATTCCCTATGAAGATTAAAGTTTTTATTGTTGTTTTGAGTTATTTTAGATTAAAATGAAAAACTTAAAAGCTGTAAAAAATTTAATTATTGTTGATCTCAAAATAATTTTAAGAAGTAGTTTCATTTAACTGTATTCTGTGATTATTAGGCTGTTGCAATAACAGTAAAATACAGACAAATAGTTTCATATAAATGTTATTTTATCATGAGGGTGCCTGATGATGAGTGATTAGTTTTAAAACTATTCATTCATCATCAGTCACCCATGAACTAAACTTGTAACTCCTTTTTTCAAGGAAAAAAAAAAATATCTTCACGAAAGACACCTTTGTCTTTCGTGAAGATATTTTTTTTTTTTTATTAAAATATAAACCAGCGCTTGACCGCAATCCCGCCTGATGGTAAGCAGTGACGCAATCGTTGATGGTAAAGCGCACTATTTTATTAAGAGCCTATTCACTCTAGCCTTGAAGACACTCAAATTGTAGTCCGACGGAAACACCGCAGCCGGCAGATTGTTCCAGTCCCTCGATGTACGCGGTATAAAGGAGGAGGCGAAACGCTTCGTCCGGATCGTAGAGGTGTTAACAACATAAGGGTGGAAACTCGCCGTACGACGGGTCGTCCGATAGTGGAACGGAGATGGGGGAATTAAATCTTAACATTTCTTTGTTTACAGATTTTATAGTACTGAAATGCTCCAAATTAGATACTTAATTGAATTTCAATGTCTAAAATTGTTTTTTAGATCAGTTAAATTGCTCTCCAGTAAAGTTAGTCGAAATGGAGTTACGAGGTTTGCATATTAAGGTGGCCGGTAAGTGTGTGTAAGGCATATCCCTCTATCATGGGCGTACCCAACCTCTAGCCTAGGGGGGTAAGTTAGATTGTTAGGCCCGAATCGTAAAATAAAATAAAAGCTAGTCGCTGACAACCTCAGCTCCCAACTTCCTACCGAAGATTACCGATCGAGAAACGCTCGGCTAAATTCGCTAATCTTTGTGCGCTATAGTCCCACGCGGTTTTTTAGCAATTACACCGTTCATTTCACTAGTATCGACTGTGTGGTTTATTTAAAAGTTAGAGATAAGTCCCCGTTTATACTTTGATTAGTAAATAGGGGAGTTCATACATGTTTTGCGAGATTTTCAGGTGGGGGGGGGGCAGCTGCACCCACCAGCCCCCTCCCTCCCCCCGGTACGCCCATGCCTTCTGTTTCCCCCACGATGAAGTAAATCTGTGAAGATTTCCACCGTAAAAATAAAAAAATATGTTAACACATGGATTTTTACTGACGTGTCTTTATTGGGAACCAACCTCTTGAAAGCGTCCTCGGACCATAACGTCCCCTAAACTATGCACGGCAGCGCGATCACTATGCCACCGTCTTCCCTGGGCTGGCATAAGGAACACTTAGATTCTATTATAGATTTAATTCCCTCATCTCCGTTCCACCATCAGACGACCCGTCGTATGGCGAATTTCCATCCTTACGTTGTTAACACCACTACGATCCGGAAGAAACGTTTCGCCTCCTCTTTTATACAACGTACATCGAGATACTGGAACAATTTGCCAGCGGCGGTGTTTCCGTCGGACTACAATTTGAGTGTCTTCAAGGCTAGAGTGAATAGTCTCTTAATAAACTAGCGCGCTTCTTAGGGTCAGTTGGGGAACGTTGACATATTTTGACGGCAGTACAAAAAGCTGGCGCAATGACATAATGTGAGTATCATGTGTCAACAAGAATTTTTGAATTTAGAACACTACTACGCTTGGCAATCACGTACCTAGTATTTGGCACTGACAAAATCTAGGCTTCATACTTTCTTCGTAGACATGAAGGTGCGTGACAGGAAGGTCAATCCTTGAATAGCTCGACTTTATTACTTGCTGCTGCAATTTTATTGTATGCCTAACAGTATATGCCACCCTGGTGCTAACGGCGATTAGATTTACATTTAGACCTCGGCTTGTTTTATTATGGCCATTGTTTTCTTTCTTTTTTTTTTGAACATAAAACTTTGACACATGAAACTTTAGGCTGGCGGGAACATCGACGCTCTACCATGGATTTAGTAAGTAGAGACGTCAACAGGCCAAGCTACACGAATTTGTTTTCCCCATGAACTATTAAAGAAATTTGACAGATTAGTAGCTTAATCTGCTGGCGTCTACTTCCGGCGCTGAGATTTTCATCGGTTACTATTACAATAAAAATCAGCTGTTTCCTCCAAAAGTGCGATAACCCGCGTAAGTAACTTTTTAACTTACAAAAGTAGGGAACGGACGAACAGTAGCGCCATTCTATAATCTCAAACCCTGAAAACTTATGTTGGATGGGGGTGATAGCTCACTAGAAGCTCACTTCACAGATTTGTACTAATATATAAAGCTGAAGAGTTTGTTTTCTTGTTGTTTTGCGTTGGATAGTCAATTAATCCAGGAAGGCATCACGCAGCGACCATTGGGAGCGGAGCATATAACCAAAACGCGAACGAAGCCGGCCGTTAGTCTACACTATAAAATAAAGCTGAAGAGTTTGTTTGAACGCGCTAATCTCAGAAACCACAGGTCTGATTTGAAAAATTCTTTTTACGTTTGATAGACCAAAAACCCAGGAAGGTTTTAGGCTATATAACATCACACTGCAACCAATAGGAATGGAGCATAATAGATAACTACACGCGAACGAAGTCGCGACGGCCGCTAGTATGATATAAAAGAAGAAATCATTATCATGAGTTAGAGTCAAGTCAAGATAATCATAAAGTAAACTAAACACCATAAAAAATTAAATGATATAAATAAAATTAAGAAAAGTAATAAAGAAAACTTAATCCAGAAAGTCGTGAAAGATTACGTGTTTTCCTACCGACTGCCACCAAAACTGCGCTTGTACAATCGCTTTTTCTAACCACCCATCCGAACTTCATGTGAAGCTCAAGTGGCTACAAATTCGCCTTAGCCGGAATCCTCACACTCTTTTCTTTCTTATTAATATGGTCAAAAAGCGTTTTCATTTTCTTTGCAACAGAACTAAATTAATAGTTATCTTGTAGCCTTTAATAATGAAATATGAAAAGCCTTCTTTTAAATTCTTTTTTAAAGTTCAGTGCCTTCACTGAACTTAAATATAGTTTAGTATATGAGCAGGAAGGGAATCGGCGTAAAATATATTATTTTGACTTATCAACAGAGTATTCTCCACAAAATAGCTATAAAATCCCTATGAACTAGAAACTTTCCAGTGGCCTTATTAGAGGGCAGTTTTTATAATTGTTAACAAACATGTTTATACATTTTAATTGCTATTACTATGTAACGCATAAAACGATAACATTCTATTGTCGATAGGAACAAAGCTCCGGTGAAGTTATCGAACAAGGATAGTTATTTATAACCGTAAAATGTGGATAACACAACTCTATTTGTGTTTGTTGAACCTTGCTGGGAGCCCTTGATATCTTTGTAAAAAAAGGAATTGAATGACGTCCCTTTGTTTCATGCTATTACTGTAGAGACTACAGCACATCATGGTGCTACAATCTGTCAAATTTCTTTATTAGATTGTCAACTTTATAGTTAAAACATTAAGTTTCAATACCTACTGTTGTCGGTACTATAAAAACTTTTACACGCAGCCCTTATTGTGGAAAATAAGATCGACTCCGCAAGTCAGTAGGTACAGATGCCAGCAGGTCTACAAAAAACCCGAAACTGAAAATTTTCCCATATAATCATCATCATCTTCTCAGCGTATAATCCCGGTTGCATCCGCGGCTTTCGCGTTGAAGCCCGGGGTCCGCTTTCCTACATATACGAGTACGCCTCCATTTCGCACGATCTCTGGAGTTCCGAGGTGTGAGTTTGTTGTTACGCATGTCATCTCTTACAACGACAATCTCTTATAACTTATTGACGTATCTTTAGTTGCCATGTTTTTAATTTTAATCGCATCTAAACTGTCTATATAATATCTTAATTTGAGAGAAACTAAAATAAAATGTTACCTATCTTCTGTCATTTTCTTAATGAAATAGAAAAGAAAAAGTGCACAGAACTTAATTATTATTTTTTTTACTTAATTTTTTTAAATTTTATTTTTTTCTGGATACTCATACATACTCACTCACTCACCCATACCATACGTAAGGGGTCATAACATCGTCTTGGCCACTACTGCCCAAGGCGGAAATGATGGCACACGCCTCGAACAGAAACTACTGATTACAGTCTCATTATGTATATTGCGGCCACGCCAATCTCAGTTGCGTTCACACATCAAGAGTCAGCGGTAACGTATTATAAACGGGGCAAATTTTAAACGTACTTTTGGTAAAATTATTACCTATGGGTAATTTTGAATAGTTGTTCGATCATAGTAGTCAATGTATATTTAAAAATTACTCTCGTATCGTTGGTTCGTTTACAAACATTTAAACTAACCTACTACTACTGCCTGTAGACCATACAAATTTGTGTTCTGTGCGGGAATCGAACCACAATCGAGCCACTGCCCCAACCGTATCATCATTTAAATTTCGTGTGGTTATTCTGATGCACACTCCGTGTGGTTTCAATAAGAATGTTACGTCAATACAATAATTATTCCTTAGGTTTAAATAAACAATAAATACTACTTATTTTAATTTACTAACTATAAACTAGTGCTAATGGTAAACAGTGCTGGAATCATCGATGGTAAAGCGCTAGTTTATTAAGAGCCTATTCACTCAAAAAAACTGTATGAATAGGAAGGAAGACGGCAGTCGAGCGAGGTGATGTTAAATGCAACAACACGACCAAGGATGCTGCGCCAGAGGGAGATTGATCTGGAGACCCTCCACGATCAAACTTCCGACACAACAACATTTAGCGTATCGTACCCGGCACACATCGCAACACAACTGCTCAGACCCGTCCTCCGTACGGCTTCACCAGACATCATGCCGACTTTGTCTGCTGGGTGCTAACTTCTGCCAGCAGCCGAGTAATCTATAAATTGCTTGCTGAAATAAACTAACATTTTATCTTCTGACCAGTTCTGAACGAAATAGAAAGGTAAAGTTGCACTGAAATAAAATCTAGTTTAGTTTGTGAATAAGGGAATTAATGCCAATGTTGTGTTCGTATGTACGTGTCTGCAATGGCTTCTATGACCTTCATGGGTCAACGGTCCATTTAGCACGGAAGTCGTCCCACGCAACGTTGTCGGTTTGTGGTCTGCGCTCACATGTAATGTCAACTAATTACATGTTAATAAAACTATTGACACTTCACGGGGATAAATATTGTGGCCTGATTAGACCGTCGCTATTGTGCAAAGGCACCATCAACGCCATCTAGCCGGGAGCTGAAACAGTTTAGAGTTGAAAACGTTGGTCACGTATCTTTCAAATACTAAACCTTTCTCACTTAAAAAACCTAAGAACATTTAGTGGACACAAAATGCTTCCTCATTGCCTACTTATGTACCTACTTATTATGTAAAATGGAAACATTATCCTTACAAGGAAACTACATATTTATAGGTACTATGTAGCTACAGTTAACTCCTTAAATACACATATCAAAAGTGTCTAGGGATCAAGCATTTTTATGCGGATTTCTTGAGATTGAGATGTGGCTTTGTAATAAATTTATGATTTTATAAATTTATATGGATCCTTTTTGGTGCATTTCATAATTTGAATCAGGAACTGTGAATCAAATTCGAGTAAAAGATGAAAATCAGCTGTCAATATTTTCCCTATAAAAACATACAACGCATTGAAGACATTATTAGTGCTACTGTTTCCCTACTACTGATTAAAACCAACGTTATTATGGAGCGGCGACGTCATTTAAGCAGGGAAGAAATGCTCAGAGCCGTGGGAATGATAGAAGCTGGTTCCCGGCAACGTACTGTGGCTTTAGCTCTGAATACAAGTCAGAGTGTTATCAGTCGACTTTGGACACGTTACCGAAGCACTGGTACCGTGGCTGAGCGCCATGGAGGACGGTATCGCTGCACCACACGGAGACAAGACCGATACATTCAAATCTTAACTCGAAGAGCTCCAACAATAACCGCCATGATGTTAGCCGTGAGGCTTCATCACTCTACAGGGAACTTAATTAGCGATCAAACAGTCAGAAACCGCTTGCATGAAGTGAACCTTCATTCCCGAAGACCGCTACGGGTACCACCTATAGCAATGCACAATCGTAGGATTCGATATCAATGGGCTCTTGAACACAGAAATTGGGCAGAAGAACAATGGCGTTTCGTGTGCTTTTCTGATGAGTCTCGTTTTGGTATGAGACCGGGTACAAGACGTATACGACACTGGAGAACCCCTGGACGCCAACAGCGATTAAAATCCTGCCAGGAAGTCCATCCTTATAGTGGTGGAACCATCATGGTATGGGCGGGTATTTGGATCGGCGGAAGAACTGAGTTGATTTGGATCAGAGGCAACCTCAACGCTCAAATTTATGCTGAGACGATTGTATCAGACGTCATCGTTCCTCTACAAGTGCAAATCGGTCCCTTATTTCAGTTAATGCATGATAATGCACGTCCGCACACCGCAAGAGTTGTAAGACAGACTCTCGCCGCAGCTAACATCAATGTCCTGCCCTGGCCTGCTCAGTCGCCAGACTTGAACCCGATTGAGCATGCATGGGATATGCTACAGAGAAGAGCTCTGCCGAATATGGAGCGTATCCAGTCGCAAGAAGACCTTTTTTTGTTGTTGCAACGAACATGGGCGGCCGTTCCACAGCGTGATTTGGATGAACTCATTTTGAGTATGCCAAACCGTGCCAAATGTTCTTGTGTTGTTAGTGTTCGCGGTAGAAACACGGATTATTAGTTATTTAAGTTACCCAATAAAATTTTAGAGAAAACTGTTATTTCAGTTTTTTTTCGAACGTTTGTGTTAGTGGTTCAAATGTCAAATATCCCTTTATTAGGAAAATGGCAAATTTCTTTATTAATGCAAAGGTGACATGGTTTATCGTTACTGTGACAAACGAAAACACTTTATTTGATGAATCCTTAAAGAAAATTTTAATTAATATCAATCAGGAGAAAAGTTATTGCAAAAATATATGTTGATCCCTAGACACTTTTGATGTGTGTAGTTTCACCCGCGTAGATTTCGATATGTTTTTTTTATGCTCTGCTCCTATTGTTCGCAGGTGATGATATATAGCCTAAAGCCTTCCTGGATTAATGGGCTATTCAACGCAAAAAGAATTTTTCAAATCGGACCAGTAGTTCCTGAGATTAGCGCGTCCAAACAAACAAACAAATAAACAAACTCTTCAGCATTATCGAAAGCTTTCATAGTAGTATAGATTTATAGAATTACTCTTTTATAGAATCACGCTGCTCTTCGCGGTTTCATCATCATCATCATCATCATTTCAGCCGAAAGACGTCCACTGCTGGACATAGGCCTCCCCCAAGGTTCTCCACGACGATCGGTCCTGCGCCTCCCGCATCCAGCGGTTTCCCGCGACCTTCACCAGGTCGTCGGTCCACCTTGTCGGGGGCCTACCCACGCTACGTCTTCCGGTGCGTGGTCGCCACTCGAGAACCCGTCGGCCCCATCGGGCATCGGTCCTACGGGCAATGTGTCCAGCCCATTGCCACTTCAGTGTTGCAATTCTTCGGGCTATGTCGGTTACTCTCGTTCTTCTGCGGATCTCCTCATTCCTGATTCGATCGCGCAGTGAAACCCCAAGCATAGCCCTCTCCATTGCCCTTTGAGCGACTTTGAGCCTTCTTATAAGGCCCATTGTTAGCGACCACGTCTCAATTCCATAAGTCATCACTGGCAGCACACACTGGTCGAAGACTTTTGTCTTGAGACACTGCGGTATTTCGGACGAGAAGATTCTACGTAGCTTCCCGAAAGCAGCCCAGCCGAGTTGGATTCGACGATTGACCTCTTTCTCGAAGTTGGACCTTCCTAACTGGATAGTTTGTCCCAGGTACACGTAGCTGTCAACAACTTCGAGAACAGAGTCTCCAATCTTTATAGGAGTCGGTACAACATGGGCATTAGACATGACTTTCGTCTTGCCCATGTTCATTTTAAGACCGACTCGCTTGGAGGCCCTACTGAGGTCTTCGAGCATTGTACTCAGGTCCTCCGCGGTCTCAGCCATGACTACGATATCATCAGCAAACCGAAGGTGTGTCATGTACTCGCCATTGATGTTGATGCCCAGTCCTTTCCAGTCCAGAACCTTGAAGACATCCTCCAATGCAGCGTTGAACAGTTTCGGAGAGATAACATCTCCCTGTCTGACACCACGCTGCAGAGGTATTGGTTTCGAGGTCTGGTCCTGTATTCGGACTGACATGGTGGCGTTTTCGTACAAACCCTTCAGCGCTTCAATATATCGATAGTCTACTTGGCACCGCTGGAGAGACTGCAGTACAGCCCAGGTCTCGATCGAATCAAAGGCTTTTTCGCGGTTTCACCCTAGTAGTAATATGAAAAATAAATAAAAACCTAGATAGATATTTCATGAAGATTCATGCCTTACTAATGTACATGTTATGGGCCAAGTGATTAATGTGGGCAGTATTCATAATGCCCGGGCAGTATAAATAGGCCCAGCCATATCGGGCCAAGTGATTAATTACAATCTAAACTCACCTATTTATCACATTGCACGGGCATTATGAATATGGCTACATGACGATCGGGCAATTTGATTATTAAGTAAACTTTGCTACCGTTATTGAAGTAACAGCCTCTGATTTATACAAACTAGGAATAAAACAAGGCGTTCTAAATCAACTGTATTCAAGAAATCAGTTTACAGAGTGGTAAGAAAAATTTCTTTCACTTGAAGATGTCCCGGACACAGAGATTTCACCAGAAATTGCCTTCTAAATGCGGAGAGCGAGGTTATAACCTGGTAGACCTGACAACCTGTAAGTGTAGATATAGTGGTTATGGTAAGTCTTACGAATATAGCTGTCGCAAAAGAAAAACACTATGTTACTCAAACTGCCATCACAGCAGCAGTTGTTCTAATAAATAGATCGGTTACTGGATACTTAAAGCAATAATTTTGTATTCAAACTTATTTTTGATTAATTAAATGAAACTGATGACTAAAATTATTTTTCTCATATCACATTAGACATTGGCAGAATTGTCGACATCGATACCATTGCCATAAACAAACATAGAATAGAATAAAATTATTTCAATTTTTATATAATTTGAAACTTTTTAACTTAAACAAGAGATTTTGCAAAAAAAAAAGCTTTAAAAACAATTTTTTTTTATTGTTAAGTTTAAAGATGACACAGTTGGTGCGGTGGCTGAGCGATTAACTGCTGCGCTGCGTGTCGCGGGTTCCATTCCCGCATGCGACAAATATTTGTATGGCCTACAGGCTGTTCCGGGTCTGAGTGTTTATGTATGTGAGTTTATATGTTTGTAAACGCACCCACGATACAGGAGTAATACAAACTGTGGGGCGAAAAAACAAAAGTACCGGCTGAAAACTAGTGAGTATTTTTTTTTTAATTCAGATAATGAAACTGACTTGATTACTGAATTTAAATGTTAGAATTTATTTTAAGTCTAATGACCCCAGCTGCGACTTAAATTCGATTTCGTTAGGGTTTTTTTTTTAATTTGAAATTAATAAGTTTATTGTTATATTAAGCTTCAAGCACTTAGTGAAAACTACTGAGTTTCAAATCTGTTGGGTACTAAATTACATATATGTAGGTAGTCCTTTTTGTTTGTTTTCAACGTTATGCTTTGTTTATTAAGTTCAAATATTGCAAGCTTTTATTGGACAAATAACCTATTATACGAGAATTATTATTTTGTATTTCGTAGCGGTAGCTAATTATGCGGTCGCTGCGCAAGGAGGCGCGGGTTCGTTACCCGCACAGTGCAAATATTTGTATGCATGAATATGAATATTTGTACTAATATGGCCATGCCTCAGAAAGCACGTTAAGCCATTAGTCCCGGTTACCATACGAACATCTAGTGGCAGTCGTTACGGGATCTTGGAGCCCTCAAAATTCCAACAATTGGTCCAACTGAAATACTGATCGATATCGCCTTTGGGTTGTGAAGGTCAGATGGCAATCGCTTCACGAAAACTATCGAAGTTTAGCCTAATCAGCAGTTAGACTGGTAAAGTAGATCCCAGACTCCAAATCTGAAAGCTTCGGATGCGACTGGCATTAATGCTGAGATGATGATGATGAGATTGTTATAGTTCTTGCAATTCACGAACGCGCGTGGCTCTTAGTTGTGTTCAAGTCCTATCTGTATACGTGTAAATGTGTGCGTGCGCGTAGACTCGCTACGGTTAGCATACAAATAATCAATGTTAAAATTATTTTTTCTTTGAAACCAACAATGATAATAAAACAAATATTTTAAATGTGTCTTACAAGCTATGCACTCAGTTAAATACTAACTATCTCTATACTAACTATCTCTAAATGATAGTGGGGTAACCAATAACGAATCAGCTTCCATCCTGCGATGTCCACGCGGAATTGGCGCGCGTTCTACGTTAACCAGTCATACGCAGTGGCCTGCCTCGATCAACGAATCAGCATCAAGAACGCACGCAACACCGCGTGGACATCGCAGGACGGAAGCTGATTCGTTATTGGTTACCCCACTATCATTTAGAGATAGTTAGTATAGAGATAGTTAGTATTTAAGTGAGTGCATAGCTTGTAAGACACATTATTATCATATTCTACATCATTGTACAACATCATTATACAACATCATTATTATATCCATTCCTTGATCACACTCTTGTATCGCGTCATTTTACACGTCGAATACATTGTACTCTTTTACATTCGTGCAATACATAAAGTTCGATTTATCTGAGTTTTAATTACGCGACACAACCTACGCGCTACAGTGGTGACCTAAGCGACGTGAATCAAGACAAACGTGACGATACTCGTGATTAGCACATTCTAGTGGCTTCCCACAAGCGGGTCTCACCACTAGGATTTCAAGAGGCTATATTCACGGTATTGCTGCGTGATACACCAGAAGAGTAATCAGGATGGCAACCAGCAACGCAACACAGGTAAGCAACGCAACACAGGTAGGAGGGCAAGTCGACACGCTCACACTACAAGCACGGCTGTCTGACTTTTGGCCGGCGTATTCCAGACTATGGTTTACACACTTCGAAGCAGTAATGGCGCCACAGAGACAAGGTGATGACGCGCGCTATCAAGCAGCTATCGCCCGACTAGGCCTGGACGCACTTCAACAAGTAAGTGATATTATAACCAACCCGCCCATTGAAAACAAGTACGAAGCCCTGAAGTCCCGACTCATCAGCGTCTACGAGGAATCCGAAAGCCGGAAGCTGCAGAAGCTGATGGATGAGATGGAACTCGGAGATCAGAAACCCTCACAGCTGTTGCGAAAAATGCGGGAACTAGCCGGACAGAAAATACCAGACGGTACACTGCGCATCATGTGGACCCGGCTACTTCCACCCTCAGTACGCGCTGTCCTCACCGTGAGCAACACTACAGACTTGGAAAAGTTATCGCAAGTAGCAGACAGTGTAATGGACAGTATCGCGCAACCTAACCAGGTCGCGCAGATTTCACGCACGAGCGATGTGGCTGCCCTACACGATCAAATAAGGCAATTATCCCTGGAGCTGGCAGAACTCAAGAACAGGCAGGAATCCAGACCACGATCACACAGATCATTCGACAGACGGCGTTCAAGATCGCGTTCAACAAGCAACGATAATAGCAACCGCAAGTATTCAGAAAAATCACTTATCTGTTATTACCATCGCAAGTACGGCACGGAGGCGCGTAAGTGTACACGCCCGTGCAACTTCAACAACAACTTCAACAACAACAGTGCCCAGTCGGAAAACTAACGCCTGCGTCGGTTGAGGCGGCAACTGATGCGAACAACACTTCCCACCGCCTATTCATAACTGATAGGAATTCGCGTCTGTCATTTCTAATTGATACGGGCGCAAACGTTTCCGTGATACCGAGGACAAAAGGCGGGAGAGCAAAACAAACCGATTTCTGTTTGTACGCAGCAAACAACACGACCATTCCAACGTACAGAGAGAAAACCCTACAACTGGATCTCAACCTACGACGGCCGTACACCTGGAAATTTATCGTCGCTGCAGTCAGCAAACCCATCATCGGTGCAGACTTTCTGAAGCGTCATCAACTTCTCGTCGACATAGCCGGCCGACGTCTCGTCGACAAAGTTACCAATCTGACCGTCAGAGCGTCACTCATTCATTCCGCCGAACCTACAGTTCGAAGTATCGACATGGAACAGCCGTATCACCAGCTCCTCAGTAAGTTTCCTGATATCCTGCGACCATCAAGCATGAAGGATACTCCCAAACACAGGGTAGAACATCACATCGAAACTACTGGCCCACCAGTGTTCAACAAGTGCAGACCTCTTCCTCCACATCGCTACCTGCCCGTGAAGAAAGAATTCGAGCTCATGATGCAGCAAGGAATTTGCCGACCAAGCAAAAGCCCTTGGTCCAGTCCGCTACATGTCGTTCCTAAGAAAAACGGCGACTTACGCATCTGTGGTGACTACAGAAGACTCAATGACGTCACCAAACCCGATCGCTATCCAGTCCCACGCCTCAAAGATTTTACCTACCTACTTCACGGCAAGAAAATCTTCAGTACTCTCGATTTAAACCGAGCTTACTCTCAATTAAAGATCTTCGAACCTGATATCGAGAAGACAGCGATCACTACACCATTCGGTTTATTCGAATTTCCACGAATGTGCCCAGGTCTCAAGAACGCCGGAGAGACATTCCAACGATTCATAAACGAAGTACTCAACGGAATAGACTACGCGTTCCCATTCATCGACGATGTTATCGTTGCATCTGAAAGTGAAGCAAGCCACATCGGAGATCTGCAGGAAGTTTTACGCCGATTAGACACGTATGGTGTCACTATAAATCCCTCTAAGTGTGTTTTCGGCAGCGAAACCGTCAAGTTCCTAGGTTACGAAGTATCAAGCAAGGGGATCAAACCACTTCAAGACAAAGTCAAAGCAATCACAGAATACCCAAAACCCAAAACCATTCAAGACTTACGAAGATTTATGGGCATGATAAATTTTTACCGAGACAATGTCCCAAATGCCGCAAACATCCAGGCACCGCTGAATGCATTCCTTCATAATTCAAAAAAACGAGACAAGACGGAAGTAAAGTGGGACAATCAATCGACAAAAGCTTTTGAGTTGTGCAAACAGAGCATAATAAACGCTGCTTTATTGTCTTACCCATCCAGTTCGCCAGAGGACCAAATCGCTATTTTTTCGGACGCCTCAGCTACCTGCGCCGGGGCATCTCTACAACAAAGGCGAAACAAAGGACAATGGCTGCCACTCGGATATTTTTCAAAGCAATTTTCGGAAAGACAAAAGAAGTACTCGACTTTCGATCGGGAGCTCCAGTCAATACATATGGCAATAAAACATTTCAGAAAGATGTTTGAAGGCAAAGAACTCGTGATTTACACTGACCGTAAACCGCTGACCTACGCAATTCGTAAGCCGCCTTCCGATAACGACACACCACGGCGAATCAGGCAGCTACTGTTTATCAGCGAGTTCACTATTGATATTCGACACGTGAGCGGAGCTCAGAACGTTGTAGCAGATGCATTATCACGCGTCGAAACTATCGACGTGCCATCACCTATCAACTACGACGAGTTATCTCAAGCTCAAGAAAACGACAGTTGTATCCCAACATTGTCTCAACAGACCAACATACAACTCAAGAAAATCATCTTACCGGGTACTAACAAGCCAATATTCTGCGAAACATCAACGCCACATGTTCGTCCATACTTAACAGCTGATTTTCGTCGCATAGCTTTCAACGCCGTGCACAGCCCAAGCCACCCAGGAGTACGATCCACACGGAAGCTGATGCAAGAGCGATTCTTTTGGCCGTCAATGAATACCGACATCGGCCAGTGGACTAAGACATGCAATTCGTGTCAGCTCTCCAAAGTACAGCGACACAATCATAGTGACATCGCAACATTCCCACCGAGCGAACGATTTCAACATATTCACGTTGATATCGTTGGACCGCTACCGACGTCAGCATGTGGACACAAATACTTGCTCACGATGATCGACCGGTGCACACGATGGCCTGAAGCTGTACCACTTCAGGAGACAACCGCTGAAATCGTCGCAAGAAAACTCTACGAAGTGTGGATATCTCGTTTCGGTTGTCCAATAAGAATCACTACCGACCAAGGAAGACAGTTTGAAAGTAGACTATTCCGAGACCTCGCTCAATTACTCGGTGTAGAAAAAACCCGTACTACTGCATACCACCCGCAGAGTAATGGAATCGTCGAACGCTGGCACAGGACATTAAAAGCCGCACTCATCGCTAGACTAGAAAACAGCAACAAATGGATCGACGAATTGCCTGCTGTTCTAATGGGTCTCAGAGCCGCTTTCCGCTCCGACTCTAACACAAGCGCAGCGCAACTCACCTACGGTCAAGCAATACGACTACCAGGCGATTTCATATCACGGACACCAGCTACACCGAAAATGGACCACGACTACGTCAATCACCTGCAAGAAGTTATCGCGAAGCTCACACCTACATACAAATCGCATGCAAACAAGCGATGTATGTTCGTCCATAACGACCTACAAACATGTAGCCACGTGTTTGTACGCGATGACACCGTCCGCAAACCTCTACAGCATCCATACCAAGGTCCATTCAAGATCATTGAACGTAAAGAAAAGTATTTTACAATCCAGCTACCA
Organism: Sesamia inferens; assembly: GCA_037179545.1. NCBI lineage: Eukaryota > Metazoa > Arthropoda > Insecta > Lepidoptera > Noctuidae > Sesamia > Sesamia inferens. The sequence continues at coordinate 31,755,432 of CM073927.1, forward strand.
GGACGAATTAGCAATATATCGATTGATCGCCTCAAACCTGCGTACACAATCAACACAGAAGATGATCCCAGGCATACGAACAGCGAGACCAATCAAGCACCTGCAGCTACCACAGATGAGCAACCCAGCCTACATCCAGACCCGCATACGAGGGAACAACGTACCAGATCAGGCAGGATCGTCAAGACGCCTGCACGCTACGTACGCTTTGCTAAAAAGGGGGGAGTACTGTAGCATTGTACAAATGCCACACGTGTTCGCTATTGTGGCGATGTACAAAGGCTACACATGTCCTCTTACAAATTACACCAAAAAGGTCGACTATTAATCACACGAGGATCGCGGAAGTCATGGCGCGCGTCCCACTCCCGCTGCGAGGGTTCTCATAAATCTCACGTCCCAGAACACATCTGCAGGGCCAACGGTCAACGTCCGTGGGAACCATAACGAGTCATCTAGCACGTGACGGAATTGGCGCGCGTTCTACGTTAACCAGTCATACGCAGTGGCCTGCCTCGATCAACGAATCAGCATCAAGAACGCACGCAACACCGCGTGGACATCGCAGGACGGAAGCTGATTCGTTATTGGTTACCCCACTATCATTTAGAGATAGTTAGTATAGAGATAGTTAGTATTTAAGTGAGTGCATAGCTTGTAAGACACATTATTATCATATTCTACATCATTGTACAACATCATTATACAACATCATTATTATATCCACTCCTTGATCACACTCTTGTATCGCGTCATTTTACACGTCGAATACATTGTACTCTTTTACATTCGTGCAATACATAAAGTTCGATTTATCTGAGTTTTAATTACGCGACACAACCTACGCGCTACAAGTTTTATTAAAATTAATTATTATTCATCGTCAGAAGTGTCACTTCACTTCACTGACGTCCTTCTGCACGGCACTGAGAAATCTTTTTCAAATATTTTAAACGCCATAGTTGTAAATCATGCCTTTCTTGTAATACTCGTCGGTTACTGCTAATCTTTCGCCATTAATAACCAATTTTTATGAGCAATGAACGTAAAGTGCTTAGACACCCGTCAAAGTCTATCTTTTCTCTGAGAACTGACCGAATTTTGTTTAAAGTTGGAATTTCCTTGAGTTCGATGTGATAATTTTGAATTGTACTTCGAATCAAATTAGTGTCGAAATTATCAAAATCAAATTTGCTACTTCTTTTACGACGTTTTTTCATTGGTGAAAGAAACTTGACAGATGTAGAGGGCATCTCTTTTTCTTCTTTCAAAATAGAAGTTACAGTACGTTCACTGACCCCTGTTGCTTCGGCGGTTCGTGTTCTTACGTTAGCCAAAGGACTCAAATCACAATTATCATTATTATTCGCCTTCATGAAATTATATTCTTCTTGAAGAAAATGAAAAACTCGGGCGATAATTGCACGACCCTACAAATAATAAAGATAATACAATGTTCATGATCGTTGATCCATACAAATAGGTAGTTTAATATTAAATTAACGCTATAAATGCATATTTATAGCGTTAATTTAATATAATGTATAACTCACCTCACTACGAATAATTTTTCGCTTTTTATTGGTATTTGACATGCCGACGGTACTTCGTGGTGGATAGCGACGTGAAAACAATAAGTACAAGTGACCTGAGCGGGCGACCGCTCGCTACTGAACGCTCCGTCAGGCACACACACTAACGCATTGTGCATGTACACAACATACCACAAGCAAGACTCACGCGCGCTCGTAAATTGCAAGAACTATAGTAAATAATATAATATAATAATAATAATATAATTTAACTTACTCACGCCGAGAAGTATTATATTCTCATTCCTCGCTGCAGCTTGGAAGCGCGCTTACTCGCAATATCTACCTACATGTGAATGAAAGCGAGTGCGAAATACTTTCAAATTGTATTGAAAATATATACTATAGACTATAGTTTCTAAATGTAAACCTTCGTAAATTGATCGAAGTAAAACCGAACTCTGATTATTTAAATTTTAAATATATATACTAAACTATAAAACATGTTTTTATTATTACTCTACCCGATAATTGGTTTCATTACTTAAAATGCTCGGTCTATCTAACCAAGTATACATTTGAAAGTATTAAACATGCTGTATAATAATAATCCGCTCTATGCGCTAATGAGCTTTGCAATAATTCCGCGCACACGCTCTCGACCGAACCGAATTTTTAAGTCGGGTCATCCGTCAATGACATTGACAATTAGTTTTTTAATAGTGACGTGGAGTATATAATTTGTGGTTTTGGACTCGTCTTTTAATCCTAAACACAAGCTTTATATCACTCTGCCCTATAGGCATTGGGCATTATTCATAATGCCCGGGTAATGTGATAAATTGATTGTTTATAATCACATTGCCCGCTCTTATTGGGCATTATTCATATATACGAAATTTCATTAAAAAGCGGTTCAACCAAGGAGGACAAACACTGTCACGGGAGAATATTACATGAAAGAAGATAGGTGTTGTATAGGCTGTCCGAAGGTGTTATATAGTATAGGAAGAGACAGCGTAGGGAGGCCCCCAACAAGGTGGACCGATGACGTGGTGAAGGTCGCGGGAAGCCGATGGATGCGGGCAGCACAAGACCGATCAGCGTGGAAAGCCTTGGGGGAGGCCTTTGTCCAGCAGTGGACATCCATAGGCTGAAGAAGAAGAAGAGAAGATTGTCCGCCAGAGGCCAAGGTAACCTTACGTACAGCAGACCGGCTACAATTTAACGCGTGGTCCATTCAAATTTCAACATTCAATCCAGTTTTTAGAAAGGTGTCAAGTAGTTCGATTAGGATTCTTTTTTAAATTGTGAACTAGTGCTTGACGGCCATCCCACCAGGTGGCATTTTGCAGCACTAAAGCAAATGTGGCTGCAGTACTGCACAAACGAATGGACCTCCGATTTAATATAACATTTGATGCTGTCCCGGTGAGGAGTACCGCCGGACCTTTTCAATAACGCCAAGTTTCCTGACAACTACCTTGGCTTTAGAGTCAATAAACCGCCCAAACTTTAGGTTAGTGCTCTACAAGGGTACATTCCGAAAAGCAGGAGGCAAGGTGGACGGGCTCCTGTGTTTTAGCGGCTTTGAATGCCACAAGATTGGCTTTATCCCATTCGGAGACTGCCTAAAGTGCAACATTCTTATGCTCTACCATAGCCTCTCTTTCGCACCGGATTGCTTCCTTATTAGCCCGAGCACCCGCTCCACAACTGTACTCTCATCTGCATACCCATGGATACCGGGCATCGTAGGATAAGAGATGAGAAATAATTCTTCTTCATATTTTCTTTTGATTGCCTCCCTTGTGACTATCAACCGTTATTAATTTGGAACGACACGACACTATTTAAATAATTAAAAGAATAACTGTATAAAAATAGTCAAACCAAATATTCTGGCAACAATACAAAATAGGGGATTCGGAAATTGTTATTCATTCACATGGCTTATCAAACCTAGCTTCGGTAGCTAAATATGGAGCCACGATTTAAACATTGCGGAAACATGTGCATAAACGGAATGGTACATAACGACATAATTATTATTTTGGCAATGTATACATACCTGTACAAATAGTAAGTAGTACATTCCTGTATAGTCTTGGTATAAAATCTAAAAGAAAAATATTCCGAGATTCATAAAATCCTACCTACCTACCTTACGTGCCAAACAAAAAACAAAATTTTGTAAAATGAATCATGCCTCTACTAGACTTTTTTATTCTTATGGATTTGACATTAAGACACGTCTTTTTTTCATTTTGTAATCTATGTGCATAATCGTTAACAAATGATCACCTCTAAACATAACACAAAACAACGCCTTTTAGGGGCCCGGCACCAACTAGTGGAAACTGTCCACTAGTTGGTCGGCTTTCCGCTGGAAAGCAAAGCAAAGGATTTTTATGTGACGAACAGAAAATCTTCTAATATATAAAATTAGCTAACCGCCCCGGCTTCGTGTGGACAAATCATGTACCTAAGCCTTCCTCTAGAAGCGGTAGCCCTTCAATAAAAATAATGTCTACTGTGCCGCCCATCAGCCAATATCTGACTCTGCAAGATATACCTTATTGTCCATGGATAGCCACTTCCACCACCTTCAAACAGAACGAAAGCCTACCGGGGTAGCAAGTTTGTTCGAAATAATGGTCTCCCGCTCCGGCCCATCACTCCTTGCTTTAGGCAGAGAAACACTCAAGTGGCAGGCGGTCGGCAGGGGTGCGAACGGCACGCGGATTTTTTCTGGTGTTTAGTTTTGAATAAATCGTGATTGCTTGTAGAACCGATGGCCGATGGGGCAGTAAGGTTCTGGAGTGGTGGTCACGTACTGGAAGACGCAGCGTAGGGAGGCCCCCAACAAGATGGACCGATGACCTGATGTCGCGGGAAGCCGATGGATGTGGGTAGCACAAGACCGGTCAACGTGGAAAGCCTTGGGGGAGGCCTTTGTCCAGCAGTGGACTTCCATAGGCTGAGAAGAAATCGTGATATATCCTGAATGAAACAACCAATTCTAATCATTGAAAAAGAGATCTACTGCTACTAAAATTATAATATTATTATATTAAATATTACATAATTATAATATTTACCTTTGATATGACATAATTTGTTTGGATAAGGATTAATAATAAGGAACTAATAGTGGACTCTGATTTCGACTGGCATTTTAATTAACTTTTCAAACATAAAAAGTAGTCATAATGAAGAAACTATAATAGTAGCATTTTATGGTCTACAGTACTGTAGTACATTATTATGATCTATCTCATAGGGTTCAGCCAGCGTTTGCAATGTAAACTCAAAAAAATGGGTTTATTTTGCGACATGTGTTAGGAACCTCAAAAATTATCAGTGTTCCTCTTATATATTATGCATGTTATATACTCGTACATAAAAACCTTCCTCTTGAATCACTCTCTTAAAAAAACCCTATCAAAATCGGTTCTGCAGTTAAAGATTGAATCAAACAAAGCGACATAGGGAAAGTAAAGGTGACTTTGTTTTCAAATATGTAGTGATCATTCTGGTGTTACAGTGTTAGGCCTCAAACTCCTTCAAAAGGGCTGAACCGATTATAATTAAATTTTCTATATAAGTACATTCGTTAGGCCTAAAAATAGGTTGTACCGTAGAATTGGGAGAACCCAGTACCCCGGAAAGACAGATGACGAACGCTTAGGTGGTTTTTTAGCCGGTAAGATTCCGGCACACCCCTCCGCGTCCCCAAGAGGAGGATAGTCCATGAGGATTTTTCCACCTTCGGAAAAAAAGACCTGAGTAGGTATTTCTGTATTTTTAAATAATCGTACTACTGCTACTTTGTTAATAATAACGAGTTATAAAAATTTAATATTATTATTACCTACTACTACTTACAAGGGTGCAACCGCGGGAAGCAATTAGTATAATATAAAACCAGTATACCGCGACGTCTCGATCATAGTCATTTGTTTTTTTCTCATTTTCTTATCAAGTCACCGCATAGATATCATTGCCAAACCACAGTAATTAAATAATATTACCATAGAGCCAAACATAAACTGATACTACTAACGCCATCTAGTATCTCACCTTGGAATTTGTATAATCTGTGTCCAGACTGATCTTGACTGTGTCTAACATGAACAATATAGATGGCGCTACTTATATTATTTGGTAAAACGCGCACGGTATCTTATTGGTATAATTCTTAACTATTAAATTTCAGTAATACAATGTATTTAATATATCACAATAATCTAATGGAAGAGTATTGACACAATCATCATAATACTTAGATATTAATACTAAGAGATTAGGCATAATGTATATACATATTATATTAATGTATCGACGTTTAATTACAACTAATGAGTTCTCGTATTTTTCAGAGCTTTAACATATTAATCATAATGTCAAAGCTGTCAAAACCAGGACCTAACAAGGCAAGTTTTTGACATTAATTGACACTGCAATGAGATTGCTACTGTAAAAACGCGTGATTTATGCAGTAAAAAGTGCATTCAGTGAATAATTCATAAAGAACATTGAAATATCGCAGCATAGTGCCACATCATGGCTTTGCATCAAATCTCCTAGTAGGCGGTTCACGCGGGCGTTTTTCAACTGTTATTGGCGATATCCGCCATTATTGTGAAATAAAATTATTAAAGAATTTCTATAATTTGTTACACGTGTTATTGGCAAAATTGTGGTATCTAACCACAGAAGCCATTGAAGAGTTGAAGTAGTATTCACTCTAAAGAAAAGAAGAAAAGAAAGAAGAGATTGCTACTGACGCCCTAACTGCGTAACACATTATTACTCTCAAATTTAATAATTTTAAAGTATATTTCTATTCCATTGCTCCATATCTTCCAACAATGTGTCTGCTCAGCAATGTAAATAACGTGATGAATCTTGTTGAAGTGTCGCAGGTTTTAATAGTTCATAACACGGGAATTGATCTTCAGCAGGGTTTCATTTCGTTTAATTTGCAGGGTAATTACACACTCTTCATCATCTCAGCGTTAACACCAGTCGCATCCGTAGCTTTTCAGCTTTGGAGACTGGGGTCCGCTTTACCTGTCTTACTGCTAATTTTGGCTAAACTTTGATATTTTCCGCGAAGCGACTGCCGTCTGACCTCCACAACCCGAAGGCGATATCTAAGCATTGCAGTTAGACCAATTGTATAACTTTTGATCGCTCCAACAAACCGTAACGACTGCCACTAGATGTTCGTATGGCAACCGGGACCAACGGCTTAACGTGTTTTCCGAGGCACGACCAGTATGCCTAGTAGACTAGATAGTTTAGCGCTCTCATTGGTTGCGAGTTCTCACAACCTTGAAGCGGACCAATCGATGAGTCAAACGCGCTCGATATCGACGATCGAGTTTTGTAATGAAAACTCATACTAGGCCTACAGACCCGTGCAAATATTAATGTCGATGCATACAAATATTTACGCTGCACGGGGATCAAACCCGCGCCTCCTTGTGCAGTGGCCGCGTTCACTACCGCTACGCCACGAAGGCTGTCAAATTACGTAAAAAAAAAATTTTTGAATTATAAACTAGCGCTTGACCGCAATTCCGCCTGATGGTAAGCAGTGATGTAATCGTTGATGGTAAAGCGCACTAGTGTATTAAGAGCCTATTCACTCTAGCCTTGAAGACACTCAAGATGTAGTCCGATGGAAACACCGCCGCTGGCAAATTGTTCCAGTCCATCGATGTGCACGATATAGAAAAGGAGTACCTGTAGCAATGGGTTTGATTTTGATAGTTCAACAACATTCATTGCGTTATTTACATTGTTGAGCGAAACAGTTTTGGAATATACGGAACAATGGATTAGCATTACCTACTTATGCTTCGAAATCACAGCCTCGGTGGCTAGCGGTAGCGAACACGGCCGCTGCACAAGGAGGGGCGGGTTCGATCCCCGCGCAGTGCAAATATTTGTATGCATGAATATGAATATTTGCACTGGTCTGGTCGTGCCTCGGAAAGCACGCTAAGCCGTTGGTCCCAGTAGCCATACGAACATCTAGTGCCAGTGTTACGGATTGTTGGAGCCCTCAAAAATCCTACAATTGGTCTAACTGCAATGCTTCAATGTCACCTTCGAGTTGTGGAGGTCAGACGGCAATGGCTTCACGGAAAATATCGAGGTTTAGCCAAAATCAGCAGTTAGACTGATAAAGCGGACCCCAGACTCCAAAGCTGAAAAAGCTACGGAAGCGACTGGGATTAACGCTGAGATGATGATGACTTATGCTTCAAAATGATTACAACTGATAGTAATAATGTGTTACGTATTTAGGGTGTTGATCTATTAATAACAAAAAAGGAAAAAATTGAAATAACTTCAAATAAAGCGGCACACAGAAATATTCAAAATGTGCGTGTACTTCCTTTCTTGGCATCTAATAAAAATGCAAGCGCCGCCGCATGTTGATGCTAGTGTACACAGTCACCGGACCCGCGTCATACGTGGCCATGCATACAATATCGACCGACGTCCTGCCAAGCGATAAATCTGATATGCACTGATGAATGAACCTGTCACCGCACTTCCTAATGTGTGCAGTGCTCGCCTTTGATTTGTTTCTGCTATTACAATGATTTACGATCTCCTATCTCGTTCGTCTCATCTTTGCGTTTTGTCGCCAACATTCGAAGTTCGAAGACAGTTCATTCATGATGGGCATGATAAATACATTACTTACTGCAATCTTATCAGAAGATAGTTACATGACTATCTTCCACCAAGCAACAACACAGGATTTTTTACATATTATAAACTAATGCATGATGCTTAACTGTGATGCAATGGTTAATGGTATAGCGCGCTAGTTTATTAAGAGCCTGTTCACTCTAGCCTTGAAGACATTATTTTCCCACTGCTGGGATACCAGTCACTCTTAGTGAGAAGGAAGCCTGGAATCTCACTTTGACTTATGATGAAAGTTACATCATCACATGGTTTGGAAATTTTGGAAGAAACCATTTCCAAATGTAATTTTTCCCGAAAATAATAAATAAAACCGTACTCACCGAATCGGCGTTGAGGAGCAGTTCCACTTGACACACCCACCATCGTGGTCACAATACCCCTTACAGTTTTTATCACAAGGTATCACACAGACATTGTCACTGTTGTTACTCTTCAAGTAACCATTCTTACACGAACAGAGATTTGGCGCGGTGCAAAAACTATTAACACAGGTCTTTGAACACTGGGGCTTGCAAACACCTTTGACTTTAACGTAGCCATTATGGCAGGTGCAATTGTTAGGAGCAACACAGTCTCCGTGGGAACAGCTGTCACATTTTGGAATACACATAGTCGTGTTTATAGGCACGTAACCCTTGTAACAAGAGCAAGTGTTGGGAGCAACACAGTCGGCATTCACACAATCACATATCGGTTCACAGACGGAACTGTTCTTTTTTCGGTAACCGTTAGAACAGGTACAGGTATTCGGAGCAGTACAGGTGGAATTGATGCAGGTCTGGTCGCATATAGGGACACAGTTGAGGTTCTCATCTGCAGTGTAGCCCTCATCGCATTGGAAGCAATGCGTTGAATTGTAGGGCTTGTAATCCGGCTTGCAGATACAGGTGTTGTTGGCATGACAGTCGGCATTGACACAGGTTGGGTTGCAGACGTGGGTGATACAGGTGTTCGGTCGTTCGGGGTCGAGGTGCGTGGGGGGGAAGCACTGGCACTGGTCTGGGGAGACGCATTTGCCTCCGTAGCAGCCAGTGCTGCAAATAGCTTCGCAGATGTCCAGCTCGCTCTCGTGCTGCCAGCCGTTACAACAAACCGTGTGGTTCGTCCAAGTTAAATATGTCTGGAAAACAAAAGTTTCTAACACTAGATGTAAATAAAACAATGTATGTAATCAAAAATTCTACACAAACAAGTTTAATTTACACTACAACTTAATTACAATTAAAATGAAGTAAAATTTATACTGCTTAACTTGACGATTTGAAACATTAGTTTGAATGGACTATACTATTACCTCGAATCTATATTTCTTAACGACACACTTTCTCCGTCCACACCACTTGTTGATGGCCACATTATAGGGCCTTTTTCGTCGGTTTCGAGAACTAAAAGAAATTGAGTAGGTAGTTAGTACGTCCAATACATTAGAAGTAATAACTATTGAAACTTATTAAACACTCAAATATTTCATTGTTGTGCATAAAGCTGGCACTGTCGCAAGCTCCAATATTTTTTAAAATGAAACCAGCACTTTTATTTAGGTAATTAAAAACAAACATACTGAAATGAAAGTCACTTAGCACTTTAAGGGAGTTTTATTGTTTAAAGCAAACAATAAAAGACTTCTAACTCAACATCACAACAAATAATTTTTCAAAACAATTAATTTTAATATGCCTATTTTAATCTCCTAACCACCAATATTTACCTGAGCTTGACTATACACACTCCATCACCATTTTCATCTAAAGCTTCCGTATGACTAATAAAACCAAGTAGTAACACCACTAATAAACAAAACACTATCGTTTTCAAACACATACTTGCAACGTTCCTAATTATATCTTATACCACAACAATCTTTTTGTTTTTAATCTTAAGGGTGAAATTTTTTTGCCCAATCGTTTTCACACCACTGTGTCAGTCAGTCAACTACGATATAATGATGTGCGCTATCTCCTAAACTATACACAATACTCGGAATATCGACGCAGGCGCCATTGCGAGCGATTTAAACATAAATAACTTCAAGTGGAACTCATTATTATTCAAGTTTGGCAGAACTGCTAATGAGGCAGAAACTAATTAATTAGTCCTAGAAAATTTTATTATTGTTAATAGGCATGCCTTTTTTGAAATTAAAGATGAAATTCTTTTCTTGAAAGGCTTGGAAAGCTTTCAAGAAAAGAATTTACCGATCACTTAATACCAAGGTTCGTAGTCTAATAATTACATAATTATTTTAAAACTATTCTACTTTCGTAATGTATTTGCCAAAAATGTAAATGAATATGAATTCATGGAAAAATAGCGTTAATTCCTACACAATAAACTTCAAATTGTGTTACTACTTCAAACATTTTTATAACAACCAAATGAAATCAACTTAAATTTCATTTAATAAAGCTGATTTTCCTTTAACATATTGGCCGTCGGCCCCATTGGGCATAGGTCCTAAAGGCAATGTGCCCGCCCGACTGCCACTTAAGTGCTGCAATTCTTCGGGCTTTGTGTGGTGATAGGCCATAACACCGGCCGCCGGCAGAAGTTACCACCCACCAGACAAAGCCTTGCCGCCAAGCGATTTGTCGTGTTCCGGCATGATGTCTGGTGAAGCCGTACGGAGGACGGGTCTGAACAGTTGTGTTGCGATGTGTGCCGGGTACGATGCGCCAAATGTTGTTGTGTTGGGAGTTTGGTCGTGAAGGGTCTTCAGATCAATCTCCCTTTGGCGCAGCATCGTTGGTCGTGTTGTTGGGTTTAACATTGCATCACCTCGCTCAACTGCCGTCTTTCTTCCTATTCGCTCAATCTGAGTGAATAGGTTCTTAATAAACTAGTGCGCTTTACCATCAACGATCGCATCACTGCTTACCATCAGGCGGGATTGCGGTCAAGTGCTAGTTTATAATTATAAAAAATTAAAAAAAAAATTGTCGGTTACTCTCGTTCTTCTGCGGATCTCCTCATTTCTGATTTACATTCATCAGTCATTACGATAACTGATACAGCTCCAACAACCAGTCACGCGCTTCTTGTCGCTCACAATGGGGCATGACCTTCTGTCATTATGATTATTATAATTATGATTTGTAATTTGCTAATTTGCGCCCTACATCGCTTAGTCATAAGGCTCTTATTATCTTTATTGACACCGTGCCTTACAATGAGTGTGCGTCCTGTGAATTTGCATGTAAGCCATTATCCTTTTGTTCTTGTCTATTAATAGAGTTCAAAGGAGAAATTAAATTAACAGGAGTCAGTAAACTTTTCGTAAAGTCTAGTAAAGTCGGCTTCTTTTTTTTAAATTTGCCCCGCACTTGGAACTACTCCTATAACGGTATCTAAAACCGCCACATGCGAACAACGCGTCATACTGATGTCACACGAATTCTACATCTCACGACACGCAACACAGCAGTCGCTCCCCCAGTCACTGCGGCAACAGTGTCATCAGTTAGAAATTTAACGATAGGTCCATTGCAATTCAATTCTGTAACCATATCACCGTAAAAACTTAGGTGAAGTGAGAGCGGAGTGAGATGTCATTCTTTAGGATGAGTGTGTGAAGGAATTGCATGATTTAATTCCCCCATCTCCGTTCCATCATCGGACGACCCGTCCTACGGCGAGTTTCCACCCTTACGTTGTTAACACCATTACGATCCGGACGAAGCGTTTCGCCTTGTCTATTATACCGCGTATATCGAGGGACTGGAACAGTTTGCCAGCGGCGGTGTTTCCATCGGACTACAATTTAAGTTTCTTCAAGGCTAGAGTGAATAGGCTCTTAATAAACTAGCGCGCTTTACCATCAACGATTGCACCACTGCTTACCATCGGGCGGGATTGCGTTCAAGCGCTAGTTTATATTTTATAAAAAAAAATGTCTTCCAACTAATGCGAGCGATTGACACTATTGACATCTCACTCTAAACTCACTACACCGAACTTCTCACGATGAGATTTTTACAGTGTTCCATAAAAAGGGCCTTTATTGTAAATTCTTTTTACTGCTGTCAATCCAGCCACAGGCGGCTGATGATGCATGGACTGATGGTACGGCGGCACAGACATACCCAGCGGTGGCAGACCGTCAGGCTTGCCCACACATGGCCTGCCATCCATCACCAACACTGGCGTAGCCACCCTCCGCGGAGAGTTCAGCCCCCCTACATTCAAGTCATGAGCTCCCTTCTTCTGAACCGCCCTCTTAGTCGTATGCCTGTGGTTCTGGAACCATATTTTCACTTGCGTCGCCGTCAATCGTATCAAGCTGCACGTACAACATCACCACGTGACCGTTTACTATGCGTATTCGCACATAAAGTGACGTTTCGCGGGAGCATTGACACGCTCAGTGAAATGTGACGGATGCTGCTGATAACACACATATATATAATATTGATGGTCCTGTGAAATGCCTGTTTGAGTTAATTTTAATGGTGCTATCGTATTATTTATCCCACTAGTTATTCGGGTAATCATCTTCCTTTTTCGTGTTGACCGATAATCGTCAGGAAGCTTACCCCACCCCCACCCCACTAGGCGATTATATTTATACAGTATGTTAAGAAAACCTTGTCCGACCCATAAGGATAATAAAGGTTAGGTAAACACATGACCAAATATAATATAAAATTTTAGGTAATCATCATAGTACCAATACAAATGAATTTTGAAATAATCTTTTTTTCCCGCGAATTAATTCCAACTTCCCCGAAATTTGGTAATTTTTAAAAAAGTGACAACACCGGTATTATTATGAGCGAATAGCGATGCGATCACGTGCCGCGTGCCCTGCCGCCCGCCGCCCGCGGAAGGGTGGTAACGCACATTTATTAAGTTACCTCGTTTTGCGAAATAATATTTATTTTTTTTAGGGGGATTTTTTTTTAAGTTTAGCCCGGTTTTGTATGCATTAGTAGAATCAGTTATCGATACCTAACAACACCTTCACGGGTCGGACAGGGTTTTCTTAACATACTGTATATTTAAGCAATATACACTGGGCCATAAAAATTCCGGGTCGCTTATAAAAAGTGTGATAGTTTCTTAAACTTACTGACTGACTGACTTATACATGAAATAAAATATACGAGTATAACATGCTTGTAAACTCGATAATTTTATTTGATTACAAAAAAAAACACTGCTAGCTTTTGACAACAAAAATAAACAACACAGTTCATTTGCATATAGAAAACTTTTCTGACATTTTAATAGCTTGTATTTCCTCCACGAGCCCCTATCATTTCATTAAGATGATGTGGGATGCTGTTAACCAAATTTCTAATACGGTTTTTTTTTTTAATTATTATAAACTAGTGCTTGACTGCAATCCCACCTGATGGTAAGCAGTGATGCAATTGTTGATGGTAAAGCGCGCTAGTTTATTAAGAGCCTATTCACTCAGAAAAACTGAGCGAATAGGAAGAAAGACGGCAGTTGAGTGAGGTGATGCAATGTTAAACCCAACAACACGAACAACGATGCTGCGCCAGAGAGAGTTTGATCTGAAGACCCTCCACGACCAAACTCCCAACACAACAACATTTGATGCATCGTACCCGGCACACATCGCAACACAACTGCTCAGACCCGTCCACCTAACGGCTTCACGGCTTCACCAGACATCATGCCGGAACACGACGAATCGCTTGGCGGCAAGACTTAAGGTAGCTGCAGTTGGAGAGTGTTGTTAAACGCATGTTCCGAGCATATTTTATTTTGTGAATTTATTACAGAAGTAAGCCGGAGCAAAAAATGGAAGTAGCGCACGTAGACTTCGACTTTCATCATCATCATCATCATCATCAGCCTATGTCCAGCAGTGGACGAGTAGGGACTCGTCCACTGCTGGACATAGGCCTCTTTCATGGCACGCCAACAAGCTCGATCCTGAGCAGTTCTCCGCCAGCCGCTACCAGCCACCTTTTTGATGTCGTCGCTCCATCTCGCCCAAGGGCGTCCTACGCTATGTTTGCCGAGACGCGGTCTCCACTCGAGGACTCGTTGTCGGCCCGGCGGCATATGTGACCAGCCCATTGCCACTTCAGCTTGCTAATCCTTTCAGCTATGTCGGTGACTTTTGTCCTCTGTCGGATCACCTCATTTCTGATGCAGTCCTTCAGAGAGACGTCCAAAATAGCCCGCTCCATAGCTCGCTGAGCAGCTTTAAACTTATGGACTAGTCTGACCGTTAGTGTCGACTAACTTCGACTTTGCGCATCATAAATCCGAAGCTATTGAGAGGTATGTGTCCGAATCGGAGCCTCATCACCTCTTGTCTGCTCATCCTTTACTCGCTGAACCAGTCTCCTGGGAAGAGATTGTTGTATCATACATCACTACTCTGTAGTCGAGTAACTAATACCATCTCTATGTATTAGTGTCTATGAATATAGTCTATTGTCTTGTCATTGTAACTTAGGATCTGACCTGGAAGATGTCGATTATTATGTAATAATTATACAAGTGAAATAAACCAGTCTAATTATCTAAAGTCTTTAATATTTACCAACGCAAGAATCATACATGGTGTCAGAAGTGGGATCCGAACCCACGCCCTCAAAAACACATACATGGTGTCAGAAGTGGAAAAACACATACATGGTGTCAGAAGTGGAAAAACACATACATGGTGTCAGAAGAGTGAAAAAACCCAAAACGAAGAAAGAAAATTCATAAAATGCAAAAGTCGGATGGCGTCGGTGGCGGCCATGACACCGAAGCTGCAATGAACAGTGGCTTGAAGGCGCTTAAAATATCGTCAGATGCAACAAACAACAATTACGAAACCTGGAAGCGCTGGTGGCAACAGTTCGAATTATACTTGTTGGCAACGGGTTTAGACAAGTCCGGTGAGAAACGCAAGATCGCCATTTTATTACATCACATTGGTGAAAAATGCTTAAATATTTTCAACACATTCAACATAAATATTGGAGAAAGCACATTACATGACGTCAAAGCCAAATTCGACGAATTTTTTCAACCCAGAAAAAATATTACCATGTGTCGTTACATGTTTTTTACCACACGTCAACAGAAATCGGAAAGCATCGAGGATTTCTTAACCGATCTCGAGAATAAGAGCCAAGATTGCGAATTTGGAACGCTCAGAGAATCTCTTATCAGAGATATTTTTATCGCCAACTTGAGTTTGGACTTAGCACATGTACGTCAGAGACTGCTGCAGGAACCTGATCTGACATATCAGAGGATGCGAGAGCTAGCTAGGACACTCATCGTCGCACAGCAGGATGCAGACCAAATTGTCAAGAGGTCCACTAGTCAAGAGTCTGAAAAAGTCATGCATCTGCGTCGGAGGAGCCGTGGTCGAGCGGAGCGTCAGCGACGGCGAGCTTCACCAGTCAGTCAGCAGGGATCCAGCGCAGGGAGGTCAAAGTCAAGTCCCAGTCCTGAGAAGCGCTCGAGGACGTGTAGCCGCTGTGGACAACACCACCGCTACAAATGTCCAGCGCAGGGAGCTAAATGCAGGTCATGTAATTCTTATGGTCATTTTGCAAAATTTTGTTACTCAAATAATAAAAAAGTCAGTCATTTAGAGTCTTTTAGTTCAACTGGTAGTCAAGATAATTTTGTTGGAATTTTAAATTGTCATAACTTCAGTCATAGTTATAAGTCTAGTCAATATAATTGTCATTTAGAGTCACAAAGTCATCACAATCAAAATCATTACAGACATAGCAGGTTGTCATACACACAGTCACAGTCACATCCCAAGTTACAATCAACGGTCAGGTCGCACATAGGCCAGTCGCAGTCAAAGTCTAAGAGATCTCATGAAGACTCATCTTGTCATAAAAAATATCCTGTGTCATATTTCTGTGATGAAAGTGGTGATAATGTCATATCTGAGAGGTCTAATAAAAAATGCCTCAGTGATGAAAAAAGTCTGGTGACTGATAAGTCCGAGAGATCTCATGAAGACTCATCTTGTCATATGTCGTATCTCAATGATGAAAACACTAAACAGTCTGAGAGATTTACAGTCAAGTCAAAAAAGTCAAAAAGTCTTAGCCGAGATTCATATCTTAATGATGAGTACAGATACAAGTCTGAGGAATCTCACACAACAAACACTTGTAGAATTATTACAGCAAAGTCAACACATAGTAAACAGGTCAATACAGTCGAGTCAAAAGAAAACAAATACTATTCTAAACAGTCATGGAACATAAACATTTTAGTTGGTCATACACAAATTAATTGCATTATTGATTCGGGAGCTGATGTCAATATTATGTCAAAGAAAACTTTTCAATCTTTGAAATGTCAAAGTCAAATGTCACTTGAGAAATGTCAAATAAACGTTAGTGGGTTTGGTGGTATATCAATACCCATTATGGGCAAAGTCAATATAAAATGTAGTTTATCTTTAAATAATAGCACTATTAGTGTAAATATAGTGTTTATAGTCGCAGATTTAGTTTGTCCGAATGTTTTAGGTCTACCAACTTGTGAAAAATTAGGTATAATTCAAAGAGTTTTTTCTGTGTCTCAACAAAATTTTAGTGAACAAATTCTTACACAATACAATGATGTATTTCAGGGTCTTGGATGTCTACCTCAAGTCTGTCGCCTGAAACTCAAACCTGAAGCAGTGCCATGCGTGGATGCTCCGAGAAGAGTACCCTTCGCTTTACTGAACAAACTGCGCGATGAATTGGATCGCATGGAGAAAATGCAGGTCATTGAAAAGGTTATTAAACCTACAGAATGGGTGAACAGTATAGTCATAACAGTCAAGAGCACGGGTCAGTTACGAATTTGTTTAGATCCTAGAAATTTGAATAAGAATATTATAAGGGAAATTTATCCACTTAAGTCAATAGATGAGATCAGATCTCAACTAGCAGGAGCTGTTTGTTTTTCTCATTTAGATGCATTTTCAGGATTTTGGATGCTAAAACTAGATGAATATAGTTCTGATTTATGTACATTTCAAACACCTTTCGGTAGATATAAATATTTAAGGTTACCTTTTGGTATTAATGCATCGTCTGAAATTTTTCAAAGAGTCATGATGAATTTGTTCGGTGATTTAGAAGGAGTTCTAATATTCATCGATGATATTTTGGTATATGGACCAAACGAGTCAGTACATAATGAGAGAGTACATAAAGTCATGCAACGAGCACGTGAAGTCAATTTAAAGTTCAATAAGTCTAAATGTAAATTTTTAGTATCAGAAGTCTGTTTTTTAGGGTATGTTTTTAGTAAAGATGGTGCTAGGGTTGATGAAGAGAAAGTAAAAGCAATTGTCAATATGCCCACACCAAAAAATGTCAAAGAATTGCAAAGAATATTAGGTATGATCAATTATTTAGGTCCCTTTATTAGCAATTTGTCTCAAAAAACTCAAATTTTAAGAAATCTTTTGAAGAAAGATTCAGTCTGGACTTGGGATGAAAATCATAGTCAATGTCTTAAGAGTTTAATCGATGAAATTACAAATTCACCAGTTTTAGCTCATTATAATCCCAATGTACCATTAGTCTTGTCAGTCGATTCGTCAAAGTCAGCATTAGGAGCAGTCATTATGCAGAATAATAAACCTATTGCTTATAGTTCAAAAACATTAACTCAAACTCAGTCAAGGTATGCTCAAATTGAGAAAGAATTGTTAGCCATTCAGTTTGGTTGTGAAAAATTTCACCAGTATGTGTACGGTCATAAAGTAACTGTTCATACTGATCATAAACCTTTAGTCTATCTTTTTAAAAAGCCATTACATGATGTACCAGCAAGATTGCAACGTATGATGTTAACTTTACAAAAATATGATTTGGAAGTTATACATGTTCCAGGTAAAGAAATGTTTATATCTGACACTCTGTCTAGAGCAGCATTAAAAGAACATTATATACCTGAGAATGAGTCAGAAATATCTTGTCATGTCAATTTAATGCATTCAAGTCTAGCAGTCACAAAGGAGTACTGTACAAAATTGTTACAGAACACTAAGAAAGATGATACTTTGCAATTGTTAAAAAAGTATTATTATGAAGGTTGGCCAAAAAATAAAAATAATGTCAGTCTGTCAATAAAACCATTTTGGAACATACAAGCTGAAATTCATGTAGTCAAAGATTTGTTGTTCAAAGGGTCAAAATTAATAGTACCACAGTCAATGTATAAGGAAATGTTAGGTAAAATTCATGAAGGTCACCAAGGTATAAATAAATGCTTAAAACTGGCTAGAGAGTCTTTGTACTGGCCAAGCATGTCAGCTGATATTAAAAACTTGGTAGAACAATGTTATGTATGTGCACAATTTAAACCTAATAATCCAAAGGAACCACTAAAAAATTTTGAAATAAATAAATATCCATGGCAACAAGTAGGTGTTGATTTAATGTATTTTGATAACCTCACTTATTTAATTGTCACAGATTATTATTCTAAATTTATAGAAATAGGTTTGTTAAATAAAAACAGTACAGCAAAGAATGTAATAACACATTTAAAGTCCATTTTTGCTCGTCATGGAATACCTTTATCTTTAGTGTCTGATGGTGGTCCTCCTTTTCAGTCATTAGAATTTAAAAATTTTATGCATGAATGGGACATAGAACACATTGTAACTAGCCCATATCATCCACAGTCAAATGGTCAAGCAGAGAGTTCAGTCAAAATTATCAAAAATATGTTAAAAAAATGTAAAAGAAACTCATCTGATCCATACATAGCTTTATTACAGTATAGAAACACACCTAAGAATAATTTACCATCTCCAGCTCAATTGTTAATGTCCAGGAATTTAAGAAATAACATTCCTATGTCTTATAAGAAATTAAAACCTAAAGTGGTTACATTCAAAAATTATGAAGAATGTGTCAAGCAAAATAATAAAAATAAGTCTAAATATTATAATAGAAATACAAAGTCATTGTCATTATTGTATCCCAATGATCATGTATACTTTAAAAGAAAGCCTGATAGCAATTGGGAACAAGCCATTGTCAAGCTAAGGTTGGCTAATAATAGGTCATATGTCGTTGAGGATGTCAATGGAGTTAGGTATAGGAGGAATAGGGTTCATTTAAGACACAAATATTCTCCTATGCTATCCAATTCGTCGCAGGGGAGAGAGGAAGGTAACAGGCAGGAGTCTAGACCTCAAGAGCTCTCATCTCAATCCTCAGTCAGTCAACATGTAACTCATTTACAACATACATGGTGTCAGAAGTGTAACTATACGTGGTGTCAGAAGAGTGAAAAAACCCAATACGAAGAAAGAAAATTCAAAAAATGCAAAAGTCTGATGGCGTCGGTGGCAGCCATGACACCGGTACTGCAATGAACAATGGCTTGAAGGCGCTTAGAATATCGTCAGATGCAACAAACAACAATTACGAAACCTGGAAGCGCTGGTGGCAACAGTTCGAATTATACTTGTTGGCAACGGGTTTAGACAAGTCCGGTGAGAAACGCAAGATCGCCATTTTATTATATCACATTGGTGAAAAATGCTTAAATATCTTCAACACATTCAACATAAATATTAGAGAAAGCACATTACATGACGTCAAAGCCAAATTCGACGAATTTTTTCAACCCAGAAAAAATATTACCATGTATCGTTACATGTTTTTTACCACACGTCAACAGAAATCGGAAAGCATCGAGGATTTCTTAACCGATCTCGAAAATAATAGCCAAGATTGCGAATTTGGAACGCTCAGAGAATCTCTTATCATAGATATTTTTATCGCCAACTTGAGTTTGGACTTAGCACATGTACGTCAGAGACTGCTGCAGGAACCTGATCTGACATATCAGAGGATGCGAGAGCTAGCTAGGACACTCATCGTCGCACAGCAGGATGCAGACCAAATTGTCAAGAGGTCCACTAGTGAAGAGTCTGAGAAAGTCATGCATCTGCGTCGGAGGAGCCGTGGTCGAGTGGAGCGTCAGCGACGGCGAGCTTCACCAGTCAGTCAGCAGGGATCCAGCGCAGGGAGGTCAAAGTCAAGTCCCAGTCCTGAGAAGCGCTCGAAGACGTGTAGCCGCTGTGTACAACACCACCGCTACAAATGTCCAGCGCAGGGAGCTAAATGCAGGTCATGTAACTCTTATGGTCATTTTGCAAAATTTTGTTACTCAAATAACAAAAAAGTCAGTCATTTAGAGTCTTTTAGTTCAACTGGTAGTCAAGATAATTTTGTTGGAATTTTAAATTGTCATAACTTCAGTCATAGTTATAAGTCTAGTCAATATAATTGTCATTTAGAGTCACAAAGTCATCACAATCAAAATCATTACAGACATAGCAGGTTGTCATACACACAGTCACAGTCACAACCTAAGTTACAATCAACGGTCAGGTCGCACATAGGCCAGTCGCAGTCAAAGTCTAAGAGATCTCATGAAGACTCATCTTGTCATAAAAAATATCCTGTGTCATATTTCTGTGATGAAAGTGGTGATAATGTCATATCTGAGAGGTCTAATAAAAAATGCCTCAGTGATGAAAAAAGTCTGGTGACTGATAAGTCCGAGAGATCTCATGAAGACTCATCTTGTCATATGTCGTATCTCAATGATGAAAACACTAAACAGTCTGAGAGATTCACAGTCAAGTCAAAAAAGTCAAAAAGTCTTAGTCGAGATTCATATCTTAATGATGAGTACAGACACAAGTCTGAGGAATCTCACACAACAAACACTTGTAGAATTATTACAGCAAAGTCAACACATAGTAAACAGGTCAATACAGTCGAGTCAAAACAAAACAAATACTATTCTAAACAGTCATGGAACATAAACATTTTAGTTGGTCATACACAAATTAATTGCATTATTGACTCGGGAGCTGATATCAATATTATGTCAAAGAGAACTTTTCAATTTTTGAAATGTCAAAGTCAAATGTCACTTGAGAAATGTCAAATAAACGTTAGTGGGTTTGGTGGTATATCAATACCCATTATGGGCAAAGTCAATATAAAATGTAGTTTATCTTTAAATAATAGCACTATTAGTGTAAATATAGTGTTTATAGTCGCAGATTTAGTTTGTCCGAATGTTTTAGGTCTACCAACTTGTGAAAAATTAGGTATAATTCAAAGAGTTTTCTCTGTGTCTCAACAAAATTTTAGTGAACAAATTCTTACACAATACAATGATGTATTTCAGGGTCTTGGATGTCTACCTCAAGTCTGTCGCCTGAAACTCAAACCTGAAGCAGTGCCATGCGTGGATGCTCCGAGAAGAGTACCCTTCGCTTTACTGAACAAACTGCGCGATGAATTGGATCGCATGAAGAAAATGCAGGTCATTGAAAAGGTTATTAAACCTACAGAATGGGTGAACAGTATAGTGATAACAGTCAAAAGCACGGGTCAGTTACGAATTTGTTTAGATCCTAGAAATTTGAATAAGAATATTATAAGGGAAATTTATCCACTAAAGTCAATAGATGAGATCAGATCTCAACTAGCAGGAGCTGTTTGTTTTTCTCATTTAGATGCATTTTCAGGATTTTGGATGCTAAAACTAGATGAATATAGTTCTGATTTATGTACATTTCAAACACCTTTCGGTAGATATAAATATTTAAGGTTACCTTTTGGTATTAATGCATCGTCTGAAATTTTTCAAAGAGTCATGATGAATTTGTTCGGTGATTTAGAAGGAGTTCTAATATTCATCGATGATATTTTGGTATATGGACCAAACGAGTCAGTACATAATGAGAGAGTACATAAAGTCATGCAACGAGCACGTGAAGTCAATTTAAAGTTCAATAAGTCTAAATGTAAATTTCTAGTTTCAGAAGTCTGTTTTTTAGGGTATGTTTTTAGTAAAGATGGTGCCAGGGTTGATGAAGAGAAAGTAAAAGCAATTGTCAATATGCCCACACCAAAAAATGTCAAAGAATTGCAAAGAATATTAGGTATGATCAATTATTTAGGTCCCTTTATTAGCAATTTGTCTCAAAAAACTCAAATT
This sequence comes from Sesamia inferens, assembly GCA_037179545.1. NCBI lineage: Eukaryota > Metazoa > Arthropoda > Insecta > Lepidoptera > Noctuidae > Sesamia > Sesamia inferens. The sequence goes on from CM073927.1 coordinate 31,777,682, forward strand.
TTAAGAAATCTTTTGAAGAAAGATTCAGTCTGGACTTGGGATGAAAATCATAGTCAATGTCTTAAGAGTTTAATCGATGAAATTACAAATTCACCAGTTTTAGCTCATTATAATCCCAATGTACCATTAGTCTTGTCAGTCGATTCGTCAAAGTCAGCATTAGGAGCAGTCATTATGCAGAATAATAAACCTATTGCTTATAGTTCAAAAACATTAACTCAAACTCAGTCAAGGTATGCTCAAATTGAGAAAGAATTGTTAGCCATTCAGTTTGGTTGTGAAAAATTTCACCAGTATGTGTACGGTCATAAAGTAACTGTTCATACTGATCATAAACCTTTAGTCTATCTTTTTAAAAAGCCATTACATGATGTACCAGCAAGATTGCAACGTATGATGTTAACTTTACAAAAATATGATTTGGAAGTTATACATGTTCCAGGTAAAGAAATGTTTATATCTGACACTCTGTCTAGAGCAGCATTAAAAGAACATTATATACCTGAGAATGAGTCAGAAATATCTTGTCATGTCAATTTAATGCATTCAAGTCTAGCAGTCACAAAGGAGTACTGTACAAAATTGTTACAGAACACTAAGAAAGATGATACTTTGCAATTGTTAAAAAAGTATTATTATGAAGGTTGGCCAAAAAATAAAAATAATGTCAGTCTGTCAATAAAACCATTTTGGAATATACAAGCTGAAATTCATGTAGTCAAAGATTTGTTGTTCAAAGGGTCAAAATTAATAGTACCACAGTCAATGTATAAGGAAATGTTAGGTATAGGAGGAATAGGGTTCATTTAAGACACAAATATTCTCCTATGCTATCCAATTCGTCGCAGGGGAGAGAGGAAGGTAACAGGCAGGAGTCTAGACCTCAAGAGCTCTCATCTCAATCCTCAGTCAGTCAACATGTAACTCGTTTTGGAAGAGTTGTAAAGCCAACCAGAAGGCTAATTGATGAAATAGATTAAGTAGAACATTGTATCCTAGATTAAGACCTAACCATAGGCTTAAGTCATTGTCTAAATTGTAACTGGGTCAGGTCTCTATAATATTGTTTGTCAAGGGTTAATTTAAACTTAAACAGGGGGGATGTTGTATCATACATCACTACTCTGTAGTCGAGTAACTAATACCATCTCTATGTATTAGTGTCTATGAATATAGTCTATTGTCTTGTCATTGTAACTTAGGATCTGACCTGGAAGATGTCGATTATTATGTAATAATTATACAAGTGAAATAAACCAGTCTAATTATCTAAAGTCTTTAATATTTACCAACGCAAGAATCATACAGAGATGTCTGAATCGTTTTGTGCCAGATGCCCTTAGTTAAAGACCTTTCATCAAAATATTCTGACTTGGCAAGGAAATATTTCTCCATCAGACCCCGCTTCATTTGCCAAACGATCAACCATCTCATTTAAATTCATATTTCAATCTAGTATTTTCGTGGCGCAGCGGTCAACACGCCTGCCTGTGACGTGGAGGCCCCGGGTTCGATCCCCGGCCAGGTCATGATGGGAAACGAACTTTTCCTGATTGGCCTGGGTCTTGGATGTTTATCTATATATGTATCTATTATAAAATATAGTATCGTTGAGTTAGTATCCCATAACACAAGTCTTGAACTTACTTTGGGGCTAGCTCAATCTGTGTGATCTGTCCGTATATATTTATTTATTTACATTCAATGATTAATGGACTACATGTAAAGTGGTTGTGTTCTGAATTTTTGAAGATTATCTGGTAGGAATGGGCGTGTGAGATCTCTTCTTTCTTAATCCATTCAAAGGTTATCTTTAAAACATCGCTTTTAGTGACAAGACCGCCCATTGCATCACCCCTCGTAAAATTTTTACATTTATATCAGTAATTTGAATGAAAAAGGGATTGTGTTAAAGATTATTACCAAAGAGCATTCGAATACAGAAATAATAACTAATAAATCTCTATTAGCTGTCATTTCAGCGTGCATTATCATTTCTGCGTATCTAGGCAGGAAGTATAAATACATGCTGTGCACACCCAAAGTTATATTAGGATGAGGGCAAGAAATCGTTGATTATGGCTGCGGCGGCGAAAATGGAAACAAGCACATTATTATGTATTGCTGAATGGAACTTCTGATCGTAGTTTGGGTGTCCAAACAGGTATCACCTGGGAGGCATCGAATTTGAAGTCAGGTAAGCGTGACAAGTGTTAATCATCGTCGACCGCCTCATCATCTACTATCAAAAACTAAATATTTTATTTAAATATTTATTTTTTTCTTTGTGTTCATAAATGTTATTTTTATTCACAAAAATATCTGACTACAAAGGTGTTGCTTATTTCTTAAGAAAATTCTTCCACCAAACCTGCAAAAGGATAAGTAAAATAGGAGTAATATTATAATAATATAATGTCTAAGTAATAATATTAAATATACCTAAACCTATAATCTAAAAATAATTACATTAGTAATTAGCTCAAGGTCACTCAAAGGGCAATGGAGAGGGCTATGCTTGGGGTTTCACTGCGTGATCAAAGCAGCAATGAGGAAATCCGCAGAAGAACGAGATTAACCGACACAGCCCGAAGAATTGCAACACTAAAGTGTTAAGTGTTTAGGGTTGCAATTCTTCGGGCTGTGTCGGTCTTACGGGCAATGTGCAGTGCCCATAAAACCGATGCCCGATGGGGTCGACGGGTTTTCGAGTGGCGACCACACACCGGAAGATGCAGCGTGGGTAGGCCCCCGACAAGGTGGACCGACGACCTGGTGATGGTCGCTGGAAACCGCTGGATGCGGGAGGCGCTGGACCGGTCATCCTGGAGATCCTTGGGGGAGGCCTTTGTCCGGCAGTGGACGTCTTTCGGTTGAAATGATGACGATGAATGATAAAGTAATTTTTCATAAGTTTTATTTCACATCACAATAAACCAACATGGACACTTATGAAGTCCCACAAGGTAAGTTGGTGTAAATACACTCGTAGTGATCAAACATTCAAATCGCACTGTCATCTCAGTGTCTATCATTGTCAAAAATGTTGGAACATTAGAGTTTTTTATCAGATTAAGACAGACATTTGAATACGTACTTATTTTCAAGTTACGAGAAATCAAATCAGAGGTCTCATTGCATACGGTGGAGGTTTGCTTGGGTAGAGCACCGCCGTGTCCTCATAGCGGCGATCGGAAGCGATCTCTCGCGTTCGACCGTGGTCCAGGCTGTGGCCAATCCTTCTCTGTATGAGAGGAGACCTATGCCCAGCAGTGGGCCGTTAAAAATGTTGATGATGATGACAGTTTTATTTCCATACCTGACGAGCCGATTAGCTAACAAGGTTATGATGTTAAGGAAACTGAAAAGGAAATCACTTCAATGGATTTATGTACATATTATTTTTACATAGATATGATGAATCATATTCATATCATATCTGTGAAATGCCTGTTTGAGTTAATTTTAATGGTGCTATCGTATTATTTATCCCACTAGTTATTCGGGTAATCATCTTCCTTTTTCATGTTGACCGATAATCGTCAGGAAGCTTACCCCACCTCCACCCCACTAGGCGATTATATTTATACAGTATGTTAAGAAAACCCTGTCCGACCCATAAGGATAATAAAGGTTAGGTAAACACATGACCAAATATAATATAAAATTTTAGGTAATCATCATAGTACCAATACAAATGAATTTTGAAATAATCTTTTTTTTCCCGCGAATTAATTCCAACTTCCCCGAAATTTGGTAATTTTTAAAAAAGTGACAACACCGGTATTATTATGAGCGAATAGCGATGCGATCACGTGCCGCGTGCCCTGCCGCCCGCCGCCCGCGGAAGGGTGGTAACGCACATTTATTAAGTTACCTCGTTTTGCGAAATAATATTTTTTTTTAGGGGGATTTTTTTTAAGTTTAGCCCGGTTTTGTATGCATTAGTAGAATCAGTTATCGATACCTAACAACACCTTCACGGGTCGGACAGGGTTTTCTTAACATACTGTATATTTAAGCAATATACACTGGGCCGTAAAAATTCCGGGTCGCTTATAAAAAGTGTGATAGTTTCTTAAACTTACTGACTGACTGACTTATACATGAAATAAAATATACGAGTACAACATGCTTGTAAACTCGATAATTTTATTTGATTACAAAAAAAACACATCTAGCTTTTGACAACAAAAATAAACAACACAGTTCATTTGCATATAGAAAACTTTTCTGACATTTTAATAGCTTGTATTTCCTCCACGAGCCCCTATCATTTCATTAAGATGATGTGGGATGCTGTTAACCAAATTTCTAATACGGTTTTTTTTTGACGTGACAACGTCTTAAATTAGGTTGCGGCTGGGAGTCACTTATGAAAAAGTGTAACGCTCGGTAACGTTACGATGAGTCACCGAAAATTTGTGCAATTCTTATTTTCATTCAATTCCTTGTTCCTATTGTGCAATTTAATTATATTCATATCAATAAATATTCTACCGAGAAAAAGCGTTGTCACGTAAAATCTTCGCCCGTAAAACCGACTTTACAGGCAACCATTTTTTTTTTAATTATTATAAACTAGTGCTTGACTGCAATCCCACCTGATGGTAAGCAGTGATGCAATTGTTGATGGTAAAGCGCGCTAGTTTATTAAGAGCCTATTCACTCAGAAAAACTGAGCGAATAGGAAGAAAGACGGTAGTTGAGTGAGGTGATGCAATGTTAAACCCAACAACACGAACAACGATGCTGCGCCAGAGAGTTTGATCTGAAGACCCTCCACGACCAAACTCCCAACACAACAACATTTGATGCATCGTACCCGGCACACATCGCAACACAACTGCTCAGACCCGTGCACCTTACGGCTTCACGGCTTCACCAGACATCATGCCGGAACACGACGAATCGCTTGGCGGCAAGACTTAAGGTAGCTGCAGTTGGAGAGTGTTGTTAAACGCATGTTCCGAGCATATTTTATTTTGTGAATTTATTACAGAAGTAAGCCGGAGCAAAAAAATGGAAGTAGCGCACGTAGACTTCGACTTTCATCATCATCATCATCAGCCTATGTCCAGCAGTGGACGAGTAGAGACTCGTCCACTGCTGGACATAGGCCTCTTACATGGCACGCCAACAAGCTTGATCCTGAGCAGTTCTCCGCCAGCGGCTACCAGCCACCTTTTTGATGTCGTCGCTCCATCTCGCCCAAGGGCGTCCTACGCTATGTTTGCCGAGACGCGGTCTCCACTCGAGGACTCGTTGTCGGCCCGGCGGCATATGTGACCAGCCCATTGCCACTTCAGCTTGCTAATCCTTTCAGCTATGTCGGTGACTTTTGTCCTCTGTCGGATCACCTCATTTCTGATGCAGTCCTTCAGAGAGACGTCCAAAATAGCCCGCTCCATAGCTCGCTGAGCAGCTTTAAACTTATGGACTAGTCTGACCGTTAGTGTCGACTAACTTTGACTTTGCGCATCATAAATCCGAAGCTATTGAGAGGTATGTGTCCGAATCGGAGCCTCACCACCTCTTGCCTGCTCATCTTATCCTCGCTAAACTAGTCTCCGAGAAAGAGATGTCTGTGATGATCATCGTTTTGTGCCAGGTGCCCTTTGTTAAAGACCTTTCATCAAAATATTCTGCCTATGAGTGAATACATCTGTCTCTAATCAAGGGTAAGAGGCAAGGAAATATTTCTCCATCAGACCCCGCTTCATTTGCCAAACGATCAACCATCTCATTTAAATTCATATTTCAATCTAGTATTTTCCAATCAATTCATTGAAATACATTCAATGATTAATGGACTACATGTAAAGTGGTTGTGTTCTGAATTTTTGAAGATTAGCTATTAGGAATGGGCTTGTGAGATCTTTTCTTTCTTAATCCATTTAAAGGTTATCTTTAAAACATCGCTTTTAGTGACAAGACCGCCCATTACATCACCCCTCGTAAAATTTTTACATTTATATCAGTAATTTGAATGAAAAAGGGATTGTGTTAAAGATTATTACCAAAGAGCATTCGAATACAGAAATAATAACTAATAAACCTCTATTAGCTGTCATTTCAGCGTGCATTATCATTTCTGCGTATCTAGTCAGGAAGTATAAATACATGTTGTGCACACCCAAAGTTATATTAGGATGAGGGCAAGAAATCGTTGATTATGGCTGCGGTGGCGAAAAATAGAAACACGCACATTATTATGTATTGCGAATGGAACTTCAGATCGTAGTTTGGGTGTCCAAACAGGTATCACCTGGGAGGCATCGAATTTGAAGCCAGGTAAACGTGACAAGTGTTAATCATCGTCGACCGCCTCATCATCTACTATCAAAAATAAATATTTAAATATTTATTTTTTTATTTGTGTTCACAAATGTTATTTTTATTCACAAAAATATCTGACTACAAAGGTGTTGCTTATTTCTTAAGAAAATTCTTCCACCAAACCTGCAAAAGGATAAGTAAAATAGGAGTAATATTATAATAATATAATGTCTAAGTAATAATATTAAATATACCTAAACCTATAATCTAAAAATAATTACATAAGTAATTAGCTCAAGGTCACTCAAAGGGCAATGGAGAGGGCTATGCTTGGGGTTTCACTGCGTGATCAAAGCAGCAATGAGGAAATCCGCAGAAGAACGAGATTAACCGACACAGCCCGAAGAATTGCAACACTAAAGTGTTAAGTGTTTAGGGTTGCAATTCTTCGGGCTGTGTCGGTCTTACGGGCAATGTGCAGTGCCCATAAAACCGATGCCCGATGGGGTCGACGGGTTTTCGAGTGGCGACCACACACCGGAAGATGCAGCGTGGGTAGGCCCCCGACAAGGTGGACCGACGACCTGGTGATGGTCGCTGGAAACCGCTGGATGCGGGAGGCGCTGGACCGGTCATCCTGGAGATCCTTGGGGGAGGCCTTTGTCCGGCAGTGGACGTCTTTCGGTTGAAATGATGACGATGAATGATAAAGTAATTTTTCATAAGTTTTATTTCACATCACAATAAACCAACATGGACACTTATGAAGTCCCACCAGGTAAGTTGGTGTAAATACACTCGTAGTGATCAAACATTCAAATCGCACTGTCATCTCAGTGTCTATCATTGTCAAAAATGTTGGAACATTAGAGTTTTTTATCAGATTAAGACAGACATTTGAATACGTACTTATTTTCAAGTTACGAGAAATCAAATCAGAGGTCTCATTGCATACGGTGGAGGTTTGCTTGGGTAGAGCACCGCCGTGTCCTCATAGCGGCGATCGGAAGCGATCTCTCGCGTTCGACCGTGGTCCAGGCTGTGGCCAATCCTTCTCTGTATGAGAGGAGACCTATGCCCCGCAGTGGGCCGTTAAAAATGTTGATGATGATGACAGTTTTATTTCCATACCTGACGAGCCGATTAGCTAACAAGGTTATGATGTTAAGGAAACTGAAAAGGAAATCACTTCAATGGATTTATGTACATATTATTTTTACATAGATATGATGAATCATATTGAAGCATTTGTAGCATTGTGTCCGAAACATCGGCTGAATAACAAGTAAATTTGTTACAATGTAATTCATTTAGATATAATATACCCTTAAAAGTTTCTTATACTATCGTGGTGTGTGATAACGTTGTGGTTTAAAATGAATATGTGTGGAATATATTTGGTTTTTTGCTTAATGGTAATTGAACTCACAATATTTATGTAAATACATATATATTCGTTACTATTTATAATAGAAAAGCAATAACAGAATACCCATTATTATGTGCACCATATAAATTACAGAACATTAATATAAAGTTTTTACAAAGGGTGTTAGCTTGCTATTTTTTATATTTTTAAATACTTTTATTCACCCTTTAGGTACGGAACCCTAACCAGATAATGCCGGCAATGCAATTTTATAGCTGAACTATGATGGGACCTTAAAAGTCATGGTCTCTTTTAAAGACACTTTTTTTTCTATTCTTTCTAAAGTCGAAAGATTTTATTATTAGGGCTTTATGTAAATTTAAAACTGTTTATATCAAGTACTATTGTACAGATGAGAAGAAACATACATAAGTGGATATGTAGAGTAGACGACCTCTATCTTGTCTTGGCTATTTATGGAACACTAGCTACGCCAAGCGGTTTCATTCGGGTTTTGATCCCATGTGAGCAAAATGGAATCATTTTGAAGCATATGGCTAATCCGTTGCTCCGTGGGTTCGAAAAATGTGTCTGCTCAACAACATAAATGGCGCAATGAATGTTGTTGAACTGTCAAAATGAATGAAATCCCTACTGATAGTGTGTTAAGCAATTACTTTGCTACCATGTGTCAAATTACATCTAAATCCGTTGAATACTTAGTTTTTGCTTGAAAGAGTCACAACATCCATCCATCCCCCCGTCTGTACAGACCTTCACGTTTATACTAGTAGTATTAATATGATAATAGGATACTGATCGAAGAGACTTATGACAATTGTTTGTATTTTTAGATATCCTAAAATGGGCCATATCGTATTACCTAGTAAGAACGTTTACCAAGCATTCTTTATTCACCATCAGTGAATTCCCTGTGTTTGCTGTGTGGGTTCAAACTCAGTCAGTCGTGTTACTTTCTGTAAGTTGGGTTCGGTGATAGGGCATAACATCGGCTGCCGGCAGAAGTTACCACCTACCCGACAAAGTCTTGCCGCCAAACGATTTGTCGTATTCCGGCATAATGTTTGGTGAAGCCGTACGGAGGACGGGTCTGAGCAGTTGCGATGTGTGCCGGGTACGATGCGACAAATCGTAGCATCGGGAGCTTAGTCGTGGGTTGTCTCCAGATCAATCTCCCTCTCCCGGTGGTCGTGTTGTTGGGTTTAACATTACATCACCTCGCTCAACTGACGACTTCCTTGCTATTCACAATGATTAAGTGAGCAATGCTGCACCCCACCGTGGGTGAAAGTGCATATGGAACATTCCGCATTTTTCGAGGTAGAAAGTAAAAAATTTGCAAATCGGCCCTCAACTCCTTAAAATAATAAATGACAATGCCTTGTTTGGCATCTCAATTCCAGTCATCCTTAGAGTCTGGTTTGCTAGCCCAGTTCTTAACAACTGGAATTACTCACCTGCGCCATAAATCAGGTAGCACCGCGGGACCCAAAAATTATAGACCGATCACATGTTTACCAACGGTCTATAAAGTTCTTACATCCATTTTGAAAGCTAAAATAAACAAACATCTTGACAGCAACTCCATCATGTCTGTCTCTCAAAATGGATGTAGGAGCGGGTCCCGTGGTACTAAGGAGCTACTTCTCATAGACATGGCCATCAGCCAACAGGTTCGTCGATCCCGCAAAGATCTCTCCACCTACTGGATAGATTATAAGAAGGCTTACGATTCGGTGCCACATACATGGCTTATGAGGGTGCTGGAGTTGTACAAGATTAATGCAACTCTACGCACTTTCCTTAGGTCGCGTATGGGGCAATGGAAGACAGTCCTTCGCTATCCAGGGAGTCGACAGATCCAGGGGAATGATGTACCTGTATGGATTAAGCGGGGAATATTCCAGGGCGACAGTCTGAGTCCACTTTGGTTCTGCTTAGCTCTGAATCCTCTAAGCACACTGCTGGAGGATTCAGGTCTGGGCTATCGATTGAGGAGAGGTGATCGGGTCATATCTCACCTCCTCTACATGGATGATTTGAAACTCTTTGCCCCCAATAAATTACATCTGATGAAGCTACTGAAGGTAACAGAAACTTTTAGTGGCATCAAAATGGAATTTGGTGTTGACAAATGTGCAGTCATGCATGTAAAGCGGGGGGCGATTATATAGAATCCGAAGGAATTACACTCCCAGATTCCATACACCTTAGATCCCTCTGTATGTCGGAAGCGTTAGGTATCAACGATGCTGACATGAAGCAATCGTTGAAGGAGCGCTTCTTTGGTCGCCTGAGGAAGGTATTAAATAGTCTTCTTTCGGGCGGAAATAAGGTGCGCGCCTTGGGTCATGCCGGTTTTAATGTACTCTTTCGGCATACTGAAATGGACTCAGACCGAACTCGACGCCCTGGATAAACGGGTCTGTACACTGCTGACAGCAAACAGGATGCATCACCCACGATCATCGGTGATGAGACTGTATATTCCGCGGAAGTGCGGGGGTCGAGGCTTTTTAAATTCGAAGACCCTCCACAACCGAGAGGTATGCAGTCTCAGGGATTTTTTTTTTTAAACCGTAGTGGGTATGCATCATGATGTGGTCACAGTAGACAAGGGGCTTACCCCGCTATCCATGGCAAAAGAGAACTGGCACAAGCCTATAATACTTAACACAGATGACCGCAAGATGGTATGGCAAAGCAAGGAACTTCACGGGCGATTTTATCGGGCTCTTCATGAGCCTGGTGTTGACTTTTTAGCTTCCGTATCCTGGCTACGATTTGGTGACCTTTTCGGGGAAACTGAAGCTTTCGTCTGTGCAATTATGGACGAAGTTATCTTGACGAATAACTACCGGAGATATATTATGAAGGACGGGACGATTGACGTGTGTCGGGCATGTCACCATCCGGGTGAGTCTATCAGACATATTATCTCTGGTTGCTCTCGATTAGCTAACGGCGAGTATTTGCACAGGCATAACCAAGTAGCTAGGATGATCCACCAGCAACTTGCTTTGAAATATAAACTTGTAGATTCTGAGGTACCGTATTATAAGTATGTGCCCGACCCAGTTCTTGAAAATGACCATGTCACGTTATACTGGGATCGCTCTATCATTACTGACAGGACTATTGTTACCAATAAGCCTAATATAGTGGTGATAGATCGATTAGCCCGACTCGCAATGATTGTCGATGTTACCATTCCACATGACGGGAATCTCGTGAAAGCTGAGAAAGAGAAACAAATTAAGTATCTCGACTTGGCGTACGAGATTGTTGACATGTGGAATGTGAACTCGGCAGTCATTGTACCGATTGTTGTATGAGCCAATGGTTTGATAGCCAAGAGCCTCGACCAACATCTATTGAGGCTCTCGTTAGGCAGTTGGATCAAGAGCCAGATTCAAAAGGCAGTACTCCTCGATACGGCCCGCATCGTGAGGAGGTGCCTAACGCTGGAGCTCTAACCACCGGTAGCTTGGACCCCGCTCCCGCCATCGGTGGAACACAATTTTTAAATGTTTCTGTATGTTTTTATATAAATATTTAAAAATGTAAAACAATATGTATGTTTAAAAAAATAAAGGAACAATAATAATATTATCTACAGTAGCGTAATAAAATAATCTTCTGTTCCGAATTCACTTCTGTATTCTAAATCAGGAAAGAGGAACAGAGTTACCCAGAAATTTAACGTGAGCGATGTCCCGGGGGGAAAAATTAGTTTATTTATATATTTTACACTAAAGTAATTAGTACTAGTTATTAATATAGTACCTATTTATCAACTTATTTCTTTACAGATCATGACGTACACTGTTGCAGTTTGTAACGCGTACTTTGATTGCGACGAATACTTTGTTATCATTGAAGAAACATCTTGTTTCGGCCGTGTTAGATTGAAACCTCTAAACAAGTAAGTTCCCACTTTCACTGAATTGACATGCAACCGTTATCACCTCCATTTTGATATGTCCTTAGCATTTTCTTGTTATAATGAACAACGAAACGATTTCATTTTTAGTACGTACATGTCCTGGGGTCTATTACGAGGTCACGCAAAAGGTTTCATAGTTTCTTTTATGAAGAGATTCACATCTCCCTTTTTTCTTTGCGGTGTAGTGTATGAACACATCACATATGCCTATGAACTTGAAAATGCTGTTTATGAAACATTCAAAAAACTTCATTCAAAAATAAAGAGGTCAATTGCCTTTGACTAAAGTCACGAGTATACATACTTTTTTTTGACTTTAACGCTTTATGGAAAACAAAAATGAAATGTGGGTGTGCACATTTCATTTTTGTTTTCTATAAAGCGTTGCCTCTCACTAGAAATTACTTCTGTATCATGAGTACGTTTACAAACAATGAAATTGACATATACAAACACATTTTTGTCATATATATATATATAAGATTTTTCTTTTAGACCAAATATAAATTGGGATAAGGTGAATTACCCCTGTAACTCTACGGAAAAAAATCCAGGGAAGAAAAAATGCCTTGTAGACTTCACATGTATGGGTACCGAGAGTAATTGTCAATACCACATTAAAAAAGTAAACTACCAATCCCATACCTTCATTGACAACCGCACGGTGAAACCAATAACAAGCACAACTGAAGCAATTCATGTACCACAAGGCAATATTACTGTAGACGAGAAACCACACCACACGATGAATGAAGAACTGAGTGCTTCAACGTATGATGTTAATTTAATTTATATCAATGACAGTGTTATGCAAGAAAGCTCAAAGTCAAGAGGAGAGAATTGTACAGTGATTTGTGATCATGCAGAAACTGTTTGTATTGGTGGAGAGAAATCCGAAAATGATAGCTTAAGTGACATCAAAAATATTCACACACTTGAAATAGAAATAAATCGTGATGAAACCAGTCCAGTTCAACCACTTTTTACTGGTCATTTTCCAGAATCGTCAAAAAACAAATCTAAAAATTATAAAAATCATTTTAAATACTTAAAAACTGGGTCCTTATCTTGTTCATCTCTGAAACACAAAAATTGCAAGAATAATTCTTCAAAACAATTTAATGTATATATTAACGCAAACTGTATCGAGAATGAAACAATCACGAAATATCGTAACTGTACAAAGAACTTGATAACTGCAGAAAATGTAAAGAACCACGTCTACTTGAAATGCGAAGATATATCATATGCTACACATAATCTACATATTGTACAAACTCTGCCAACATCATCACCAAAATTGACCACTTGGAACTGTCAAATTACAGGATTTAAAACTCCATCCTCTAAAGAACAACGCATTGATAACAACAAAATACACTTTTACAATTGTTCTAATAAAACAAACATAATTGCTAATAAAAATAAATACAAAGATATTAATATTACACCAATTTTGGATAATAATACCATAAATATTGATAATTTTTCAACAAAGAATCACATGGAAAAGACAGACATATCTAATAGAAAAGGAGAAATAAGTAAGGATCCTTCATCACAAGCAGATCCAGAAAATATTATAACAATTCTCATAACAGAAAAACCAAATAATTGTAGTGACGTCTCAAATTTTAATATTAACGAAGGAAAGTTCATTGACTCGGTCACCAACAATAATACCGAGAAAATTCTTCAAAATAATCATGTAGAATTAATTCTCTCTAATTGCATTAATGTTAGCTCTTCTGCCATTAACGAAACGCGATCTCTCTCCAAGGTGGAACTAAACATTATTTTGACAAATGAGTCCTTAAGTACTTCTAATCTTAAACATTTCAATGGAACTCCGAAAGATTTAACTGTTAAACGTGGAATACTAGTAAAATGTTATCCTCCTAATATTGATTTTAATAATAACAAGACAGTATTACAATGTGAGTACATTGATTTGAATTTCTATAACATAACAGGTATAGAAATGACAGCGTTACATCAAACATCAAACGATACAACTGCAATAGCATCCAAAACAAAGCTAGAAGTGTCGAGTTGGAACTGTAAAATTTTTGGATTAAATGATACATCCAGAGAACAACACAGTGAAAAGAGCAAGTTATATTTTAAAAACTGTGCCAAGGAAGTACATAGCAATAATAAATCTGGAGACAATAGTAAAACGCCTATTTCTGATATTAAGAACAGAACTTTTGATAGTTTTATTAATAGCACTGAAACCAATGATAGTACTAAAGACAGTATTAAAAGAAACGAGGCGGAAATACCCAGTGGAAAACTAGTACTGAACACAGATATTTTACCACGCATAAATTCAGAAAATATGATTAAAATTATCGTGACGGAAAAAGCAGATAATTGTAGCAACAACATATCTTTAAACATTGACGAAGGTAAAATCATTGACTTAGGCATAAATAATAATGAAAAGAAATTCCTACTGAATAATATGTTAGAATTGAAACTCTTCAGCTGTATAAATACTGATTCTTCCATCAATAATGAAACACAACCTAATCCGAAGGTGGAACTGACAATTATTTTAAAAAATGAATCCTTAAATAGTGCAATTTTAAAACAATTCAATGGAACTGTAAAAATGGGAAGTGTGAAACAAAGAATACTCCTACATTGTGATCAGTCTAAGTTTAAGTCGAATACAACAGTTTTACAATGTGCGTCAATAGATTTGGATTTCCATAATATAACTGGTATAGAAATTACTACCAATGCAAACCCGACATCCAAATTAAATGAAAATAATACTAAGGAGAAGAAGAAAAATAATAATATAAAAATGATCCAAGAAAATCATAACAAAACCAAAATAAATGAAAACATTAATTTCAGTACAAAAAAAACAGTAGAAAAGAATGAAGATACTGTGAACAAAGACAGTAATGAAAGTAACACGAAAGTATTTAGAATCAAAGAAGTGCAGAATAAAGAAGAAAAATCGAATAAACTTATTTTCAATAGAAAAAAAGACATTCCTGTTGATGTGGGGCATAACGTCCTTGCTCTAGCAAACCCTGAAACAGAAAGGATTTCGCTAATAGTACTGTTGACAGTCACTTGTGTTGCTATCGTGATAGTAATCGCGCTTAGAGCGTGCCCTAAAAAGAGAGAGTACAGTAAGTAATCCTATCAAATTATTATAATATAATATTAGAGAATCTAGAACTTTTAGATACCGAAAAACTTCCGGGAGCACATTTATCAGAGGTAACGCTCTGACCTAGCATTGTATTCAGTTTCAATAAGAGGCCAGCTTTTACTGTTTTTTTTTCTGTCATACGACCTACCCCAACTAACATGCTGACTGCTGTGTTGCTTGAATTACAATAATTGCTACATACTCATTAGGTCTTCGTGGCGCAGCGGTCAACACGCCTGTCTGCGACGTGGAGGCCCCGGGTTTGATCCCCGGTCAGGTCATGATAGAAAACCATCCTGATTGGGCTGGTCTTGGATGTTTATCTATATATGTATCTATTATAAAATATAGTATCGTTTAGTTAGTATCCCATAACACAAGTCTCGAACTTACTTTATGGCTAGCTCAATCTGTGTGATTTGCCCGTATATATTTATTTATTTATCAATTCTGGCTTGTCTTGTCTTTGTTTAAATCGACAAGATTATGTCCAGTGCATTGTCCTGTTACGTAACACACTATCACTAGGAATGGGTTTCATTTTGACAGTTCAACAACATTCATTATATTATTTACGTTGTTGAGGAGACACGTTTTAGCTTTTGGGAGTTGAGATTTCCTCGAACCTAAACTTTGGGCGGTTCATTGAGTCCAAGGCCAAAGTGGCTGCCAGGAAACTTGGCATTATCGCAAAGGTCCGGCAGTACTTCACACCAGGGCAGCTTCTAATCTTGTACAAAGCACAGGTCCGTTCGTGTGTGCAGTACATTTGGGCTGGTGCTGCTAAGTGCCACCTAGCCACTTTGGATTCAGTGGAGAGGCGTGCGAAGAGGCTGATTGGTGACCCTGTTTTAATTCGAGATGGTCTTCAAAGCCTAGAGCACAGGCGTAAAGTAGCCAGCCTTTCGGTGTTCTATAGGACGCATTTTGGGGATCGTGTGAGGGAATTGCTTGATTTAATTCCCCCATCTCCGTTCCACCATCGGACGAACCGTCGTACGGCGAGTTTCCACCCTTACGTTGTTAACACCTCTACGATCCGGACGAAAAGTTTCGCCTCCTTCTTTATACCGCGTTCCGGCATGATGTCTTTTGAAGCCGTACGGAGGACGGGTCTGAGCAGTTATGTTACAATGTGTGCCGGGTACGATGCTCCAAATGTTGTTTTGTTGGGAGTTTGGTCGTGAAGGGTCTTCAGATCAATCTCCCTTTGACGCAGCATCGTTGGTCGTGTTGTTGGGTTTAACATTGCATCACCTCGCTCAACTGCCGTCTTCCTTCCTATTCGCTCAGTTTTTCTGAGTCAATGGGCTCTTAATAAACTTGCGCGCTTTACCATCAACGATCGCATCACTGCTTACCATCAGGCGGGATTGCGGTCAAGCGCTAGTTTATAATTAATAAAAAAAATACGGGTCAGATTTAGTTAGTAAAAGCTTTCCGCTCCGTCCAGAGCGGGAGAGGCCATTTAATGATTTCCCATATGGAACAAAAGGAAAAGGAGCTACTAGTGTAGTCGTGCCGTCATATTTTTTCTACTTCATCTTTTCACTAACTGAACCCCACCCGTATTTCTTCAATTGCCTGTGCGCCAAGGCCACGCTATCTCTTTCAAACATCCCGTAACCCTAGCAGTAATACTATTATCATACAAATAATTACAAAGGCGTTTCGGGCCAACTCCAGCGCCATCTGAGGGCATTCATGCAAAAGTTCGATTGTTACTGTCTGAACCATAACTGGAGGACAGGTCCTTTTAATATTGTATGTGGTTTTATTTTAATTTGTGTAATTTTATGTTCACTATGACACTAAGTTTGATACTATAACAGTTGTAAGAAAAATATATTAATTGATGATTCCAGGTCCTGCTCCTACGAGAGAACCTCCGAATGAAGAAGACACACCTTTATAACAAGTATTTTAAATACTTAGATATTTAATTAATTAATGGAAAATTGTACTGAAGTTACTTTTTAACTGCATTATTAGTATTTGTCATATACCCTTTCTCCAGTTAAGTGTAGCACATAATTGTATACTTAGAGTATGTATGATACAAAATATAATACTCAATATTTATATGTATTTTGTTTTCTTGGTTTATTTTTTATGACACGAGATTTAGGGAAACGGCACAAGTTTTGTATAATAGTTTACCCATCAATAGTATCCTAGGCCGAATATCCTGCAGAAATATCCACAGTTATGTTTATTTTAAAAGCATTACAGGATATTTCTTAAGCTTATTTTTTAAAAACCAAATCAAAATCAGTTCATCCGTTCAGAAGCTACTATGCCACAGACAGACTTATACTTACGCGCACAAACACACCAAACTTATAATAATAAACATTAAGCATTTTTGGCTGCTTTAAATTTACAGTATACTGTAAATTACAATTTTATAGGTAAAGCTTACAAATTTACAAATATTAAAAATTTAAATTATTACATATTACAAATTACAATTTATTATAAATTAATTAAATTGAGTTAGATTGGACTGAATTAAATTGAATTGAATTGGATTGAATTAAATTGAACTAAATGATGTCAGATTTGTCCCATAGTCAATATTCAATATTCAGATTGAATAATTCGGTTCAAGTCATGAATACTGCGCGGAACACAGTATTTATAATACTGTTTTTACAACTCAGCATGCGTGCCCGAAAAGAAGCTCTTGTTCTTATTAAAACGAAGAAAAAGTCTCCCACTCTGTTCTCAAAGCGCGCGCTACACCGCCACTGCAAGTTAAACATGGCCGAAAACGCATTATTGTACTGTACACGAAGTGAGATAATACCTCGTCGTTTTTGCGTAGGAGTTTAAAAATAAACTTTAACATAAGAAGATAACGTAAGGACGTCGTTGTATTTGTAGGTATTTAGGCCAACTTAATCAACAGAATATTCCTTTCCATTCCTGGAAACCCTTGGAGCAGTTGCCAAGCAAGAAATAAATCTACAGAGGTGAATTACCTACGCGATATAATTTTCTTGAAACCACTACCAACAATAATTGTATTCCATGCTTCGAGTTATAGAAATCATTTGATGGTTCTGCTCACGACGAATTCTTTCTCAAGTTATATGAATTACTAAAATTTGACCTTATCCAAATATGATTATGCTTAAACACAATAAACGACTTGTATTCTGCAAACACCTGGCTTCACCCGATCCATCGATGTACCACGCGCATGCCCCGTTGTGCCTCACCACGCTAAAAGGAACTCTAATGTCAAATATTATTACGTTCTTAGCACCTTATAAAGGAGATGTTAAGGGCGGAGTAGGAGTTGCACTTATACTGGGTACCGTAACAACTTCAGACAGGTCGGACTTCGGCGACCCTCGGTAACGTTCGGGCTTTTCCGTTTGCAAGTGGAAACTCGTAGTTTTTCAGACAACAGGGGCCCAACTTGGAGACGCAAATGTACATCCTTACTGAACGTTTCAAATGTTATGTAATAGAAACAGTATTTTACTGAATTTGGCCAAATAATTAATATCTCCCATATGTATAGAATTATTGTAATTATTATTTTACAACAGGAGGCGCAGGCTAAGTCTCAATCTGTCAAAAAAATTTCGAGTGCATTTATTTGTCACCGTGATGACTAAATGTTGGACGTTTCTAAATTACAACAATTTGTCTTTCTGTCTGACATGTGACATCCCCCAGCACCAAACCGTTTTGGGCCCGCGTGGTTTATTATGGCCCACTCTCTGTTGAAATGAAGCCTGTGTCCCAACAGTGGGAACAATAAAGGTTTGTTTATATTACAAGACGCCAGGAGAAGCAGTAATAATGAGAAGGGTAAAAGAATGCCAGAAGTAGTTAAAGAAGGTAATTAACATTATATTTATATAAGATGGCTTTACAAAAAAAATATCATCATTCGTTTCGGAGTTACAATGTCAATGTCTTAGAAATACATTCGGTTTGAAAAAAAAAACATTAGACGTGGACTTTAACATGTATTTAAGAAATAACGAACTAGATGGGAAATTATCGATGAAGCAAGCCATACCAACAATTATACCTGCAAATATATGTCACTCAATATCGCACAAATTTATGTTCGAGTCCGTCCCTGCGCGTAGGGGTGCAACGCCCGCGCCGGCGCGCCCCGTCGATACGGCCGCCACACCGCCGCCCCTGCCCGAGCGGCCGAATGCACGCGCTCCGCACAACGCCGACAACCAACATTCACACAAATTAATTTAACGAAAATACACTCAAAATCCCAAATTATAACAACCGATCACAAAAACCCGCGCAATTTTTCAATAAACAAAGTGAAACCGCCATCTTAGAAAAAGTTTATAATTTTCGAATTTTCGAATTTGTAATTTTTGTTCGTGTGCCAGTGACACAATGACTCCAAGAGTGCTGTGATTTTCAAAATTGGAATTATTTTTTAGAATCAGTGTTAATTTTGATATCTACTTTTACTGAAATAGACTTTAAAATATTAGTAATTTAGGCCGCATAAATAAATTGGTGATGTGATAAGCTTCTTGCGTAACCAATCAGAAAGTAAGTATCTTTTTTTTTAATTTCAATTATACATGTACTTCTATTATCCATAGAAACAGGTCACCGTTCGATTTTGATCTAGAAGAATATTAGCAGATTTTCTTTTCATATCCATAGCTAAACACACACAAAGTTGAATTTCCTATATTTGAATGTATGATTGATGAATGTGGCCACCCATTGAGTTCATGCGATATAAAAGTAAAGTTCAATCGACACGAAAAGTAGGCGAGAATGAATTAATTAACTCTACGAAGGGTATTGAGTTTGGAATCGGCTTCCATTTTAACTTGGTGCATCGAAGACCAGTATTTTAAATGAAGCGACTGAATATCTGAACACCACGACCCATTTACTAGGTTATATGTTCTATGTTACGGGTTTGGTTTCCGCACTCAGTCTCTACAGTGGACCATTGCGCGTAGGTCATGGCAGCCTTTGGCGGTTATTCCAACCAGCCCACCTCCCTGCAGAAGCCCATTAAGTCTCCTGGCCTGTCGTCATCTATGTAAGATCTTGATGCCCCGATTCGAAGAGTACATGCGCAACTGTCTCGTCAGCCTCTATGCAGACTCTGCACATAAGGCTGTCTGTTATGCCTATTGTGTGGAGATGCTTATTCAGCGAGAAGTGGCCCGTAATGATCCCCGTCATCAATCGCAGGCCTTTCCTATTCAGGTGCAAGAGTCTTTTGGTTAGCCTGTCATCCAGGGATGGCATAGCTTCCTTGGACTGTCTGCAGCCCGGTGACGAAGACCACTAAATCTCCGCTTGTGCGTGGGTGTACCTCTGTAGCTATTTGCGTATTTGAATAAAGGGGGTAGGTTATATTACGATGCTCTTGGTAAAAGTGCTTTCCGAGGTATGTTAGGGTTTTGAAATATATATATATTTTTTAAAAAAACTTGCCCCACTCTAGTAAGTACATAAAGTGAAGTCAAGAGGAAAAAATACGGAAAAAAGGATACGGAGACCCCGTATCCGTTATTTTTGATACTAATTGTGTCTTACTACAGCAGTGCGATTCTGTTAGCTTCTTACCATGAAAACTTTCTAGGTGGTAGGCCATAACATCGACCCACCCACCAGACAAAGTCTTGCCACCAAGCGATTCGTCGTGTTCCGGCATGATGTCTGGTGAAGCCGTACGGAGGACGGGTCTGAGCAGTTGTGTTGCGATGCATGTCGGGTACGATGCGTCAAATGTTCTTGTGTCGGGAGTTTGGTCGTGGAGAGTCTCCAGATCAATCTCCTACTGGCGCAGCATCGTTGGTCGTGTTGTTGGATTTAATATTGCACCAACTCGCTCAACTGCCGTCTTCCTTCCTATTCACTAAGTTTTTAAGTGAATGGGCTTAATAAACTAGGACGCTTTACCATCAACGATTGCATCACTGCTTATCATCAGGCGGGATTGCAGTCAAGCGCTAGTTTATAATTATGAAAATAAAAAACTACGGTGAAGTAAGCGTGAAGTGGTGAGCTGACATTCCAACTAATACTTAGGATTGACGTAACGTAACATCTAACGTTTCGCGGTGACTTTTTTACAGAATCAATCAACTGTGTTACCTTCTATGTTCTATGTTATTGGTTTGGTTTCCGCACTCAATCCCTTCAGTGGACCATTGTGCGTGGACCATGGCGGCCTTTGGCGGATTATTCCAGCCAGCCCACCTCCCTCCAAAAGCTCATCAAGTCTCCTAGCCTGTTGAGAACATCTGTGTAAGATCTTGGTGCTCCTATGAATTTGTTTCTAATTTGGGTAACGCCTGTACACTCGAAGAGTACATGCGCAACTGTCTCGTCAGCCTCTATGCAGGCTCTGCACAGAGGGCTGTCCGTTATGCCTATTGTGTGGAGATGCTTATTCAGCAGGCAGTGGCCCGTAATGATCCCCGTCATCAATCGTAGACTGTGTTACCTTTAAGGTTTATGAATAAAGGGACTAAAGCCCTTTATTCATAAACCTTTCTTAAAGTTAACGAGTGATTAGCGACTGTTTAATATACATACATACATTTTTGACGTTTGCACGTCACTTAAATTTAATCCTACCCCCCTCTCCACTACTTCCCCTAGATGTTCGTCAAATTACACACACATACACAAAGGTTTTTATTTTCTCATAGTTCTTAATCTTACCAATAAAGAAAAGGTTCCGTTTAACACCTTCAAGTGTCTGCAAATTTATTCGATCATTACCTATCAATTTTTATAATATTTGCCGAGTTCAGAGACTGCTAATATCATTATTGTGAAAACAATCGCATTCATTTTGGATAGTAAATTTGGCACAGTTCTAAACCAATTCTTGCAAACAGGCAAATTGTTATGAAAACGCTCGTATGTCACTTTTTAGGTATTCAAGGTCCCTAAATTAAGCCCCTAGGGTCCCTAATTGAGGGTCTAGATCAAAATCAATCAATCAGCTTAGCCTTCCTACTATGTTGAGTTATAATTCCAGTTTATCCAGGTGGATATGGAGCGACTGCATCGGAACTTCACAGCCTAGTTATCCTGTAACCTAGTTTATTTGCCAAAAATGTAAATATAATATGAATTTATGGAAAAATAACTTTTGTTCCCACCTAATAAAGTACAGTTTCTGCTACAACTTCAAACATTTATATACCTTATTCTTTCAATATCTTGAAAATACGTTAAGTATATATTACAAGAGACTTAACATACAACACCCAGCCTTAAATAAGTCTCTATCTTTAGAAGACTATAAATAACTTCACAACATCACAGTCACTTTATCTGCATACTTACTCAAGTATACTTTAAAGGCGTGGTAAACTTGTTAAAACGACGTCACTCACAGCTCGAGATAACTTGTGAGCAAAGACATTAAAATTATTTACCTTGTGAGCTTCAAGATCGAGCATACTTGTCGTTTAAATATACCTATACGCAAAAAAGCTGTAACGGAATCTGTAAAGAAGCGTATTATTATGAAATACAGTGCTTTTCGTGACATGGAATCCATGCTAATATTGGGAAAGTGCTATGTTTGTTATTCCGTCTTCACGGCAAAACGCAGCGACGAACTGCCGTGATTTTCAAGCGGGGATAGTTGAAGGGATTTTGAGTTACATAGGCCACTTTTTGTCACTTTCTTCTCCCCCACTTCCCTAAAATGGGCTGTGGAAGTTTGTATGGAGCATTCCGCAATTTTCAAGGTTCAAAAATATGTATATTTTTACATGTATTTTGTACGATGCATTTTGGAGAATATGCGAGGGAATTACATGACTTAATTCCCCCATCTCCGTTCCATCATCCGACGACCCATCGTACGGCGAGTATCGATGGACTGAACAATTTATCAGTGGCGGTGTTTCCGTCTGACTACAATTTGAGTGTCTTCAAGGCTAGAGTGAATGAATAGACTCATAATAAACTAGCACGCTTTACCATCAACGATTACATCACTGCTTACCATTAGGCGGGATGGCGGTCAAACACTAGTTTATAACAAAAAAAAAGTTGGGACTACCAAAAAACTAGTGCAAAATTCTTTTCTTTTTTTGGTAATACGCCTCTATTTCCTTAATATTAAAGTACGTAATCTACATAAGTATACTAACACAATTCTAATCTAGGTATATTAATAATTGGGTCAGGGGGTCACCGATGACTTAACTGACAATGTAAACATAGAAAGGGAAAGCAGGTCGCTGGTTCTCGGTTGTAACATCCTGATCCGCGCTTCATAATGAAGTAGACAGAAAAAAATATAGTGAACTGAAATTTAGTTTAGTTTTTGAACAAAGGTTTTGACACCAATATGTTGTAAATACTGCAATCCAAAACAAAGATGGCTGACGTGGCTTAAAAGTCTGCCCAACTCAAATGGAACTGTGCAGGATAATTCCGCACCATACTGGACAAATAGTATAGACTTGGTGTTCAGAGACAGCGAGGCGAGATCGCGGCAGAGCACGGCTGTATAAATATTTATGTAACGTCAATATTGGAAAGCTAACGTGCGGTCTCGCAAAAGTTAGAAAAAGGCCGTTAAAAATAATAATACAATATTTTTCGTATTTATTTATCACTTATACAAAACAATAGAGGATTATCCATATTAAATAGCAAGCAAAAACCGCTAAGGTTTAAACTTGTGCCATCATAAATCTACCTCAATATGGAAATAAAAATCAGGCATTTTATATGTTAGCGTTTTTGTCGATACAATTAATAACATCTTTACGTCTTTAATCTAACAATATTAGAAGACTACACTTAGTATAAAATTAATATACCAAAATAGGCTTGATAATTATGGTACTTAGATATAGTAATTAGATTCTAAAGTGTCTTCGTTGACAGAAAGAGACAGGGTTAACAGACTAGTATAATACTTATACAATACAGTAACCTGGTAACCCAGTCTCTTGTGTCAAAACAAATAGAGGACATACCCTCTAGCCAGATAAAAAAAATTGATGATGGCTCATTTAGTTCCATCCCCAACAAAAAAAAGAGGATTTATCGGTCAACCTATATTACATTTTATAACAACCCACATATTATTATTAAACGCAATACAATCGTCTGAAGTTTTCAGTCAAAATTTATTTATACAGTATGTTACAAAAACCCTGTCCGACCCGTGAAGGCGTTGTTAGGTATCGATAACTGATTCTACTAATGCATACAAAACCGGGCTAAACTTAAAAAAAAAAAATCCCCCTAAAAAAATAAATATTATTTTGCAAAAAGAGGTAACTTAATAAAGGCGCGATAACCACCCTTCGCCTGCCGTCCGCGGGGGGCGGGCGGCAGGGCATGCGGCACGTGGTCGCATCGCTATTCGCTCATAATAATACCGGTGTTGTCACTTTTTAAAAATTACCAAATTTCGGGGAAATTGGAATTAATTCGCGGCAAAAAAAGATTATTTCAAAATTCATTTGTATTGGTACTATGATGATTACGTAAAATTTTATATTATATTTGGTCATGTGTTTACCTAACCTTTATTATCCTTATGGGTCGGACAGGGTTTTCGTAACATACTGTATACTAGCGGCCGCCAGCGACTTCGTTCGCGTGGAGTTCGTTATGCTCTGCTCCTATTGGTCGCAGCGTGATGTTATATAGCCTAAAGCCTTCCTCGATTAATGAGCTATCCATCACAAAAGGATTTTTTTAAATCGGACTAGTAGTTCCCGATATTAGCGCGTTCAAACAAACAAACAAACTCTTCAGATTTATAGATTGGTATTAGTATTAGTAGAGATTCTTTATTGTACCTACATCTAAAACAAACATAGATCAAAATACATTCAACGGCCTTATCGCTAATGCAATCTCTTCCAGGCCATCAAAAGAATCAAAATTTAAGTGTCTTCAAGGCTAGAGAGAATAGTCTCTTAATAAACTAGCGCGCTTTACCATCAACGATTGCATCACTGCTTACCATCAGGCAGGACTGCGGTCAAGCACTAATTTATACCGTTTAAAAAAAATACATATTATTAATTTCTTTTTCTTCAGAATTATTTACTGAATCAATTTCAGTCATTTTTAATGTGGGTTATTTTAATCGTAAAAATAATTGATAGGTACTTCTTAAATTACTGCCACACTTTCGCTGTACACTTCCATAATACTGTGTAGCTACTTCGCTAGACTCTTACATATCGTCGCTTAAGTTCTAACACCGCGTAACTCTTAATAATGAACTTATCAGGAGACTAAAAAAACTGTCTAAGTTTGTATATAATAATAATAATATTTCTTTTTGTTTGCTTTTTTTTCGAAATAACGCGCCATCATTGGTTTAATCGCTTATTTTCGATTGGTCAAATGACGCGTCTTTCGATTCTTTATCCAATGACATGCATAACACATTTTGACCATTTTTTTGAGTTCCGCGGTGTTAGAACTTAAGCGACGATATGTACATATGTATGACTGTGTGCGTGCACAGATTTTTATATGACCACAATTTTCTCCCACAAACAGTAAGTAGGCTATAATTTCCCACCTCCTGGAACACAAACCGCCTCTCGATGAGAGGAAGTGGGCCGTGATCCACCACCCAAGAAAAATGCAGGCTGATAGATGTCACATGTCTTCGAAAGTTCGACTTTAAGACATACCGGTTTCCTCACTATGTTTTCCTTCACCGTTTTGAGAGCAGTAGTAATAATTTACATAAAGTAAAGAGCTTGATGGGGTTCTTATTTAATACATACAAAACACATATAAAACAAATCAATTTTTATATAAAATAGTAATAATTCTAATTAGTTGGTGTCATAAGAGGGGACTAAGGGAACTCTCGCCGGGGAAGCGGACAGCAGCGCTTCTCCTGTAGAATATCGAATCATTGCGGTGCCCAACCCGCCTGTCAAGCGTGGGAATTATGGCGAACCAAAAAGCACTGAAAGTCTTGGGGGAGACCTTTGTCCAGCAGTGGATCTCTATAGGCTGAAGAAGCCCAAAATGTGTGTTAATTACGGTATTTCTCGTATATCATGTCTGTACCTTCGAAAAACATTAAATATTCCGTTATATAAAATATCAACATCAATCTGTAAATAGACAACAGATAATGGTTGACCCAGTCTAACTGAATACTAGCACAAAATATTCGAACTTGAATCAGTCAGGTGTAGATACAAATCGTATAGACAGACGGCCCGCCACTCAGGCCGTGTGGGAACATTAATCTAACCTGGGTTTTTTTTGTTTGCGCCCTAGAAACTATCGACCCAGGCCTTTGTTGCACCTTCGCTGAAGGCCAACAAATTCAATAGTTTCCTTTTCCGTATCATTATTTGTGTTATTTATAATTACTGTGTTGAGAATTCTGAGACGCCGGTGACGTTAATAGATATTGTAGAATAAAAAATCAGTATGTACCTTGTTGTGTAGGTTAAGGTTTTATTTGCTTTGGCGAGTAGGTGTAACAGTTAAACAAACGTCTGTCTTTGATGGTATTTATTGGCAACTAACTTTAAATATGCAATACATTGTATTAAATATGATCGGCGGCTAGCTTCCTACTTACTCAAATCAATGTGGACTGTATTCCTAACTAATATGTATTAAAATGTTTCAAAATAAGCCGCCCACCAAAGGACTATATGAGTCCTTTCAAATTAATCAAATATTTCTACGTTAACATGCAAATCACTTAAAATATTGAATTACTTAATCAGCACTACTATCTACTGGCAGTGGACAGAGCTTAGATACAGTTCTCTTAATTATATAGTCTCCACTCTTAACACTATAGACTCTTGTGCAGCCATCTGGACCTGGATGTTTGCTTATTACTCTTCCTAGCAACCACTTGCCTGGTGGAAGGTTCTCCTGCTTTATCAACACGATGTTACCTACTTCAAATTCCTTTTCTCGTTTAAGCCATTTAGGACGTTGTTGTAGCCTGGATAAATACTCTTGTTGCCACCTAGACCAAAAATCATGCAACAACTTTTGGACGTATTGTCATCGTGATAATGTGTGCACTTTCAAATTCTGTAAATTTGGACTAGGTATGACTATAGGTGCTTCTCCATTTAAAAAGTGCCCAGGTGTTAATGGCTCAATATTTTCATTATCCAAGTCATCTTGGGGGCACAAGGGTCTAGAGTTTAGGCAAGCCTCTATCTCACACAGCACTGTCGACATCTCTTCATACGTCAAATTGTTAGTCAGTATCCGTTTGAAGTGGTATTTCATGGACTTTACTCCTGCCTCCCAAAGACCACCGAAATTTGAACTATAAGCAGGAATGAAGTGCCATTGTGTGCCATCAGATGCAAGCGTGTCTGCGATTTCTCCAGAGAACTCCAAACATGCCTCTCTCCACATGGCTACCAATTCTTTGTTTGCACCGATGAAATTTCGCCCCTGGTCACTCCATAAATGAGCACACTTGCCTCTTCGTGCACAGAATCTTTTATATGCGCCAATGAAAGCCTCTGACGTCATATCTCCAACCAATTCCAAATGAATGGCCTTGGTAGCCATGCAGACAAAAATTGAGATGTATGCTTTATGTACTTTGACTCCTCTTCCCTTGCTCCATAGAACCTGCAAGGGTCCAGCAAAGTCCACGCCAGAATGTAGGAATGGTCGAGCTGGTGTCACACGAACCTTCGGCAAATCACCCATTACCTGAGTTCTAAAAGTCGCATTTTGTTTAGCACATACTAAGCATCTGTGAATGTATTGTTTGACTTGTGCCTTAGCTCTTGTTATCCAATACTTCGCTCTCAAATAGCTCAACATTGGCTGGATTCCACCGTGTAAGGTTCTTGAGTGTGCATCAGCTATGATCAAAGGAGTTAGATTGTTTCTATGACCCAATATGATTGGATGCTTAGTTTCATCAGCTATGTTAGCATGTCTTAGGCGTCCACCAACTCGAAGCATCTGTACTTCGTCTAAGTACGGATACAAAGTCTTCAGTGAGCTAGTTCTTTTAACTGGTTTACCTTTCCTTAGATACTCAATTTCTTCTGCATACTCTTCACTTTGTACCTTTTTTATGCAAATGTTTAGTGCATCTTCGAATTCTTCTGTTGTCAAAGAACTATCTATGTTTTCTTTTAACTCTTTGTATCTTAAAAATCTTCTAGAAATCGCAATACTTCTAAGTAATTCTTTCAATGAGTTGTATTTTTCAAATTGTTCTGACAATCGTCTCCCTGCTTCTTCATTTTTGGTCAATGTAAAGGTTTGTATAATTTTCTTTTCTTCTAATTCTGTAGGTATTATTTCTGGTTTTGTAAAATAAATATCTTCCTTTGAAAGCCACTCTGGACCTTTCCACCATAAATCGCATGTTTTCAACTCTGATACTAGTGCACCTCTAGACGCTATATCAGCGGGGTTCTCTTGCGATTGTACGTGATACCATTGATCTTGAGGGACATTGTTGGTTATTTCTACCGTACGATTAGCAACGAAAGTCTTCCATTTATTAGGCTCTTTATGTAACCAAGCAATGACTATTGTGGAATCAGTCCAAGCAAATACATTAGCGGATGGGAATTTCATGGTTGTCGAACATTGTTTTAATAGTCTCGGCACTAAAACAGCACCACACAATTCAAGTCGCGGTAGCGACACGGTCTTCAGCGGTGCAACACGTGTCCGTGCTGCGATCAATGAGGTTTTAATTGTACCATCGAAGTTGTGTACGCGACAGTATACAACCGCTGCGTATGCTCTCATCGATGCATCACTAAAACCATGCAGTTGTATGCTATTCATGTTTGAATTGTATGTGCCCATCCATCGATCTATTTTTATTCCCTTAATGTTGGCCATATCTTCGCGTATGGTTTTCCACTCATTTTTTAAAGCTGGAGTGATTTCTTGATCCCAGTCAACTTTAACTTGCCAGAGGTTCTGAATCAAAATTTTTGCTTGTACGATGCATGGCGCTATCCAACCTAGCGGGTCAAAGAGCTTCTGAACATCTGATAGTATACTTCGTTTCGTAACAATCTCAGGAAGGGGGGGTAGGTCCAGTTGGTATTCAAATTGATCGCTGCCTAAGTTCCATTGAATGCCCAAAGCCTTTATAGTACCATCTAAATTTAAATCCAAATGTGCACTTACAGATCTGTCTTCATAATGTATGGTTTCTAAAAATTCTTTGTTATTTGACGACCACTTTTTTAGCTGAAAGCCGCCTAGCAGTAGTAAATTCTGCAGATCTTTGCTTATCTTAATGGCTTGCTCCAAATCGTCACATCCTGACATAACGTCATCAACATACAGATCTTCTTGCAACACCCTAGCTGCTTCAGGATACTTAGCACCTTCATCGTTAGCAAGTTGCACGAGTGTTTTTACTGCTAAATACGGTGCTGAAGCTGTACCAAAAGTAACTGTCAGGAGTCTTAAATCTTGAATTATTTCAGAGGAATCACTTCGCCACAGTATTCTTTGGTAGTCGGTGTCTTCTTGGGCTACCAAAATCATTCGGTACATTTTCTGTATGTCAGAAATAAAACATACTGCGTGTGTCCGCCATCTTACGACGAGACTTCTTAAGTCATCTTGTAGAACAGGACCTGCTAGTAACTCGTCGTTTAAGGAAACTCCATTGTTACCCTTACAAGAGGCGTCAAAAACTACGCGAGTCTTCGTGCTTTCTTTGTCGTTCCTGACTACTGCGTGGTGGGGTAAGTAGACAGACCTTTTTGTATTTATTTCATACTGTGGTACCTTTTCTATGTGTTTTAATTGTATGTATTCTTCAATTACTCTTTTATATTCTTGTTTCAGATCAGGATTTTTGTTCAGTCTTTTTTCTAGTTGCAGAAACCTGTTTAAGGCTATTTCTCTTGTCTTTCCGTCGGGTGATTTTATGTTCTTAGTTTTAAAAGGTAATTTTACGATGAAGGACGATTCCTTCATTGTTTCTCGTGTGTGTTTTTTCGTATATCTCTTCGCATAATTGTTCTTCTTTAGTAAATTTCCTCTTTGTATCAGTTTCTAACTCCCACATAGTTTTCAATAGTTCTTTCACATCGACTTGTTCATTTATAGCCATTAAACATTTTTCTTTTGCGTTTGTTTTTATGCTTATTTCACCAAATATTATCCAGCCGAGGTTGGTTTTTTGAGCTACAGGTGACCCCGGTGTACCTTTGATTAAACCTTCTTGTAATATTTTCGCATATACCTGCACGTCTAGAAGCAGATCAATGTTCCCTGACACTCCATACTTCGGGTCTGCCAGGTCTAGATCAGCTAAGTGTGGCCATTTGTTTGTTGACCATGTATTTTCAGGTAATTGTACTGTCAAGTGCTTGGACATCACGTAGGCTTGTATAGGTAGAACGAAATTTGATTCCCATCGTGATGATAATTCTATGTTTACTTCATGCTTGACAGCGACCTTCATGGATTCCATTCCAGTTACTATGCAATTAGTAACCTGCTTTTTGAGTTTTAATTGTTGTACAGCCTTTTCACTAATAAAACAGGCTTGTGATCCTGGATTTATGAGTGCCTTGAGCGCAATGGTGTATCCTTGTTCACTCTTGACTATTACCATTGCTGTTGCTAGCATTCCTATATCTTTTCTGGCATTGTAGTGCGACGCAATCATTGTATTGACTTGCACCGTTTCTTCTACATCTGCTTGATTTGATACTGTCGGTTGTATAGTTTCTATTGATGCCGAGGTATCCGTCTTCTTTGTTAGATGTAAGAGAGTATGATGACGTCGTTTACACGTGCGACAGGACATCGGTAGACGACATTTGAAGACCGGATGTCCTGATGCCAGGCAGTTAAAACAGAGCTTGTTATTCTTTACACAATCAAATCGTTCTGAAGGCTTCATCTTTGCAAACAATTTGCAGTGAGACAGGGTATGATTATCTTTACACAATATACAAGTAATATCTTTCATTTCATTCGTTGAAACATGGAATGTACTTCGTTCTTTAGGCGCTTTTTCACGCGTAGCTGATGTTGAAGGTGTTATTAGTTCCAATGCACGAAATTTGCCTTCTAGGAAAGTCTTCAATTCATTCCACGTAGGCAATTCTTCTAAATTGCCCTTATAAGCGTGCTCTTCCCAGGCCTTATGTGACTCCGGGTCCAACTTCTGCACGACCAGAAATATGATAATAGGATCCCAGGAGTCTGTGTTCACGTTCGAGTTTTTAAGGTTCTCTAAGATTTCTGAAGTTGTGTCTAAAATAGACTTCAGTTGACTGGCCGATTGAGCATTCGCCTTTTTTTGATAAACTAATCTCTTTAACATTAAGTTAACTATCAATCTTCTATTGCCGTAACGATTCCGTAAAGTTTCCCATGCTTGTAAATAGTTAGTTTCAGTAACTTGTATATGTTTAAGTAGGGTTGCTGCTTCACCGCTGATGCTGGTTTTTAAATAGTGCAACTTTTGAACGTTGCTTAGTGACTTGTTTTCATGCACTAACGAAATATATAAATCTTTAAACGCAGGCCAGTCTTCATAGGTTCCAGAAAACGTAGGTATTGTTATACGTGGCAATCTTACTTGTGTTTGTTGGTAATCCTCATCCACGTTATTGACGTTCATCAA
Organism: Sesamia inferens; assembly: GCA_037179545.1. Classification (NCBI taxonomy): domain Eukaryota; kingdom Metazoa; phylum Arthropoda; class Insecta; order Lepidoptera; family Noctuidae; genus Sesamia; species Sesamia inferens. The sequence continues at coordinate 31,809,084 of CM073927.1, forward strand.
TTGAGGTGTTTTAGTTAGCTTTTCTAACATGTCGCGTAATTCACCCAACACAACCAAATAAAGATCTTCGTAAATAAAAAACTCTTCATTAACGAAATATGTTACTAAATTACGTTTATCTCTCGGCGTTAACCTCGCCAAGTCTTGATGCGCATTGTTAAACGTCTTCCAGTATTCTTCGAGGCACTGAATTCTAGATTGAACATATCCTTTAGTTAAACGTTGCTTAGGACATTTTCCTAAGTTTATTTGTGTTTTCTTCAGTAACTCTGCCGTATCTTGTAATATACTTAGTGCTTCTTCGGCTGATTTTGACATATTTGATATATTTAACACGCAAAAACTTCAATATTATAAAATTGTTCAAGTCACTAATTACTTGTTTACGCGTAAGGACTCACTCGCCGGCTTCTTATCTCTGATGGAATGTGGTTCTTTTGTATTCACTTCACTAATGATGCGGCTCGATTATGACCATTATGTTGTGTAGGTTAAGGTTTTATTTGCTTTGGCGAGTAGGTGTAACAGTTAAACAAACGTCTGTCTTTGATAGTATTTATTGGCAACTAAGTTTAAATATGCAATACATTGTATTAAATATGATCGGCGGCTAGCTTCCTACTTACTCAAATCAATGTGGACTGTATTCCTAACTAATATGTATTAAAATGTTTCAACATACCTAAACAGTGTAACGTTTAGGTTTCGGCATTAAATGAAACAATAAAAACATTATTAACAATTAACATTCTAACCGTGATAAATTATTTTGTATTAACAATATTAGACTTAATTTGTAAATATTTGTTAACAATACCATAAAGTTTTGTTGAATTGGTGTTACAATCTCTGGTGTATCTGACATCGTAACGCAAACTTCGCGAAAAGTCTACACCGCATGCCACTAATAAAATTATGATAGTCATTTATGTCGTTAATGAACGGTTACAGAATTCATACTGTTTAAAAAAGTGTCGGCTCATCCTTTGAACGTTGCAAGCGTGCCGCCGTGCGGGTTTGTAGGTATGAAGTTGAACCCTGATGTGAACTCTATTAAATCAGCTGATAAGATAGTTTTTCGAGTTTTGTTTTCATTGCGTTTTTTTTTTTGTGTAATTAGCGGATTAATTAATTTTTAATTTAAAAATCTTATTAGATTATGAAAGTATAGCAATTATGAACGGTCTAAAGTGAAAAAAAATACATATATTTTGTTTTAAATCATGAAAAAGCCGACGAAAAATTCCACCACTGGGGGATTCAGAATCATGTACTGGATCCATGGTACTCGTTTGTGCGTCGATGTCAGATACACCCTTTATGTATTTGGGGTTAAAGTATGAAATTGCCGTTTTGTTGCAATAGGTTCTTTGAATTGACATAGAATCATCATGGTTTGAGATTTTCGAATGAAACTTTTTTAACATGGTTTCTATGATGTTCTTTTAAAAAATGTGAAACATATGACTGGCGCCTTTCAATTGTTTTTGTTATTCAACTTAGACAAGAAAGATGGATACTGCGAAAATTCGAGTGATTTCTAAATACGAGTTCCGACGCGATTTTAACGCGGCAGATACAGCCCGCAATATCAATGTTACGTTTTTAGAATTAGGAAAATAGTGGATAAAAAGTAAGTACCCGTAATGTTTACAATTATTTTACTATGAAAATAACGCCTTGCAAGTTTCCAATTCATTATTTGCATATAAATAGAACTATAAAAGCAATGATTTCTTACTTTTTGCAGATTATCATCATCATGTCAGCCACATGAAGGCCACTGCTGGACATAGGCCTCCCCCAAGGATTTCCAAAAAGAAGGGTTGGACGCGGCCTGCATCCAGCGCTTCCCTGCGATTTTGGTCAGATCATCCGACCACCTTTTCTACACACTTTTCACCTAATTCTAAGTATGTAGTTAGTAGAACACATGTTTAAAATATATATGTATAGCTCCTATTATATAATAAAAAATGAAAACTGCGAAATATGACACTAAATTGAGACGTTGCCAGTCATGTAACGTTCTTAAAAGTAATTATCACTATTGAAATGTGATAAAAATAATAAGTTTTAGCGTAAACTGAACTTTAATATGTAGGAATAAAAGTTACTGTCCCATAAACACACATTTGTTTACATTTTTTTCGAATATGTCGTAGTATTATTTTATAATAGCTGTATCCCGCGATTATACCCATAAATCGGGATAAAAAATACTTATGTATAACTCCTAGTTATCAACTATCTGTGAGCCAAATTTCATCCAAATCTGTTCAGTAATCTTCGCGTAAAAGCGTTGCAAACATCCATCCATACTCACAAACTTTCTCATTTGTATTAATAGGATTGAAGAATGGTTTTCTTTCCTGACTATAAAGAATTTAACCTTAGTTTCCAAACTATCACAATCTAGTAAAGAATATCGTTCTAATAAAGGATATAAGATAGCATCACATAAACTACCGTGCTAGGTATATCGCTACCTATTAGCTAAATAGCTTTTCTACTACACAATGTGTATACTGGTGTTATTTCATGGTAGTCGAAGTTGGTATGCTTAATAGGAGATCGATTTCCCTCACCCCTTTTTGTTTCATTATTCTTATACTTTGTTTTGGTTAAATGATGTTTAAAACTGTAACCGTAGAGTTTATTTCCGGTTCTTAGCAATGTTTACCATCAGGCGCGATCGTAGTCAAGCACTAGTTTGTAACATTAAAAAGAGCAAAAATATGCATTAATTCCACGCAAAAAGATCACATAATACTGTGACTCAAAACAATGCAAAAAAACTCCGGCTTGCAGTAGTTCGTAGAGAGGTGGCAAGCTACCGACACTCGACACCGTTTGCACCAATATTTATGCTACAAAAGCGTAAAACGAAACAGTTTTTTAAAGTGCGTCATTCCACCCACTGACAAACGATCGCACGTAAGGCTGAAGCTGTGGCGAGACAGAGCTTCCTTACCCAAACCGTTTGTTCTCACTGAAGACCTGGACATAAAGAACCCTGGTTAACCTGGAAGTCTTTAAAAAGATTCCCGACCCAGGTCAACCGAATCAAGGAAAACCTGTTCAGGTGGTCATTCATAAACGACTCTGCCTTGGAATTTAAATATGACGCCGACACTTAATATCGTGCCCTGAGTGTACTGATAGCTGCCCATTACCAGAACTGATGGACTCTGGTGATAACGCCTTGCGAGTAGTCGAATTCTGGGCCGAGTCCATTTAGATTACTAACAACACGCTAAGAAGAAGATGCAAGACAGAGCTGATAAAGATCATGACAGAATTATGTCGGCAAGTTATAAGAAGTTCCTGCAGCTTACTTCAGCAGGGACTCGACAGCATCGCGTGCGTATCTAGGTTAACGGCGCGCGCTAAATATTCATTCGAATTAGAAATGCTATCGGAAACGGGTGGTAGTGTTAATTGTATGTGATTACCATCAAACTTCATAGCGGATTGGACTAATAATTTGATTGGTTTGAGAGTCATGTAACGACTAGTCATTGTCTGCGGGTTACACTCACTAGGGAACATGCATAAATCAACTGTTTTCCTGTTACATAGCGCTGCAGATTGTAAAGAAATAAACGGTATAATTCAATATCTGAGGTTTTACTTCAGTCAAAAACCTGACTGTTTCTTAATCTTTTTTTTATAATTATATACTAGTGCTTGAACACAATCCCGCCTGACGGTAAGCAGTGATGCAATCGTTGATGGTAAAGCGCGTTAATTCATTAAGAGCCTATTCACTCCTTTTTTTTTTTGAGTGAATAGGCTCTAACGAAAACGGCAATTGAGCGAGGTGGTGCAATGTTAACCCCAACAACACCACCAACGATGCTGCGCCAGAGAGAGATTGATCTAGAGACCCTCCACGAGCAAACTTCGCGACATAACAACATTTGGCGCATCATACCCGGCACACATCGCAACACAACTGCTCAGACCCGTCCTGCATACAGCTTCACCAGACATCATGCCGGAACACGACGAATCGCGTGGCTACAAGACGTTGTCTGGAGGGTGGTTACTTCTGCCGCTGAGCACTTTTGTTGGATGGGGGAAAAGCATTGAATTCACGTCAGCATGACCAACCCGACACCCTAATCGTTCTTTGTTTTTACTTTTTGTGTATTCTGTGTTTTTTAGTGATTTCAGTTTTCCTTTCTATCGGTCACTGCTATTTTTTATTTTCCGCCTTATATGCATCTAACGTTTAAGGTACACCTTTTTTCCATTCTCATCACAACCCCTTTCAATATTTCACTTTCTTTCACTCCTTGGCTTTTTGTACATTTATCTCTGTAATTTTTTTATGCTTCACATCCGTCATTCATCTTCAATTGTACTTTTATCTTGACGTAAATACGAGGTTATTATGGATTTTTCCAGCCTTGTATTTATTGGGAATCAACGTCTTGAAAGCATCCTCTGATCAGAACCTCCCCTCTACCTCGCTATGCACGGCAGCATGATCACTATGCCACCTTCTTCCCTGGGCTGACATTAGAAACACGTGGATTCTTGCTGAATTCATTGTCATTGCGGCATTTTCTTAAGTTCTTTTAGCTCTTTTTGATATTTTCTGACTGTCAATTAGCAGATAATGAAGGGATATGGGATAAAAAAGCAATTTTTACAGTAATGACCTATATCTAATACGGACAATGGTTACATCGATGTTAGCGGTGCAAGCACGGGACCGAACAACAACAATTGCGAATTACTTCTAATAGGTGGCACTGCTCACGCTCTTCGTATTACCTTAACAGATGGCATATTTCACGTTTTCTCGGTGGTAGGCCATAACATCGGCCGCCAGCAGAAGTTACCACCCACCAGACAAAGCCTTGCCGCCAAGCGATTTGCCGTATTCCGGCATGATGTCTGGTGAAGCCATACGGAGGACGGGTCTGAGTAGTTGTGTTGCGATGTGTGCGGGGTACGATGCGCCTAATGCTCTTGTGTTGGGAGTTTGGTCGTGGAGGGTCATCAGATCAATCTCCCTTTGGCGCAGCATCGTTGGTCGTGTTGTTGGGTTTAACATTGCATCACCTCGCTCAACTGCCGTCTTCCTTCCTATTCGCTCAGTTTTTCTGAGTTAATAGGCTCTTAATAAACTAGCGCGCTTGGTAACAACGATCGCATCACTGCTTATCATCAGGCGGGATTGCGGTCAAGCGATAGTATATAGTTATTAAAAAAAAAACATATAGTTTCATCATCAGTCATATTTCCACTGCCGGGGCACAAGCCTCTTCTTTCAGTGTCCACGCGCGCCCAGTGTAAGATGATTGGTATGTGTTGGTGTTTGGTTCTTAGACACACCGGTTTCCTTACAATATCTTCCTTCACGGTTTTGAAAGCAATGGTTATGAAATAATTTACACAAAGTGCCTGCTTGGTTACGATCCCGTGATCTACAAGGCTACAAATCGTTGCTTACAGCCGTTATCACTTAACCACCACTGTTCTAGCAGTATATTGCTTTTGTTTAACGAAATGCGGTGAGTGTAGTAGGTATTATGTATATTTGAACGAGGTTAGTGTTAGCTAAGCAAACGGAGATGAATAGGTTTCATTTACTACTTCTCGCCACGTAACAGCTTGTTCTTTTGAATATTTTTACTAGTTTTCTAATAAACAGCTCTCATTTGTAGAATATTGTAATTTCCATTTGTACTAAACTCTGTTTATTACAAGACTAGCGACCCGTCCCGGCTTCGCCCGGGTGCAATGCTGATAGCTCCTAAATACACTACAGAAAAACGCCACCGCCCCGGCCGATCGCTACGTCCCGCAATTTTTAAATCTGTAATATCTTCAAAAATATTCATTTAAATCGTATGCTGTACAGGGCGATATATATCTATATTAAATTAACAACGCATTTAAAGTAGTACATTGAATAAGTATTAATGATGTATTAGTTAAAATCGCTTCGAAAATCATCCAGTATTTGTCGTAAAAAGTACCTCAATGACAAAAAAAATGTTACCCATAAGAGATAGACATATACCATCCTAGACTTTTCTGTAGACCTTTTCAATGTGTACAATATTTAGTACATCATTTTGATAAATCTCATAGGGTTCAGCCTGTGTTTCACAGCAAACGCAGAAAAAATGTAATTATTTACGACGTCACATTACAAACCTCAAAAATAATAGTATAAACTTTCCTATTGAATCACTCTGTCTTTTAAAAAAACCGCATCAAAATCCGTTGCGTAGTTTTAAAGATTTAAGCATACATAGGGACATAGAGAAAGAGAAAGTGACTTTGTTTTATACTACTTATGTAGTGATGTAGTTATTAGACAAATAACTGTTTTAACACTTTCATTATTTCGATGTGAACATAATAATTAATTATTATAAACTCAACACAATATATATAATATAGCGCATTAATATGTATTTATCGTGTTTTCACGGTATATTGTGTTATTGAGCATTTTCATTTTACAAAATGCCTCCAAAAATCAGTAATTTCAATAATATTACACAATAACTGTCGCTATATATATGGATAGTAAGTAGTTATAGTCAACAGCTTGTCAATGGAATGACTTGTACAAGGAAAATCATCCATACTGCTATGATATAAAGGTCAATCTGAAATCTGGCGGCATTGCCATACAACGCGGCAATGTCGCCAGTCTCTTGGGTACATTATCAGTCTACAGCGATGCCGAAGAATTTTTAGACGCTGTATTGTAATTTTTTAATAGTTTTAATTAGGGTAGGTTATAAATTTTATTTAGTTTTATCAGTTCTAAAAAAGGATACCTAATGAAACATCATTAGGTATTCTTTTTTTTAAATTAATTATTGTTTTCCATCTTCGAGCCATTGAACTGCCAATGTCACATGCATCAGGTCATAAATTAAATAGTTTTAGCTATTTTCAATGTTAAATGTTTGTGATGTGATAGTAATTTTAAATAAACAAATGTACACACAGTAAAAAATGAATTTTATGCACTCATTATAGACTTATTTCAACCACGGAAGCGCTTGCCAATATTCTACTACCATGGTTAGAAAATGCACTTTGTATGAATTTAAGTTAACAAAATGTATCGATGTTGAGGATATAATGGCCCGAATTACCTTGTTCACAAACTAAATTAAATTTAAGTAAGTGCATCTTTTTCTTTTCATTTCATTAAGAAAAGAAGACAGAAGATAAAATGTCAGTTTAGACCTGTCAAATTAGTGCGCTCCTGACGTAAACGGGCGTATTTTTAGTCGCCATGTTTATAATCGCGTCTAAACTGTCTATGGAGTATCTTAATTTGACAGGATTAAACTAAAATGTTATCTTCTATCGTTTTCTTAATGAATGCACTTAATTTAAAATTAGTTTAGTTTGTGGTCAAGAAAATTGACGCCAGTGTCTACAAATGTAACTTATTAACTTATATTGTCACAGCAAGTTATAAATAATTGTGACATGTTGTGTACTACCTATGTTTAGACCATCATCATCATTAGTTATATTTTGTTCTTGTTACCAGAATAAACGCGATTTGCTGACGTCATCGTCTATGTAAACGTAAATAAATATTAGTTCTTGGAAAATAACTTTAATTCCTAAACAACTGTGGAGGCATGAGGAACAGGGAGTAAAGCTCACTCATCCTCCATAGAAAAGGGAGGATCCTCCGACCAGACGGGTGTTATGTCTGGTGGGCCACTTGGCCAATGGTTGAATTTGGCAAGTTGTATGTATGCTAATTGCACGGTAAACTCTGATTGCGAGATGTAGAATTCGTGTGACGTCAATATGACGCGTCGTTCATTTTGTGGCGTTTGTAGGTACCGCTACATCACTCCCCTCCGGAGACCGGAGGTCGATAGTGGGCTGAGTCTTGTATCTTGTGATTGTTGCTAGGCCAGCTGAGGTTCCAGTGAGTCGGAACCGGTTGCCGCGTAGTTCACGGTGAGTCGGAACTGTCTTTGAAGATTCCCCAGTGAGTCGGGGTAGTGGCGCTGCGTTGTACTCCAGTGCGTCGGATGTCGTACAGCGCCGGGTTGAGGCTGCGTCGAGGTTGCTAATGAGGTTGAGGGTGATGACCAGGTATGCGCGGTCGCTACATGCTTGTGGTCAGGATACCCGTTGACAGGCGCGTGCGCTCCTTACAAGCAGAAAAGCTCTGCATACCCTAATAGTCTTCTAAAATTATAATATACTGTAAAATAATTTATATACTACAAAGTTAAAACTAAAAGACTTTGTTAATCAGTTATTGATAACACTGCCATCTATTGGGCCTAACGAGACACATTAGTTGCCTTAGGCGCGACACCCACGCCTCTTACGGCGTAAGCATAAACAAAATGTGCCTCTTCCGTATCTGTCTGTGTATAAAATTATTTGCTTGTGTGCCTAAACTGTTGTGTACGTGTGCGTGAAATTTCTTTGGGTTTAAAGCCCATGATAAGCACAGCTTCTAATAATGCGACGAATTTAAGAAGTTCAGAAATATAGCATGATTGTTGTTCGTTCAAATACCTTTTTATTTTAGCAGCTTATGTTGTTTCATTATTGGTGTTTTTGGGTTAAATATGTATTGATTGTTTTAAGCGGAATTGAATATTCATTTATTTTAGAGTTTTTGGTTTAACACAAAAGAAAGGTTGTCTGTATAAAAAGTATTATGATAATTATATGTGGTTAGCAGGTTGTGTAGTGTGTACAAATAAATTGTTTTGTTTCTCGCATAGGTATATTAATTTAAAACACGGCTTTGACAGTTTGACGTTATAAAAACTTAAAAGACCTTAAGTTTTTCAACCTACTTGCTTTTGAATTTCAATACTATACTTTATGTTGTAATAATTTTCCTGAAGTTTACAAATTAGCAAAATTTAATAGTTATGATTCCAATGAGTAGTGCATTACGCATATTTATGAAAAGCCAAAGCAGACTCATAGATTTGTCTATCTGTCCATTTTAAAAGAACTTTTAGCGATTTCAAAACGATCTTATATATATTTGATTTTTACAGAGTTATTTAAAAATAGATAGGCGCGTTGATTTAATTTATAGATAGTGAAATATTTTTTTTTAGTTTTTTGAGAAATAAATAATTACTTATTTACAGTTGAGTTAGTAATACCATTTCATTGTATTTTGACAGCCTACATGGCGTAGCGGTAGCGAACGCGGCCGCTGCGTAAGGAGGCGCGGGTTCGATCCTCGCGCAGTGTAAGTATTTGTATGCATGAATATGAATATTTGCACTGGTCTGGTCGTATCTCGGAAAGCACGTTAAGCCGTTGGTTTCGGTTGCCATGCGAACATCTAGTGGCAGTCGTTACGGGTTGTTGGAGCCCACAAAAGTCCAACAATTGGTCTAACTTCAATGCTTCGATATTGCCTTCGCGTTGTGGAGGTCAGACGGCAGTCGCTTCACGGAAATTGTCAAAATTTCGCCAAAATCAGCAATTAGACTGGAAAAGCGGACCCCAGATTCCAAAGCTTTGGATGCGACTGGTATTAACCCTGAGATGATGATGATTTCATTGTATTCATTTGGGCAAATAAAAAATACCTAATACCCCACGTATATCATTTATTTGACTTGTTCTTATCATCAATCACATACTTAGATGTTCATTGTAGCCACGCACAAACATCAATTCAATGTTGACATGCGAAAAAGTACGCGACTATGTTAAATTGAAACTACGTCTAAGTTACGTTTTTTAAGTTTTACCATATATAAGCACAGAGATTTGGATAGTAGGTATATTTATGCATACCCCCAATAAAATCTTTGTGCACGCCCCTGCCCGTTGAAGAAGTGGGTGCTGGCTGGGTGGGTGATTCGCCGATGAAGCTTGCGGGAGTGATGATGATGACGTCACGCTCAAGTTGTTGCACGAAGGCTGCGCTGACGTTCATGCTCGGGGTCACCATTGTGGAGGCACGAGGAACAGGGAGTAAAGCTCACTCATCCTCCATAGAAAAGGAAGGATCCTCCAACCAGACGGGTGTTATGTCTGGTGGGCCACTTGCCCGATGGTTGAATTTGGCAAGTTGTATGTATGCTATATTGCACGGTAAACTCTGATTGCGAGATGTAGAATTCGTGTGACGTCAGTATGACGCGTTGTTCATTTTGTGGCGTTTGTAGGTACCGCTACACAACCAAGTTAGGTTTTACGATTCACCTTTAAATAATTATATAACTTTTTGTACAAATTAAATATAATATTTTCCTATAATTTCCAAAACCAAAAAGAAAGTTCAAAGTTGAAATGGAGAACTTTCCTTCTGATAATAAATAATATTTTGAGTAATAATTTATTTGAGGAATAATTTCCACTGTGGAAATCTTTGTTCGAAAACTTTCCATTATATTTATTTAATTGGTCGGAATTCGAAAACATGTCATTTGCATGTATTTTTTTTTTTGCTTACTTCTTATTAAATTGTCGTCCAACCCCTCCATCTATCTTCTTTCTTCGGATGTTTATCAAACAATGGTTTGATTTGACTTGATTCCATAACTGAAACCATCGACATATTATACTAACGGACATGCCTTAGAGATGACAATTGTGGCACTCCGAAGGAAAGAGAGGAAGCGAAGTTTCGACTATCTTTATCTCTCTCAAAACCATCATATATGAGGAAAGAGATAGTGTTAGACCCGAAAGCATAGGCCATCTCTCTCACTCTTTTAAAACCAAAAAAAATACTGCAGGATATACACGTAGGTACATGTGCAATAGTATAAGTTTATAAATGAAACATGCGTGTAGCGGATCTAAACAAAATATTTGAATTTTGAAATACTTTAATTAAGACAAACGCTGACTCCGAACTACCTCTAGCAGAAGTAGATGCAATAAAATTCTTAGGGCTTCACATAGATAAAAAACTAAACTGGAAACCACATACCGAAATCTTATGTAAGAAAATGAGTAAAGCTGCTTACGCCTTGCACACATTGTCATCTATAGTAGGTACTGAGGCATTGTTGACAGCCTACTATGGTCTAGCAGAATCCCATCTACGTTATGGTATCATTTTCTGGGGCAACTCAACAGAAAGGGAAACTGTGTTCAAGGCTCAAAAGAGATGCATACGTTCTATGTTTAAAATAAAACCTACCGATAGTTGCGTTCCTTGCTCTGAAAAATATAAAATCATTACGTTTCAAATTATTAAATCAACTAATTCCATGAAACAGACGAGACAATGGAAGGATATGCCTTCGGGCTTCAGGAACAGCCCTTATTCCCAAAAGTGTGTTCTGTATGGCTCCGATCATATTTAATAAACTGCCAAAAAGCTGGAGAGAACTGCCATTGCCACTTTTTTAAAAATACTGCAGAACTTTCTTATTCGTAAAGTGTATTATAATATTTTAGATTTCCTTAACGAGAAAGATTTTAATGTTCCGACTGCATACAAAGGGAAGAACCACAATACATATTCCTAATAAAATGTAATTTCTTATTCTTACTTTTATACTGAATAATTTTTATGTAACGCTCAATTATTTTATTTCATGCCGATTGGTAAAATATGGCTGATCATACTACCTTTTTTTATGTAACAACATTATTGCAAAATAAATTGTCTTTGTCTTTGTCTTGTCTTGTCCGACGCGAAAAAATCTGTCTACCTCGATAGGCTCTTTTTTAAAAATAACATCAGTCTATGTATTTTTAAAATAAGTTTTTTGTGTCTCAACGTAAATACATTGAAGGCTACATCCTCAGAGCGAAGTGTGTACTTTACGTAGCGTCTCCTTCGACAAATATTCACGACTCACCATGAAGCAAGAGACAGAAATATACTTAAACTTAATGTACATTTTTCACGCTCAAATGACACCAAAATGTTTTGTTGCCACAAACAAAATATTTACAAAACACAAAAGGTAGTTGTTGCTTTTATGCCTTTTCATTCCCAACTAGTTTTATGCAACGGAGCTAGTGAAATGTAGCGGCATTATGCTCGGGCATTTTTCACATTTCGCCCTCAAACGAGTGTGTAAGCACTTGTAAAAGTGGGCACTTCATAAAATTCCTGGCATTTGACTGCATATATACCTACTACGCTACTAACACCGCACTGCAGACCTGTGCAATTTTGTAATTCAAATAAACTGGTATAGTTTAAAATATACGAAAAACGCTCAAAATTTGAGTGTTTAGTCTTGTGCTTATACAGTATGTTAAGAAAACCCTGTCCGACCCATAAGGATAATAAAGGTTAGGTAAACACATGACCAAATATAATATAAAATTTTACGTAATCATCATAGTACCAATACAAATGAATTTTGAAATAATCTTTTTTTCCCGCGAATTAATTCCAACTTCCCCGAAATTTGGTAATTTTTAAAATAGTGACAACACCGGTATTATTATGAGCGAATAGCGATGCGACCACGTGCCGCGTGATCTGCCTCCCGCCGCCCGCGGAAGGGTGCTTACCCACATTTATCAAGTTACCTCTTTTTGCGAAATAATATTTTTTTTTTTAAGGGGATTTTTTTTTTAAGTTTAGCCCGGTTTTGTATCCATTAGTAGAATCAGTTATCGATACCTAACAACACCTTCACGGGTCGAACAGAGTTTTCTTAACATACTGTATATTGTAGAGATCAATTCTACAAAATACGATAGGTAATTGGCACTAGAACTTTATTGTAGTATACATAATAGTAGATGTATGTAGATTTACTGGAAATGACTACGTGACTTTACATAATGAAAATCAAAGCTCTGTCGAGTTTACCGTCAAACCTATAGTATATTGTGTCAGAGAGGAGTAATATCCCGCGACGTAGTGCTTGTTAGCTTCTTATTCTGTCAAAACGTTCTACAAGATTACTGATTGATCACCAGAGTTCCTTGAACTCTTCACGATCATATCCTCGCAACCTTGACTTGACATTGAAAGTTCTGAAGGGGCGGTGGTGGTTTAGGAGATCCTAAACTGCCATCTCATAACATTATGAGCAACGACAAAACATTTCAAATAGATCTTCCTAACCAATAGCTTTACTATCCGTCACGGCCCTACATATTCGCATTAATCAAAGTCGAGTGTTATTACTTACATTCCTGAACATGCGACCGGTTCCAACCACAATATGGCAGGTCACAATATAGCGGTCGGGCTCCTAATACATCACTTCCAGTGTTAGTTGATCTACGCGGTGATTTAGCAACGTTTTTGACGTGCTTAATTTAAAAATTTTAAATGAAAGGTACCAAATAGGTAGAATATTTAATATCATAATATTGTTCTATTATCGAAGGAACATGTAAAATTTAATGCTATCATGGGTTAGCACCAACTTTTGCATTAGTTAATTTAGTTTAATATTTATATGATATATCCAAGCTAAATTAGTAGGTACCTACTCAATGTTCTCGTTTGGTTTTAGTTTCGCAATTGGTATTAAAACACGTAGCGACTGGTAGCCGTTTGAACACACGCTTTCCTTAGCGCAAAAACGATCATTTTTGCGTTGTGCGGGTCAGACCATTCTGTAGGGTAATTACGTAACACACTATCAGTTGCAATGAGTTTCATTTTGACAGTTCAACAACATTCATTGTATTATTTGCGTTTTTGAGCAGACACATTTTTGAACATATGAAGCAATGGATTTGCAATTTACTTCGAAATGATTCCAACTAATAGTAATGGCGCGTTACGTTATTACACTAGTGTTGCATGAAACACTACGGACTGAATGATACGATGAATGAATGAATGATAGAGTGTTCAAGGGATTATTTTGTTAAAATTCTCTTCTGTGATCGATTTTCCGATTCGAAAATCGATTGATAAAATGATGATAATTTTCGAAGGACCGTTGATATGATACCCCCTTATTCATAAACGCTGCTTAAAGTTAACTAATGATTAGCGATTTTTTAAACATACATTTTAGACGCTTGCAGGTCATTTAACTTTAAAAATCGATTATGAATAAACCCCTTAAACACTGTGGTGTTTATTCATAAAGGATGATTTAAGTTAAGTGATGTTAAAAGGTCAAAAATATATGGTTAAAGAATCGCTAATCACTCGTTAACTTTAAGCATTTTTTATGAATAAAGGGGTTTATGTTTGATGATTATGTTTATAATCGCGCTTTATGCTACGCAGACTATGTATTAATATGATGATGATACGTCGGTGTTTAAATGCTATATGTTACATTTAAAACAACGCTTGAAATGGACACAACGTAGGATTACCTAACCATACGATTGTACCAACATGATAATGATTAGCAACTAGCCCTTGAACGTATGTTATGTACCGCGTTACCGAACCGACAAAATGGCTGACAAGTTTATTCCTGTTCAAATGCGAAAACAAGACTTCACTAAATGGATGAAACTTGTCAATGTGAATGATAAATAAATACCGCTTGGTTATGCGATGATTTGATGTTACAATGTTTTATGATGACAAATGTTCAGTAAATTGATAGGGTTATGTGAACAAGTATGGAAGGCTCAAAATTTCCCAAGAAATACGGTTCGAATTCGAAATCCGTCTCTTTGGATCAAAAAATGTTTGATAATGGTACTAATATATCTTCGATAGTTGAACTGCGTTTCTTAGGCTCGATTTTGGGAAATTACATGTGGCACAGTCAAACGGAAAAAAAGGAAAAGGACTTACTGGAATTTTCAGCGCTGCATACTCCGGGTGGTGATGGAGGCCTCCATAAATGTTCACTGGTCTCTTTGGTTGTTGGATTCAAGGGGTAACTATTGATTTATAGAATGTTTATATTTGCCGGCCGGCGTATGATGATGTTGCTTTTTTTTTGATCAAGTGTTGAAGCAGAGAGAGGTTGGTTTTGTTTTGTAAGTTTTTTGTTTTTTTGGCCCAATCTCTAGGCCTTTAAGCCAGAAATGAATGGAATTAGGAATATATGGATTCAAATGTGAAGGAATCGAGAAATTTGAATGTGCTTGATGTAAGAATGTTTGCATGCTTTAACAGAGCTTGTTCACTGATATGTTTTTCTACGGTTCGGCTTTTACGCCATACCGTATACGGACTGATGGATACTATACTTATGTTATATAGGAAAACTAGCGACCCGAAACGGCTTCCCACGGTTGCAATGCTGATACTAAATACACTACAGAAAACTGTTAACGTTGTATAAAAAAAAGCGGCCTGCCGCACCCGCTGCCCCGGATGGAACGCGACGCCCCGCAATTTTTAAATCTGTAATATCTTCGAAAATTTTAATTTAAATCATATGCTGTAAAGGGGGATATAGATCTGAAATTATTAAACTTAAAAATCGCGATGGTAAAATAGGGGTTGATTGTAGGTAAAGGGTTGAAACTTCAGAGTTATATGTACTTACTAATGCTGTATCATAAAAAAAATCTATATCTAAAATTGAAAAAAAAGAAAAATTAGGGTTGGATTACCCTTAAAATTTAGGGGGATAAAAAATAGATGTTGTCCGATTCTCAGACCTACCCAGTATGCACACGCACACAAAATTTCATGAGGAGGAGTTTAACCACAAACATCGCGACACGAGAATTTTAAATATTAGATAAAAATCTATACGAAAAATCTGCATGTGTAAAAATAAAATCATTTACATCAAGACATTTTATTTTATTTTATTTACTAGCTCCGCCCCGTGGCTTCACACGCGTAAGTTTCGATCCCCTAAGAATATCGGAATTAAAAGTATTACATGTGTTATTACTTGTTATAAACCATCTGTGTGCCAAATTTCATCCAAAACCGTTCAGTCATTTTTGCTTGAAAGCGGAACAAACAAACAGACTCACTTTCACATTAGTAAGAAAGTAATGATAATATAGATAGGTACTTACAATATAGATAGGTACTTACAATATAGATAGGTACTTACAATAGAATCAACATTGACATTATATTTATATTTCTTCTTCTTCTTCAGCCTATAGATGTCCACTGCTGGACAAAGGCCTCCCTCAAGGCTTTCCACGATAACCGGTCTTGTGCTGCCCGCATCCATCGGCTTCCCGCGATCTTCACCAGGTCACCGGTCCACCTTGTTGGGAGCCCACCTACGCTGCGTCTTCCAGTACGTGGCCTCCACTCCAGAACCTTACTACCCCATCGGCCATCGGTTCTAGGAGGAATTTGCCCTGCCCACTGCCACTTAGTTTTAGCAAGTCGAAGCGCTATGTCGGTGAATTTTATTTTTTTGCGGATCTCCTCATTTCTGATTCGATCACGCAGAGAAACTCGGAGCATAGTTCTTTCCATTGCCCTTTGTGTGACTCTGAGCCTTCGTATGAGGCCCATTGTAAAGGACCACGTCTCAGTTCCGTAAGTCATCAGTGGCAACACACACTGGTATATATTATATTTATACCGTCCATTTTTCCCTCATTATTATTCCATTGAGTGCATCGCTTCCCACTCATATAAAATGTATAAGTTTAAAGCTCGGTTTGATCACTTGATCGGGATAAAGTTTGTGCAATAAGTTATAATATTATCCGCTTTAGTTTATCATACATATTGCTCGTTTCTGCCGATAAGGATATTTTGAAGTAATCTTCCCTATTTCGAATCAATTCGACAAGCTGTTCAGTGGGTAAAACATGCCGTTTCCAATCCCTTCCAGACTTACATAACAAATCAAATCGTCGATTTTTTTATCCCGTCCGATGGTAAGCAGTGATGCAATCGTTGATGGTAAAGCGCGCTTGTTTATTGAGAGCCTATTCAATCTAGCCTTGAAGACACTTAAATTGTAGTCCGACAGAAACACCACCGCTAGCTTCTGATTTCGGCTGAACTTCTATTTACAAACTCGTTTGAAGGCGGTTTATTTAATAGCTCTCACTGAACCCCAACCTTGATTCCCAGTCTGTTTCCAAACACAATTGTTAAATATATCCAATAGTTTAGTCACAATAGGTAGTTAAAGACCGGTAAAACCCACAGTCAGCCCATGACTAATATTAAGTATGTTAGAAAAAAAAAACTCCTTTCATTTCTATATAAAAACTGTTTATTCACAGAATTAATATTTTCCAATAAATTATGACCTCAGTCAAACTACAAAACAGTTTGTTGGTAGGCGTCCTTTGGGCACGCCACAATAGCGGCGGTAAGTCCCCTCTTTAAGGAGTGGCTAGAGAGGCGCCACGGCACTTTTACCTTCCGCCTGACGCAGATCCTCAACGGACATGTCTGTTTCGGAAGTTTCCTGTTCCGTATAAGGCGGGAGGAAACGCCAGGGTGTCACCACTGTGTATATTGCCCTGAAGACACGGTGGAGCATACGGTGGTCTGTCCGGCCGTGCCCTCGTAGCGGCGATCCCTCGCGTCTGACCCTGGTCTAGACTATGATCCGGAGCGAGAGTGCATGGCAGGCCGCGTCACCTCCTTCTGCAAAGCAGTGATGCTGGCAAAGAAGGACACCTCCTTCTTTGCCAGCATCACTGCTTTGCGTGAGGGAGCGGGAACCTAGCGCCCTCACGCCTCTAGCCGCCGCAGGAGACACCCCTGGTCGGGAGACAACAGCGAACTCCCGGCTACCGTAGGCGCGGGCTTGCGGGCGGTGAGCAGTCGGCGGCTCGGTAAGGACCAGGCCCGAGTGGAAGGCGTAAGTTGCCTTAAAAAGATGTCAGCATATCGTCACGGGACCCATAAAGACCGATGCCTCCTGGGTCAGGATTGCAGGTTGGTTAAAAAAGAAACCGTGGATCTGGCCTACAGGCAAGTGAAGGAAAACGTTTGGGTTTTAGTCAGTAAAAGTCTGACACGCCCTTCCGTTCCGCCCAGAGCGGGAGAGGTCATTTAATGACTTCCCATCCAAAACAAAAAAAAAAAGCGTAACTCCTTTTTTGTATTTAGACTTTTTTTAATGGCACTTTTTCGTTTGGTAGTTAATAAAAGTATTCCTTAATTTTTTAAATAAATAAAACAGACATCCTTTTTGTTATATTATAATTTATAATACTCACATGCATTATTGTACATGTTTATATGGGCCTTGATACCTGAAAAAAAAAGGATAAATAATTAAATAAATATTAATACTTATTGACGTCCCCACATCTACAGTATTTATTGTACCTACTGGCTCCCTTTGAATAATATAAACCATCAAGCAAAAACAATCAAGTAAAGGAAATATTGCAATCAATCACAGTAACATATGTACATCAAAAATACAGAAGCTTTACCTATTGTGTAGCTCCCATGAAATATACAAAATCGCCCATCGTCGCAAATATAAGCCGCACTAAGCTGTTCGAACATTTACCAAGGCTATTAATCATTGTGGACGATAAAAAAGTCCATAGATTTCGTTTACCTCACGCTACCCTACCGTAAGTGCCATGCTTTGAATTTTTTACATATATTTTTGTACCAGTTTTATCAAAAGATATCGTGATAACCAGTGACTGGGTTGTAGAGGTCAGGCAGGCAGCCGCTTCATGTTATATACAGGTGTTCAGCTGTAACCAAATCAGACTAGAAGCCAACCTCACATCATCTATACTAATCTATAAAGCTGAAGAGTTTGTTTGTTTGAACGCGCTAATCTCAAGAAGTGCTGGTCCGATTTGAAAAATTCTTTTTGCGTTAGATAGTCCATTAAACCAGGAAGGCTTTAGGCTATATAACATCACGCTGCGGCTAATAAGAGCCAAGCATAACTACGTAAAGGCTATGTAGATGATGATGATAATTTTTCTTATGTTTCACCCCCATGGAAATCGTCATTCGTAGGTTTTAATTGTTTTGCGCGGTACCTTAATTCTTTTCTTAAATAAAGATATAAGTTTAGTTTTAGATATTATAATATCGGCTATGTACCAGTCTAAATCCCGTCAAAGTCGCTCCAGCCGATTCGGAGATAATGCGGAATAAAGAAACTTTTTTGCGTGTTTTGTGCGCTTTCATATGCAATTAGTACTAAGTTCCAGGCCTCTCACTATACGTTCCAGCTCTTTCAATGCAGGGCAACGATAGACCACTGGTATTTTTTTTGTCCAGCTCGCCCTGACATCTTGACATTCTTCATCTTTGTCAGCTAGTAAAAAATGTTTTTGATTATACATTGTTTATTTGTGATTAGTGTTTAATTTGAACCTCAAATTGTGGTTCCTCGAAAAAAATCTTTCAATAATGACCGTGAACTGTGTAGTAAGTTATTATTTTGGAACCCACGGAATATTTGCATATATCGACACAACTTTCGTAGATCTTTACAACAGAAGGGACCTCAAGATATTTTTACAAAACAATTCGTAGCTGATTGCTACGAGATCATTCCCGACTCAAAGCTACGTGCGTCGCTGCTACGCGCTTCACTGCTACGTGTCTGGCCGCGTAGCAGACAATCTTTCATTTATTTAGTTTAGTATGATTGGGAAAAGAGATTACTGCTTTCGTGTTCCCAATTTGTATGCAGATGTAGTTGCATGCTTTACCTGTATTAGGAATTCTTAAATTAACCAAATTGAGTATTTGACCGTGGAGTTTACACATAAATACTAGCCTGTAACCTCCGTTTATGCTGTACTCGCCATAAAATAATAAAACAGACACGTTTTTTATACAAATGTGTTAAATTGAGTTATCTGATCCATAGTCCCATTTTTTTTTAATAATTATAAACTAGTGCTTTACCGCAATCCCGCCTGATGGTAAGCAGTGATGCAATCGTTGATGGTAAAGTACACTAGTTTATTAAGAGCCTATTCACTCAAAAAAAAAATTGAGTGACTGAGACGGCAGTTGAGCGAGGTGAAGCAATGTTAAACCCAACAAACAACCAACGATGCTGCGCCAGAGGGAGATGGATCTGGAGACCTACCACGAACAAACTCCTGACACAACAACATTTGGCGGACCCGTCCTCCGTATGGCTTCACCAAACATCATGCCGGAACATGACGAATCGCTTGGCGACATGACTATCTGGTGGATGGTAACTTCTGCCGACAACCGATGTTGTAGCCTACCACCGAGAAAATAATTAATTAAGTTGAGATTCAGTCCGCTTTCGCTGGGAAGCAGAAGTGGCGCAACAAACTCCCTAGCTGTCGCTGTCTGCGAAAATAGAAGAACTTTATTCTATAAAAATACCGTGCAATACGGAGTAGTGCACACCTCCACCAAGCTTAACAAATTACAACCTTATTCCAATGACAATTAAGTTTCATGCCCCCATGTTCTGAAAGTATAATTTGCTACAATGGGTGCCTAAAAGTCCCAAAAAACAATTATATTAATTTCAGGGTAAGTACTATTCAGATTGTTATAAAAATATCTGAACTTACCACCCACCCGACAAAGTCTTGATGTCATGGTGTCTGGTGTAGCCGTACGGAGGACGGGTCTGAGCTACGATGTGTGCCGGGTACGATGCACCAAATGTTGTTGTGTCGGGAGTTTAGTCGTGGAGGGTCTCCACAGCAACCTCCCTCTGGCGCAGCATCGTTGGTCGTGTTGTTGAGTTTAACATTGCATGACCTCGTTCACCTGCCGTCTTCCTTCCTATTCACTAAGTTTATTTTTTGAGTGAATAGGCTCTTAATAAACTAGTGTACTTTACCATCTACGATTGCATCACTGCTTACTATAAAGCAGAATTACGGTCAAGTACTAGTTTAGAATTATAAAAAAAAAGTTGTACGAGTGACGTAGCTTTAATTGTACTTTATTATATACTTAGACTTAAAGTTGTTTTTCGATAAATAAGCATTTGTTCACATTCTTGGCAAACATTTCGCAAATAAACATTACATACGGATTAATAAATAAAGAGAAAAAGGTATAGCCTCCGTTCAAAATACCCCAACCCTGTTTAATCCAATCCCAAGCTATAAAGCGTGCTCTAAATCTGTCTTGCTAATTGGAGAGAATCTTAAAGAAAACGTTCCTTTACGCTGGCACTGCTTGAGAATACGAAATGTTTGGTTCGCACCGGAGGAGGTCAGGCGAGTACTGCAGAATGAAAGAGTTCACGGGCTGTTCTAGCAGGGTTTAGCTGATATTTAAAGAAGTTGGAGACATTTAGGCACTCCGATTTATGGCTATTTTCTATTTTGTTAAGTACTGTCACCAAAGAGGATAAGTAACCAGGTAACCTATTTCTTTTTGTGATTATACCTGGTACTTGGTGTCAGGCGACTGTCCCATAAGTCACAGTGTAATCTGGAAACATTGTGAAAGCAAATTATTTATTTAAAACTAACCGTGGAATTCTTATCGCTCCTTCTGCGTGGGTTAGATACGGTCAATTACAGAGGTGCTCTTAACATTTTATAAATGTCAATGTAGATTTGTGTGACATAAAACGAAAATAAGAAATATATAGAATGTTATTTTTTGTTAAACCCAAAACACGTCTAAAGTATTTTTAAGAGAAAAATCTACGTATAAAATTTCAAGACGATATCATGAAAAATCATAAAGTTATGAGCTTGTTATCTTACCTGGTTGTCCCAACAAAAATATAGTCAACGCGATCGCCCGATCGCACCTGAAAGGGCGCGGCGTGGTGGGGGCCCTAGGACACTATGATCCGCTTTGAACCGATTCGTGCGCTCAGTAACCACACTGTATCATTTTTTAAATATATTTGGGAAAAAATATAACATGGTGTAAAAATTATTGGAATCGCTTATTCAGGATTTGTATAAATAAAAAATACCGTTGTACCATATGTATATAGCGAAACATAGCGGACATAGATACCGGCATCGTCTCTGGTCTATTTAAAGTAAGGTTTGAAATTGATGTTATTTAAACAAATACCAATTCTATTTTAATAGTAATTAAGTTGATTTCTGAATGCCTAGCACTATTGATAGAGTTATAAATAGAAGGTGTAGCTTAAACTAAGTTTTGTTGTATATATATTGAAGTGTTTTTATATAAAATTACATTTGTTTACATTTTAGGTTAACTAATATCGAATGTAGATTACGTATACCCGACCTCGCTTTATGACTACAATTGCCACTTTAAGAAACGTCGTTAAGGTCAAAATTGTTATACATTGACAAATATATTGTCCTTGACCTTTTCCTTCTTCACCTTGTCGTTTTATGATGTACTGGTGACAATTAACCTTAGGACATTTGCCCACCACCGCCGTCACCGAATACGAAGTGACGGCCACGAAGTTACGAAGCAACATGGTGGTTAAAAAATCATTTATAATTTTAGAATTAAATAATCTCAAAAAGACTGACATCATTAAAACGAAACACGATGGGTCATACTGGACAGCCCCGTGATATAGCGGTAAAGAACGCGGCTGCTGCGCAAGGAGGCGCGGGTTCAATCCCTGCGCAATGTAAGTATTTGTATGCATGAATATGAATATTTGCACTGCTCTGGTCGTGCCTCGGAAACTACGTTAAGCCGTTGGCCCCGGTGGCCATACGAACATCTAATGGCAATCGTTACGGGTTTCTGGAACTCTCAAAAGTCCAACAATTGGTCTTGCTGCAATGCTTCGATATCGCCTTTAGGTTGTGCAGGTCGTACGGCAATCGCTTCACGGAAAATATCGAAGTTCAGCCAAAATCAGCAGTTAACACTGGTAAAGCGGACCCCAGACCTCAAAGCAGAAAAAAAGCTTCGGATGCGACTAGGATTAACGCTGAGAAGATGATGATCGTGGGGGATTTACGGACTAGGTCCCACATTATACACAAAAGTCACAACAAACCTTTAGACCTTTAGAAGAATTTCCAGCAGTGCATCATGACGATGATGATAATGAATATGTGTCATACTACAATATGTATTGATATTTCTGTAGTTAACGTGAAATATGTATACAATTGTCCTTGTGTTAATAATAGTGTAGGCGCCCCAGTAAAGCACGTACATCTACCGCGCATTTGTCACGGCTTATTCAACAAACAAGGTCGGCTTACACCACAAGTAAAATCAATCTCCGATCACACACTAGGAAATCTACGGGACTTACCTGGGACTCAGTGTGCTCGATCACGAAGCGAAGTCCGGAGAATCAACGCGCGCGCGTTGATTACGATCACGTCCGATGTCTTCAAATTCGCTGACTGTCCCATAAGTCGACACTCCAAAGTTCCCTTATTAGGGCACCAAAGCTCACCAACGTAAGAAGTTATTTAGCAGCGTCAATCACGCCCGACAAAGATCGCCAATGAAACCACGTTTCCGATTCAAATTAAACTCAATTTACAGACGGCACTGTTACGTTTTATAGTTCAAGTAAATACTTCAACACACGGGCAACAATCGCGACAAACTATACAAACGCGCCGGTGGTATATATAATTTCCGAAATTCACTCGTCCGAAACACGCCACGCGTGCGAGCGATTATTCGTCAAGAGTTCAAGCAACGGCCCTTTCGCGGCGGGGTCTAAACACGTTGTTATTTTCAAGCAACGACCGCTGCCGGCGCGGTTCCAAAAACGTTGTTATATTTCAAGTTCAAGCAACGGACCTTCTCCCGGCGAGGTCGCAAGATGTTGTGTGTTCAAGAATGGCGGCGCGTCACCATAGACAATACTAAATGCGCTAGCCCGTTCCGATCGGGCATCTATCACTCGACTAACTAACAATCGGACCCGATCGATAAAACTAGCGCGAACATCCCCCCGCCCCGGACAGTAACAAACGGTCCGACAATTCAATCTAAGGGCAGGCGAGAGAGGGTGGCGATCGCGCGCTTCAAGACAGAGTCCCCCACCAGGACCTCGGCAAACCTGGGAACACCATCCGACCCCGGATACAATTTAACAATGCGTCCACGACGCCATCGGAGGGGTGGCAGGTTTGGGTCCTTCAACAAAACGAGGTCTCCGACTCTTGGTGGGTTCGTCTTGTCTGACCACTTAACGCGCTGTTGTAAAATGTGCAAATACTCCAGATGCCAACGGCGCCAAAAACTCTGCGTAAGCTGTTGAAGCAATTCAAATCGCGAGAGCCGTCCGGAGCTAATGTCCAAATAAGGATATTCAGGCAGGGCGTTAAGTGGTCTACCTATCAAGAAATGGCCCGGCGTGAGGGCCTCCAAATCATTCGCGTCGGATGACAAAGGGCATAACGGACGCGAGTTGAGGACCGCCTCAACCTTACAAAATACGGTCGCGAGCTCCTCAAAAGTTAGGATACTATCTCCAATAACGCGACGAAGGTGAGTTTTAGCGGCCTTTACAGTAGCTTCAAATATACCTCCCCAGTGGGGGCAGGACGGCGGTGAGTACTGCCATCGTACCCCTCTGCGGGAGAGTGTGGATCCGATCTCAACATTATGTTTATCTAAAAATTCACAAACTTCCTTCAAATAACGATCGGTACCCTTAAAGTTGGTCCCACAGTCGGATCGAATTAAGGACGGCAGTCCGCGACGCGAAACAAATCTGCCAAGAGCAGTGACGAACGCCTCTGTTGTGAGAGCACTAACCACCTCGAGGTGGACCGCTTTAGTAGCTAAACACACAAAAACACACAAGTAAGCCTTCTCGGTCTTAGCGTTACGGAGACGCGAAGCTTTTACAATGAATGGTCCCGCAAAATCCGTACCAACTCCAGCAAAGGGCATCGATTCGGTGACTCGATCGGCAGGCAAATCCCCCATTTGGGGCTGCACGATGTCCGCCTTCAAGCGGTAACACGGGAGACAACGAAAGATAACATATCGGATCACTCTCCGCGCAGACAAAATCCAAAATTCCCGTTGGAGGATCGCAGTAAGAGCGTTGCATCCGGCATGTGCATTTTTCACATGGCGGTCTGCGATCAACAACTTCGCCAAGGGGCCGTTCTTGGGGAGCAACAATGGATGACGAGCCCCATAGGGGAGCTTAGCATTTCTAAGCCGACACGCATCAAACCCTGATCATCCAAGAAGGGATTCAAGCGCCCTAAGGGTCCCTTCAGATTGGATGTGCGTTGGCGGAGGGTTTTCAACTCCGACGCAAATTCACTCTCTTGAACTATCCGCACCCAATATAACAGAGCGTCATTGCGCTCTTGCGGTGAGAGGACCGGAGACTCAAATTTGCCACGAGGGCTACGACAGTTGTGAATGAAACGCCGTATCCAGGCGGTGACGCCGAGCAATTTATCCAAAGAGCTGTAGCGCTCAAGCAAAAACTCCGGATCCGGAGCCGCTACAGTCTCGGTGGCGTGAACATGCACCCCTGGCGTAGATGCCCTGACCACTGCGGGGGTATGAGGCCAAGAACCCTCCAGCTGTAACAACCATGGTGGACCCCACCACAGCTGGTGATTCACAAGTTCGGGCGCCTCGCAGCCGCGGGGAGCGCAGTCTGCGGGGTTCAATTCGCCAGGCACGTGGCGCCAAATCAACGGGGCTTTCGATGTCTGAATTTGAGACACCCGGTTGGCCACGAATACCTCAAGGGTATGGACTGAACTTTTCAGCCAACAAGGACGACTTGGCTGTCAGACCATGCAAAGATCGACCTAAAGTCGACCCGGCTGGATCCTCCCAAAGCGTTGGAGGATGTCCGACAAGGCAGAACCAACAGAGAGGTCGCTGTCTGCCAAAAGGGGGGTCTGGGACGTCCCTAAACGATCCCATTACTACATGACCCAACAACAAAGAGGTGGATATGGCTACAAAACCGGCTGCCTGCAAAACTCGCTCGCTCCCATGCAGCAAACGACCTAGCACATTCACACCGATCAACAAATGGATCGGGCCAGGTCGGTGGAAGTGAGGATCAGCCAGAGCCAATCCAGCCGACAATTCTTTTGTAGATATAAAGGTCGACGGGGTTCGTGGCACCGTGGTAAAAAAAATATTTTAAAGGAAAGATGTTGTTCGGTGAAAAGTTTATATTGAAGTAAGTGCTAAGGTAAACAAGGCTTTCAAATAAAATAAAAATAGAATAGAACACAATGAAAATAATAAAACGTGCCAGTAGGCTCTAAGGCCTGGTTTACACAGCTGAGATTAGGCATAATCTACAACAGCCCCACATAATCGAAGCTGTGAAACAAAAAAAAATCTGCACAGAAAAAATTAAATTAAACCTAAACCAGCTACACATCTCTTGTGTGCTATAGGCCCCAGTGTTTTAGTGAGAACATCTGCAGGCATATCACAACTCTGAAGATATTCTAACTTAACAACATTAGAAGAGACCTTTTCTCGAATAAAATGATGTTTCGTATCTATGTGCTTCGTCCTGTTGTGGTGTACAGGATTGTGAACGAGATTTATGGCACTCTGACTATCTGAATACAGCTTAACTGGCGTAAGTTTACCTGTTATTTCATGGATAAAACGGCGTAAATAACAAGCTTCTTTAGTAGCGGCCGCAAGCGCCATATATTCGGCCTCTGCAGAGGAGAGCGCTACCGTGGGTTGTTTTTTCGACTCCCATGACACAGGTGCTCCACCTTGTACAAAAACATAACCTGTGTATGACCTTCTGTCGATCGTACAGTTTGCCCAATCAGCATCACAGAATCCTTTTAAGAGTTCTCCATTTTTTCTATAAACCAATGAGTAGTTGAGAGTGCCTTTCAAGTATTGTAAAACTCTTTTTGCAGCATTCCAATGCTCTTTAGTATAACACGTATTAAATTGACTGAGATAGCTCGTCGTATACGCGATATCTGGTCGTGTGTTTACAGACAAATACATAAGAGAACCAATAAGAGTTTGGTATGGAAAATTCTCACTAACCTGATCATCACAACGCTTTTCCATCGATTTCTTTACAAGTGGAGTATTTACCGTCTTACACTCTATCATATTAAATTTTTGTAGTAGTGAACTTATGTATGACGATTGATTAATTTCTATAACATTTTCCTGTATATTAAAATTCAGGCCTAAATACTTTTTCAAAAAACCCAAATCTTTTAGTGAAAAATTACTCGACAAATCCTTTTTGACAATGTCAAATGTCATTTCAGAGTTAAAAAAATACTAAAAAGTCATCGACAAAGACACTAAGAATAACGAGTTCCTTATCAAAAAGTTTAGTGTATACGCAAGATTCAGAAGGAGTTGGAACAAAACCTATTTTTAAAAGTGTTTCATTTAACTTTTTATTCCAGGCACGCGGTGCCTGTTTTAGGCCGTAAAGGGATTTCTTTAATAGGCAAACCTTACTTTCGCCACCCTTTTCTATGAAACCAAAAGGTTGTTCCATATAAACTTCCTCTTCCAAGTTTCCATTTAGGAACGCGGTATCTACGTCCAAATGTTTTATTTTTAAACCAATTTCTGCAGCCAACGCAAATAAGGCACGTAGGGAAGAATGATGAATTACTGGCGCAAACGTTTCGTCGTAATCCACTCCTTTAACTTGCTTAAAACCTTTTGCGACCAGTCTAGCCTTGTATTTCAGTATATTTCCACTAGCGTCCTTTTTCAGTTTATAAACCCACTTGCATGGTATTACTTTCTTGTTTGGTCTGTCAACAAGATCCCAGGTCTTGAGCTTCATAAGAGAATTGTGCTCATCTTGCATAGCATTTTGCCATTTTTCGGCATCGTCAGCATGAACTGCTTCATAGTATGTCGTCGGCTCATCCAAATCATCAGACAATACATTATAAGTAAGAAAATCTGGTGGTTTCCTGTTTCGTGAGGGGTACCGACGCTCCTGGATAAATGGCTGCTCTTCCAAACTAGCTGGTTCTTCATCAAAACGCTGTGTGTTTATTGGTGAAGACGTTTCAGCTATAGGGTCGATACTCTCAACACAATCGTGAAATTCAATTTCATTTTCATCTCTTTCAGCATTTTCTTCAAAAAGTAAAACTGAGTCCGACTGTACCTCAGGTTCATTCTGCTTTCGTTTCAAAAATGTAAAGCAGTTTTCAAAAAAGGTTACATCCCTAGATTTTAGGATTAGCCGTGGGTTAGAAGGATCTCTAAAAATATAACTATTTGGATCTTCAGAATAACCCACAAAAATAGCTTCTTCAGCTTTCATGTCCAATTTTTTTCTATTACATGAAGGTATATGGACAAGGGCTCTGCATCCAAAAATTCTTAGATGACTAAGATCACATCTTCTGCCACACCATTTATCATAGGGTATATCCCCACTTAAGGCTCGATGAGGGGACCTATTTTTTAGGTATACAGCTACGCGAAATGCGTCTTCCCAGTAAGCCTTAGGTAGTGAGCTTTCAGCCAGCAGCGATCTCGCCTTCTCGGTTATAGATCGGTGGGTTCGCTCTGCAACTCCGTTTTGTTGAGGGCTGTAAGGCGTCGTTGTTTGATGCGCGATACCTTTTGATGAAAGATAATCAGCAAAAACTTTATTAACAAACTCTGTGCCGCCATCAGTCCTAATCCTTTTTATTTTAAAACTTAATTGATTTTCAACTAAAGTTTGAAAATGACAAAATTTATCTTTTACTTCGGTCTTTGAACTTAAGAAATACGCAAAAACTTTTCAGGTATAATCATCAACTAAAGTTAACATATATTTATTACCTTGAAAAGAGGTTGTAGACATAGGTCCACACAGATCACAGTGGATCAACTCTAAAGGTGAAGTTGCTCTATTAAAAGCTATCCTTTTAAAAGGTTTTCTTGCTTGTTTGCCTTCTACACAAGCGATGCAACTTGATTTATCTACTACGGAAAATTCTACCCCTACCTGGTGATTCTTCAACCGATTCATGCCTATTCGACAAAGGTGTCCAAGTCTCTTATGCCAGATTTGATACCTATCCTGACAGTCAGAGTGCTCATCTTTTGTTAAATAATTATCAGCCACAGTGTTGGAAACATTTGTAGAGCCATTAAGTACATACAATCCACCACAGGGCGAAGCATGAAGAAGCGAATCACCTGTAACACAAAAGGTATCATTTTTATAAAAGTTACATCCATTTTTATTAAAAACACATATAAAACCCTTATCTACAGCCTTTTGTACAGATAGCAAATTAGCATTTAAGTCTGGTACATAAGCAACATCAGAAATTGTATTTATTTTATTTTTAGGTGTCGAGATCGAAATATCTCCTAATCCTAAACATTTGATCTTTTCACCATTTGCGACAGTTACGGTTCCTCTATCAGTCAACTTTATATGTTGAAACCAATCACGCCTTGAAGACATATGTTTAGTTGCACCTGAGTCTACATACCAAACATCCTTGTTTTCAGATCCAGAAGTATTCAAAGCAGTAAATGAGGAGTCATTTGTACTCGTAACATTACCCTTTTCCTTCTTCT
Source organism: Sesamia inferens (assembly GCA_037179545.1). NCBI lineage: Eukaryota > Metazoa > Arthropoda > Insecta > Lepidoptera > Noctuidae > Sesamia > Sesamia inferens. The sequence continues at coordinate 31,838,341 of CM073927.1, forward strand.
TTTTCAATGGACAGTCTGGTCTTTTATGTCCGGGTACATTACAGTCATAACATACTACTTCCTTCTTCTTTTTGGATTTAGGTTTCACTTTTGCTTGAAATACCGAATCCGTCGTTAATGTGTCGCTTTTAGACATTTCATTAAGGAGTCTCGTTTTTACCAGGTCAGTAGTTACATCAACATTGCAATTTTCAAGCGCCATAATGAGGGGCTCATATTTTGGAGTGAGTCCACCTAAAAGTATAGCGGCAATCGACGTATCTTCTATCACCTTCCCAATATCTGCAAGATCCTGTGCAGTTGAAGTAACTGCATTTATGTACTGTTCAATGTCTGCATAATCTGCGAGACTTAAGCGGTACAACTTACGTTCAAGAGCTATTCTTCGTCCTATACCGTTATCCTCAAAAGCTTTCTGTAATGATTTCCACGCTTCTGATGCAGTCTTTGCACTTCTAACGTGAGTTATAGCTGCACCATCTACAGTTAGGCAAATCTTAGCAAGAGCTTTTGTATCGTACTTTACCCTTATAGCCTGAGGAGTTGTGTCACCTTCTGGGTATCCAGTAACGGCAAACCAGAGATCCTCGTGGAGTAGGTAGTTTCTCATTTTAAACTTCCACGTCGGATAACCCTCCTTGTTTCTTAAGCCAAAGGTGAATGACGAAGAGCTTGACTTCGCCACAACATTACTATCACCAGTATCATGTGACATGTTTACGCACACCAAAAAATACAAAAAACAATATTTTCCAAAAAAAAAATACACTTTTGTATATATTTCACACGCGGATTTTATACTCCACAATTTCGTGCTGATAACGTTTTGTAGATATAAAGGTCGACGGGGTTCGTGGCACCGTGGTAAAAAAAATATTTTAAAGGAAAGATGTTGTTCGGTGAAAAGTTTATATTGAAGTAAGTGCTAAGGTAAACAAGGCTTTCAAATAAAATAAAAATAGAATAGAACACAATGAAAATAATAAAACGTGCCAGTAGGCTCTAAGGCCTGGTTTACACAGCTGAGATTAGGCATAATCTACAACAAATTCAACGGCGGCGTGTGGGGCTCGCACTTGCGGAAGCGGCCCGACCACCGTTTCAACAACAATCGCCGAAGTACCGATTTTCGGCGTTGAAGAGGAGTGGGGGGAGAAGGAGAACGAAACCCGACCGATCGGATCCGAAATCCGCAGGTCTCCAACGCCCCGTACCGATTCCCTATGCGGTACAATATTTAAGTCCAACTGTCGGACGAGCCAAGTAGAGATTACGCAACCCTGGGCCCCTGAATTCAAAAGGGCACGCACTGTGATAAAATCACCTTTGGGGCCCCAAACACGCACGGAGGCTGTTGGCAACAGCCCAAACTCCGGTGGGGGGGTTGCGCCCGACAGTGGCATTAATGAAAACCCGGGGGGGGTAATTGCCCCCCTGGACCCCGGGTGAACTGAGTCGACAAGATCGGAGGGGATCGCCGACAGTAGGCGAGAGGGTCCCACTCCACAACATCGAGACTCCTTCCAACACTACTCCGGGGTGTGGGCCAATAACCGTGGGCCGCGTACGGGGGGACGTAACGCCCCATTCGAGGGTAATCAATCAAGGGGGGGGAGCAGCGTACCGCCCGCCTCCCCGAGCCCCCGACGGCCACCGCTACAACCTGCGGGGGGCCCCCGCCCGTGGGGCCCCCGCCCGTGGGGCCCCCGCCCGTGGGGCCCCCGCCCGTGTGCGGGGAATCTGGGCCCCTTTCGGACCCACCACCATTGCGGTTCAAGCACAGGAGAGCGTGATGTCTCCCGCCGCAATGTGGACAAGCCTTAGCCTGGCGGCACACTGACTGGAGGTGGTCCCCCAGGCACATGTAACACCAGGCGCGTTGCTTGGCGAGGGCTCTTCGACCTGCAGTCCGGAGGCCCCCGAACTTCTCGCAAGCACGCACATCATGTCCGTCCCCCCGGCAATACCGGCACCGTTTACCTGGTGCGGGGGGGGAGTCCCTTCGGACAGCCGAGTATTGTTTGGTCGGGCGGCGGGGTTGTCCCCTCGCCGCCACCGGACGACCTGTGCTCGTTCCCGATGTGGGGTCGGTCAGCTGGTCCAGTACTCTGCACTCGTCCTCCAAAAAACGAAGCAAATCCGAGAAGGGGGGGAGGTACGAGACGCTATTGCCCCCGTACCTTTGCTCAAATCGACCCTTTACGTCTGCGGGCAATTTCGTTAGGATGATGTGCAGAAGCAGAAAAGACCACTGGTCGACCAGCAAATCCAGCCGGCGCAACGAGTGGATAGCGGTCAAGAGCGGGTTGACCAAATCCTTCCTTAGTGAGGAAACCCGCGTTGCCTTCGGTAAGGCCAAAATGGCGGCCACATGGGTGTCCGCTAGCAAGCGGACGTTTTGGTAGCGGTCCAGCAACAACTGCCGCGCAACCTGGTAGTTAGCATCGCTAACTATTAGGTGCTGGACCACTGCACTGGCTTCTCCGCGGAGGGCGGAGCGCAAATAAGCCAGTTTCTGGCTGGGGGACAAATCTTCCCTGGAGTCCACCAAGCTGTCGAACAGGTTGATGAAGCCCATCCAAGCCGTGAGGTCCCCGTCAAAGTGGGGAATCTCCAATGTGGGCAGTCTCCCTAACAAAACCGGCGGGGTCGGTTTAACCTCCCCGCTCAAAGTCGGCTCTCCCCTACGGGCAGCCAGGAGCCCTTCTGCCGACTCCGTAATTTGGTTGGCCAATTCGTACGCCCGGTCGACATCCCTTGTAAAGGTCTCCACTATGGCGTCATCCGCTGGAGGGTGTTCCAAAACGTACGCATGGAAGTCGACAACGTGTCGCTCCAACCCTTGCATGCGCGCAGGCAACCCTTCGTAACTGGTCAACAATGCCTGAACCCGATCCGGCCGAGCAATCAGGGCAGCCGTACCCGCGAGCCAACGCAATGCGGCTTGAACTTCTGCTTTGGTCTTAGTAAGCGGATTGGGAGCCATTTCAAATAAAAGCCTTTAATTCAAATTGACAAATTAAATTCAATTAAAGAACGCGCGGAAAGCAACAAAAACAAGCGCAAACAACTCGATAAATTCCGCGAGACCGTGCGGGGACCAAAGCTAAGGGCAACCGTTACAACAAAACACTAACATGTACAAATAAAAAATATTACAAAGTATACATACAAAATATCAGTGTGCAAACGGCCTTTTTTTTTTTTTTTTTTTTTTTTGCCGGGGTGGAAATCCTCATAGGATGCCCGCCGCCCTGGGGTGGGCGACGGGGTATGTCAGACTTTTACTGACTAAAACCACCCCGGTGTGTCTTCTATCACGATTGCGCGTGGGGCCGCGGGAGTCTAAATTCTTCCACGGCCCCACATCCTCGTGCTGGCCCGGTCTGTCCGGGCCTCGTCTCCTGCACGGGGTAGTGGGGTGTTAAACTACCCCGTGCATCGCCTCAAAGGCGCGCGCCGACACTCGCGCGCGCCTCCGCCTCGGGGTCCATCAATGGGGGGTGGGGACTTCCCCATGTCCCTCGCCCCTGGACCCAATCATGGGGGGCGGAAGAGGGCGTTATCCGCCCTTCCTCGGCGCCCGGTGCGTCTTCTGCGGCCCGGAAGGGAGTTGATATCTCCCTCTCCCGTTCCGCAGCTTCCTTCTGCGACATCACGTCTTCGCAGAAGGACACCACCGCGTCCCACGACTCTGAGCTGCCGACCATCCTCCGCACTACTGCCGGCAGCGTCAGGTCGCCTCCTACTTCATTTGTGAGGACACGGCGCTGCTCCTCCCAAGCTACACACTCGGAGAGCGTGTGCTGCGCCGTGTCCTCCCCGCATTGGACGCAGTGGTGGCACCGAGCGTCCGGCTCCCTGCCTAAGCGACGCAGGTACTTGCCGAAGCAGCCATGCCCCGACAGTACCTGCGTCACCCTGAACGACAGGGAGCCGTGCCTCCTCCCGAGCCAGTTGTCGAGTACTGGCCGGATCGCCTCGACGGTAGCGAGGCCGGCGGTAGGGCGCATAAGCCTCTGCCGCCAGTCCGCCACCAGGACCTGACGGAGCTCCTCTCGGCGCAGCTCTATCTGCCGCTGCACCGGACTGGAGCCCCGTGTCCGTTCTTCCTCGCGCCATCGGTACAATGACGCGAGTACTTTCGCCTCTAGGTCCCAGGGCGGGGATCCGGCCAGGACGCAAGCCGCCTCGTAGGATATCGTGCGATACCCGCGGACGACCCTGACGGCCATCGCCCTCTGCGGCTTGCGCAGAATGGCGAGTGTTCCGGCCGTCAGGTCCATCGCCCACACAGGGGCCCCATATAGGGCCATGGACCGCACGATTCCTACGTATAACCGCCTACAGGCGGCGCTCGGGCCCCCCATGTTGGGAAGCAGCGTTGATAGCGCGCCTGCTGCACCCATCAGCTTGGGCGCCAGCCGCCGGAAGTGGGGTCCGAAATCCCACCGGCTGTCGAGCACCAATCCCAGGTACTTCATGGTGAACTCGACAGCTATCCGGGCCCCACTGACCACGATATGTGATCCCGGCGCCGGCGCACGCCGGGGGCCATGGAAAACCATGGCCTCCGACTTGTCAAGGGCCACCTCCAGGCCCAGGCGCTGGATGCGGTTCACCACCTGTGACACCGCAGCCGTGGCTATCAACGTCGCTTCCCTGTACGAGCTCCCCCGGGCAGTGACAAGCGTGTCGTCCGCATAACACGTCAAGTCGGCGCCCGACGGGAGCTCGCCTCTCAGCACCCAGTCGTAGCCGATGTTCCACAGGAGCGGTCCCAAGACCGATCCCTGTGGAACACCGCACGACATTTGGTGCCGACCGGCACCGTCACGTCCCCGATAGATGACGCATCTGTCCTCCAGATAAGCCCCTACTATGCGGCGGAGGTAGGGAGGCACCCGATGGTATTTCAGGGCCTCCCTAATACAGCTCCAGGGTAGGGTGTTGAAGGCGTTGGAAATATCTAAAGACACCGCCAACACCACCCCACCCCGGGAGTGTGCAAACGGCCTAACTTAAGTGCGACATAGATCAAACTTATTAGCAAAACAAAATTATTACTACCAATTACACAATAAATCAACAAACAAACCGAATAAAATTATTACTGTGAATTATGTAATAATTCAACAAAATTACGACTATGAATTACGAGCTAAATCAACAAAATTACGACTATGAATTACGAGCTAAATCAAAACATTCAAACACGAACTATCTGGTTCGTACAATACACGAGTTGACCAAAACAATAACAAAGCATTAGGGCGGGTTGTTTCACGTTCACTTAACGCATGCGTAAAGGTTAAAAATGGTGCTAACTATCGTTAAGTCAAAAAAATGAGTTGTTTCACAATACGTAAACGTTAAAGCATGCCAAAAAATTACGATTACGTTAACTGATGGTCTGAGCACTGGTTAACGTAACTTATGTCAAATTGTCAAGTTGTGTTTAGTCCGCCGTGGTGACAAATAATAAAAACATGAATTTATGTATAAGAAACATGAATTCAACATGAATTTTTGTATTCGCGAGTTTGGTCTTTAATTAACGATAGTAGTTCATCTGATGATGATACTAGTAGCGTAGAGAGAAAAAGAAAAGTGTTTAAAACACGTACCTATTAATAATTTATGCCTTTGGGATGATCGTAAATTTATTGCAAGGTACCGAATATCAAAGGAAGTAGCTATATTGTTAACACGCCAAATTGAAGAAGAGATAAAATTGGCTACAGAAAAGTGGATAACCTACCACAATAGACAACCCATCAGATTTTTATCATTAACCCAGCATTGTTGGCATTTTAATTTAATTTGTAGGTTAAGTACTTACTTTTATTTTTAAATTAATTTGTCCATTATATTTTTTTTTTAATAATGAACTTTTAAATTCACATAATTTTTGGGAACCTGGTGATGGCTATAAATTGATTCAATTGGATGTCAAGGATATTAAAAAGCAGAAAATTATACTAACTAGTGATTTATTTAAGAATAATTTATTGTTTCCAGTATTACAGCTACAGAGAACTATAATACTGAAAGCAAAATTAATTATTTATTTTCCAATAAACTTATTACTAAAAGAAGTTTCTTTTTCTTTATTTCTAATATCTCCATTTCCTTTTCATATCATGCCTTTTCCTCTTTTCTTCTTTCCTCCATGTGTTTTATCTGTATCTCCTTGTTCTATGCTTTTTTAAGCACTTCAGCTTTAAGGTCTTGACAAGTTTTTTTTTCGCTTTTTATGAATTCCTGGAACAAAAAATGAAGTGAGTATTTATTAATAAAATCTCCTTAATACAATGAAACAATGTTATAACTATTTTATAGGTGGTACGCCATAACATCGGCCGCTGGCAGAAGTTACCACCCACCAGACAAAGTTCCGGCTGTACAGGAGGAGCAGATGGTCCACCCCCAGTTCTAATTCTGGACAGTCTTTCTTGACTGGCGTCCTAAAACGAACCATGCAACTTCTTAATATTTTATATTCAACTTTACAATAATGATCAATGTCGAAAGTGTGTGGACAAGTTGTGCATAATGAATAATAATGTTTATTACCTTACAAGCAGTCCGTTTCATATTATCAAACTTTGCCTTCAACTGTCGTAATGATCTTGGCTGTTCTCCACATGCATTAAACTCTGCGTGTATTACAGCCCAAGTTCTGTTTTTTTTTTTTTAATAACTTGTGTTGTCTGTTTTTTTTGCAGAACAACACGTCTTTATATTTTTCAATCAAAGATTGAAAGCGATCTTTCTCATTTTTGTTAAAATTAGTAGACCGTTCTCTGAAAAAAAATGTTTAAATTATAGTTTAAACGAGTTTTGTTAGATTACAATGTTTACTGGACTTGTATGTCTGAAATCGCCAACCCCCCATTGAGCAAGGTTGATGATGATGATGGTCTTAAACAAAGTAACTATGTTTAAAATGTATAGTGAGTGTGGTAATTTACTTACTTTGGTGTATATGTATCCATTTTTCGTCAAAGTATAGCTTTATAAAAATAGCACAAAATTCTTTTCCACAACAATAAACAATGAAGGTTAGATACAGCACAATGACAGTCGCCCATCTTTTTTTTGGTTTACTTCTTTCCGTTCATAGGAACGGAAAAGGCAAAGGCATAGTACGCCATACAGCCTAGTCTTAAGTAATTTTTTTTCTTCAGTTTATAGCCTAATTTATCCTTTTTTTTTTTTGTTTGCGCTGGGGAAACGACAATTACGCATCCCCACCCGTCGGGGGACGGGAGGGGTATGTGGGACTGCCCGGGAGATAGCCTCCCGGTATACCCACTAAACACCCCAGCGGTACTCCGGCATCGCCATAGTGGCGGGGGAGTGGGAAACTAGCGGAGCCTGAGCTACCACTCCTCCGCCGGCGAAATCCGCCTAATAAGGCGGGCCCTCATTTGCCCCTCCTAAGGAGGGGCGGTGGCTCCCACATGGTGAGCAGTGCAAGGTGGGCGCGGGCATCGCCGTGCCTCACGCCCGCCGCTCACCTCAGGGCGGGAGAAAGCGGGCGAAATCCCGCCTTCTCTTGCCCCTACGCCGTCTACGGAGCGCCGGAGCGAGGGGATCCTCCTCTCGCTCCCGCTCCGCGGCCTCCGTCGCGCCGCAACCGTGGCACGACGGCGTCTCCTCTCGTCCTATCCAGTGCAGGTACCTGCCGAAGCAGCCGTGACCGGAGAGGAAGGAGAGGAACCCATGACGCCTGTCAAGCCAATCCTTCAGGACCGGCCCGATGGCGTCGAGGGTACGGCGGCCGAACACCGCGGAGGCGAGGTCCCGCGTCCAATGCCTTGCTTCTTTCTTTCTACGCTACTAGTATCATCATCAGATGAACTACTATCGTCAATTAAAGACCAAACTCGCGAATACAAAAGGGAGTTCATGTTGTTTTTACTATTTGACACCACGGCGGACTAAACACAACTTGACAATTTGACACAAGTTACGTTAACCAGTGCTCAGACCATCAGTTAACGTAATCGTAATTTTTTGCGTGCGTTAACGTTTACGTATTGTGAAACAACTCATTTTTTGACTTAACGATAGTTAGCACCATTTTTAACTTTTACGCATGCGTTCAGTGAACGTCAAATAACCCGCCCTACACTTTGAAACAACACTTCATATTTAACGAACGTTAAACATCAGCCGTTAACGTAACTTTTTGACGTACGTATGTTACGATAACCAACCGTTTGAAACAACCCGCCCTTAGTCACAAAAATAACTTGTAATTATTTATCCGTAGCTCAAGATAATCGAGTCAACAATAACAAAACATTACTCGTAAACATAACTGGCTGTATGGCGTATCATGCCTTTGCTAACTCCGTTCCTCTGAACGGAAAGAAATGAACCAAAAATAAAAACAATCTACCTACAATTGTTTTCACATTTTTTACTTTGCAAATTATCGGATCCACACAATGTATGAAGGTGGTCAGAGATATAATTTTACGAGTACCGACAACAACAAATAAAAAATCAAATTTTTGCTAATTAGCCTCTGAAGGCTACCAAATACTGGAATGATACTCTAATTACCCAAATTAGTAATTAGAAACCACGCTATGCTACCACACGATGTAGGCGCCCCAGTAAAGCACGTACATCTACCGCGCATTTGTCACGGCTTATTCAACAAACAAGGTCGGCTTACACCACAAGTAAAATCAATCTCCGATCACACACTAGGAAATCTACGGGACTTACCTGGGACTCAGTGTGCTCGATCACGAAGCGAAGTCCGGAGAATCAACGCGCGCGCGTTGATTACGATCACGTCCGATGTCTTCAAATTCGCTGACTGTCCCATAAGTCGACACTCCAAAGTTCCCTTATTAGGGCACCAAAGCTCACCAACGTAAGAAGTTATTTAGCAGCGTCAATCACGCCCGACAAAGATCGCCAATGAAACCACGTTTCCGATTCAAATTCAACTCAATTTACAGACGGCACTGTTACGTTTTATAGTTCAAGTAAATACTTCAACACACGGGCAACAATCGCGACAAACTATACAAACGCGCCGGTGGTATATATAATTTCCGAAATTCACTCGTCCGAAACACGCCACGCGTGCGAGCGATTATTCGTCAAGAGTTCAAGCAACGGCCCTTTCGCGGCGGGGTCTAAACACGTTGTTATTTTCATGCAACGACCGCTGCCGGCGCGGTTCCAAAAACGTTGTTATATTTCAAGTTCAAGCAACGGACCTTCTCCCGGCGAGGTCGCAAGACGTTGTGTGTTCAAGAATGGCGGCGCGTCACCATAGACAATACTAAATGCGCTAGCCCGTTCCGATCGGGCATCTATCACTCGACTAACTAACAATCGGACCCGATCGATAAAACTAGCGCGAACAAATAGTAATGGGTACTTAGTAAATTTAATAAGATACGTACTTAAAACTAGTTAACACAGGTATCGCGTGTTGTTTTGATCGAACAAGATTACTAATTGGTATGTACCGCATTTTATTTAACACCACTATTTGTATTGTAACGCACTACGGTTTTAATGATGAAATTAAATTCCCACATCAATCATTCAGCAGCTGGTCGTTACGTTTCTTTATCTGATAAGCTTATTTCATGATTAAGCTACAGCAAGGTAATTACGTAACACACTATAAGTAGCAATGGATTTAATTTTGACATTTCAACAACATTCGTTGCGTTATTTACGTTGCTTAGCAGATATATTTTTAGAACATATCGAGCAATGTGATGGATATGGAGTTGACGTTGGCTGCTGCATCGACCTGAAGAGAGGGCTCTTCTTGTTGTCTGGCCGAAAGTGCGCAGTGTGAGGTTGCTGATAAGACTAGGGGTGATCGTCAGGTAGGCGCTGTCGCGCTGCCTGCTGGTAATGATGGACACCCGTTGAAGCCATTGGCTGGCTTAAATTGTTTAATTCTCAGCTTTGTACATAATTTTTATAATAATTTTCTTAATTCTAAATAGTACTGATGTATAATTTGAATTCGTGAAGTCTTGTTGAAGTTTTTGCATGATGGCTGCGCTTAAGTGCATCCAAGTTGTAACCAAGCACCCTTCTCACTCTAGAGAGCATATTCCCAAAAGTGGGGTGCTTGCGCGACCAAAAACGACTCACTGGTATGAACCAAATGTGCATGTTCGAAGTCACCAGTGTAGAGGCACGAGCAACAGGGAGTAAAGTTCACTCATCCCCCATTGAAAGGAAAGATCCTCCGACCAAACGCGTGCTTGCGAGTTGCAGTGTGATGTTAGTGTGACGTCAGTGTGACACCTTATTTATTCCTGGCCTTTGTAGGTACCTACCGCTACAATGCCTCAATATGATTCCAATTCATAGTAGATTTGTTACGTATTTAGGGTACAGGTCTGATATTCATCAGACCTCATTAGGTATTAATAATATAATCTTTAATTTGGATTACAATTACTCATAATGTATACAAAGTGGTGCTGACAATACGACAATAAATGAAAACACGAACAATGCTGGTTCATCAGAATAATCCTAAACCATAAAAAAAACCTAACATCAAAACTGAAAAAATTTCAAACAAATTAAATCGCATAAAATTGTAAACGGAATAGAACATCCTTTAAAAATATTGGTTCACTGACCTCCGATGGGCGACAGCGTGATCCTGTATTAACTTGCTTTTTTCGCGCCATTATTAATAAAGTTTGGTACCGCAGGTCATTAACCCGTAAGCGTTTCCTTATCAACATGTACATCATGTAGAAAATGTAAAAATAAAAAATAATTTTCTGTTACTAAACTAAATAAATAAATAAAGTTTATTCAGCAACTTAAATAACTTATGCTAGAACTTACATTTAGGAGCATCCTTTTAAACAATTAATTTGCTTGTGTTAGAATGCTCCGCTCTCCCTATATTATACAAAACTAAATAGTTATTTATGAAAACAAAAAATATAGAAAAACAAAACAAAACAAAAAGAAATGCAGAACAATAAAATAAAAAAAAATACAGATTGGATTAATACTTCGCACGCTGGAGTGTGGTACGGTTAGTGTAAGGGTGTGTTTGTGAGAGTGAAAGTGTGGGAGTATGTGTATATGTTTATGATGAGAGTAAAAAACTGTGTGTGTGTATGTATGTGTAAGGAGAGTGGTAATGCTGGAGGAGTAAACGGATTATTAGCTTTAAGTGTATTTGAGCTTATGTTAGAACGATTGCGTATTAGCCAGTTAACCCTGCGACTCGGTCTTGGGATCGGAAAACGACGCAACACATCATTTACCATTAACTGCATGAACCATTCTGGTTTAATTTATAAATTATATTTTTATTGACTGTACGATATTTTCTATCTCGTCATAAGTTTTAGATTTCAGCCATTCAGTCATTGTGTTTTTACACTCACGGTAAGAAAGTGAATAGATGCTAAGTTCTTCGTTTAGTAGATTATACAAATAAGTTGACTGACTAGGATATTGTCTCTTTGCGAATGTCGACCTTGATGCTATAGGGGGAGCCACCGGATTCCTCCGTCTGCTTGTCGCCTTATGTGGCTTGTAAGGTAAAGATTTATGTTTAATTAGAATTGTATTAAGTACATAAAGCTTTCTAACGGTCAAGAGTTCACATTCCTGATAAAGGCTCTCTGTTGATAATCTATAAGGTTTAAAGAGCATGACCTTCAGTAAAGACCTTTGTGCTCTTTCAAGGTCCAGAAATTTTGTTTTGGTTGCACCACCCCAAGCCGGAAGACAATATGCCAGTACGGATTGTGCTAGTGCCGTGTAAATCTGTAGCAGAAGACTTTTAGAAGTTATGTAACGAAGTGTTTTAAAGGTCCAAATAAGTTTCCTTACGCGTTTCATTATTAATTCAATGTGCGAGTGCCAAGACAACCGTTGGTCAACCATAATGCCTAGGTATTTTGTTGAACTAAGTCTGTTAATTTCTACACATGAACAGTTTGTATTCGATGGATTCCGGCATTTGTGAATCTTAATTTTGAATTCAGGGTGGGGTTGAGAAGAATTATATTTTGAAAACAAATGAAGTTAGTTTTAGAGGTGTTTAAGGTAAGAAGGTTTTGTTCAAGCCATGCCGCAACCTTGATCAAGCCACGTTCGGCTCTTGCCTTTACATCGATCCAAGTTTTACCGCAGAAAACAATAGCGGTATCGTCCGCGTAGGAAATAATAATTCCATCATCAACCTGCATGTCACATAGACTATTGATATAGATCAGAAAGAGTGTAGGGCCAAGAACACTACCCTGACCGACTCCAAAATCAACGTTCTCCTCAGAGCTAACGACTCCACCGATCTCAACTTTTTGTTTACCTTCACTTAAGTAATCTCTGAGCAGGGCAAGAGGTGTTCCTCTTATGCCAGTCGATTCCAACTTGTCAACGAGAGCGGGGACAGATACCGTATCGAAGGCCTTTTTAAGGTCCAAGAAAACGGAGAGACACCTGCCTCCGTTGTCTACCTGTCTAGTAACAGATGAGGCAAGCGCCAGCACTGCATCCTCTGTGGACTTATTTTGTCTGAACCCATACTGTGAGGATGATAAAAGCTTATTGGTATTCAAGTATGATAAGAGACGTGAATTTATTAACCTTTCAAGTATTTTAGACAATGATGGTAATACAGAAATTGGCCTATAATTTGATGGATCAGCTCTGTCCCCGCTCTTATGAACAGGCGTAATTAAGGCCAATTTCAAGGCATTTGGGTAGATAGCAAACTCAAAGCAAAGGTTCACTAAGTGAGTTAAAACTGGAACGACAAGAGCATGTGCTGTTTTTAAGAAACTGACACTTATGCCATCCCAGCCTGGAGCGCTATCGGTTTTCAGTGACATTAAGACACGATGGACTTCGCAATGGTCGGTGCTTAAAAGTACAAAAGACGAAAGAGGGGGGGCGTTGGGCGTCTCATGGTAAATTTTGTCTAAACTAGTGGAGTTGGAAATGATTTCATTCGCAAGAATTTTACCAATATTTGAGAAGTATTTGTTTACTGTGTCAGCAGATTCTAGTGGGGTAGACTTAAGTTCCAGTAGTTCGGTAGTGGGACATTTTTTAGGTTTTCGTTGGGTGATAGAATTTATTGTTTCCCAGAGTTTTTTAGGATTTTTTTGCGCTTTAGTTAGCTTCTCATGATCATATTTCCGTTTCTGCTTTCTAATTATACAATTACAGTAGTTACGATATCTTTTGTAAGTGATAATTAATATTTCGTTAAATGGATCTGTTTTTAACCTACGCTGCATATCATTACGGTTTCGGATGCACCGCAGCATCCCGATGGTCATCCATGGCTTTATTAATCTGCATCTTTGTGGTATTGTAATATTAACAGTATTATTTATGAGACAGGATTGAAGTATTTGAATGAGACGGTCACAGATAATATTTGGATTAGTCAAGTTCACAAGGTTATTTAATTCACTTTCTTTTAGACTTTTTATCGCTTTATTGAAATCAATTTTAGTTTTAGTTTTGGATATTATGTGTTTGTATTTATTATTAGATATTTTTAGGAAAATCATGGAGTGATCTGTTATGGAAGTGTTTAATATTGCTATGGTTACTGTAGAATATAGTGGGTCTAGTTTTATGATGAAGTGATCTAGGCAGTTTTTCCCTCTAGTAGGTAGTGAATGACCTGGGAGTAGACCGTGCATTGCAAGCATATTTAAATAATTTAATCTGTTAGTGCGATCGTAGGATTGTTCACTTTCACTACAGATTAAATTAATATTTATGTCACCTGTAATTATTATGTTTTTACTTGATGCAATTGTAATAAGGTGGTCATTTAGTGAGTTTATAAACTCGTCGGATTTAGGATTTGAGGGGGATCTGTATATAGCCAAGACTACCAATTTTGAAGGACAACAGATTTGAAGACAGGATGCCTGTAGTAATTTAACTTCCTTTACTATGGTTTTATGAGTATTTTTAATATACACACATCAAAAGTGTCTAGGGATCAACATATATTTTTGCAATAACTTTTCTCCTGATTGATATTAATTAAAATTTTCTTTAAGGATTCATCAAATAAAGTGTTTTCGTTTGTCACAGTAACGATAAACCAAGTCACTTTTGCATTAATAAAGAAATTTGCCGTTTTCCTAATAAAGGGATATTTGACATTTGAACCACTAACACAAAAGTTCGAAAAAAAGACTGAAATAACAGTTTTCTCTAAAATTTTATTGGGTAACTTAAACAATTAATAATCTGTGTTTCTACCGCGAACACTAACAACACAAGAACATCGGTTTGGCATACTCAAAATGAGTTCATCCAAATCACGCTGTGGAATGGCCGCCCATGTTCGTTGCAACAACAAAAAAAGGTCTTCTTGCGACTGGATACCCTCCATATTCGGCAGAGCTCTTCTCTGTAGCATATCCCATGCATGCTCAATCGGGTTCAAGTCTGGCGACTGAGCAGGCCAGGGCAGGACATTGATGTTAGCTGCGGCGAGAGTCTGTCTTACAACTCTTGCGGTGTGCGGTCGTGCATTATCATGCATTAACTGAAATAAGGGACCGATTTGCACTTGTAGAGGAACGATGACGTCTGATACAATCGTCTCAGCATAAATTTGAGCGTTGAGGTTGCCTCTGATCCAAATCAACTCAGTTCTTCCGCCGATCCAAATACCCGCCCATACCATGATGGTTCCACCACTATAAGGATGGACTTCCTGGCAGGATTTTAATCGCTGTTGGCGTCCAGGGGTTCTCCAGTGTCGTATACGTCTTGTATCCGGTCTCATACCAAAACGAGACTCATCAGAAAAGCACACGAAACGCCATTGTTCTTCTGCCCAATTTCTGTGTTCAAGAGCCCATTGATATCGAATCCTACGATTGTGCATTGCTATAGGTGGTACCCGTAGCGGTCTTCGGGAATGAAGGTTCACTTCATGCAAGCGGTGTCTGACTGTTTGGTCGCTAATTAAGTTCCCTGAAGAGTGATGAAGCCTCACGGCTAACATCATGGCGGTTATTGTTGGAGCTCTTCGAGTTAAGATTTGAATGTATCGGTCTTGTCTCCGTGTGGTGCAGCGATACCGTCCTCCATGGCGCTCAGCCACGGTACCAGTGCTTCGGTAACGTGTCCAAAGTCGACTGATAACACTCTGACTTGTATTCAGAGCTAAAGCCACAGTACGTTGCCGGGAACCAGCTTCTATCATTCCCACGGCTCTGAGCATTTCTTCTCTGCTTAAATGACGTCGCCGCTCCATAATAACGTTGGTTTTAATCAGTAGTAGGGAAACAGTAGCACTAATAATGTCTTCAATGCGTTGTATGTTTTTATAGGGAAAATATTGACAGCTGATTTTCATCTTTTACTCGAATTTGATTCACAGTTCCTGATTCAAATTATGAAATACACCAAAAAGGATCCATATAAATTTATAAAATCATAAATTTATTACAAAGCCACATCTCAATCTCAAGAAATCCGCATAAAAATGCTTGATCCCTAGACACTTTTGATGTGTGTAGGTAACAACTCCATCAGCCTTGTTTATATGATTGGAAGTTTGGTAAGCGGAGTAATTGCTAATTTGAGGTATAGGTTTGGAGGCGTCGAGTCTGCACTCATTTAGTGTTATGAGGTCTATATCTGTTTTCAAATTTATTAAATTTAGCAATAGGTCGCTATGGTTGGCGTAAATACTACGTATGTTTTGTGACACAATGGTAATGTCCGTAGGACTTATATTAATTAGACTTTTTAGCTCCTCTGAAGAACAGCTAAAGGCATTATTAGTTTCTGTATTGTCAATATTGTTTAAAGTTTGTAGCGTGCTATCCATAAATTAAATATAGTGAAATGTGGTCTTTAGCATTAGTCATAAAAGTGTATGTGTATTTGAGTATAGTTTTGTGAACGGGTATAAATTTTGTGAATGAGTATAGGGTGTAGGATATAAATTGAGTGATCGTGTTTTGATATAGAAATGTTATATTATGTGTCCCATATGAATGTGAGCGCGCTAGATACTTATATACATAAAAAATAAATGTGATGACATTAAAATAAATTCGTTAACATAAAAATAAATCTTAAGTACTAACATAGAATAATAAGTGAGAACAATATTGGGTAACCATGGCAGAATGTAACAACCGGCCAGTCATACTTGTTACATAAGGCCGTTCACTTGAGCTTCACTTGTTATGGTAATTGTGGATGCATTATCATCTTTCTTAATCAGAACTCTTCCGAATGAGGTCCAGCAGAACCTATAGTTTCGGGACTTCGCCAAATCTCGGGCCAGAAAAAAGAGCCTAGCTCCTTTTGCCGTTAATTGTTCGGATACAAAGATAGGGTTATATTCACCTGTTTTAAGACCTAGGTGTTTGGCGCAGACTTTTTCTTTATTTGCTTTATAAAACTAATGGACATATGTATATATTTTTTATGGGTCGACTGAGAATGTGTTGAGATACACGATGTTTAATTTATTGTCGTGTTGTCATTTGTCAGCACCACTCTGTATAGCAACAATAACTTAAAAACTATGTTAGTAAACTTTTATGCTACTTTTTTCTTAGTGATGTGAAAAACATTCTCTTAATAGTTCAGTCATTTTAATATGGCCCATCTGGAAAAGTGTTTTACGTCCAAAAGTAACTCATGCAAGCGCAATGCGTCAATGATAATAACAACTGCAGCTGTAAACAACGTGCCGGCAGTATGTAGACAACGTGTAGCAGCATAATCAGCCTATAAAATTCCTACAGCTAGAAAACAGGCCTCCTCTAGGTGATAGAGAGTGAGCTGTAATCTACCACGCGTCTTCTAATTTTTGGTCGTAAGACAAGCCGATTTTCTCACGATATTTTCTTTCACTATTTTTAGAGCAGTCGTGATGAAATAATTTACGCAAATTAATGGCCCTGTCAGCTGTCAAAACCTGCAACGGCTTAGTCACGGCAGTTGTGGCTGAGCCACCGCAGCTCTTAATTGTTTGCAGCACAATACTCAAATACGCGAGTGAGAAACTGTCGACGGCTGCAGTAATAGGTGATAATAGTACAATAGCCGCCCACCAGAGTGCAGCACTAGCGCCTATAGACCATCGATGCTTGCATTTATATCTCTAAATGTTTCAATTAATGGACTAAATAAATTTTGATTCTATCTAACAAATCATTCAATTATTTTTATTGTCGTACTTTTCCACCAAATCCTTTGTACCTCTTCAAGCGCACACCACGTTCACGGAGCAGTTTCTGCTTTTAAATGGCCGTAGTATTCCATAATATTCAGTTAGATTACCAAAGTTTTGATATATATAATATACGTATCATCACAGAATAGTAAATACCTAGTTGTTACGAATATTGTGACAAGGATACGAGATTGTGTAATTTATTTATTTAAGTATTCCTTTAATTCAAGCAACTAGGGCCCATAGAAAATGCAATACTGCTGAACCTTGGACAAAACTGTCTTTGCATTGTGTAGATTCAATTTCCTAGTATTGTATAATTGCATGGAACACGTGTGAGCACGATCTACTTGATGTAAAGCATCTATTTGTTGGGTTAGTCGTTTATTGACTTGATAGTGCTATGGCTGTTGAGAGTATGTCATGCTCACTCAAATGTCTCGCTGGTGGTGGCGTGTGTGTTGGGTCATTAGGTTCCCTTCAATATGGTTGAGCTGAATGATGCTGATCCATACGTCATGTTCGTGAACGGACGCCGTCAGAGGGGACTGGTCATCTCTTAGCTGCTACGGCGTATTTTAAATTCTGAATTGTTGTTTTTTTTTTTTTTTCATAATGGACGCTCTCAGCGTACAATATATTTCTGCATCGTTCTCACACGATTGGTTTCAAAATGAATGATGTAATCAAATATTTGTATCAATAGCTTGATAATTTAAAAGAGTGTCCATGGAGTTTCTTGCCCGTTCTTCTCCATAGGTACCTACTCTTTGGAATGGGCGACTAGCTTCACCTTACTGACTGACCGACCTTCTGACAATTCAAAAGTGCCTGTAACCGGTTTATTTGAAATAAATGCTTTAATTTTGATTTTTGAATACAAATTATAACATGAAAATACTTGTAAACTAATATACTTTTAAAAATATCACAACAAATACAATACTATACTATTCAAACTTAAACATACTATAAATACATATAACATAACAACTAAAACTACACGCAGCCGGCCACGAAACCGTACACAACACCCTTCGGTCATAGCTCTTCTTTCAGGAACTAGTCGAAATCATGCGTCGGAACACGTACCACGAACGGCGTGAAGTACGTGTTGTGGTGCTGCTCCAACACCTCGACCCTCACAGGCCATGGCGGTTTGTTTACTGTATGCGCTTGTGGCGCCCTCTGCGTCAAGTTTTGCGTAATGTTCCGTATCGCACCTGTCGTTGATGTGCATCACTAAAAGACTAGCTAAAAAGAATAACATTACCAACATTGGACGAAATTCTAAATTGTCCCAACAAGCGGATCAATGCTCTGTAATTTAGGAGCATGGCTAGTTTATGGTCTTTTATAATGACTAAATGAGGAAATTTATGTATAAACTTTTGTTAACCTCACACTTACTATACAATCACCAATATCAAAAGTATAAGTAATGAAGACTTGTCTCCAATAGCATTCCAATTCAACATCTATATCGGTTTACGAGAACGTCGGCTTTATACACGTGCAGTGTATCGAGAAACATAGAAAGGAAACGACACATGCCGATGTCTATGGCATGAAATTTCCGGTGAAGGGTTTTCTTTCTACAATGACGTTTTGTGCATAAGTCACACTATAGAAAATCAAACGTAGGAGCAATCTAATATAAAACTTCTTATTAACAACATAAGGCGGTTTCTTCTATATCACGAAACTAACTACAAATAACTGCCTAAATGTGCTCGTATTTCTTCGCTACACTCCTGAGTTTTTCTTGGCGAAATATGCGATTCCCTACGTGACCAAAAAACTACAAATTATGCCGTAACATCCATAGCACAGGTAATTCCTGGCGCAGACACGCTAACCTCACTCAATCTAGCAAAGCATATCACACAACTAGCGCTAAATTTACCTGACGTCATCGACAAAGTGCCGATCGCCTGCCTCAACACGCCGACTGATCGCCATAACGTTTGGCTAACGTTGAACCTCACTGGGGTAACATGACGTCAAGCATACCGCACCCATTTGATTGTAATTATTATCGCCTAAATTGCATGCTGATGGAGTGAGGAAAATTGTGTACTTGATTTTGACGATACAATTTTGTTTTAGGCATACTTTTAAATAATAGTAGATATGACTAACACACAACATATCGCCAAAAGCATTGGACCTGGGCTCAATTCCCAGGACAAGTAAAGTTGTTATTGTGTTTTTGCAACAGGCTTTTTTTCAGTAATATCCTAGTCAAGATTCTTGCCCGGTTAACAATTTTATCATAGCTGGCATTTGGTTATAAATAAGCACACTTTTGTCCAATCCTTTAGCACTAAGTACAGCCAGAGTGGCCAGTCTGTCCGTATTCTATAGTTTGCAATTTAGAGACTGTGCGCCGGAATTGCGTGACTTAATTCCGCCATCTCCATTCCATTATCGGACAACCCGTCATACGACGAGTATACACCCTAAGGCGTTGTCCTAATTGGCAAAGATCGCGCGATGACACGATGCGTTCTCGTCGTGCGATGAGTTCAAACATACAGATTTCATCAGAGTGTTCTATTTGAACCTCGCAACTAATCGTGCGCGGACATGAAATGCTTAATAACAATCGTACGATGTGTTTGATCTTGCGATCGTGTAGATAGACAACATACCTCTTTTGAGAGTCCTAATTGGTTACCTATGTGATGCATACACGCGCGAGGTGTGCGGGACGAAGGAATTTTTAAAGTTGGTCACTCTATGATTACAATCGCTACGTATTCCATTGCATATGTAGTCAAATGTTTGACATGGACAAATAATCGTAAAAGTCTTCTTCGTTATTTCGTACATCAAAATAAAGGTTGAAAAATTCACCGCGTAGATTCCTGGATCTATAAAATATTTTATGTTGCCAACGTTTCCTTTTTCAATAAGGCAATTTTAAAGCAATATTGCCCGACAGCAAAAACTGTGCATCTCTCATGAGCGTGACGCCTCACGCCAGCCATCGAGCGATGTCATCACACGATGGACATCGCGCGATCTATTAGGACACCTATTAGGTCATCGCACGACCACTTTGATCGTGAGATGAAAAACGCATCGCGCCATCGACGATCACTCCAAATTAGGACGCCACCTTACTTTATTTACACCGCTGCCGTTTCTCTTCGTCTTTTATACCATGTACATCGAAGGACTGGCACAATTTGCTTGCGGCGCTCTTTTCGTCCAACTACAATTTCAAGGGTCTTCAAGGTTAGACTGAATAGGCTCTTAATAAACTAGCGCCCTTTGCAATCAACGATTGCATCACTGCTTACTATCAGGCAAGGTCGCAGTCAAGTAGAAGTTTTTCGTGTTGTTATTTTATTTATTTATTTATTTAGAAATAAACAATTATAGCACTATTACAGATCATTCCAATTCAGTGCTATAAGTAAGATAACACCACACAACAGTTATATGTTGTTATATATGTAAGTTTGTTTAAAATCTTCAAACTTTCAGGCAATAGCTCGTTTTAAAAATACTATTAAAGAAATTAATGTATCGCTCTAATTTATAAATAAAATGGCATCATTGTCAAAATTATTGTACTCGATTTTATGTCATCTATTTAGTGCCTACATTTGAGTCGGAAATCAACATATGCAATATTGGATAAAAGCCTAGAAAAGTTTGACAATTAGCCTAGAAACCTAGATGACTGGCCTGAGACTGCTGGTGGTGATCGCTCACAGACTGCGATCGGACACATGCCGCTCAATAAGTTCAGATTTCTGATGAAAAAGATTAATTCATCAAAGGCTCAGTGGTAGGCCATAACATCGGCCGCCGGCAGAAGTTACCACCCACCAGACAAAGCCTTGCCGCCAAGCGATTTGTCGTGTTCCGGCATGATGTCTGGTGAAGCCGTACGGAGGACGGGTCTGAGCAGTTGTGTTGCGATGTGTGCCGGGTACGATGCGCCTAATGTTGTTGTGTTGGGAGTTTGGTCGTGGACGGTCTTCAGATCAATCTCCCTTTGGCGCAGCATCGTTGGTCGTGTTGTTGGGTTTAACATTGCATCACCTCGCTCAACTGCCGTCTTCCTTCCTATTCGCTCAGTTTTTCTGAGTGAATAGGCTCTTAATAAACTGGCGCGCTTTACCATCAACGATCGGATCACTGCTTGCCATCAGGCGGGATTGCAGTCAAGCGCTAGTTTATAATTATTAAAAAAAAAAAACTGTGAGGTGTGCGTAACGCCGGAGGATGTATCACACTTATTGACGGAGTGTATTAGATTGCAGTCTGAAGGAGAACAATTGTTTAAAGAGTTGCAAATAAATAGATATGATGTCGGTGTTTTCAATCATATATGTATTATCCACACCTAGTTCAGAGGCCGCCTACAAAGTATTTATATTTATTAAATCTATATATATAAAAGAAAGTCGTGTTAGTTACATCATTTATAACTGAAGAACGGCTATACCAATTTGGCTAAAAATTGGTAAGGAGGTAGCTAAGAACTGGGAGAAGGACATAGGATACTTTCTATGCCGCTCCCTGTCGTTCCTGTGGGAATAAATGAGCTTCTTTGTTTCGACTTCTCCCACGCTTTTATGTTACCCTGGTACCTTGAACGTCAAAAAAATATGCACAATAAACCTTCTTTCATGTATTATGATTATTTGATAATGATGAATGAATGACGTTTATTGTTTCGACTTCTACAGTTTTGTGATACCCTGGTACCTTCCACGTCAAAAAAATATGCACAATAAACCTTCTTTCATGTAATTATGATTATTTGATAATGATGAATGAATGACGTTTATTATTTCGACTTCTCCTACAGTTTTGTGATACCCTGGTACTTTGCACGTCCACAAACTATGCACAATAAAACCTCTTTCATGTATTATGGTGATTTGATAATGATGATTGAGCTTTTTTATTGTTCCGATTTCTCCTACACTTTTATGCTACCCTGGTACCTTGCACGTCAAAAAATATGCACAATAAACCTTCTTTCATGTATTACGATTATTTGATAATGATGAATGAATGACGTTTATTGTTTCGACTTCTCCTACAGTTTTGTGATACCCTGGTACCTTCCACGTCAAAAAAATATGCACAATAAACCTTCTTTCATGTAATTATGATTATTTGATAATGATGAATGAATGACGTTTATTGTTTCGACTTCTCCTACAGTTTTGTGATACCCTGGTACTTTGCACGTCCACAAACTATGCACAATAAAACCTCTTTCATGTATTATGGTGATTTGATAATGATGAATGAGCTTTTTTATTGTTTCGATTTCTCCTACACTTTTATGCTACCCTGGTACCTTGCACGTCAAAAAATATGCACAATAAACCTTCTTTCATGTATTACGATTATTTGATAATGATGAATGAATGAGGTTTATTGTTTCGACTTCTCCTAAACTTTTGTGCTACCCTGGTACCCTGCACCTCCACAAAGTAGGAAACACGTGTCCAGTATTTTTAAGTTGATAATATTATGTACAAAATTTCAAAAAGATATAATGAAAAACCACTAAGTTATAATAAGCTTGCTACGAGTTTTCTACTTGGTTGTCCCAACATAAATATGGTCAACGATCCGCGCGCGAGCGAGCGCGGTGCGTTGACCTCTAGCGTCAGCTGTTGCGCGCGCACAATACCTATGATGATGTATCGTAAGCTGCGTGGCGCACTCGGTAACTACACTGTAACAATTTCTAAATGTATTTGGGACAAAATATAACATGGTGTCAAAATTATTGGAATCGATTCAGTTGCTTATTCACTATCTATATATATAAAAGAAAGTCGTGTTAGTTACTCCACTTATAACTCAAGAACGGCTCCATCGATTTGGCTGAAAATTGGTAGGGGGGTACCTAAAAACTAGGAAAAGGACATAGGATACCTTTTATCCCGTTCCCGTCGATCCCATGAGAATGAATTAGCTTCATTGTTTCGACTTCTCCTACACTTTTGTGCTACCCTGGTACCTTGCACGTCCACAAACTATGCACAATAAAACTTCTTTCATGTATTATGATGATTTGTGATAATGATGAATGAATGAGGTTTATTGTTTCGACTTCTCCTACAGTTTTGTGCTACCCTGGTACCTTGCACCTCCACAAAGTAGGAAACACGTGTCCAGTACTTTTATGTTAATAATATTATGTACAAAATTTCAAAAAGATATAATGATAAACCACAAAGTTATAATAAGCTTGCTACGTGTATTCTACTTCGTTGTCCCAACATAAATATGGTCAAAGATCCGCGGGCGAGCAAGCGCGGTGCATTGACCTTTAGCGTCAGCTGTTGCGCGCGCACAATACTATGATGATGTATCGTAAGCTGCGTGACGCATTCGGTGACTACACTGTAACAATTTCTAAATGTATTTGGGACAAAATATAACATGGTGTAAAAATTATTGGAATCGATTCAGTTGCTTATTCACTATTTATATATAACTCAAGAACGGCTGAACTGATTTAGCTGAATATTGGTGTGAGGTAGTTAAGAACCCGTCCCCGTCGATCCCGTGTGACGTGACATAAGACATGGTCCAACTCATTCAAAATGTAAGTCAGCAATTCATATACCAAAAATGGTATAACAAAAAGCAAATGACAGCTGAGCATATTTAAAAAAAAGTCTAACCGGTTGAAGCAATCGTTTAAAGCAAAGAATATAAATACTCTCTGCTGGTTTAAAGTTTCTAATAAAAAACTACAAAGCCAACTTCAACTTCAAAATTTCTAATATTGTATTGCTGTGCCATTTATCATCAATAAAAATATCATGCCGTGACCAAGACCATCAAATCTTTCTCGACAAAGCGGTAATGCAAGAGTAAATCGAAACATTCTGAATGAAAGCACTGAAGAAGAGCAAGAAATTGCACGTGCAGAGCGCCGCCTTACTATGACTCGACTTCGTGCTTCTCACTCACAAGAGCAAAGGGAGGCGGCAGTCCGTGAAACTGTTCCGTTGACAATGCGAAATCGGCGAACAAACCTCAGAGATCATCATCATCATCATCAATCTTTTTATCGTCCCACTGCTGGAGACAGGTCTCCTCTCATGCAGAGAAGGATTGAGTGTAATCACCACGCTTGCTCAATGCGGGGTGGCGATTTCAGACTTATAAAGTCCAGGTTTCCTCAAGATTTTTTCTTTCACGTTCAGTCATTGGTGACCTAGATATTGTACTTAGAGAGTACATATCACTTTAGAAAAGTTACATCGATACTTGCCTGACCTGGAATCGAACCCGCGCAATCATACAAGAGAGGCTGGTGTTTTAACCACTAGGCCACCACGACATCTCAGAGATCAATAGCTAGATAATTTACGAAGCACAAGTGGAAATTCATTTCTTTCACATGGTGCTACACTAAATAAATGACAAATAAAAAAATCATGGAATACTTTTTTTTTTATTTACAGTGTTCCTAATTTAAAAAGTAAAAAATGTGATCATGTATTATTTATTGCCTTTAAGGCGGAACAAAGTTCGCCGGGTCAGCTAGTTAAGAATAAGTTAATTTTGTTAGGTTAAGATATAGTTAAGTTATTGGGCTAGGTACGATGTGATATAGATGGCATACAGAGCTGTGTAAAAGATTTTTAAAAAAGAAGCCAACAATATAGATCCACCGAACAGACAAAGTGTTGCCGTCAAGCTATTCGTCGTGTTCCGGCATGATGTCTGGTGAAACCGTAAGGCGGACGGGTGTGAGCAGTTGTGTTGTGATGTGTGCCGGGTATGATGCGCCAAATGTTGTTATGACGGGAGTTTGGTTTTGGAGGGTCTCAAGATCAATCTCCCTCTGGGGCAGCATCATTGGTCGTGTTGTTGGGCTTAACATTGCATCACCTCCCTCAACTCCCGTCTTTCTTCCTATACACTCAGATTTTTTGAGTGAATCCTCACTAATATTATAAATCGGAAAGTGAATTTGTTTGTTTGTTCCACTTTCACGCCGTAACTACAGAACTGAATGCTTTGAAATTTTGCAGACATAAAGTTAAAAATCCGGATTAAATAACAGGGAAACTTAAAAAGCGCGATATAACCGAATTCCACGCGGAAGAAACCGCGGGCGTCATCAGCCGGGATTGCGGTCAAGCACTAGTTCATAATTATAAAAATAAAAGAAAAATGGGGAAAACCATTGAATTCGCGTGAGCGTGACCGATCCGACACCGTGATCGTTACAGCGAGATAGACATTATATATAATAATAATAATAATAGTTGTGCCGAAACGTTGACAGCTGGTTCAAGCACCTGAAACAGAGAGAGCATTCGAACACGGTACGCGGTCAGGTTGTTTCCTCCCTCTGTAGCCCCATAGTATGAGCGCATGACATTTTCGTTGATGGATTGTGTCCATCTCATGCGCTGCATACTTCCGCCGGGAGCTGGGAACCTGTCAGAAGCCGATGGGCCTCGAGGTCCTAAGCGGTCCGGCGGCCGGCGTCCTCCCCGTCGGCGAACAGGTGGTGGCGTCGTCGGCGGAGAGAAGTACTCGTCGCTCGAGCTCGACGCAACTGCCGCGGCCGGGGTCGTCACAGCGCTTACAGTGGGGCTGGAGACCGGCGGCGGCGAGGCGGAGCTGAGCAACGAGTCCGGAGATGTTGGGCGTGCACGTCTTGCGGCAGATCTTGTCAACATATTTATTTATAACTGGCAACACCGCAAACGTCAACATCATATTTTTTTATTAATTTAAGAAATAATATTTTATATCAGTTTTTCATTACGATTCTGTGAAATATTCAACAAAAACCGAAACCCAAACTGAAAGCAGTTTAAAATTTATATAAAAAGTGTTTTTAAACATATCTACAATGATAAAATTACCGAATCTTTGGAGGTGACATCTGTCATGTCACCTCGGAAAATATATAATTATGTACAATACAACAATACAAAACAGTAAAATAAGTATGACATGTTGACAAGATCTGCCGCTCGACGTGCACGCTCACCACCCCCGGACTCGTCGCCCAGCTCCGCCTCGCCGCCGCCGGTCTCCAGCCTCACTGTGAACGCTGTGACGACACCGGCCGCGGTAGTTGCGTCGAGCTCGAGCGACGAGTATTTCTCTCCGCCGACGTCGCCAACACCTGTGCGTCGGCAGGGGAGAGGCCGGCCACCGAAGAGCTTGGGACTTAGGGGCCATCCAGCCCCGAGCCGGGTCCCCGCTGCCGATGGTTGTGTGCAGCGCATGAGATGGACTCAGACAATGAATGAGAACGTCATGCGCGCATATTACGGGGCTACAGAGGGGGGAACTAACCTCACTGCGTACCGTGAAAGGATGCTGTCTTTGTTTCAGGCACTGGAACCAACTGTCAACGTCTCGGCCCAACGACTGTCGGATCAGGTGCGTGTCATCCAACGCAATCACAGGTTGGACGATATCGCACTTGATAGGCTGCGCTCAGAGGTACTGAGCAACCAAATCGCCCCGACTCTGACCCAGACCGCGGCACAGGCGTCAATTATTGATGCTGTTCCGCCGCGGTCCAATCGTGTCGAAGAAGACGACGATAGGGTTGAAACAGTAAGTAGCCAGTATAACGATCAACTGAGGAGCGCACTGGAGGATGCGTTCCGCGACTATAGATCCACTCCGACCAACCTTAGACCCCGGTTACCACGGCTACCTATGCACAAAAAAAATAGGGCGCTGGTGTGTGCTTTGGACTCGCAGCTCAAGAATTTCTTCGAGAGCAGCGAGGATCTCATTGATACACACTCGATCCTGTATTGCGCGGCTGTAGCGGCATGTCGATTAGCCAAAGTCAAGTTTCCAAATTATGACGAAGCTACTCGACCAAAACCAGCCGTACCAGCCTGGCAACGCAGAATCGAGCGTCGTATCGATGGGACCAGGGTACTCATCGGCAAACTATACTGCTTCAGGGAGGGCAATACTAGACCACGTGTGATGCGCTTTGTGAGACAGGCATTCTCGGGGACTGGTATCAGCCCTCGAGAATACATAAATAATGTCACAGAGCGCATCGACTTCCTGAAGCAGAAAGTTTGTGCATGGGCGAGCCGTATTCGGCGGTATAAGCGGCGAGTGGATCGATATACGCAGAATCGCATGTTCCAGAGCGATGAGAGGTGGGTATACAGAACTTGGGAGCGACCAGAACAAAACGAGGCTGACGTGTACCGCCCAGATGATGCCACCACAAGTGCATTCTGGCGCGGTATATGGTCGGTATCCGTTTGTCACACTGAGGGTGACTGGATACAGGATGTCAAACAGGGGTGTGAAAACTTACCAGAAATGGATAGTATTTTCATAACATCATCAGACGTAGCCACAGCAGTCCGTTCGTTACCGAACTGGAAATCACCGGGACCGGACGGGCTGCATAACTTTTGGTTAAAATGGCTAAGTAGTTCACACACTTGTTTGGCATCTCAATTCCAGTCATCCTTAGATTCTGGTTCGCTACCCCAGTTCTTAACAACTGGAATCACCCACCTGCTCCATAAATCAGGTAGCACCGCGGAACCCAAAAATTATAGACCGATCACTTGTTTACCAACGGTCTATAAAGTTCTTACATCCATTTTGAAAGCTAAAATAAACAAACATCTTGACAGCAACACCATCATGTCTGTCTCTCAAAATGGATGTAGGAGCGGGTCCCGTGGTACTAAGGAGCTACTCCTCATAGACATGGCCATCAGCCAACAGGTTCGCCGATCCCGCAAGGATCTCTCAACCTGCTGGATAGATTATAAGAAGGCCTACGATTCGGTGCCACATACATGGCTTTTGAGGGTGCTGGAGTTGTACAAGATAAATGCAACTCTACGCACTTTCCTTAAGTCGTGTATGGGGCAATGGAAGACAGTCCTTCGCTATCCAGGGAGTCGACAGATCCAGGGGAATGATGAACCTGTATGGATTAAGCGGGGAATATTCCAGGGCGACAGTCTGAGTCCACTATGGTTCTGCTTAGCTCTGAATCCTCTAAGCACACTGCTGGAGGATTCAGGTCTGGGTTATCGATTGAAGAGAGGCGGTCAGGTCATATCTCACCTTCTCTACATGGATGATTTGAAACTCTTTGCCCCCAATAAATTGCATCTGTTGAAGCTACTGAATGTAACTGAAACTTTTAGTAGTGGCATCAGAATGGAATTTGGTGTGGACAAATGTGCAGTCATGCATGTAAAGCGGGGGGAGATTATGGAATCCGAGGGAATTACACTCCCAGATTCCATACACCTTAGATCCCTCTCCTCATTCGAGAGCTATAAATATTTGGGTATGTCGGAAGCGTTAGGTATCAACGATGCTGACATGAAGCAATCGTTGAAGGAGCGCTTCTTTGGTCGCCTGAAGAAGGTATTAAAAAGTCTTCTTTCGGGCGGAAATAAGGTGCGCGCCTTCAACGGGTGGGTCATGCCGGTTTTGATGTACTCTTTCGGCATACTTAAATGGACTCAGACCGAACTCGACGCCCTGGATAGAAGGGTCCGTACACTGCTGACAGCAAACAGGATGCATCATCCACGATCATCGGTGATGAGACTGTATATTCCGCGGAAGTGCGGGGGTCGAGGCTTTTTAAATGCGAAGATCCTCCACAACCGAGAAGTATGCAGTCTCAGAGAACATTTTTTAAAAACCGTAGTGGGTATGCATTATGATGTGGTCACGGTGGACAAGGGACTTACCCCGCTATCCATGGCGAAAGAGAACTGGCACAAGCCTATAATACTTACCACTGATGACCGCAAGATGATATGGCAAAACAAGGAACTTCACGGGCGATTTTATCGGGCTCTTCATGAGCCCGATGTAGACTTCTTAGCCTCCGTATCCTGGCTACGATTCAGTGACCTTTTCGGGGAAACTGAAGGTTTCGTCTGTGCAATTATGGACGAAGTTATCTTAAGTTATTATTAGTTTAGTTCTGTTAAATTAGGGTAGTTGACTAAAAAAAATTAATTAGTCCGTCAGTCAGATTTCCAAAAAATACTAGACACGTATTTTTTTCTTTTTTCATATAAACAAAAAATTAAGACGACACAGTGCGTTGAAAACTCATGTGTCGTCGCTGCATGCTACACTTTTTAGCAAGCAGTGACGTCACCCGCCACCACTCCTGATCTTTGATGCCTTTTATATTTGTCAATTTTTATTGATTTGATAAAACAAAAAATATGCGTATCCAATATTTTTCTATAACCTGAATGACGGCCTAAATAGAATCAATTTTATTTTACCCATGATACATGGTACGGACGTACTATGAAGGACTTATCTATATTTTGACAAGACTAAAGTATTAAGATATCTTCTATTCTTTTCTTAATGAAATAGAAAGAAAACATGCTCCAGATCTGCAGTAGTGTCTTAATTTAAATGAATAAATTTTCTTATCCAAAGTCCCATTAGTACAAATGCCTAGAACGGGGGATTCATCGATAAAGAAGTCAGCTCTCCACGCATTATATTAAAACAACGAAGGGGAATCTTTTGTGGGGGGGGAACCTTTATTCAGAGCCCGAGATTGAAGTAATGTCCGATAAAGGCAATGGGCACGTCTCTTACATATCTGAGTAGGTACGTCAGTATGACGTATTAAGGGACGCTGGTGATACGTCCATGCAGGTTCGATAACCTAAGGGTATCCCACTGGGAATGAGGCGTGACGGCTAAAGGCCTATTTATTGAGAACCACGGTAACATACGGTATTCTTTTTTAACTAAATTTATTTATTGGATTTCTGCTTTACAGCTTTACACTTTCTGCTTTTATCTCGCCCCGATTATTAAGTACAACTTAGTTATAAATACATTGTATATATAAATCTGACAGCCTCCGTGGCGTAGCGGTAGCGAAAGCGGCCGCTGCGCAAGGAGGCGCGGGTTCGATCCCCGCACAATGCAAATATTTGTATGCATGAATATGAAACTCAAAAGTCTAACAATTGGTTTGACTGCAATGCTTAGTTATCGCCTTCGGGTTGTGGAGGTCAGACGGCAGTCGCTTCATGGAAAATATCGAAGTTTTGCCAAAATCAGCAGTCAGACTGGTAAAGCGGCCCCCAGACTCCAAAGCTGAAAAGCTACGGATGCGACTGGGATTAACGCTGAGATGATGATGACATAGTATATATAAATCTATCCACAACCGTTGGCTAATAAGTAATACAGGCTGGTACCTGCTACCTGTGGGGCAAATACACCTGGTGAACGTACCACGCTCTTCGCGTGCAGTACAATAATGCGTTCAAAGCAATACTCAACCTGCCGTGGCGGTGTAGTGCTTCTGGCATGTTCGCCGAGAATAGGGTAGATGACTTCTATGCAGTAATGAGAAAGCGGGCCGCTTCCTTTATGGACAGAATTCCTATCAAGAAAAATGTCATTATCCAGGCTGTGTATGATGCATGTTTTAGTATAGCTGACATCTAATTAAAATATTGTAATCATAAAATTTGCACTATATTTTAAAATTTCTTCTGATTAATCATAATATAGTTAGTTAATTATTTATTGCATTATTAATTTATTTGACATCGAATTTAATTTTATTTTACATTTTCTACCATAGATTTATTTTTATGATTTATGTATTTAATATGGATTTAATGAAAGTTTTTAGTATATTTTTTGTTTATGTTTCATGTCTGCTGTGTATTTACTTATGTGAAATTATGGGTATCTTACCTGAAATAAATTATTATTATTAACTAGTGCTTAACGGGATTGCGTCTAATTGTAAGCAGTGATGCAATCATAGATGTTAAAGCGCGCTAGTTTCTCGCCTTGAAGACCACCCGCTGCAAGCAAATTCTGTACGCTGTTCCAATCGACGAGCAGAACGCTTCGTCCAGTTCGTACCAGTTTCAACACCGTAAGAGTGGATACACACTGCATGCACTGGGTATAATGCGAGTACTTTGCATACGATAGCCCCAATAACAATATGATGCAGCTTTGTTAGCTTTAACTAACTAGAGTGAAGCCAGAACGCTATTATAGAAGTCCGCATCGAAATTGTTGGCAAAAGTTCGACGCCTTTGTAGACCCACACGAACACATTCCGACAGGATTTGATCACGTCTTTTA
Source organism: Sesamia inferens (assembly GCA_037179545.1). Classification (NCBI taxonomy): domain Eukaryota; kingdom Metazoa; phylum Arthropoda; class Insecta; order Lepidoptera; family Noctuidae; genus Sesamia; species Sesamia inferens. Next base: position 31,869,695 of record CM073927.1, read on the forward strand.
TTACATGGTTTTTATTAGCTTCACTTGTATGTTTGTTTGTCCGTCTGTAACTCTAATTTTTTTTCAACCTTAACTTACATTAATTTGTGCAGACAAAGTATTTTTAGCTTAGATTTAGATTTCGTTATAGATTTAGATTTAGTTACTTGGGTAACGCATCATTATGAATTATAGCACTTGCTATTCTGTCTGTTGGAGATCAAGAAAAGTTTTGTAAAAACAAATGAGCACCACTTAAGCGTTCGTGTTATCCGTATATTATTTAAAAAAAAGAATATCGAACTAAAAAGTTGAAAATAAATATAGTTTAAAAAACTAAAAATCATGCTTTTAAAGAATGTCAAACTAAAAAGTTAAAAATAATTTTAAAATTTAATTTATGACAATATTATATAAACAATACTAGTATAAATGAGAAAAAAGCGTGAGGCGCTTAATATACAAAAATTATGGCACAAAGCGCCTCACGCTTTTTAGTTTGATATTCTTTAAAAGCATGTTTTTTTTTAGTTTTTTAAACTATATTTATAACTATACAGACCACACAATTGGGGCAATTAACTTTGCGCATCAAGAAACAAAATATATTGAGTGGTATGTGACAGGGTTGGAGTATCAAAGCCGTCGCACTCTGTTGTCTACTCATCCCTGCCTTGCTGAACCAAAGCATCTTTGGAAAAGATGACTGAATTATTCATACAGCTCATAAAATGGAGGACTTTTAAAATCAGAGTAGATAACAAACCGATCACCGTCCAATGACTCGATATACTTAAGGCAAGGCTTCAGCAATCTTCTCAATTAGCTCAGCTAAATGAATTATGCGGTTTTACGGTGTGCATCGATTTTTGGCGATTTCGAGATAGCTTTAACAGTATTTTAGCTATACTGGCATACAAGGTTAACGGACCTTTTATTAGGGTTTGGATAGGCAGACATGTGTGTGCTCATGTTCATGTCTCCAAATGAGAGTTTTTATATTATTTTTATTTGTTATCTTCTAACATAGGATAAGTTCATACTAACACTATATGAACTGAAATCATCACCATCATCAACTTGTTTTTAACATCCCACTGCTGGGCACTGGTCTGCTCTCATACAGAGAAGGATTGAGAGTAATCACCACGCTAGCTCAATGGGGGTTGGCGATTTCAGACTTAAAGTCCAGGTTTCCTCAAGATGGTTTCCTTCACCTTGTAATCATTGAACTGAAAAAAAGTTTGAATTTTAATTATTGAATTGTTAGTTATAATTTTAAGTTTGAAAAAGACACCTATATGCGAATCACAAAAGGCTGCACCACAGAAAGTTTCACGTCTAGAAGCGTCTTTGTGCACACAGTAGAAGCCACAAAACAGTTTCTAAGGACAAATATTTATGAAGGTACCTACACGCCTAGAACTAATAAATAATATCTTTCGTTATTTATTGTATTATTTCTTGATTGCTCACGTTCAGCCAATAACATTCCGTTTAAAAACTTTTCTGTTCGTCCAATCACGGCCCGGGCATCGCTCATCGTATTTATCATAACATCATTTTCAAATTACGTAAAAAGGAATCTCAATGAATATTCCCACAAAATGAGGAAAAAATAATCACAGAGGGTGGAAAAGGTCGGGGGAGATATCATGTTTAAATTGTCAATTTGTTGGCGACAATACGACTGTGCCCGGAGCCTTCGGGGCCGGAAGCCAAAGGTACCTATCAGACTTCCATTTTCAAACACGACAATGACGATTTTCCGGATTTCTTTGTGATCGATGTAAAGGATTATAATTATTTAGACGGTTTTACACAGTTTATTGTAGTTAAATTTGTTAATTAAACTTTAAAAAGTAAGAATGTGTCTCTATGAAGATTACCTGGGGCGCTCTAGATCAATAACATAGATATTATTATGGTTTTATTTCTTATTTGGACAATAATATCTAGTGTTTTTATAGACCGTACCTAAAAGATGGTAATACAGTACAGTCACGAACATCAATATGCCAACTTGGCAATTTACAATTGCAATTTTTTCGTGAAATAACGAATGCAACGCAACATTCCAATAACCCATGGGATTGAAATCATCAAGTTCAAAAATAAAAGAGTAAATCGCTGTTAAACAAAGCCAAATGTACATATTATACTTTACTCGTAACTGAATGTACTACATTTTAACACTGCTTAAAATCTAGTTTCAGTATTAGGTGTTAGAATACTTGATAGGTAATGGAAATTTTACGCCAAATCTAACTTTTCTAAATAACTAGGTTTTCTTGCCAAGCTCAGGTACAAAAATAAAACCCAAACGGCTCTGTTAATCTTTCCGGGTCGGGTAAAGTGTTACTGGGTTTTCCATTGGGAGTTTCCTAGCAATAGCCCGGAGAATGATTTTGTTTTTATAAAACCGTCAACAAAATTGTTCGTGTGATATTCACATGCCTCAGACGGCACGTTAAGCCGCTTACCCTGCGCCGGTCTCTCTGTCCAACACTGGACAATGAGAGTAAGGGTCATAGCACACTTAAACGACTCTGCTCCAACACCGCTCGTCGAAGCGGCGACAGCTAGCAAACGGCCAGCGATCCTAGATAGAAAGTGAGTGATAAGCTCGCTGACAACGAGCTGTCTGCTAATTTATGACGATAATGTAAAGTATATCTAAAGAGAAATATTTTAAGCTCATATTTAAATGATATTCTTTTTGCCGGGTGGGAGCAGAGTCGTGTAAGTGGACATTTAGGGAAGAGAGAGAGCACTTATGGCTGCACACCCACTTGTGCATTATAATGTCTCCCGCACCGAATGCTGGTCTCCGCTGAAATAGATAATCACAGCCGAAATTCTGAAGACTTTAACAGGCAAATAATAAATATTGAACTTTGGCAATTCAATAGTACCTGCAATTGGTCTATATGAAATAAATACTCTAAGTTCGAGTTTGTGATCGTTCTAAAGCACAAACTTTTATGCTAACGGCAGGTGACAGGCGGATTCATAGCATTCTATTTGTCAAAAAACTGTCAACAAACATTTAAACAGTTTGCTCACGCCAACCTGTTGGTTGCGTTATTTACTAATGTTATTTATACAGGTTTGTGGCTTGATACCCTAATACAGGTACAATTATTAAACTACAAACATGTGCTGTGTGTCTGCAAAATTTCAAAGCAATTGGTTCAGAAGTTACGGCGTGAAAGCGGAACAAACAAACAAACTCACTTTCTCATTTATAATATTAGTAAGGATTGTATCGTTATGTACATAGTTAGTCTTAGATAAGAATTTTAAAACCTATTTTTATTATTTTATAAACCATATTTTTAGGTTAGGAATTATCTTCTAATATGCAATGGCGGAATACTTAAATTACTCTCCATGGTGTGTATCGGCGTAGATTTTATGAAATCACCAATCATTCTCAATGCATTATTCTGTATTTTCTGCAGTTTATATAAATGTGAATTCCCACTGTTATCGTGAATAAAACAATTGTAGTCTAGTCGACTTTTGACTATCGCTAAATATATTAAACTGGGAGATTTTCAAACCGCTTACTGTAAAGAGATTTCTAAATTTGCACACAAAAACGTCCCAAGTTCAAAAAACTCATTCCGCCCCGTGCGTGATCCAGGGTCGTATGTCATGACTACGTGGCAATAAAATTATAATAGCTTGTAACACTAAACTTTCGGGTATATTTCAGTTACAGTTCCGTATTACATTAATTGTAAACACGTCAGCAATTAAAACTCTAACAATACGGAAAATATCGCGATTATATTTGACAGCCCCGTACTGGAACATTCATTATGCCCACATGCTATGGCGTATTAAAGAATAATTTGTGTTATCTTTCTGCTAGATACTACTAACACTAGATCCTAAGTCGTGGATATATTAACCAAAACACGATGGGTTCTAATAAAATAAGGAGGATGGATCTGAGCAGTTGTGTTGCGATGTGTGCCGGGTATGATGCGTCAAATGTTGTTGTGTCGGGAGTTTGGTCGTGGAGGGTCTCCAGATCAATCTCCCTCTGGCGCAACATCGTTGGTCGTGTTGTTGGGTTTAACATTGCATCACCTCGCACAACTGCTATTAACCTTTCTATTCACTCACTTTTTTTTTTAGTGAATAGGCTTAATAACCTGGTGCACTTTACCATCAACGGTTGCATCTCTGTTTACCATCAGGCGGGATTGCAGTCCAGCACTTGGTTATGATTATAAAAAAAAACAAAATATTTTGAATTAATTTGAATATGAACGATAAAGGATTTGAGAACATTTTCTTTTTCCATTTTTCTCACTATCATCCCGTTGATTGTATCTGTGCTGGGTTGATGGCAATACTCTTACCCATGAGATACAAGCCCGGTGCTGATTATCAGCATCGGCTAGGAAAAGAATCCTCCAGCATCCCTACAAGCAAACGCACACTGTCAGAAACTAGGCCTTGGTACGCTGTAAGGTTCTTAGCAATGAGGAGGTATCCTTAAGCATGCCGAGCTATCTCAGTGTTGCCTCGACGCCAGTGGCGCGGCGGTCGATGGCGTATCGAAAGATCCCGAAGTATTCCAAAGCATCCTCAAAGCTGCCATTGCAGTAGCCTCAAGCATACCGAAATGGAATTTTTGTTACTACAATCAAATATCATGCAAATTTCTACTTTATTGCCATATGAAGTTAATGTACCTATAATACTTTTTTCATCTAAACCGGGCCTTAAATGCGCGAAAAGTTTGTGTACAATTGGTATAACAATGTACATTTCTCCTGCTGCTGTCCTCCACTTATCTCTAATGTAAATCATTTACCTAATATATTACATACGAGAGCAAATTGTTATTTTGGGGGAAAAGTCACCCAAATGATTTATTCTTCTATAAGGTAGCATTACAACTGGCATGATAGACCATATTTTAAATTAAAGTCTCCCATTATTTATGCTTATCGCGGTATCACACAAGTACTGACGCACAAGGATACACGTTTAAAATATATTTTGAAACACACATATATGTTGGTACCTCCGCCTGCCAAAACAACTCTAAATTTAGGTTGAGGAAAATACCATGAGGAACACGTACTAGAAAACAATCAACATTTCGTTATCAAAAAATAATTAGAAGATGAAAATTTAATTACCATATCAATATCATTGGCGGTTGTGTTTAGTGCATTTTTTTTCTATCTATTTTCCTAAGAAAAGAATATAAGATGAATATTGATTTAGTCTTATTTAATTGGCGTATATTCATGCATAGACCACTTACATACGCTGCGGTAGATTATACAAAAAACCAATGAGTATAATCGGTCACTATGCTTGGCGTTTGTGAACTATGAGAAGGCCTTTGGTTGCGTCAAAACTTGGGCTGTGCTCCAGTCTCTCCAGCGATGCCGCATTGACCATCGGTATATTAAAGTGTTCAAGTGCTTATACAGCAACGCCACTATGAGAGTCCGAGTACAGTAGCAGACTACATAGGCTCTTCCACTACAGACAGGGGTGAGGCAGGGAGACGTTATATCTCTTGTAACTGTTCACCGCTGTACTGGAAGATGCCTTCAAGCTCCTGTAATGGAAAGGGCTGGGCATCAATATCACTCACCTTCGATTTGCCGACGATGTTGTTATTATGGCGGAGTCGCTGGGGGACTCGAGTATCATGCTCAACGAACTCAATGGTGTTTCCCAACAGGTGGGCCTTAAAATGAACATGGACAAAATGAAAGTCATGTCGAATGTCCATGTTGCGCCATCACCGATTTATATTGGGAGCTCCATCCTTGAAGCTGTAGATCAGTATATATATCTGGGACAGCTGATCCAGATTGATAGTTCCGGCTTCAAGGACGAGGTGTTTCGACGGATCCGACTCGATTGGGCAACGTTTGGGAAGCTCCGTAGTGTCTCCAAAATACCTCAGTGTCTAAAGATAAAAGTCTTTAACCAATGTGTGTTACCGGTGATGACATATGGATCAGAAACGTGGTCCCTCACTATGGGTTCTCATAAGAAAGCTCAAAGGCGCACAAAGAGCTATGGAGAGGGCTATGCTAGGTGTTTCTCTACGTGATCGAATTAGGAATGAGGAGATCCGTAGAAGAACTAAAGTCGCCGACATAGTCCAGCGGATTAGCTCTTTGAAGTGGCAGTGGACGGGCCACATAGCTCGTAGAGCTGATGGCCGAGGTACCGGCAAGCGCAGCGTCGGTTGCCCACCGACTAGATGGTCGGATGTTCTGACCAAAATCGCAGGGAAGCGCTAGATGCAGACCGTGTCCAACCGTTCTTTTTGGAAATCCTTGGGGGAGGCCTATGTCCAGCAGTGGACTTCATGTGGCTGAGATGATGATGATGATGTATATTTAGACGCCACGTTTTCATTGCGTCTAAACTGTGTATGGAGTATCTTAACTTGATTATGTAATGTATATTTTCTGTGTTTTCTTAAAGAAATAACAAGAAAAAATGCACTAAACTGAAATTTAGTTTTGTTTCTGAACAAAGGAATTGGTGCCATTTTCTTATTCATTTCATCACCATATCGATGCTACCACTAGCGTCGCCACATCGAAACTTAGGCCGTAACCGCGCGCGCGCGCGATGGATGCGAAAGGGCGCAAACGCTAAGTGTGGAGAAGTTTCGCATATTCTTCGCGCTTTGTTCCCCAATTTTTGTCAGTTTTTTGTTCCGCGTCAAAAGCGCGAACGTGACGCGAATGTGCATGACTCCACACTCGCAGTCCGCGACGGTCAGAATTGTACGAGACGTTGTCTGAGCTAGGCCTGCAATGTGGTTTATAAAATAAATTAACGTAACGTAGACGAACAAGATGGAGTATTTACCAAGCTGAACCTATTTTGTGGGATCCTAAGCAACAGGACCATAAAAACAAATTTAAAAATTACGACGCATGGAATCGCCTCAGCGTAATTATGGAGATATTAATTCCTGATTTAAAAAAAGAAAAGGGGTTCGTTACTTTCAAACTATAGAAGCGTTTAATTTTTAATATGTACAAAATTATAGGACGCTAACGCGCACATTGTTAGGGACGCAGCAACAGCTACATCGACGTCCATTTCATTACGCGTTGCGAACGTAACTATGAAAATTCCGTTGCGAAATTTAACACCGCGAAATCGCGCCGTGATCCGCGGGACTAGGTGTAGAGTGGGCTTTAGTTATTTAACATAATCAGTCCATAATATTCCCATTGCTAACAGATCTCCTCTATCCGCAAGGTTGTGGGCTGTAGTCTACCACGCAGGCTATTGTGAAGTTTTGAGAAGTCACGTGTCTTCGAATTATTGGTTCTAGAACATATTTCAATAGGTTTCCTCACTTTGATTTCCTTCAACATTTTGAAAAAAGTGGTAATAAAATTGTTGACATAGAACGCCTATCGCCTATACCTAGTAGGCTATGATGTAATCAAATATTTGTATCAATAGCTTGATAATTTAAAAGAGTGTCCATGGAGTTTCTTGCCCGTTCTTCTCCATAGGTACCTACTCTTTGGAATGGGCGACTAGCTTCACCTTACTGACTGACCGACCTTCTGACAATTCAAAAGTGCCTGTAACTGGTTTATTTAAAATAAATGCTTTGATTTTGATATCTGGGTTCGAGATCACGACCTACAAAGTCGTAATGCGGTCCATAGCTACTGAGGCATCACTACTCTACCTTGGTTATTCTCACTTTGCCAAAACCTAAATATTTACTCTTCCAATTTCAGAATATTTACCTCCCTCATATCAATTACCAACCTGCCGAATGAGGGGTACCTAATAAAATGCTACACATTCTCGGCGGATAAGTAAAATTAATATGACTCCAGCCAGGTCAGTTGCCAAGTTGGAACGGTTCCGAATTGGACAGGTGTCAGAACCGCACGGTTGCCTTAGAAGGTTACAGAGTACGTCCGTTGTTATGCTATCTTTACCATTTATAGATGTCTTGTATAGTACAATAAATACAACCATAGAACTATAGAACTCGAGAGATTACGTTTATTAGTGTGCGTACACATGACTGACATGTCAGCGACAGAGACAAATGTCGACGAGTGCTAGCGACATCTTTCAACCCCTCACCCTCAAGAGGTTATTACTACCCAAATTTGGCGAGAAAAGACACATTCGTCTACTCTAGCGTGCGCAAATTTTGCAGATGCACAGCAATGAAGTCTCGTATACAACGTTATTTTTATTTATGCGAAACTTGAATATAGTTTAGCGCCACAGCTGACGCCAGAGGTCAACGAGCTTTGACCATATTTTTGTTGGGACAACCAAGTAGAATAGCAACCTCATAACTTTGTGGTTTTTCATAATATCTTTTTGAAATTTTGTACATAGTTTCTTTACTTAATAATACTGGACACGTGTTTCGGATTTCGCATAAACAAAAAATAAAGTTGTATAGTACAATACAACTTTAAAGTACGTGCTATAAAGCACACTTTTATAGCACGGGAATAAAGGAACACACCGTCACGTACAATTTTGATTTTTGTTTCTAAATAATTACATTTAAAAAATGATAAATTGCATATAAAAAATTACACTTCGTGGATTTGTAACAAAAAAAAAAGGTTTGGAAAATGTACATATAAAATTTTTAAGTGCTTTTTCTCATCTAATAAGTTGCGACTTTATAGATTACAAATCTAGATTTCAAAAATTTCACATGTACAACTATCACAATTAATATTATGATTTAAATTAGAGATTAAATTAATTAGAATAAAATGATAAATTAAAAAATAGTAGTTTATGAAACTGTTACATAATACCTAATTATATACAGTTTCATACACTACTTTATCTAATCTCATACATTTTAAGAAACAATAATAATCAATTATGTGTCCAGCGAAACAACAACGACTCGCAATACAAAGAAACGTATTTGGCGCCAAAATTCTGCACCCTGCATCAAAGCGCGCGCAGCCACAGATAAAAAAATGAAATAATGCTATCTATGGCTTGTAATCTGTACGGTAATGAAAAAATAGTAGTTTATGAAACTGTTACATAATGAGGGATATTATGCACGAGTGTGTAATACCTAATTATGTACAGTTTCATACACTACTTTATCTAATCTCATACATTTTAAGAAACAATAATAATCATGTGTCCAGTGAAACACAACAACGACTCGCAATGCAAAGAAACGTATTTGGCGTCAAAATTCTGTACCCTGCATCTAAGCGCACGCGCCAAAGCGCGCGCAGCCACAGATAAAAAAATGAAATACTGCTATCTATGGTTTGTAATCTGTACGGTAATGAAAAAAAATTTATTGTAACATTATTTTGTTAGAGAAATAATGTTATAATTTAATTTTTTAATTTCCTTTCGATATACTATGGGTAAAGTATGTCAATATAAACTCCTTTTTAGTTTTATTATTTCAATTTTTTGATATGAGAGTAGATAAAAAAATATTATAACATAAAGTTGCTTCATTCGACATTAAGTAAAACTTCACACGATGTGACTAAAGCATTACATTCTTTTTTTCTCTCTTTATTTAGTTTGCAAACAACATTGCCCATAGTGAAATGAATATATTTTGTTTTCTCAGCATTCAGTGTTAATAGATTACAACGAAGCCAGTTAAGAACGGAATTAAAGCCTGCCTGTACTATGTTATACAACTCGGAAATGGTTTTGGCGGTGAAAATAATCGCAGTGTCATGTGTGTGTGGCAAATACCACATGTAAGAATCTTTCGCAATGAAAGTCTTTGTTTTCCAGAAATAATTTTTGCTCAATGTAATTAAGTTGTATGTACAAAATGTGTAGATAACGGCAATGCGTGCTAGTGTGTGGAGTCTTCTTACATCCTGTAGGTGCCGCCGTAACAGTCTTCGTAAGGTCGTGTCAGACTAACCCCATCTTTCTGTCTCCAGGAGCGTCCGTGTGTCCTCGGTGCACGGTGATGTCGTCATGGAGGTTGTGCTGCCGCTGGCGGTGGTGTGCGTGCTGGTGAGCGCCGCACCGAACGCGACGCGCGCGCGCCGCCCCGACGACCTGCCCGACGAACCCATATTGCCTGACGACGATGAGGAGCTGCACAAACTTGAATACTACGATGAGGAACGAATCAATATCTCAGGTAAGACACCATCATTTTAGCGTTTATCCCGGTTGCATCCGCGGCTTTCGAGGTGAAGCCCGGGGTCTGCTATATCTCAGGTCAGTGACTAGCTTAAAGCAAGAAAGAATTATTATTAATTCTGCACAGATAAATTATATATCTACGTTGTTGACACCACTACGATCCAGACGAAGCGTTTCGCCTCGTTTTTTATACCGCGTACATCTGGAACTAATGTGGTCTTGCTCTTTATTACAACTTAAGTGTCTTCAAGGCTAGAGTGAATAGGCTCTTAATATACTAGTGCGCTTTACCATCAACGATCACATCCACCCATCAGACAAAGTCTTGCCGCCAAGCGATTTGTTGGGTTCCGGCATGATGTCTGGTGAAGCCGTTCGGAGGACGGGTCTGAGCAGTTGTGTTGCGATGTGTGCCGGGTACGATGCGCCTAATGTTGTTGTGTTGGGAGTTTGGTCGTGAAGGGTCTTCAGATCAATCTCCCTTTGGCGCAGCATCGTTGGTCGTGTTGTTGGGTTTAACATTGCATCACCTCGCTCAACTGCCGTCTTCCTTCCTATTCGCTCAGTTTTTCTGAGCGAATAAGCTTTTAATAAACTAGCGCGCTTTACCATCAACGATCGCATCACTGCTTACCATCAGGCGAGATTGCGGTCAAGCGCTAGTTTACAATTATTAAAAAAAAAAGCGCAAGTTTATTATATTATAAAAAACTACATTCAAGGGACACACGATCGAGGGGAATACGATCAAGGGACATCATTCATTTCGTAGGGATAAATTTAAGTGAAAAAGTACCGTTTTCTTGTAGATAGATAAACCATCCATTTGGGGCATACGAAATACATTCAACATACATAAAACACAAAAGTACATGAATATAAAATATTTAAGTTATGTACAGAGTAAGTATAAATACATACCTATAGACTACATTTTTATTATGATTTCTACTGTAAAATTCTCATTACCTACTTGTGATAAATGTAATTAGTACTTATAGAAAAATAACTCCTCGAGATGTTTTTATTATCAGATTTTGTATTAAATGTAAATTAGAATTACTGTCAAATTATTTGTTCCCATGAAAATATGTTCAATTTATATCTTACACCCCCCAATCCTATTGGTCACAGCGTGATGTTATAGAGCCTAAAGCCTTCCTGGATTATTGGGCTATCCAACGCAAAAAGAATTTTTCAAATCGGACTAGTAGTTTCTGAGATTAGCGCGTTCAAACAAATAAACAAACAAACTCTTCAGCTTTATATATTAAACCTACCTTAGACCTACTCCTAGCGATAAGATCGCCCATTATGACACCCTTTGTAAAAACTTCATGTTTATGTTCTGTATTGAGAGTAATATTGTAAGGACTTGTTCCGGTATATTATATCCCACTTCAGTCCCACATTCTAGCAACACCGCAACACATTACAAACAGTGCGGTGCGGTACGAATGTTAAGTGCGACGGTCCATACATAATATACTAAAAAGATGAAGGGGCATTTTAGCAACGCGATTCAGCCCGCAGTACTTATAAAGCAAACATAAAATACACACATTAATGTAATGTAGCTAAAAACCTTGTATTCGAAGCTTGTATTGGATTTCATTTTGTCAGTTTAATGACATACATTGCGTTACTAAACAGACACATTTTTTTTTAATATACTTATGAAACAATGTATTATTAATATCTTTTATAATCATTCAGATTTGGCGGTGATAGGCCATAATATCGGCTGCCGGCAGAAGTTACCACCTACCAGACAAAGTATTGCCGCCAAGCGATTCGTCGTGTTCCGGCGTGATGTCTGGTGAACCCGTACGGAGGACGGGTCTGAGCAATTGTGGTGCGATGTGTGCCGCAGCATCGTTGGTCGTGTTGTTGGGTTTAACATTGCATCACCTCGCTCAACTGCCGTCTTCCTTCCTATTCACTCAATTTTTTTTTCGTGAATAAGCTCTTAATATACTAGCGATATATAGCTAGCTTTACCATCGACGATTGCATCACTGCTTACCATCAGGCAGTACTGCAGTAAAGCACTAGTTTATAATTATAAAAATATATATATTTCTGACTAGATATCATTAATTTTTACAGTCTGATCACTGTCACCTGTCAAAAATAGCTCTAATTTCCATGCATGTTTGACATTGATTGTCGAAATGAGATTGCGACTTTTTAACGTCTTCTATGTCACTATGCTGAAAATTCGAATTAAGAACTTGTTACTTATGGAAAAATTACTCTTTACCACATAATTACAAAGTTCGAACTAAGCCCTACGATCATTATGCAAGTTCCTAATCTGTGGCATACCTACTCGTACAAGCAAATTGAAGGAACAAACATCTCAACATTGTAGTGTATTCAAGTTACTTGTTTGAAATTAATGTTATTTCAACATAAACGAATATCTACTTTATTTTAAACTAGCTTTCCGCCCGCGGCTGCGCCCGCGTGGAATTCCGTTATATCGCGCTTTTTAGATTTCCCTCCGGAATACCAAATTTTTCCGGTATAAAAAGTACACTATTATTTAATCCGGACTCCTAACTTTACGTGTGCAAAATTTCAGCAATCTGTTTAGCAGTTACGGCGTGAAAGCGGAACAAACTCACTTTCCGATTTATAATATTAGTAAGGATGAAAAGTAGAAATCAAAGAAGATAAAATGTCAGTTTAGACCTGTCAAATTAGTGCGCGCCTCACGTAAACAGGCGTATTTTTGGTCGCCATGTTTATAATCGCGTCTAAACTGTATATGGAGTATCTTAATTTGACAGGATTAAATTAAAATGTTATCTTCTATCCTTTTCTTAACGAAATGAAGAGAAAGAGATGCACATAACTTAAAATCAGTTTAGTTTGTGGAGAACAGAATCGGCGCCAATATTACATAAGACAGTCCCCCAAAACGCCCGCCCTTTGACACTTCCTAGTGCTTGCGCTGGGAAAAAGAAGTGGCGGAACAAACTCCCCAGTAGCACAGCTGTCTGTTCATTTAGAAAACTCATACATACCTACATGATCAGCCTATAATTTTCTCACTGATAGGACACTGACCTCCTGTCGGTGAGAGAAAGTGGGCCGTAATCTACCACGCTGGCCCAGTGCGGGTTGAAAGTACATGACTTTATACAATACTATCCATAGTAATTACCATAAGTTAGGCATTAAGTTGTTTTCAGACTAGTACTATTGAAAAATATACAGAGTGGTGCTGACAATACAACAATAAATTAAGCATCGTGTACCTCAACACATTCTCAGTCTACCCATAAAACATCATATAAATATGTCCATTAGTTTAGTCACAGGAAATACACAGGATAACGTATCCATATAGTGTTCTTTGATTTTTCCTCTTGTAGTTTTAATTTGTAATTGTTTGTTATTTTTTTACTCAAAGCCAGTACACACTATGTAGCCAAGCATATTGTACGTTACGGAATTGCACCGCTGACAGGGGTATTCGGCACTGCTGCAGCTACACAGGAGCTAAACTTAGCATTCGGGAACACTGTTGGAGCTGCTGAACCTTGGACAAAACTATCTTTGCATTGTGTAGATTCAATTTCTTAGTATTGTATAATTGCATGGCACACGTGTGAGCACAATCTCTGATACATTGTGCTGCTGTAAAGCATGTATTTGTTGGGTTAGTCTTTTTTGTTGTTATTTTTTTTTTGTGTGTTTTCCATAACGGGCGCTCTTAGCGTACAATATATTTCTGCATCGTTCTCACACGATTAATTTCAAAATGAATGATGTAATCAAATATTTGTATCAATAGCTTGATAATTTAAAAGAGTGTCCATGGAGTTTCTTGCCCGTTCTTCTCCATAGGTACCTAGTCTTTGGAATGGGCGACTAGCTTCACCTTACTGACTGACCGACCTTCTGACAATTCGAAAGTGCCTGTAACTGGTTTATTTGAAATAAATGCTTTGATTGGATTTGATTTGAGTATTATTAGTAAGTCATAGAGTTACGCACCGTAATACTAATACCTTTTGCAAATAAATTCCGTATACAAAGAGCCAGCAAATTTCTTATGTCAACGTCAACACAACACAAATGTAAACATATAAAATATTCATATACAGTGAGTGCTGTACAACTTCGTCCTCCCCCCTTTCCTCCTTCCTCCCTCCTTGACAAACTCTATGCAATAGCGGCGTTTACAAGATATTAGTAAGTTAATCTGTATAGTGCAAGTTGTAACAATGGCACATTAACTAGGTAGTTTAAACTAAGTTGGGAGCTAGTTGTGACGTCTTTAATGCCATTTGTAGCTTTTTGAAAGGCTTTTCTTTAGAGCTTTGTGGAAGTTGGTGAAGGTCGTTGTGTAGTATTACGTCATTTTTTTTTAAATATATATAAACTAGCTCTTGACCGCAATCCCGCCTGATGGTAAGCAGTGATGCGATCGTTGATGGTAAAGCGCGCTAGTTTATTAAGAGCCTATTCACTCAAAACTGAGCGAATAGGAAGGAAGACGGCAGTTGAGCAAGGTGATGCAATGTTAAACCCAACAACACGACCAACAATGCCGCGCCAAAGGGAGATTGATCTGAAGACCCTCCACGACCAAACTCCCAACACAACAACATTAGGCGCATCGTACCCGGCACACATCGCAACACAACTGCTCAGACCCGTCCTCCGAACGGCTTCACCAGACATCATGCCGGAACACGACGAATCGCTTGGCGGCAAGGCTTTGTCTGGTGAGTGGTAACTTCTGCCGGCGGCCGATGTAACTGCTTTGCTTTGCTGGTATTTTGGCGTGGTAGCTGGCATATGGTAAATAATTTCATTGTTGTTGTATTTTATCGTGTTCATCACTATACGTAGTATTGTATAAAGACATGTGTTTTTTAAAAATGAACAGACAGCTGTGCTGCTGGGGAGTTTGTTCCGCCACTTCTTCTTCCCAGCGAAAGCACTAGCAAGTGTCGATGGGTGGGCGTTTTGGGGGACTGTCTTATGTAATATTGACGTTCAAAAAGTGCTGATTCTCAGCCTAATTTGAATAAATGACTTTTGATTTTTCGAACTTTTAGATATTGTAATACAGGCACAGGAACCACCATCATCATCTGCCGACCCGAACTGGGGCCACGTGGTAGAATACGGCCCATTCCCTCCCACCGAGAGGAAGCCTGTGTCCCAGCATTGGGAACTCCTGGGACACAGGCTTATTGCATGTTATTTAGGCACATAAAGTAAATAGAATAATAATCTAATCTGTTAGTCTCAGTCTATCTTTCTTTATCCTAAAGTGGACACAGAGTCAGGATGACTGTGCCCAGCAGTGAGAAAACTAGCCTTTTTTTGATCCACTGCACTGCAAAGGCCTCACTTTCCCGCATGTAAGTAATTTTTTGTCGAACTTAAAAAAGTCGTGGTGACCTAGTGGTTAAAACACCAGCCTCTCAAGTATGAGCGTGCGTGTTCGATTCTAGGTCAGGCAAGTACCAATGTAACTTTTCTAAGTTAAATGTACTTTCTAAGTATATCTTAGTCACCAATGACTGATTTCAAGGTGAAGGAAAACATCTTGAGGAAACCTGGACTTTAAGTCTGAAATCGCCAACCCGCATTGAGCAAGCGCGGTGATTACGCTCAATCCTTCTCTATATGAGAGTAGACCTGTGCCCAGCAGTGTCACGATAAAAGGTTGATGATGATGATAATGAAGTAATTATTAAAACATTGTACAGGTTTTACATAAGGTACTGAGTAAATTATTGAAAGTATAAATTGCACCGATCTGCATTGACCACACTGGATTAGTCAGATGAAGATCAAAATTCGCACTAGCTCTTGCAGCCTTATGTACTTAATGCTAACTCGACTATTGCATATCAAGGAATAGATCGGTTGGGCACGCCACAATAGCGTCAAGCGGTAAGCGGTAAGTCGGTAAGCGTCCTCTTTGAGGAGTAGCTGGAGAGGTGCCACGGCACCCTGTCCTTCCACCTGATGCAGGTCCTAGCTGGACACGATTGTTTCGCGAGATTCCTGTTCCGGACAAGGCGGAAGGAAACTCCTGGCTGTCACCACTGTGGGGATCGCCCTGAGAACACTTTGGAGCGTAAGGTGGAGACTGGTAAAGGCCATGGGCCGAAGCGAGAGTGCATGGCAGGCCGGAACCTTCTTCCATAGCGGACATTCATCCTAGAGTAAGCATTGGACTAATGGAAAGATGTGTAATTAATTAATTATTATCAATGTATCTATACCCGTAGGAATCTTATGGCAGGCATAAGGTAGTAAGTAAATTAAATTTAGAAAAAAAACCGTATTATTTTGTGCTACACTTCGTCCTTTGTGTATTTTCTACTGCAGTTATACTAGAATGTAAATTTGAGTGTGAATTTTTAATAATGTAATTTAAACTTTTTAATGCTACTTATTGTAAAATAAAAACATTTACAGGCTATTACGGTAAATCAAATGGATATGCCACTAAAGTTTTTTCATTATTTTCTTCTTCATTAATGTAATGGTCGTCCTTTCTTTATTACATGCCTACCAGCCAGGACGTGAATTTAATTGAATAGGTAAAAACTTTTTGACGGCATATGATGAAAATTTTAATTAAAAATCAAAACGGCTTATTAGTAATTTATTAAAGACATCAAGAATCTTTCTTATTTTTATAGTGTTTTATCTATGTAACATTATTCATAGGTAATCTAATAAGCAGCTATTTAATGAGCTTATTACATTTTGAAGTTGGACTTAATATAAAAGAATAAAACAAAAATAAAAGTCACAATCTCGGTGGTAAGCCATAACATCGGCCGCCGGCAGAAGTTACCACCCACCAGACAAAGCCTATAATAGCCGCCAAGCGATTTGTCGTGTTCCGGCATAATGTCTGGTGAAGCCGTACGGAGGACGGGTCTGAGCAGTTGTGTTGCGATGTGTGCCGGGTACGATACGCCAAATGTTGTTGTGTTGGGAGTTTAGTCGTGGAGGGTCTTCAGATCAATCTCCCTTTGGCGCAGCATCGTTGGTCGTGTTGTTAGGTTTAACATTGCATCACCTCGCTCAACTGCCATCTTCCTTTCTATTCGCTCAGTTTTACTGAGTGAATAGCCTCTTAATAAACTAGCGCGCTTTACCATCAACGATCGCATCACTGCTTACCATCAGGCGGGATTGTGGTCAAGCGCTAGTTTATAATTATTAAAAAAAAAACAATACAAATACAGTTAACCGTTGGTGCTACTGGAACAAGGCTTTAGGATACATTACATCGTATTCCTTTGGACAGAAGGCTTAATAATTGTTAGGTATTTTTTTAATGCTATTGTAAAACAAAAAAGGTGGACTATCTGCCGTAATAAAATTGTGAGACGCTGTTAATTTTTTTTCTTTATAAAAAAAATTAATGCCTGTTACATATATTTTTATGTCTTATCACTATCAGCTATCTTCTTTATGATAATATTATTTTTCACCCGAATCCTTTTTATCTGTTTGTCATAATTATAGAAAAAATAATTTAAATTGTTTAAATCGTAAATTTTAAACTCCACATTTATTCTAGTAGAATGAATAAAGTAAAACAAATAATTGTTCTTCAGTGTTTTGTATAATTTACGAAAACTTCAACCTCAATTTCATATGAAACAATAAAACTGAAATAAAAATCACAGTCGTACACGACATTGCATAAAAGGCTACAAACCCGGACGGAAATGCAGAAGTTCGCGATAGCCGGGCGGGGCATTTGGGCGATGCAGACGTATTTCAAATATTATTGTAAAGGGAAACACAGAAGGTGAACCTTTTACAACAATTACTGGAAAGTATATCATATATATGTATAGTAAAGATAATTGTTCCGATCGATGTCGGTCATGGCTACTACTCTAACTCTGGCTTATAACACTGAGGGCACGAAAGCATTCCGTTCACGTATTGGTACTGAATGGCTGCGGGTTGGCAGGCTTTCAGCTCGTCGTGTTTGGCCGAGGTGTGCCATCGCCATTCTGGGCATTTTGCTCCCAAACATTGAGAGGATTGTTGTTTTTGTGTTATGGCATCTCGTAGTTGACCATTAGAGGCCGTGACTACTTAACCGGACTTTCCTGTGGATGCATTAAGTAAAATTAAAGCCTCCAGCCAGGGGCACTCAAAAACTAAAATTAAGGGCACCTGTGGGGTACGAACCTCGGCTTAGGGCGTCGCTAGAGAAGACAAGCAAGGGACGGCTGGATCGAAAGGGTCCCAATGAGAGGGCTCAATATACATCTTTTCATGTGAAGCTTCTGAACGCCCTTGTACCTAAGAAGTTTCCGCCATGCTTGCGCTTGCCCTCCTCAAGTTGTAAAAGATGCACTTCGCCACCTTCTACCACCATACGCGAGACGTGACCGCGCCACCGAAACTATCAATGTAACTAGGTATGTATACAGTATGTTAAGAAACCCCTGTCCGACCCGTGAAGGTGTTGTTAGGTATCGATAACTGGTTCTACTAATGCATACAAAACCAGCCTAAACTTAAAAAAAAAAAAATTATTTCGCAAAAGAGGTAACTTAATAAATGTGCGTTGAGCACCCTTCCGCGGGCGGCGGGCGGCAGGGCACGCGGCACGTGGTCGCATCCCTATTCGCTCATAATAATACCGGTGTTGTCACTTTTTTAAAAATTACCAAATTTCGGGGAAGTTGGAATTAATTCGCGGGAAAAAAAGATTATTTCAAAATTCATTTGTATCTATGATGATTACGTAAAATTTTATATTATATTTGGTCATGTGTTTACCTAACCTTTATTATCCTTATGGGTCGGACAGGGTTTTCTTAACATACTGTATAAAATATATATATACTTAGATAAGTATATTTATATATAATAAATACATACCCAGGGCACAACGACTTTGAATGATAAGAAACGATATTGGAATTCTTTTCTTTAAATCTTTCTTTCTATATGTTCAGAAGTTATGAGAAAGATGACCACCTGCAGTGAGCTATAGCGATACTAGGCGCGCAGAATTACGACAGAGATTTATCGTAATGTTAGCAAGTAACGTAACGTGACTTGTTTGTTATGATTTGAATTTAAGGGACATATGGAACCAAAATCCAAATAATCTAACAATGAATATTAATAACTAGCGGCCGCCCGCAACTTCGTTCGCCTGGAGTTAGTTATTTGAACATTTAATTTTAACCCCAAAAGAGTCGATTCCTATAGACACATTATTACACTTCTAGATCATAAACATTTTAATTTTTTTATATGCTCCGCTCATGTTGGTCGCAGCGTGATGTTATATAGCCTAAAGCCTTCCTGGATTAATGGGTTATCCAACGAAAAAAGAATTTTTCAAATCGAACCAGGAGTTTCTGAGATTAGCGCCTTCAAATAAACAAACTCTTCGGCTTTATAAAGAGTGGTGCTGACAATACGACAATAAATGAAAACACGAACGATGCTGATTCATAAGAATAATCCTAAACCATAGAAAAAAACCTAGAAACAAAAATAAAACAATGGAAATTTCAAACAAACTAAATCGCATAAAATTGCAAATGGAATAGAACATCCTTTAAAAATATTGGTTCACTGACCTCCGATCGGCGCCAACGCGATCCTGTATAGACTTGCTTTTTTCGCGCCATTATTATTAAAGTTTGGTACCGCAGGATGCGGCGGTCATTAACCTGTAAGCACTTCCTTATTAACATGTACATCATGTATAAAATGTGAAAAATGAAAAATAATTTCCCGTGACTAAACTAATGGACACATTTATATGATTTTTCATGGGTAGATGAGAATGTGTTGAGGTGCACGATGTTTAATTTATTGTTGTATTGTCAGCACCACTCTGTATATTAGTATAGATTAAGTATTAAGTATAGATAATAGTCCCTATAGTATACCTTTCCACAGGGGCGTGCACAGAGATTTTCTTGAAGGTATGCATAGATATACCTACTACCCAAATCTCTGTGCTTATATATGGTAAAACTTAAAAAACGTAACGTAGACGTAGTTTCAATTTAACATAGTCGCGTACTTTTTCGCATGTCAACATTGAATTGATGTTTGTGCATGGCTACAATGAACATCTAAGTATGTGATTGATGATAAGAACAAGTCAAATAAATGATATACGTGGGGTGTCAGGTATTTTTTTTTTTGCCCAAATGAATACAATGAAATCATCATCTCAGGGTTAATACCAGTCGCATCCAAAGCTTTGAAATCTGGGGTCCGCTTTTCCAGTCTAATTGCTGATTTTGGCAAAATTTCGACATTTTCCGTGAAGCGACTGCCGTCTGACTTGTGGGCTCCAACAACCCGTAACGACTGCCACTAGATGTTCGTATGGCAACCGAAACCAACGGCTTAACGGGCTTTCCGAGGCACGACCAGACCAGTGCAAATATTCATATTCATGCATACAAATATTTACACTGCGCGAGGATCGAACCCGCGCCTCCTTACGCAGGCTCGGCCGCGTTCGCTACCGCTACGCCATGGAGGCTGTCAAAATACAATGAAATGGTATTACTAACTGAACTGTAAATAAGTAATAATTTATTTCTCAAAAAACTAAAAAAATATATTTTACTATCTATAAATTAAATCAACGCGCCTATCTATTTTTAAATAACTCTGTAAAAATTAAATATATATAAGATCGTTGTGAAATCGCTAAAAGTTCTTTTAAAATGGAAATATAGACAAATCTTTCATAAATATGCGTAAAGCACTACTCATTGGAATCATAACTATTAAATTTTGCTAATTTGTAAACTTCAGGAAAATTATTACAATATAAAGTATAGTATTGAAATTCAAAAGCAAGTAGGTTGAAAAACTTAAGGTCTTTTAAGTTTTTATAACGACGAACTGTCAATGACGTGTTTTAAAATAATATACCTACACGAGAAACAAAACAATTTATTTGTGTGTACACACTACACAGCCTGCTAACCACATATAATTATCATAATACTTTTTATAAAGACAACCTTTCTTTTGTGTTAAACCAAAAACTCTAAAATAAATGAATATTCAATTCCACTTAAAACAACCAATATAGGTACATATTTAACCAAATACACCAATAATGAAACAACATAAGCTGCTAAAATAAAAAGGTATTTGAACGAACAACAATCATGCTATATTTCTGAACTTCTTAAATTCGTCGCATTATTAGAAGCTGTGCTTATCGTGCCTTTAAAAGCCAATGAAATTTCACGCACACGTACACAACAATTTAGGCACACAAGCAAATAATTTTATACACAGACAGATATGGAAGAGGCACATTTTGTTTGTGCTTACGGCCGCTACGAGAAGTGGCGCGGCCGTCGCGACGAAGGCCAGTGATATTTCGTAGTTAGCACTAGGCCCAATAGATGGCAGTGTTCTCACTAACTGATTAACAAAGTCTTTCAGTTTTAAGTTTGTAGTATATAAATTATTATATATTTTTTAGAAAACTATTAGGGTATGCAGAGCTTTTCTGCTTGTATGGAGCGCACGCGCCTGCCTTTCCAATATAGTTTGATTTTATCCAAAGAAGCCGTCCCCTAGGTATGTACGAGAATACCCTTTAAGTTACACATTGTAGGCTATGAGGAAAGTAGTGCCAATTTAAAAAAAAACAGCTTGAAGTTTCGGGGTGTATGTTATGAGGTACTATTTGAATAATGCTAACAGCATTCACAGATTTTGTAAAAATGGTACAGTTAGCTAAACCAATGACAATTTCCACGGTTTAATTTTAAGCTGGTCATCAATGCAATTTCCTATAAGGATTAAAATGTCTTCTATGCCAACGTCTCAGAAATAGACCTATCATGCGTAAAATGAGGAAGACTAAAGATAAAGAGAAAGTAAAGACTTTTAAGGAGTAAAGCGTACCTTTAAAAGCGTCTTAAAAAGTTTAAAATGGTCCACAGGCACAAGACATATGGCCGGTTACCAAGCCGGAAACTAACAATGGCTTTTTGTTTTCCAAAAACTAAGCCTAAATTGTGACTAGCGTTGTCTCACTAACCTCGCTTCATGCTGTCCAGAGCTATCTAAACTTACGCGAATAGTTACCGCACAAAGCAGTCTAACACTGCATGCATCCGTGGGCTAGTTACCAGCCATTGTTCAGACTCGACCTTCGATACCTCTGCATTTAGGGGCGGTGTTCGAGACATTATGTAAGCGGGTTGGCGGCACGCCAGCCACGAACAAACAGCCTTCCAATCATGTATAATGAAATTGCTGAATTGATGTAACCCCACCCCTCTGCCCTCGCCCCTCCGAGATCACGTGACTTGGGTAAAGGTAGATGCTTTTTAAATTGTAGACGTCTCAGAACTTTCAAAATTTGCTCCTTTAAGTTGTAGTTAGTCTTACCATGGCGGTGCAGCGTGGTGCTTATTTAGTTATTTCATATAACTGACAGGCAGGTGACCATAGGGATGTTTCCTGAGTAAAAAAAAATATTATATTTAGTCCGTCATTCATATTATAGAAAAATATTGGATACGTATATTTTGTTTTATCAGATCAATAAAAAATGACAAATATAAAACCCATCGAAAGAGAAAAAGTTTAGCGTGCAGTGACATCACACGAGTTTTCAACGACCTGTGTCGTCTTCATTTTTTGTTTATATGAAAAAAGAAAAAATACGTGTCTAGTATTTTTTGGAAATCTGACTGACGGACTAATTAGTTTTTTTTAGTCAACTACCCTATTACTGTTGTACTGTGTAAGTTAATTTCATGTTACAATAATGAGCATATAAATTACCCACCGCTCGAACACAGGGCACCTTTCGAAAGGTGGTGGTCTTAATCCAGCACGCGAGCCAAATTCGGGTTGGTAGATAAATAAATAAATATATACAGTATGTTAAGAAAACCCTGTCCGACCCATAAGGATAATAAAGGTTAGGTAAACACATGACCAAATATAATATAAAATTTTACGTATTCATAATAGTACCAATACAAATGAATTTTGAAATAATCTTTTTTTCCCGCGAATTAATTCCAATTTCCCCGAAATTTGGTAATTTTTAAAAAGTGACAACACCGGTATTATTATGAGCGAATAGCGATGCGACCACGTGCCGCGTGTCCTGCCGCCCGCCCCCCGCTGGCGGCAGGCGAAGGGTGGTCAACGCACATTTATTAAGTTACCTCCTTTTGCGAAATAATATTTATTTTTTTTAGGGGGATTTTTTTTTAAGTTTAGCCCGGTTTTGTATGCATTCGTAGAATCAGTTATCGATACCTAACAACACCTTCACGGGTCGGACAGGGTTTTCTTAACATACTGTATATACGGACAAATTACACAGATTGAGCTAGCCCCAAAGTAAGTTCGACACTTGTGTTATGGGATACTAACTCAACGATACTGATACGATATAATAGATACTTATATAGATAAACATCCAAGACCCAGGCCAATCAGGAAAAGATCGTTTTCCATGATGACCTGGCCGGGGATCGATCGGGGATTTCACAAATCTTCGAATTTTTGATTTGGCGGTGGGTCTTTTTTTAATTACTATAAACTAGTGCTTCATCGACATCCCACTATATACTCAAAAAAAAAACTGAGTGAATATCAATAAATACGGCATCATGGCAGTTGAGCGAGGCGATGTAATGTTAAACCCAACAACACGACCAACGATGCTGCGCCAGAGGGAAATAGATCCGGAGACCCTCCACGAATAAACTCCCGACACAACTACATTTGCCACATGGTACCCAGAGCAACACAACTGCCCAGATCCGTCCTCCTTACGGCTTCACCAGATATCATGCCGGAACACGACGACTCGCTTGGCGGCAACACTTTGTCTGGTGGATGGTAACTTCTACCAGCAGCCGATGTTTCAAGTGGGGATGAATTCATTTATACAAACTAAGTTGCCCAACTAGGTTCGATCCCACTTTCTATAGCTCAAAGTCGGGACCATTATCATTAGCCACAGCAACTCCCTGGTATTTTTTAAACCTGCCGTGAGATTTATCAGGTTTTGATAAATATGTTACATTGTTATTACATAGACCAATGTGACCTATATTGGTTTTATAAATGACAAAATCAAGGGTGAAGGTCACGAATTATAAGCAGGTCAAGGAATCTGCTTCAAGACATAGTTGGATGGTGCTGCGTCGACTCGAGGCAGCTTATGAAGTTTACATTTCTGTACAAGCAATAGATAACACCGAGATTACGCAAAGCTACTTGAAAAACTTCCGGGGTGTCGGAAATTGCAGAAAGAAAATCTTTCAATCCAAATTGCACACATACGAGAGATATAACTTACATAATTTTATATTCTGAAATAGGTATAAAATGATTATGATAATTTAAACATCCGTTCGTTCAAATTATACTAAACTAATAAAAATATTACAATTTCTCTTCTCATGGTTTAGTCTTGTCTGGCTTAAAATATTCTGAATCCTCGAACGGCTACTGATATTTGGCTTAAAGGTTCAGTTAGAATTTCTACGTGTCTATGATTCGTCCAGTGGAACTTACTATTGCCATAATCGATAACAGCTACCCATTTGGACCAAATCGAAGTATGTAGATATACCCTTCTCATACTATACAAAGTAGGTATCTACGTTTTGGAATCAGCCAGTAGCTTCAACTTTCTATTTAATTTTGACAATTCTAAAGGGCCTGCTGTAAATAGTTTAAACAAAATAAATATTTTGTGTTTTTTAATTTCTTTCTAATTTATGTGTGCTGAGGAGTTTGTCGTGGAGGCTTGTTTTCTTATAATTGAGTTGTATGAGACAAGTAATGCCACCGATGTAGAACTTGAAAAGATTATCCAATCAGAGAGCAGCTGTGGCCTAGTGGCCGCGACTTACAACTTGTAGGTCATAGGTTTGAACGCCGTCAGGTGCTTTATTTTGTGTACATTCTTTCACCATCACTGCTCTCAAAACGGTGAAGGAAAACGTCGTGAGGAAATCGGGATGTCCTAAAGGCAAAAACTTCGAAGACATGTGATATCTACCAAGTCGCACTGGACCCGCGTGGTACAAAACGGGCCAGTCCCTCGCACCGAGAGGTAGCCAGCGTCCCAGGAAGAGGACATTCCAGGCCGATTATGTATCCAATCAGACTGGGACAACAGTTTGCCAGTCACGTCATTCGTGGTTCTCTCTCTGTTTCAACCTTTCAGTACTTAAAATCTACCTACATAAAAAACAGGTAAAGTGCGAGTTGGACCCGCGCACGAAGCATTCCGTACCATTCCTACATAACGATTCTATTAATATTCTATTAAACTGTTGAAATAGCTTTATAATAACTAACCTCCGTGTCTTCGTGATCCAAGGTCAATCAATCAATCATTTATTTTGTTATGATCGGAATTTTATTGAGTTACCGCACAACGGTTGCTTGTTAGCCCTATCCAACGATGGGGTAATTGTCTATTGTAAACAAACTCCAGTGCCATTATAATGATATGAGGTGTCGTACCGAGCTATCGTTAACTACACGATACGTCACAAGTTTGCATACTTATAATACACATCTTCTTCTTCGTCTTCAGTTTATAGAGGTCCATTGCCGGACAATGACCTCCCCCGAAGGTTTCATTGCTTTGGAAGGGGGTTTGCCATAATCCCCACGCTTGACATACGGGTCGGGGATCGCTGCTGTCTGCTTCCCTGGTGAGAGTTCCCTTAGTCGCCTCTTATGACATCCACGGGAAGATATGGGTTGGTACTATTCTAAGCGCCAGTACCACACGGGCAGCCGGTACCACGCGGGCAACACCTTCCAATTATACACATACACACACGCAAATATTGTACATATGTTTATCCAATAATATCTGATCTGGAAAAGCGCCTCCTTGGACTGCCCTTTGTTCGAAAGAGAAACCGTGATCCTGGGACACAGGCAAGTGAAGGAACACAGGTGGATTTTAGTCAGTAAAAGTCTGACACGCCCTTCTGCTCCACCCAAAGCGGGAAAGGTCATTTCATGATTTCCCATTTTCACCAAAAAAAAAACATAAAATTGAAAAAGCTGTTAGTCTTATCTTGTTACACAAGTCCCCCGCTGGACTAATATACATATAAGTACATAATTAAATAACTAAACAGAACTGGCTAAAAGTGGCTGTATTTAAAAGTGTACCTTAGTCCAACCTTTTATGGAACACAGGCGTAATAAAACATGTAAAAAACCACTATTGTTAGTAAACAAACACAGAAACAAAACAAAAGAAAGCTCAAAAATAATGTTTGTTCCTGTAACTCGGAACTGTTTTATCTTAATAATTGTTAAAATAAAACAATCCGAGATTTAAGAAAATTGATTGTGAAAATAAAACAGACATGCTCTAAAAATTCGTTATTAACTTAAAACACAGAAGTAATATATCATCATGCTATTGCAAGAAAGTTTTGAACAAAAAGAAAACATTCCTCTTCCTACACTTATTTGAAATTTTTATTCGATTTTCAACTAAACACGAAAGAAAATCAACGTCGACATAGTTTCTTGAGAGTTTAAAGAGCATTTTCTGAAGTTCGGTTTCTCCGATGTTATTTCATATTATCTCTGTATACAGCACCTCTTGAGAGTATACTTTTATACCTATACTCTTACTTATTTTCCCATACCATTGATTATAATAGCAGATGGAGCGACTATCTTTCAATAAGTAGAACATACATAAAAATAAGTGCCAACTGGAGCCTTCACCGAAGTTAGAATACAACCTCAGTCCGCTAAAAAAGTTCCAACTGACTCTGAAAACTAATTAAACTCGGAATCTTCCAGATAAGAGTAGAAAATGGTAACGAAGTAACAATTCAGTATAATGCAAATGAGCTAAAGTGCATTTTAATTGGTATTTCATAAGTTTGACATAATATTTTTCCGTTTTATTTGCCGCTTGCAACTTGTGTATATACAACGCTTTATTTTCTTTATACGAAACCTGAATATAGTTTGTTCAGAATAAGCAAATGAATCAATTCCAATCATTTTTACACCATGTTATATTTTTTTCCCAAATACATTTAGAAATTGTTTCAGTGTGGTTATCGACCGCGCCACGCAGCTTACGGTAGATCATAGTACTGCGCACGGTCGCGCAACAGCTGATGCCACAGGTCAAGCACACCATATTTTTGTTGGGACAGCCACGTAGGATAACAAGCTCATAACTTTGTGGTTTTTCATGATAACTTTTTGAAATTTTGCACAGCGATTCTTTACTGAAAAATACTGGACACGTGTTTCGGGATTCGTAATAAAATTATTTCTAAAAACTCTGCTATCATGTGTTCATCTCACGAAGCGATGCGCGCTTTACTCATGGTCAAAGGGAGTAAAAAGGTCGCTTTGACAGAATGTTAATAGGGTGACATTTTAAATATCATGCTCACACCTTTTTAAACCGCTACGATCCGAACAAAGCATTTCATCTCGTCTTTTATACCGCGTACGTTGTGGGTTTGGAACAATTTGCCTGTCTTCCCTTCTGAATACAATTGGGTTGTATCCTAAAAAATAATTTAAAGTCCATCAGATAGATTTATAAAAAATATTGAACACGTATTTTTCATTTTTTCTTTCATTCAAATACTTAGGAAGATATATTGATTTGAAATGTCGCATGACGTCACGCCGAGGCACAAAATATAGCACGGCGTGACGTCATTAGCCCCCACTCCGTAACTTTAATACGCTATATCTCGGTAGTTTTTGGTAATTTCGACAAAATAAAAAATATGGGTCTTAATTTTTTTTATAATCTATAAGACGGACTAATTATTTTTTTTAATTTTCATACCTTGGATACATCCCTATTTTAAGTGTCTTCAACATAATAAACTAGTGCGCTTTATAAGGTTATAAATCGAAAACATAGTTAGAAACTGAATATTAATAGATTAGTCTGCATATATTAAAAACTAACATTAAACTTTTGTTTTCGAAATACAGAGCAAAATATTAAAAAATAATCTAGCTAAATCTGGGAATTACCTACACTTTAACTTATTATGCCCATAATATTAGCCGTTCGAAATGAATGGGATTTTTGCTACAAATCCTCACCGGATTTAACAAATAGGTTTGTGTAACGCGACGAGGGTGACACAGCGGTTTGTATCACACGGACACTTTTCCATATGCAACCGTTTTTGGCACGTGTCAAAAAAATAGTGGAAAAATCGCTTTTTAAAAATGTTTTTATCGGCATGATTTTGTCCTATATATATTGTTATCGAGTCAAATGTGAGTTATGTAACTTAGCTTTTAAATTAATGTCACGCCTCTTAAATAAAAGCTGACGCATTGCGTCTTCCGCATGAACAACGGCTGACTAAGTGTTTTGCTCGGTCTACCTTTTAAACCTGATGAGAATTACTGCTACTTTTCTACTCGAATACATAGGCAGAATGCCTATACACACATATACAGTACATCGGTTCTTTTATCGAGATTTTCTTGTATTGAATTCTGTAGAATTTCAATCAGCGTCTACTAAATTTTAGTTGTGTACGTTTATGTTTTATTTGAGTGAATAATCATTTTAGCAATAGGTACGAGTTTCTTCTCCGTTCTTCTCCATAGGAACCCTACTAAGCTTTAAAATGAGTAATTAGCTTCAATATTCTAACTGACCGACCCTTCGACAACACAAAAGTGCTTGTAATTCGTTTATTTGAAATGTTTTAAGTTTGAGTTATATATTTTTGGATAGTTCATACATATAGTCACAGGACTTAGTTTCAGATTTAGTGAACAACCAGCCCGAAACTTATACATTATAGACGTTCATACGGTCATACCTTGCATTAAAACTTTTCCCGATAAAATATACTACAGGCTCATCCATCATCGCATCTTCAGGGTCGCGCTTGACCGACGAACGCCCGGCCGCACTTTTATTAAAAGGGAGCTCACTCTACGACATCATTCCGTCATTTCGCTATAGAATTTAATAATATAAGTGGCTATTTAGATGCGGCAATCAGTGGTGCTAAGACTTGCAATATACCTACCACTTCACTTCACTCACAAAAATTTTAACACTTAATGAGCCACATATTACATAGTATATTAGAAGTCACCCTGCCTGGATAGAAAAGATAATACTAAAGTTCATCATCATCAACCTTTTAATCGTCCCACTGCTGGGCACAAGTCTTCTCTCATACAGAGAAGGATTAAGCTTAATCACCACGCTTGCTCGATGCTAGTTGGCGATTTCAGATTTGAAAGTCCAGGTTTCCTCAAGACGTTTTCTTTCACCTTGTAATCAGTCATTGGTGCCCAAGATATATTTAGAAAGTACATATAACTTAGAAAAGTTACATTGGTACTTGCCTGACCTGGAATCGAAACCGCGCCCTCATCCTCGAGAGGCTGGTGTTTTAACCACTAGGCCACTACGACTACGTTAATCTAATACTAAAGTTAAATGTATTGAATTTGAGAAACGACGAAAAATATCACACAAAACGTTCACTAATAATTTATTTAACTTTTCCTGCTACAGTAGGATTTTGCTGAAATATTTCTTCCGAGATTTGTGCAGTTATCCGGTGAGTTATATGTATATTAAAGTACATTTAACACTTACTCCCGGGAATGCGAGCGTGGTTTATCTTTTCGAACATTTCCAAGATTTACTGTAGCATGGTGCCCTTAGTCGCTAGGGAAGCGGCGACCCAGTATGTTTTACGGCCAATAGCAGAACAGATATGCTATCAAAGCGACCCGAATAGGACACGTTCTATTTACAAAAAAAATATTCGTGAATTTGTTCGTATTTATTTTATTTTTTATAATTGATCTTATCTGCAGCAAATGACCTGTTTCATCACCAGTTCTATTTACTTATCCGGCTAATACTTAATTCAAGAATACCACAAAATAACTACCTGGTATTTCATATACCACATATTTCGGCGTAATGTTGCTTTGCTTGCCTGTCGGATTTATACAGACAACTCATATATTTTGGAGTGTGCTTTAACTACCGAACTATCAGGTACCGTATACTAGTGATGCAACGTATCTCTGTTTCTGTTTCCGCAAGTGCGAAAGTTCCGCGCGATTTTCAACATCCGTTTCTGCTTTTGTTTCCGGAACTTTTATAACGGAGATTTAAACGAAAGTTTACAACCGACGGCTGAGAGTTAAACATGCGCGGCGCGCATACTAAATTTTGAATATTATCTAATAAAATGTTCAGTTGCAAAGTTGCAATATTTTTGAAGTGAAACTTCTTTAGGCACGCTTGACTTGGGGAGTAAACTAGCGAAAGCGTTACGAAAAATGATCGGGCAAGGCGAACGAAAGCAGAGTATAGTCCTATTTCGTCTGTACTACAAACAAGGAGTTGGCTCATGTAAATATTGCATGACATGTCGAGTATGAAGTTGTGAGTTCGCATCTCGCCGAAGGCAATATATATTTTTTGGATCTTTTTAAGATTTGTTAACAATTGAGTCGAGTATGAAGTTGTGAGTTCGCATCTCGCCGAAGGCAATATATATTTTTTGGATCTTTTTAAGATTTGTTAACAATTGATTACCTAAGAGCATAAATAATTTATAAATTTCGTTCTGTTCTGGCCTTTATATTGTTTTATATATTTTTGCTGAACATTTCTGATATAATTGAAAGTATAGAAGCTTGAAGATATCGTCACAATACGATAATTGGACACAAAGTACAAATTGCTTTCGAGCCTCATAAGCTCAATTATTAAGCTAAGTACCTTGATTGATTAAGAACTATGAATTTCTTCGTGAACATGACGCTGCGAACACCCCCCGACCCCCCTCATTGATTACCTCACCCCCCCGTGGATTATCTCGGGAACCAGAGGTCGTGGACTACCCGAGTTTGGGGTCCCCTGATGCAGGAGGAAGAGCCCGACCTTTTGGCCCCGAGGGCCAAAAAAAAAGTACGAGTTTTTTTTTATTTTTCAATAAAAATAGAAGATCTATGCAATTTTTTTTTTTAGTTTGAGACACGGATACACTTATTTATTTATTTAGTCCCTCCTGTATCCACCTCCCTTACTCCCCCCCCCTCACCCCTTAATATTCCCACGAAACTACCCCCCCCTCACCCCTTAATAATCCCACGAAATTATCTCGGGAACCAGAGGTCGTGGACTACCCGAGTTTGGGGTCCCCTGAATCAGGAGGAGGAGCCCGACGTTTTGGCCCTGAGGAAATCCACTCCCCCCTCTCCCCCTCCCCCTCCCCCCCGCAACCCCACGAAACCTATCCCCCCCCCCCCCGACCCCCTTTAGTTACCTCACCCCCCCGTGGATTATCTCGGGAACCAGAGGTCGTGGACTACCCGAGTTTGGGGTCCCCTGATTCAGGAGGAAGAGCCCGGCCTTTTGGCCCCGAGGGAATCTACTTTTTTTTTTTAAATTGGAGGTCTATGCAAAAATATTAATTTATAAATGAAAGCATGAAATAAATTTAAATATTTATAGAAAATTAATATATGTATATATTGTACACACATATATATATATACATACAGATGGTGCGAAAGAAGTTTCACTTCAGTCGTGTGGTCATAAGCACACTCGTTTTTTTGTATTTTAGATTTCTAATATATCTATTTCTAATCAAGATTACCAAATCCAGATTACTAAGTATTAGCTATTACTACGTATTTGATTCTTAATAAAAAATTATAGTTGTAATTTTTTTTTTTTCCTAGTATAAACGTTTCCGTTTCTGCATCCGTTTCAGTTTCCGTTTCTGCTAAAATTTACTTTTGACATCTGTTTCCGTTTCTGGTTCCGCTAAGACACTCCCGTTGCATCACTACCGTATACCATCCATATTTGGTTGGTGGAAGGAAGCGCTCTTCCTCTTCTCATTTATTATTCGAACAGCCAAAGTGTTGCTTTCAAATTTACACGTTGGCTGCCATCAAGCAGAGTCTAAGAGTGATAAGGTATCTTCTGGGTACATTCTTCCCTTTATCTATCTTTTTTTGCGATTGAGATCAAGAGCTAATTGAACTAAAAAAAGAAACCTGGTAACAGGAAAAGTCACGTTTAAAATATTTTACGCAACGTTTTGTATACGTAATGAATACCTATTAAAAAGGTAGATGAAGCTCTGGAAACCTATTTCTTATTTCAGAAGGTAACATGTTGGTTCAGCTCCCGCCTGCGCCCTTGACCTGACCTTTTTACCTTGGCCTGCCTGTGAATATTCGTGAATATTGGTGTCTTCTAAATATTGATCGGAAATCACAGCCGAATACGACTCGAAGATGATTGGAACGGGGAAATTATAACTCACTTGAAATACCAGTTTGATGTTGTCTCCTTTGATTCTCGTTGATTGGTATTGAAGATGATTGGATGACGGTGTGGGAGAGTTCTTCTTCTAGTGGACTATATCACAGGAATAATATGGATGGCAGCGGGGGTGATATGAGGACTTCGTTCGATTGATCTAAACCTACCTTAACTCACTCATTCATCACACATCCACACAATACACGGTACACCACAATAGTTCAAAATCCTAAATAATACACACTAAATAAGTTGATACATATATATACATATATTTGTTTTTTTTTTTTAGAAAAATTTGTTTGGAAGAACAACCTATTTCTGTCACAACAAAAATCAATACCGATCTATGCTATGTATGAACCTATCTAATAATGTTGTTAGACGAAGGAGACTAGTCTCCACGACACAGGGAGTACTAGTGTGGAGGCTATAACTGCTATTTAAATATTGTGATGTTTTTCTGAACAACAAAGTTTTTATTTATTTATTATTTACATCACATAATCATAATCATCTCATCGTGACATCACTTTTATGCTTATTTCATAGATCTAGAACCTGACCCTGGAACCTGAGACCTTCCACTATTGGAAAGTCTTATCAAAATTCGTAATGAACGTCCCTATTTAAAATTATATGGCCTTTAGCTGCTAACTGGTCCCCGAAGCGTTTAATTTCGCAAAAAAATATTTCTGTATACCAAATTGGTTTGGACCGGCTTTCAGAAGCCACCCACGCATGAAAACTCCCTAGCTAGCTAACAAAATTGGGTCAAACATTAAGTATTCATCATTTAATTTGTTCGTTGATACGAATACCTTGTTTACCATTAAGAAATTATAATCATTTTAGTTTTTTAATTAATTATGTCCTGGTTGCTTATGAGAATTATATTATTAATGGTTCTCGTGAAACAACAACGGATTTTGATAGTCAATCAATTATTAGGAAAAATGGGCTTTGATGGCGGAACAACGAATTTACAATGTGTAATCAAAAAAGTATAATGTTTGTGATTTTAACTTTACAATTATGATTAATTATTACTGTGAACCTTATTGCTGAAGTTCAGTTGAAAATTAGCTTTTTTGCCGAGTTGACTTGAGCTATACGAGAATAATCCAGTACTTACCTTACATAACAAGATTAAGCGTTGAGTCGTCAAGGTGCCCTGAGGCTAACTGGTAAAATTGAATTGTTATACTATCTGATTGAACGTTTAGAATGAATGGAATACTCGTATAGAACAGCTCTCAATATTATATTTGCTGTGCTGCTGGGGAGTTTGTTCCGCCACTTCTTCCCAGTGAAAGCACTAAGAAGTGGCGTAATGGGGGACTGTCTTATGTAATACTAGCTACACCGCACGGTTTCACCTGCGTAGATTTCGATGTTTTTTTTATATCCCAAGAAGTGGTGACAGAAGAGAATGGTGGAGAGTGAAGTGGAGGTACAGTGGTATCTATCTACCTCCACATTATTACTTACATAAAGATATTTTCAAACTTATCATCATCATTATATTATATTATTATAGCCCCAACTACGAGCAAGTACCTATGTTGGGGTCGACTTGTAATCAAACCGACAGCTGAATACCAATACCTTCTCAATCTTCATGGGCGAGCCGGCGGGGGGCAGGGGGGGGGGGCAGGGGGGGGGCAGCAGAACATGTATGAACCTCCCTAATTACTAATCAAAGTATAAACAACGACTTATCTCTAACTTATAAATAAACCACGCAGTATACACTAGCAAAATGTACGGTGTAATTGACAAAAAATCCGGTCATCCACATTTATAAGCATTAATAAATATTTAGTTACATTTGTAGTTATTTAATTGACAGCCTAGCCAGACTAGCCAGCCAGTCTAGGCTCAAAGTCACACAAAGGGCAATGGAAAGAGCTATGCTCGGAGTTTCTCTGCGTGATCGAATCAGAAATGAGGAGATCCGCAGAAGAACCAGAGTCACCGACATAGCTCTGCGAGTCGCTAAACTTAAGTGGCAGTTGGCAGGGCACATTGCTCGTAGAACCGATGGCCGATGGGGCAGTAAGGTTCTGGAGTGGCGGCCACGTACTGGAAGACGCAGCGTAGGGAGGCCCCCAACAAGGTGGACCGATGACCTGGTGAAGGTCGCGGGAAGCCGATGGATGCGGGCAGCACAAGACCAGTTAGCGTGGAAAGCCTTGGGGGAGGCCTTTGTCCAGCAGTGGACATCCATAGGCTGAAGAAGAAGAAGAAGTTGACAGCCTCCGTAGCGTAGCGGTAGCGAACGCGGCCGCTGTGCAAGAAGGCGCGGGTTTGATCCCCACGCAGGGCAAATATTTGTATGCATAAATATGAATGCACTGGTCTGGACGTGCCTCGGAAAGCTCGTTAAGCCGTTGGTCCCGGTTGCCATACGAACATCTAATGGCAGTCGTTACGGGTTGTTGGAGCCCTCAAAAGTTTAACAATTGGTTTAACTGCAATGCTTCGATATCGCCTTCGGATTGTGGAGGTCAGGCGGCAGTCGCTTCACGGAAAATATCGAAGTTTAGCCAAATAAGCAGTTAGACTGGTAAAACGGACCCCAGACTCCAAAGCTGAAAAGTTTCGAATGCGACTGGGATTAACAATGAGATGTTGATGGTAATAAAATTTTAATTAATCTTAGGTATATTAAAAAAATCCTTTCTACAGTATATACTAAAACTCCTAATGT
Organism: Sesamia inferens; assembly: GCA_037179545.1. Taxonomy (NCBI): domain Eukaryota; kingdom Metazoa; phylum Arthropoda; class Insecta; order Lepidoptera; family Noctuidae; genus Sesamia; species Sesamia inferens. The sequence continues at coordinate 31,904,914 of CM073927.1, forward strand.
ATCGATGATACCAGAGATATTTTAGCTTTAGATATTTAAACCATATTAAATATCGTAGTAATAGTTATCGTAATAAATTATTAGTAGATACTATGTCATGTGTTTTCATTCGCATAAGTGTCAGTTTCGTAGGAATATGGAGTTACAAATGTTCCGTTTTCTAATGCAGAACATTGTCGACCCATGTGCCAAATTGCATCAAAATCTGTTCAGCCGTTTTGGCGTTAAAGCATAACAAACAAATATTTTGTATTAGCTTATATATAGTACAAACTACTGCTTCTGTTTAATTTATAAGGTATAATCTATGGTATATGAACAATGAGATACATTGTGACAAACACAGCAAAGATAACCCAAAAAAAAATCTAACAGAGGAAGTATTATGTCGAAATAATATTGTATATTATTTCGACATAATACTTCCGTTCGTGATCTATTTGCTAACAGTGTAAATATACAAATAAGTATGTAGATATACATACCCGCATTGAACAAGCGTGGTGATTACGCTCAATCCTTCTCTGTATGTGAGACGACCTGCGCCCAGCAGTGGGACGATAAAAAGGTAGGTAATGATGATGATGATGTAGATATAAACGAATGGAAACATAATTTTAATTCCTACACAATAACCTTCAGTTTACGCAACAACTTTAAACATTTTCATGACTTTTTTTTTATAATTTATAAACTAACTAACTTTAAATAGGGTGGGGATGTGCAGCACATTGCACAATTTTACGATCGATAAAAATAACCTCGCTCAAGACTTGAAAATTCGTCGGATACCGGATTCCGTCGAACCATTGAAGCCTGAAGCACTTGAATAGTAAACGGTAGGACTTCAGTTGCGACTACGTCATCCTTGACTAGTTACTATGTATTTAGTTAGAATGCTATTTCATTTGACGGGAAACGTTTATGTATATGAGAGTAACCTACTTCCCACGCCCCGCTATAGTTTGTCTGCAGGCAAGCCATAGTTGTTACGCTACCGTTTACATACTTTGTGGTCCTGCTTTCGATCCTCTACCACAAAAGCATTGAGCAAATGTCAAATTAATGCAAAATTTTAAATACGTAAATAACACACAATTGTAAGCTACTTTTTTACTGTTGGCAACTTAATTTAATAGGGTTGTATCCAAGGTATGAAAATCAAGAAAATAATAATTAGTCCGGCTTATAGATAATAAAAAAAAAAATTATCTCTATTTTTTATTTTATCGAAATTACCAAAAACTACTGAGATATAGCGTATTAAAGTTACGGAGTGGGGGCTAATTACGTATATTTTGTACCACGGCGTGAGGTCATGCGACATTTCAAATCAATATATCTTCCTAAGTATTTGAGTGAAAGAAAAAATAAGAAATACGTGTTCAATATTTTTTATAAATCTATCTGATGGACGTTAAATTATTTTTTAGGATACAACCCAATTATATTATTATATAATATTTAATATTTTTATACCTAATATGTACCTTTCAAGGTTGTACCTTTTTTTTTTCATTTTCTTTTTGCGGATGGGCTCGCTTCTCTTAATTCACTTGCCTATATGCCAGGGCCACGGTATCTTTTTCGAACAACCCACAGCCAAGCATCTTCGTGGACCCCGTCACTATGTGCTGATATCTCTTCGAAGCGCGCGTGATACACAACGCACCGTCGACTCGAGCCTGGTCCTTACCGGGCGGCGAGCTGCCCACTGCTCACCGCCCGCAAGCCTGCGCCTATGGTGGCCGGGAGTTCGATGTTGTCTCCTGACCAGAGCGTCACCTGCGGCGGCGAGAGGTGTGAGGACGCTGAGATTCCCGCACCCTTACTCGCTCCGACTCTTCCTTTGGCAGCATTACTGATTCGCAGAAGGAGGTTACGGACTGATAAGCACTCTCACTCTGGACCATGGCCTGAACCAGGGCCGGAGGCGAGAAATCGTCTCCACGAGGACACGACGGTGCTCTACCAAAGCCGGGCAGACCTCCACCGTATGCTCCACCGTGTCCTCAGGGCGCTTCTCAGCCTGTATCACCTTTTATGTAAATAAATTATTTGATTTCATTTAAACTCTAACTGCTTCGTCTTCTTCCTTCACTTCTGCTTACGCCATACTAAAAGAATGTGTTTCAGAATGTGACAAACACTTTGAATTTACATTTGTGACTGCTAAATACATTATAGAATATTTTAAGTATCTTGGTGTAAAAAAAACTGCCGATCATTGCGGTGTGTCAGTATATACTGCAACTTCAATAATAGATGTGATCGCACCTTTTTTGCAATTGTTTTTAATTCTTGTGTCACATTTGGTATATTTCCTGCACCCTAATTACGTAACAGACTATTAATTGGAATCTGCATCCTTTTGTAGCAAATTTCTAAACCATTGCTTCAAAAGTTCGAAAAATTTGTCTAGACAACACTTAAATAAAGCAATGGATGAAGTTAACCTGTCAAATTGAAACCGATTTCGATTGATGATGTGTTACGTAATTGCCCCGCTGATTTGATGAAACTTATCAAAGTAATTCCACTGTTCAAATCTGGTAGTACAACTTACTAATCCCACTAATTTTCGGCCAATTTCGATATTACTTACTGCGAGCAAAATTTTTGAAAAATTTATTTTGAAACTGCTGTTGAGGCACTTTAATTTACATAATATATTGCACGTGAAACAATTTGTTTTTACAAAGGGTCGTCCAACTACAGATGCGGGCGTGGCGTTGCTAAAGAACATATTGGGAGCCTGGGAGGAATCGCAACATGCTCTTGGTATTTTTTGTGATTTGTCCAAGGCCTTTGATTGCGTACATCATGATACTCTTATTAGGAACTTGTACCATTATGGTTTAAGGGACAGAGCTCTCGACCTTCTGACTTCTTATCTGAAGAATCGAATTCAGAGGGTTGATGTTGATGGCAAGAGATCTGCAGGATCTGTGCTCACCATGGGTGTTCCACAGGGCTCAATTGTAGGTCCTTTCTTGTTTTTAATTTATATTAATGACCTACCGCATCACACAGTAAGGGATAATCATAACATACATAGTATAGTTCGCGGATGATACTTCTTTTATATTTAAATTCAAGCGTCAGCTAGCAAATTTTGTCGAAGTTAACAATGCACTTTCTAAAGTTTTTTTTAATGTAAATAACCTTCTTTTAAATGAAAAAAACCAAACTCATTAAATTTTCTAGGCCAAATGCCAGGCAGCTAAGTATCAATGTTCAACTGAATGGAGTACAAGATCCCTGTCGAGTGGACAGTTTTTCTTGGGTTAAATATTGATGCCAAATTACAAAAGGGTCCTTACATAGAGAAACGGTCGGGTAGACTCAGTTCTGCCGCCTTCGCTGTTAAGAAAATTAGACAGATAACTGATGTAGATACAGCCAGAATTGTTTATTTTATTTATTTTCATAGGCTTATGACTTATGGGATTCCTCTCTGGGGAACTCGTGCGAACATCAATACCATCTTTGTTTTAAAGAAAAGGACTGTTCTAGCCATTTACAACCTTGATCCTAGAGATTCTCTTAGAGAGAAGTTCAAAGAGGTGAACATTCTGACTGTAGCTTCACAATATATATTTGAAAATCTTATGTATGTATAAAAATATATTGAATTTTAAGAAAATATGCGATATTCATAATATAAATACCAGAAACAAACACAATCTTGCTGTACATCACACTCGTTTCCACAGAGTAAGCAACTCATTCATTGGGCAATTTATACACTTTTACAACAAGCTTCCCATGGACACTCGAAAACTTGCCCATTAAAAGATTTAATAGTTGTATTAAGACCAAACTTTGCAAAACGGGGTATTATAAAATCTCAGATTATTTCATCATCATCATTTCAGCCAAAAGACGTCCACTGCTGGACATAGGCCTCCCCCAAGGTTCTCCACGACGACCGGTTCTGCGCCTCCCGCATCCAGCGGTTTCCCGCGACCTTCACCAGGTCGTCGGTCCACCTTGTCGGGGGCCTACCCACGCTACGTCTTCCGGTGCGTGGTCGCCACTCGAGAACCCGTCGGCCCCATCGGGCATCGGTCCTACGGGCAATGTGTCCAGCCCACTGCCACTTTAGTGTTGCAATTCTTCGGGCTATGTCGGTTACTCTCGTTCTTCTGCGGATCTCCTCATTCCTGATTCGATCGCGCAGTGAAACCCCAAGCATAGCCCTCTCCATTGCCCTTTGAGTGACTTTGAGCCTTCTCATAAGGCCCATTGTTAGCGACCACGTCTCAATTCCATATGTCATCACTGGCAACACACACTGGTCGAAGACTTTTGTCTTGAGACACTGCGGTATTTGGGACGAGAAGATTCTTCGTAGCTTCCCGAAAGCAGCCCAGCCGAGTTGGATTCGACGATTGACCTCTTTCTCGAAGTTGGACCTTCCTAACTGGATAGTTTGTCCCAGGTACACGTAACTGTCAACAACTTCGAGAACAGAGTCTCCAATCTTTATAGGAGTCGGTACAACATGGGCATTAGACATGACTTTCGTCTTGCCCATGTTCATTTTAAGACCGACTCGCTCGGAGGCTCTGCTGAGGTCTTCGAGCCTGGGATTGAGCTGCTCGCTCTGCTAAGCAATGCCATTAAGCAATATGCGTAATTATGCTACAATTATGACTTTTGAATCACTGTTTTGTTTTCACTTAAATTGATTGTTATGTACAAAGCAAACACATATTGTTATAAATGCCGGATCCAGCTAGTTAAAAAAAAATTATGACGTGTAAAAATGATCAGTGATCCTACTTGCATAATAAACGATTTGATTTCATTTCTGTTTATTTTTAAGCTATTGCATAGCTTCTATCGCGGGCCTTGAGCGCGGGGACCGAATCCAGAAATTCCGTAACGAAAAAACCTCACGCTCCCCACTCCGACGGGCACGGAGGTGTGGCTTGAAGGCCGTACATCGTCTAACGTCGTTTCAGTTCGGCAGTCTTCGGCTTTGTGTGCGTGCGATTAGACGTATTGTACGACTCTACGAAACTCGCACGAATCGAGAAGAGCTGCTCCGAAATCGGACGAATACATAAGCAGCTGTTTATGAGAAAGTATATAGGTGTATAGGTATTTATGTACAACATCGAATAGCTGAAAATAAAAAGAAAATGAAATAAATAAAAAAAAATAATGAAGAAATAATAATAAAAAAAAAAGAAAAGAAATAAATATGAAGAAAAAAAAAGAAAATAATAAATAATTAAAAAATAAAATAAAATAATAATAAATAAATAAAAAAAAAAGAAAAAGAAAAAAATACAAAAAAAAAATTAAGAAAAAAAAAATGCTATGCAATAGCTTTACCGCGGCAGTCCCCGAGTGCCACACGTCTTTTTTTTTTATTTGTAAATTAAACAAAATTAAACAAAACAACTGTACTTTACTGTGGGGTTACTTCAGAAGTGCGATTCTGTAACCATCTTACCGTAAAAACATAGATGAAGTGAGTCATTCCAAATAATGCAAGCGATTGACACTATTAAAATCTCACTCTAAAGTCACCGAACTTCTCATGGTGACATTTTTACAGACTCTATCGCTGACCTCCGCGAGCACAACCTAGTCAAAACTAGAACTAAACTATACAAGACATACCTTGCACTGGACTGACAAAAACAGAAAAATTCAACATCCCACAAGCGCCCTCTAAACTTTTTTCATTGTTCCTAAGGGGCGTTCCTCCCTGTACACCCTCAAGATCCGCTTCCCTTGCAAAGTCAATTATTTTCGAGAGGACACCCTCCACCCATCATACAGATATGTAACACGATACATAGGACGTGCCTGAATATCACACTAAAATTATAAAGGCGAAAGTTTGTGAATGAGTGTGTCATTCACAAACTTTCTTCTTCTTCTCGCTCAAACGGTTGGATTAATTTTGATAAAATTTGGCGCACAGTTTATAACCTAGATTAACGGATAGGAACATCATCATTTCAGCCGAAAGACGTCCACTGCTGGACATAGGCCTCCGCCAAGAATCTCCACGGAGACCGGTCCTGCGCCTATCGCATCCAGCGTGCGTGGTCGCCACTCGAGAACCCGTCGGCCCTATCGGGCATCGGTCCTACGGGCATTGTATCCGGCCCACTGCCTCTTAAGTGTCGCAATTCTTCGGGCTATATCGGTTACCTTCGTTCTTCTGCGAATCTTCTTATTCCTAATTTGATCACGCAGTGAAACCCCGAGCATAGCCCTCTTCGTTGCCCTTTGACTTTCTTCTTCTTTCTTCATAGACCTTGAGCTTTCTTATAAGGCACATCAGGCGCATGCGCTCCATATAGGCATATAAGTACTACATACCCTAACAATTTTCACAAAGCAGGCTGTGCAGTGTGTTCACACAAATAAATTGATTTGTTTCTCGTGTAGGTATATTATTTTAAAACGCAGTATTGACAATGTTCAAGAATATTACAGCCGCGTGTGTTACAAGATTATTGATAACGTCTTGAACGAGTGTCATAGTCGTTACAAAAACCTAAAAGACGTTAAGTGTTTTAACCTACTTGCTTTTGAATTTGATTACTATACTTTATATTGTAATAATTTTCCTGAAGTTTACAAATTAGCAAAATTTAATAGTTATGATTCCAATGAGTAGCTCATCACGCATATTTATGAAACACACAGGGTCAAAGCAGACTCACAGATTTGTCTATATTTCCATTGAAAAAGAACTTTTAGCGATTTAAAAAAATTCTTATACATAGGTACTTAATTTTTACAAAGTTATTGAAAAAAAAGATAGGCGCGTTGATTTAATTTATAGACAGTAAAATAATATTTTTTGTTTTTTGAGAAATAAATTATTACTTATTTACAGTTGAGTTAGTAATAACATTTCATTGTTTTCATTTGGGCAAAAAACTTACTTAACATACCACGGATATCATTTATTTGACTTGTTCTTATCATCAATCACATATTTAGATGTTCATTGTAGCCACGCACAAACATCAATTCAATGTTGATATGCGGAAAAGTCACACAAAAAGTACGCGTCTATGGCAAATTGAAACTACGTTTACGTTACGTTTTTTAAGTTTTACCATACACAATATGTAAAGAAAACCCTGTCCGATCCATAAGGATAATAAAGGTTAGGTAAACACTTGACCAAATATAATATAAATATCTGTGCACGCCCCTGCAGACCCATTGTTATCGACCACGTCTCAGTTCCATATGTCATCAGTCGAAACAATCATGGGTCGAAGACTTTTGTCTTGAAACACTGCGGTATTTCGGACGAGAATATTCTAAGTACCTTCCTGAAAGCAGCCCAGCCGAGCCAGGGGCGTGCACAGAGATTTTGTTGAGGGTGTGCATACATATACCTACTACCCAAATCTCTGTGCTTATATATGGTAAAACTTAAAAAACGTAACGTAACACTGCGCGAGGATCGTTTCTTTTTTTAATAATTAAGTTAATCATGTTTATATACATATACCTACATTTTATAATTATTTTGTTAACTTATACACGTGTATATTACGTAAATAACATATTTTTTTAAACCTTCACCATTATCACATCGTTACTAAAATACCAAACAGCTATATAGATGGCGCGGGCGTGTGCAGCTTTCATCTGTCCCCAAATACAATATCATACCACTTACAAAAAGAACTGAAGTAGATACTCAAGGTAGATACCTACTCTTAACTACAAACCTCACGAACTCTCAAAGTATCTTAAAGAATATTTCTTTGACAAAAGTACAGTATCTTATATTTCAGTAGTAGGTACGTCGATCTCTTCAAAGCAATTAATACAACCGTTCAAAAAACGAACGCGGCGGCCATGTTAATTATTCAAAGACAAGATAGACGAAGGTGTGTAAGCTGGAACGTCAGGTGGTTCGTTAGAATAAGTCAATTATTTGCTGACTTATTTGGTATTGAGGAGGTTTGGCTCCAACAACCCGGAACGACTGCCAATAGATGTTCGTATGGTAACCGGGACCAACCGCTTAACGTGATTTCAGAGGTACGACCAGACCAGTGCATTTGCACTGGTCTGGTGTAGTACGAGTGTGAATATTTATTCATACTCGTACAAATATTAGCACTGCGCGGGAAAAGAACCCGCGCCACCTTGCGCAGCGGCCGCATTCGCTACCGCTGCGCCACGGAGGCTATCGATAAAATATGCTAGAATATTCTATTGTGGCAAGGTCCCCCAATAGAATAAACGCCTTGGGGGAGGCCTTCGTCCAGCAGTGGACAGGCTGAAAAGAGGAAGAAGAAATAACAAAGTACTTACTTAAATAAAACACTTCAGTCGCTTAAATGTAAAATAAATACTTCTTATTATACACATATAAAGTTGGAATTTAAAAAAAAAACCGTGTCCTCTAAGTTTGTTTTTGCATTTTTTCGCAAACTATTCAGACAGGAGCCGCCGAAATCAACTATTTAAAAAAAAATGCTACTGCAAACCTGCTTGCATAATAAAATTATTCAGCATAAATATTTTGGTAAGCACTAAATCTGGAAAAGCGTAAAATCTTGTGCTTATCTAAAGGAGTCTTCCCATGCTTTTCATTATTATTTCAAAGTTAGGGAAATTCAATTTGACACGCTGCGTCAATTTGCACATGTGTAGGATATATTAATATAAAATAAATATTAAAGTTGGAATTCTATTTGCGAAACAATTAATTTACCAAACCTTACATATTCTTACGTACTTTGAACTTCACAAATTAATATGGCTGCTTTTACGGTTGGAAGTAAGCAAACTCTCTAAGTCTAAACCCACAGGAATGTAAAGAAGCACAAAGCTCTTTATTTTCACGTTGGTTACAATTTTCAAGTGAACTTGGACCCTTGTGGCACACTTTTGTACACACAACATTTTCTAAACCTTTTACTTCCACAACAATGTCAAGCGAGCTTTTTACACTGTTTTTTCCGCTCCAGGGGCCTTAACTCATTAGGTTTTTTATAGGCAAAGTGTTATTATGCCCAGCTGGGCAAATGTCTCTTTTTTAACAAACCAGGAAAGGGCATTTATCATAAGCACGCTTTGCTTTTAATTATTACAAAATATTTTATGTAAACTTATATGTAGGTACCTACATCTTCTTCTCTTAATCTTTATTGCTTTCTCTAAGTTAGATACATATTTATTTAGATATATATTTACCTTGGAAACGTTTGGAGTTAGGAAGAGGGCTAAGTGGTAATCCCCACAATAAATCATAACATAACTGTAATGATTTCCGAATGTTTAACCATACCTCAGTGTGGCCACCATGAGTTTTCATTACGTTGACTCGATCATCGATATCGACCGCGTTTGACTCATCGATTGGCCCGCGCCGTAAAGTCGATGCGTATGATCGAGTCTCGTAATGAAAATTCATGGTAGTCACACAGCTACTGTAACCTGTCGTTATCCTACTAATAATATAACAATGGTAAAAGTTTGTAAGTGTATGTGTTTTTATGTACCTATGTTACTTATTTATTATTTCAAAACCAATTTTGGCGATATTTGCCACACGGGTAGTTTATAACCAGAATTAACAAATACATACTAATCCGGATATTTTAACAGAATCGAAACTTATTCGGTTGAAACGTAATGGCGCAACTAGTATTCTGCTAAAAATCCACTGTAAAAATAAATCTACCTTTAAAGTCTATCTTTCGATACGATGCTATTTAGCAATTTCCTACCGTCAAAATCTATGTCTGACCACCGCAGGTAATAATCCTGCTTGAAACTCATATTTGTCGACCTAAAAGGAATCCTCTTTTGGTCTACTTACGGACACACCTGTGGTCGTCATGTACATGGCATCTTGTTTTCAAAATGGTCAGGTATACCAGTATTTGACTATTTTGAAAACAAAATCCCGTGCTATCTAGAGGGGTACAATCACCAATAATGTTTGTATCAAAAGCTTCAAATATTTTTTTTCTTATACACGTTTCTTTTACAAAACTTTTACAAAACCTGGAGACGTCGACTACGTCCACAGACGTAGAGTAGCCAGCCTTTCGGTCTTCTATAGGATGCATTTTGGCGAGTGTGCGAGGGAATTGTATGATTTAATTCCCCCATCTCCGTTTCACCATCAGACGACCCGCCGTACGGCGAGTTTCCACCCTTACGTTGTTAACACTACTACGATCCGGACGAAGCGTTGCGCTTCTTCTTTTATATCGCGTACATGGAGGGACTGGAACAATTTGCCGACGGCGGTATATCCGTCACACTGCAATTTGAGTGTCTTCAAGGCTAGAGTGAATAGGCTCTTAATAAACTAGCGCGCTTTACCAGCATCGATCGCATCACTGCTTACCATCAGGTGGGACTGCGGTCAAGCGCTGGTTTATAATTTATAAAATAAAAATACTTAACTTTAAAATATTCCTTCATTTACAGACTCACATGACGCACAGTAAATATATTATGTGCCTCCAACCTTCAGGTATCGATCACTCATCACGTCTGCGAGTTTCGTTTCATCATCAACCTTTTTGATCGTCCCTCTGCTGGGCACAAGTCTCCTCTCATACAGAGAAGGATTGAGCGTAATCACCACGCTTGCTAAATGCGGGTTGGCGATTTGAAACTTAAAGTCCAGGTTTCCTCAAAATGTTTTCCTTCACCTTCAGTCATTGGTGTCCAAGATATATTTAGAAAGTACATACAACTTTAACAAAGTTACATTGGTACTTGCCTGACCTGGAATCAAACCGCGCACTCATACTTGAGAGGCTTGTGTTTTAACCACTAGGCCACCACGACTTCGTCTTACTTGTCCTTGTCGAGTTTCGTTTAACTAATTTTATTCGACTAAACTGCTGACCCTTTTGACACGGGTCATAAAAGGTTTCGACTAGACACACACTCATATAAGCCTTTTCCGACATGTGTCAAAAATGGAAATATAATGTCAGGGTTGTCCTCACATGTTCAGAACAAGTGTTCAAGATACTTGAGTACTGTTTGTAATAACAGGAAAATTCTAATTATACCATTTTCCTCCTCACAAGGTTTCATGATAAGGATTAATTTGTGAATCTGAAAGAATCCTTAATGATATGTCGCTACGTCATCCTGCAGGAGATTAGGAGCAGTTTATTGTTCGTCGAAGTCACTGAATGCGCTCGTGACATTCCAAGGTCATTTCGTCGAGTAAAGAAAAACCGGCCAAGTGCGAGTCAGACTCACGCACGAAGAGTTCCGTGCCATTATCTTTAAAAACGGCAAAAACATCCCGTTTGTTGTATGGGAGCACCCCTTCAATATTTATTTTATTTTAATTATTTATGTTTTAATATATAACCAAATATTCTGTGAGCATTTCAAGCGTCTCTATATTTCCGTTATTAAGAATTACATAATCTCTGAAAATTTCAACTGTCTAGCTATTACGGTTCATAACATACAGCCTGATGACAGACGGACAGCGAAGTCTCATGAATAGGGTTCCGATTAAACTTTTAGGTACGGAACCCAAAAATAACTAGCTAGTCTGAGAAAAAAGGCTGAAACAAAAGAGGTCATAGTCTCTTTTAAAGCCCAGACATCTTCTTCAACATATAGAGGTCCACTGCTGTACAAAGGCCGCCTTCAAGGCTTTCAATGCGTTGGGGTGGTTTGCCCCGCGCTTGGCACACAGGAGAAGCGCTGCTGCCTGCTTCCCTGGTGAGAGTTCCCTTAGTCGCATCTTACGACACCCACGGGAGGATATGAGTTGGTACTATTCTAAGCCCGGTACCACACGGGTGTTATCCGTAAGCCCAGACTTAATCTTGCTCTAATAAAATAAATACCATTTAAATGGATACCGTCTCTATTTGTGGAAAGTTTTCTTCTTTCGGAAACAGTCCAGTTTAGTAGTAATTTCGAAACCTACATGGACGTTTTAAAGCATTATATTTCACAATTAACTATCACAACATGATAGTGTTTAAATTTATAAGTTTATTATAAAATAAACCAAAAAAAAAACTGATAAACACACACACATACACACACCAGACCCACATACACCGGCAGACTAGTAATATATTGATTTGTATAACAGCGCTGTCATTTGCAAAGAACGTAAGAAATCTTCCGTTAGTCTTCACTTTACTGGCCTGGCAATATTTTTCTTCTTTTAAATCATCATGACTACCACCCACCCTGGCGGTCACCTTTGGCATTGTAAAAGTTTGACAGGCAGCTAGGTTTGCAGCCGCTTATGGCTCTTTTAATGGACACTTACCGTGACTCCCGGTATTCATTTGCTGATTACATGATAGACCCCCTCTTCTACCTGCTTTTTTCTTCGGGGAAAAGCTAACTTTAAATTCTTGTTTCCCTTTGAGATTAAACCAAAGATACAGTTATTTATAGTCAAGATACGCTCAAGATCCTAGTTTCGACGATCTACCCCAGCCATATTTTATGGGTTGTTATCAAATAAGGTCATTACACCCATCGTCGCTGATGTAATCTCGACCTCAATAAACTGATGTAGGCCCGATAATAAATTATTTAATAATACAATTGTCCTCTTTATTATTATGGGGTCCATTTGGCAGGTCCGACCGTGCCAAGGATGTTGGGCTGGCACGATGCCAACCGTGCCAGATGTTACTAGCATATTTTGAACACTTAAATTTTGTTTGGCTGAATTTTTGGCAGTTTCTCGGGATTGCTATATTTTATGTGGTTAAGTTACAACGCCAAAAGTGGGTTTAATGGGTTTTGTTACATGTTTTTTTAATGTCTGATTAATGTAAGTCTTACACAGGCGGAGCAGTGAGGGCAGAAAATAATGTGAACTTTTTTTCATTAATTTCGTAAGTGCTTAATATTATCATTCTTTGAATGCTAAATAAGTGTTTTTTCTAGCAGTACCTATCGAATTCTCAGAAATCGTAACTACGAAGTATCTAAAGGTTAATTTAATTTCTGCTTTCTTGGTTCATTCAAAGATTTTCCTTCGTTCATAACTTGTTCTTTGAGCTCTAAGCAAGTAATTAAATTCGCGCTTAATCCACAAAATTGCTCTTGCCTCTGAAATGAGGTAAACATAAACTCAAATATATTTAGGTAAGTATTTTCACAAATGTCGCGGCTCAATATTTGTTGCTTTGAACTGAGGCTTCATTCGAATGGTTCCAATCGCTCTCGAAGGCTTCCGTTAACAACTATTAATTTGGTATCGATATTTCTTCCTCAGAATATCAGGACGTTAACAAGTCGGTACACATTTAAAGTGAAAGCTCGGGAATACCTACGCAAGAAATTGGCAGATTCATCCCACATATATGTAATTTATTCTTTTCTCTATCTATAATTTTTTTATCTCACTCTTCTGTTTTTATTTTGTATGTATGTATTTATGTATTTATTATATTTTTTTACCTCTTTTAACTTTAATTTGTTTGCAACTACCATTTTTGTCTCTGCATCACCTCAAGGTAGACTGGTAGAAAATGCCTAAGGCATTAAGTCCGCCAATGTGCAATGTTTGTGCATAAAGTTTAAATAAATAAATATTTCGCTACTGGCTCAGTTTTAATCTCGTATTTGAAACTCGACTCAAAGATAGCAAGTTTATATATAGGAGCAGACGTTACAATTTCAATATTGTTCCACGATTAGCTGAAGAAGATCAGTTTAAACTTCCCCTCTTATACTTAGCAAAGAATTTATAATAACAAGCTCAACTTTTTTAAATAACACACGTGTGTTCTTATAGAATACCTTAAATTTTATCCCCTCGAAATGTAAAATGTTACTCTCTTATATTGCGAATTTTTCGTCTTCCACGTAAATTAACTGACAGTTCTCGACATATATATCTCCTTGTTTACAGCCAAAGGATTGTGAACTTTATGTTTGTCTGTTAAAGCTTGTTTTCGGTAGGCTCGTGTAGACTCATTTGAGAGGGTGTTACGAGAGACGATGCCTTTCTTTTATGAAACTGGAAAAGGCTTGATGAAGAAAACTTGGCTGTGTTTGGACATCTGTATATGTACGGTGAAGTATTGTAACACTGGATGCACTACAGTCTCTAAGGTTCCTCATCTCGTCTGCAAAATCTTTTGTATTTAAACTACTTACCTAGTGTTGATAGTTCCTCGTTATGAAAATGTAAGACGTAAACAACCAAAGTGTTGACTGACTATACTCTTGTCGTTCATTGCGATACAGTCATTGATATAATTATCAATGGATACAGTCGTATGAAAAACGAATTAGCGTTTTCTAATAACTTTCAAAGTAAAAGTATCTGCAGGTACAAGATCGTAGATGTTTCCTTTTAATTGGCTTCAAATATGAATTGTAAGCTGCACAAAGCGGCTGCGATTAAAGTAGCAGCAAAAGTAGGGTAAGGAACTAAATCTATGTATACCTAATAAATACATTTGGGTAAGTACCTGACCAAAACAGGTTTTCAAATATTACATTTCTCGACAATATTATTCCATTTTTCTGTACTCGGCTAGTGTAGGAAAGAAAAAGGCTATAAACTGAATTTGCCACCGAAAATACGATTACTACAACATTAAAGCAGGCAAACGAAACGCCTACATAAAATTTTACAGCAAAGTCGCCGTTAATTGACCATTGCGCTTATCTTTTTCACAGTCGCTTTTAAAAATAAAACGTACAGCGTTCCAATGCTTTTAAACGAGAATGTTGTTATAGAGAGTTGTTTACTTCCTGCTAAATACCAAATAATAGTTACAACTATTTGACAACAATGATTATTTAGCTGTTGCCTTAACACAATAATTATTGTCAAACAGTGATGGTGTTAATATGAAAGTGTTGGTAAATTTTCATTTAGTATCAAAAGTATCCATAATCTAAGTGCCGATAGGAATCAGCTAATAACCTTAACAGTGCCGCAGCAGGTGCCGGGTATGACAGGTGACCTCGCGGTCTGCTGACCTTGCAAAGAGCTACACTACAGCGCTATAGTCAGGGCAGCTAAATCAAAAAGTAGATTAGTTGTCGGCACTGGATTTGTATGACTACTAGGAGTTTTTATTTCCGATAAATTTGTAGAAGAAGTTATGCTTTCGTTTCAATTTTTGAACTGCATAGTCAAATCAGTGACTTCTGACGCTTCGCTGCATTTAAATCAGATTCTAAAAGAATTAAACGTTGAGGTTTATGAGATATGCAATTACCACAAAAATGCGTCCCATATTGTGCCATGACGCGTCTCTTTTGTAAAAAAAAAGTCTCTTATGAAATAAAAGAGCAAACACTTGGTCTTTTATTTACTCAGGACAGGATTGGGCTTACACTGTTACTTAAATTGTACATTGTTATATATTTTTTCCTCACTTTTCTCACTAATATTCCCTAAATAGACTGATTTGGTGACCCATATCCCAAGGCTACCCTTGGGAGACTATAAAATATGGTCAGCATACTGGTACGACAAGCTCTATTTATAGAACCTAATTTGGGGAAAGTAAGTCCAACAAGGTGGACCGCTGACCAGGTGAAGGTCGCGGGGAACCGATGGATGTGAGCAGCACAAGACCGCTCATTATAGAATGTCGAGGGACTGAGCAGAAGGCTGAGAAGAAGAAGATTTTTTTTTTTTTTTTTAATAATTATAAACTAGCGCTTGACCGCAATCCCGCCTGATGGTAAGCAGTGATGCGATCGTTGATGGTAAAGCGTGCTAGTTTATTAAGAGCCTATTCACTCAGAAAAACCGAGCAAATACGAAGGAAGACGGCAGTTGAGCGAGGTGATGCAATGTTAAACCCAACAACACGACCAACGATGCTGCGCCAAAGGGAGATTGATGTGAAGACCCAACACGACCAAACTCCCAACACAACAACATTAGGCGCATCGTACTCGGCACACATCGCAACACAACTGCTCAGACCCGTCCTCCGTACGGCTTCACCAGACATCATGCCGGAACACGACAAATCGCTTGGCGGCAAGACTTTGTCTGGTGGGTGGTAACTTCTGCCGGCGGCTGATGTTATGGCCTACCACCGAGTTTCGAAGCCAATCGGCTTTTTAGCTTCTTTTTGAAAAGGTAGGGCCATTTCAAATAATTGTTGAAAAAGTATTTCTTTAACATAAGTATTGGAAGAGGTCTCATAGTCTGGTTCTTTGGCATGGCACATAATAATAGTTAGATAAGGTAGGGGAATGGGTTCATTGGGAGATTCTCAGTAGCGGCTTGGAGTTACTATTCTTGCGAGGTCACTGGCAATAGGGTATTTGACTAAAAAAACTAATTAGTCCGTCAGTCAGTTTTCCAAAAAATACTAGACACGTATTTTTTTCTTTTTTCATATAAACAAAAAATTAAGACGACACAGTGCGTTGAAAACTCGTGTGACGTCACTGGACGCTACACTTTTTAGCGAGCAGTGACGACACCAGCCACCACTCCTGATCTTTGATGCCTTTTATATTTGTCAATCTTTATTGATTTGATAAAAACAAAATATACGTAACCAATATTTTTCTATAATCTGAATGACGGACTAATTAGTTTTTTTTAGTCAAATACCCTATTGGAGAGGTTCCCTCATCTATTAATCATCCATCGGACTTAGACATACTCGTACGTGAATATAGGTACCTACTTACTATACAAATGTGTATGTAGGTATACTATGTATGTATACAGAATTACAGATGGCAGGGACTTTGATGCGCAAACATTTTTATGCTTTTATGAAAAGAACAAGGTTCTCAATAATAATAATTAATTATAATCTAGCCTAAAAAACTAATCAGCGATTTAAATATAGCTTAATATTATATTTTATTGACAGCATTTTGCAAAAGTCATCCTTAGCGTCTGATATGATGATATAAGCTCTTTGTTCGTGAACAGAGAAGAATTAAAAGAAGAAGAAGAAACAAGGAAGAAGTGTTGTATGTGTGTCGTTGTCACTATTATTTCGACACGCAAACTGCAAACATGATTTCAGCATTTGATTCTAGATCGTCCTAGCGTGGATTTTGTTGTTACAAAAAAACAACAAAAAAAAAACAGACTAATACTTACACAGTCAAAACGTATAGAACAGCTTATTTTTTTAAAACAACTGCCTAAAAAATTCTTAAATTAGTAACTCTACTAACCCAGTAACCCTTTGGATTAACAAGGCTTAATTTACCTTATAAAGAGGTGCTCACAATAAGGACCTAATGGTTCATTGCAGATATTGTAACATAATCCGTACCTACTGTAGTATTAATGTGTACCGCCAGCCTTGCGGTGTTGGAACCTTGTACACACAGATATGGTCTGGTTCCTATGTTTACATACCTACATGTTTAATGACTACATTAGTTGCACCATATGGCCAGCGACCGCATCTGAACCATACGAATTTGTTGCAATGAATTTGTCTAAAATATGAAATGTAATTAACGCACACTCTCTAACATCCAAATTGGAATATAATGCATGCATACACTACCTACGCAATGTTATTTATTAAATTAGATATAACAGCGGACCCCGGGCTCCAATGCCAAAGCCGCGGATGCAACCGGGATAAACGCTGAGATGATGATGATTTCTTGGAGAACGAAGACCTTAACGTTCTTGGAATTAGTTTTTTCTTTATTTTTTATTCAATGATTAAGTATGCGATTTTAAAAGTCTATACAAACAACGGGGTTAATGTGGCAATAATGTCCGTAGTTTCAATTATTTTTGGGATAAAAAATATCTATATTAAAAACTATATAAACCGATTCAATAAACGATTGTGAACTACTATTTTCAGGAAGTGCGTTAATGAATTTACATGTTGTGAATGAAGGCTGACAAATATGGGAGAGAAACTGATCCAAATTAAATAAGATAGTGACAGAACGACGTGCAAACGTCCAAATTAGTCAAAGCGAGATTAACGATTGTTTAACCATATATTTTAGACGTTTGCACGTCTCTTAACTTTAATCATCGTTTATGAATAAACCACTTAAACACTGTGGTATTCATAAACGACGATATTGTGATGAAAGTTAAGTGATGTTAAAAGGTCAAAAATGTGCGGTTAACGAATCGCTAATCAAGTGTTAACTTTAAGCAACGTTTATGAATAAGGGGGATTAGTTTAGTATTTTTAGTTTTCTAGCCGTTATACGAAAAAACTTTCAGAAGGTAACAGTGACGTATCGTTCATCTATTAATACACAAATGTCACCTGTAGGCCTAGTATGAGTTTTCATTACGAAATTCGATCGTCGATATCGAACGCGTTTGACTCGTCCATTGGCCCGCTTCAAGGTTGTAAGAACTCTCAACCAATGAGAGCGCCAAACGCACTCGATATCGACGACCGAGTCTCGTAATGAAAACTCATACTAGGCATACTGGCCACTTTGAATTCGATGGAGAGGCGTGCGAAGAGGCTGACTGGCGACCCAGAATTAACTCTAAATGGTCTCCAAAACTTTGAGCACAGGGGTAGAGTAGCCAGCCTTTCGGTGTTCTATAGGATTCATTTTGGTGAGTGTGCGAGGGAATTGCATGATTTAGTTCTCCCCACCTCCGTTCCACTATCGAACGACCCGTCGGACGGCTCCACCTTTACGTCGTTAACACCACTACGATTCGGACGAAGCGTTTCGCTTCCTTTTTCATACCG
Source organism: Sesamia inferens (assembly GCA_037179545.1). NCBI lineage: Eukaryota > Metazoa > Arthropoda > Insecta > Lepidoptera > Noctuidae > Sesamia > Sesamia inferens. The sequence goes on from CM073927.1 coordinate 31,923,585, forward strand.
CGTACATCGAGGGGCTGGAACAATTTGCCAGCGGCGGTGTTTCCCTCGGACTACAATTTGAGTGTCTTCAATTCGATAGACTCATCCTTCGTAGAATACTCAGATATCCTCAGTATCATTATCAAGATAAGTGTGTATAATATACCATCATCTGTCCTTTTCTTAATGAGATAGATAGAAAAAGATGCATTTAGTTTAGTTTGTAAACGACGGAATCGGGGCCATTAAATAAACACTTTTAAAAATGTGCTTCTCAATGGATAACAATTAACAATATATCGCCAAATCAGACTCTTTTTTTAGATGTATTATTTTTACAAGGTGTCATAAGATTAAGGGTGAATATGATAGTTTATTTTTTGTTTAAGTATGCGAAACCTGTACATAGTTTGTTCAGAATAAGCAACTGAATCAATTCCAATAATTTTTACACCATGTTAATTTTTTCCCAAACACATTTAGAAATTGTTGCAGAGTTGTTACCGAGCGGTTACGATAGATCATAGTACTTGCGCCGCGCGCCACTGCTGACGCCAGAGGTCAACGCACCGTGCTCGCCCGCCCGTGCGGAGTTTTACCATAGTTTTGTTGGGACAACCAAGTAGATTACCAAGCTCATAACTATGTGGTTTTAGGTATACATACCTAAAAGGTAAAACGGAACCCTATTCATGAGACTTCGCTGTCCGTCTGTCACCAGGCTGTATCTCGTGAGCCGTATTAGCAAGACAGTTGATATTTTCAGAGATTATGTATTTTTGTTGCTGCTATAATAACAAATACTAAAAATAAAAAAAATAAATTCCACACAACAAACGTATTTTTTTTTTTTGCCTTTTTGAAAGAGGAACCCTTCGTCCCCCAGTCCGTCTCGCACTTGGCCGGTTTTTTTCATTATATCTTTTTTAAATTTTGTATATACTTAGATTCTTTACTACACGTGTTTCGGGTTTTGCAGAAACAAAAAATAATGTTGTAAATCTCAAGTTAAGTGTAAACTTAGAAAGGTTGAACGTAATCTGCCCAACTTGTCCGAAAAATGGGTCGAGTGTGTGTAGTGATTAATACACGTAATATGAAGAACATTAAATTCTACGATTTATGTGTTAGTGTAAATTTCGGATGTTTACACCTGAATATAAACTCGCTGCATCTTTCTCTTTCTTTTAAAAATACGTCAATTTACGTCAGGCACTCACTTATTCTTTATTTCTTATTTTCACTTGGAAGACATGTGACATCTACCAACCCACACCGGGCCCGCGTGGTATATTACGGCCCACTCCCTCTCACCGAGAGGAGCACAGGCCTCCTCCTCCCAGGAGTGGGAACATTATAGGCTGATCATTTACTCACTTATTTGATAGGACTAAACTAAACTAAACTACTCTTTACCTGCTGTCCTTTTCTTAATGAAATAGATATAAAAAGTTGCAGTGAATTTAGTTTGTGAACAAAACAATCGTGACAAATACTTCGATCTATAGTTGTTGGTTCCTGGAAAAGCTTGTAGCATTTTATTAGGATGTTTTTAAACTTACTTTATTCTGCTTCAAGGACACGGTGTTTCGACGAATCTGACTGCGAACCTCCGTAGTGATTCCTCGTCCAAATTACCTCAGTGCCTAAAGATCTTAGAAGAAAAGTTTTTAACCGATGTGTGTTACCGGTGATGACATATTGATCAGAAACGTGGTCCCTCACTATGGGCCTCATAAGAAAGCTCAAAGTCGCACAGAGAGCTATGGAGAGGACTATGCTAGGTGTGTCTCTAGATCAGTGGTCGGCAACCCGCGGCCCGCGACTGTTTTGTAAAATAAACTACAATTCTAAAAATGATAAAATGAAAGATATTTTATATAACTGCAAAATCAGTTCACTGACAGATTTGGCGACTTTGAAACGGTTTCTAGTGGAATGAAGATTTTTGCAAATCCTTTTTCGTGTGACATTGAGGATGTACCAAGTCATTTACAAATGAACGAGATGGATCTTCAATCTAATGACATTTTCAAAACCTCATTTTATGAGATCAATGATTGCCACTCAAATACAGCCTCCGACGTCACACTGAAAGAATAAGTACAAGTTCACATTTATGTTTTTTATCTTTCCTCATTTAATTTCCATTTATTATTGATTTGTCGTTGGCATAATGCAAAAAAAAAGTTTTTTTGGGATGTTAATGTCACTAAGTAGTTAAGTAGTGTTCAGTGTGAGTTTTACTCATTTGAAAAGTACCTATGTATGTCCGCACAGTATTATATATTGTGTGTGCAATAAATAATATTAATTGATAGATCTGCTGTCAGAATTATGTAAAAGCAAGGCCCGCCTCTACCTCATTTTGGCGTCATTTAGCCCGTAACTCAGAAATTAGAAGATTCTTAGACGAACGAAAGTCGCCGGCATAACCTAGCGGATTAGCTCTTTAAAGTGGTAGTGGGCGTGCGTATATAGCACGTAAAAACCGATGGCCGATGGGGCAGAAAGGCTATTGAATGGCGACCACGTACCGGTAAGCGTAGCGTCGGAGATCCACCCACTAGGTGTAGGTGTCGTCGGAATACCTGACCAAAATAGCAGCAAAGCGCTGGATGCAAGCCCCGTAGAACCGGTCTATTTGGAAATCGTTGGGGGAGTCCTATGACTCCCCCAACGATTTCATTTTTATTTTCCAAATAGACCGGTCCGCCACAGGAAGTTCACTGCTGGGCATAAGCCCAGCAGTGAACTTCCTGTGGCTGATGGATTCTGATCGGATGGATGATTCGTGCAAACAGAATATTTTGAGCTACAAGTTATTAGTTTATAAAAGTGGAAATGTTACATAAGGATGACGGGGGTGTAGCTATTTTACAATAGGCGGGCGTTAGTGCTAAAAGCATTCTTTTAGTTAAGTCCAGTTTAATCCCGGATAAATGTTCTATCATAGTGACATTTATCAGCCGACCTATTTGTTTCGAAACTTTCAACCAGAGAGAAAAAAAGAACAAATGGAGAAGTTCCAAGGCGAGGCGGCGTCCTCAATCGAACGTCGAGTTCGCTTCCGGTGGAGCCTACTTCCGCTCCCGCGCCGTTTCCGCCTTACTTGTAACATAAGCTATGTTGAATTAACTTAGCAATTGTATAATTATGTATAATAAGTGTTTTGTTTTTCTTTACGTTTTTCTTTTGTTCAGGAAATGTTCATTTAGTAAGATTTGTTGTACAGACGACAGCACACCAAACTGCTACAATCTGTCAGATTTTTTTATTAGATTTTCAACATTATCTCTAAAGTATTAAAGCTCAAGATTGATTGGGAATATCTGACACTTTTGGTGTAGCTTGACCTGCTGTTGTCCGTACATGCTTATTAGTCATTACTGGAGTACATTTAACTTGTATTTTTTTTATTAAATCCCGATCCTACGAGAGCCCTTGTAATTTTTCGGTATCGATCTCGAAGCTATAATATGACGAGATCCCGTTCGAGATTGGGCGGCAATAGTCAACGATACTACACACATCCGCTCTAGAGATCAACACATCGCTCGGGACTCGGGATGAAAAAAGAAATGGATTTATTTGGGTGTGGAGGAACGCAGTTTGCATATAACGGGGTTAGTTACGCCGTCACCAACCGGTGAGAAGCATTTTCAGCAGATGGGGACATTGCAATGGACATTAAATCCCGTTTAGTACCTAGATAGCACTCTCGAGTCTTGATACACTTTCTTTTTTAAGGAGATACTTTGAAAATCACCCTTAATTACGTTTTAATTTCCTTGAGCTATAAGTATCTACTTTTTTGTTGGTTATGTTCATGTTAGTAAAACTATTAACTACATATTTGATAATATTAAATAATTAGTCAGTAATATTAAAAAATAAAGGCTTTTGATTTCTTTCAAATAAATTATGTTTTAATTAACCACACTATCATAACGAACAGTTTCCATCATATTCAGTCATACGATTTTTTTTAAACTAGACGAGGGATTGCATTCCTAGTGCGAAATAAGAGATCCTTTATTCTACATATTTTCCGCTCATGTGTGGAGTACTGCAGCCACATTTGGGCTGGTGCTGCGAAATGTCACCTGGCACCTTTGGATTCAGTGGAGAGGCGTGCGAAGAGGCTGATTGGCGACCCAGACTTAACTCGAAACAGTCTCCAAAGCCTGACGTACAGGCGTAGAGTAGCCAGCCTTTCGGTCTTCTGTAGGATGCATTCTAGTAAATGTGCAAGGGAATTGCATGGTTAATTCCCCCATCTCCGTTCCACCACCCGATGACTCGTCGTACGTCGAGTTTCCACCCTTACGTTGTTGACACCACTGCGATCCGGACGAAGCGTTTTGCTTCCTTTATTATACCGCGTACATCGAGGGACTGGAACAATTTGCCAGCGACTGTGTTTCCGCCACACTACAATTTGAGTGTCTTCAAGGCTAGAATGAATAGGCTCTTAATAAACTAGCGCGCTTTACCACCAACGATCGCATCACTGCTTACCATCGGGCGGGATGGCGGTCAAGCGCTAGTTTATAATTCACAAAAACATGAAATGAAACAGTCACAATCGGCGAAACTGTTCAAAACAGTTCAAACTTGAGACACGATTCAACACCCTCTTTTGGTCCTAAGTTCCGAACGTACTATCTCTCCAATCCAAGGACGTTGAAAGGTCAAGCGTGACTCGGTTGCCGAATATCACTTTTACGATGAGGTTTCAGCTCTACGAGGGTAATAAGGAAAACTCCAGCTGGATGAATAGTTATATCAACAGTGTGGAAACTTTCAACAATAATTACTGGCCCATTATAAGTAGATAGAACTCGTAAAATTAAGACTTTACAAACATCAACCGCCCAACTTGACGAAACAAGATCAAATTAAGAATGTTTTTTGAAGCCGGTCATAAAGGATTAAATACTAGCAAGGCGATTTAAATGCGGACAAGATGTAGAATAGAATCTGGGTAGAAGCATTAATCCTGTTGGAATTGATCAAAGCACGTGTCTATCAATAGACGCTAACTCACAACTGGTCCTGAAATGTGTTTCAGGGCCAATACGCTAGTTGAACGTCGAGTCCGGATTGGAATTGATGCTAAGGGAGGTGCAGACATGTCGATATTGACGCCGATTCTATTATTCACAAACTAGAATAATTTTAAGTTAAGTACATATTTTTCTTTCCATTTCGTTAAGAAAAGCTAATAGAAGATAACATTTTGGTATAATCCTGTCAAATTAAGATATTCCATAGACTGTTTAGACGCAATTAAAAACATGGCGATCAAAAATACACCAATTTACGTCAGGAGCGCACTAATTTGACAGGTCTAAAGTGACATGTTATGTTCTGTCCTTTTCTTAATGAAATAGAAATAAAAAGATGCACTTAACTTAAATTTAGTTTAGTTTGGGAACAAAGGAATCGTGAGGAAACTTAAACACTGAATAATCTAATCTAATTAGCCTATATTTTCCAGCTGTAGAACAAAAGTCTTGTATTAATAACGATATAGGTAGATTAATTTTCAAATGTTTCTATTCCAGTTACCAAAATCTTATGAATTCGGAAAAAAAAAATTATGCTCGGTTTGAAATCACCAACTTATAGAAATTCAAATTTCATCAACATCGTCATTACCAACCTTTTTATCGTCCCACCGCTGGGCACAGGTCTCACACAGAGAAGGATTGAGCGTATAGTGCGTTTCATCTAAGAGTTCCTTTGACGTCATGTTGGCACTAATGCAAAATAGTGTGAGAGAGAAAGAGACGCAGAGTGCGTTTACCTTGTTTACGATAGTGACAAAAAATGAATGCCAACATGACGGCAAAGGAACTCTTAGATGAAACGCACTATAATCACCACGCTTGCCTCATGCGGGTTGGCGATTTCGAATTCAAATTTATTTATTTATAAATGTTTGTGAAATGTGGTAAATGATGGTAGAAAATAAAGTTGTGTCAGTATGTATTACCTCTGAAAATTTACAAATATATTGGTGTACAGACTACAGTACATCAACCTACTACAACCTGGCAGGTTTCTTTATTAGATTTTCAACTTTATCTCTAAAGGATTAAGGTAGCTTCGGGTAGCTTGAGCTACTGTCATCCGTATCTATTGCTTATCCACTAGGTCAGTGTAAAACCCTTACAATCGTTGAATATCACAGGCTCGCACACGCACTTAACGGACAGACTGCCGACACGTCTACCTTCGCTTGTGACTCTCGTAAGAATGACCGACGTGGCGCGTTCGAGATAGTGCTATCTGTCTGACAGTGACAGTGTTGTCTGTGGTCAATGATAAAACGCATACACTACAGTCAGGGATGGCAAACCAATGGCACGCGTATGGTTGTTCACACGTAACAAAATAATTTCGACACGACAAAAATTTTGAAATTTCATTAAAACGACCAATGGGCCTCTAAAAGTTGGTTTTGGGCCTTACGAAGGCGTTACAAAGGTTCGATACTACAGGGTCCCGAGAAATGTCAAGAGAGATTTAAAACAACAATAATATACAAGTATAATTACAGAGTTTTTCCAGTAATCACTAATCCAAAATCTGTTTGTTGGTACGTTATTGTCATGTGAAATTGTTAGTTGGGAAAAAAGCCACGTAGACACATATGTAGAAGTTCCACATCCCTGCACTAGGTAATGGGTTTACAGGACACCATCAGCATCATTATCATCATCAGAAACCTTTTTATCGTCCCACTGCTGGGCACTGGTCTCCTCTCATACAGAGAAGGATTGAGAGTAATCACCAGGTCATCATAAACATTATTTTTTGTTTATGCGAAACCCAAAACACGTGTCCAGTATTTTTAAGTAAAGAATCTATGTAGAAAATTTCAAAAAGATATCATGAAAACCACAAAGTTATGAACTTGTTATCCTACTTGGCTGTCCCAACGAAAACATGGTCGACGATCCGCTCGGGCGGGCAAGCGGTGCGTTGACCTGTGACGTCAGCTGTTGCGCGGGCATGTGCAGTACTATGATCTACAGTAAGCTGCGTGGCGCTCTTGGTAACCACACTTCAACAATTTCTAATGTATTTGGGGAAAAATAAAACATGACGTAAAAATGATTGGATTTGATTCAGTTGCTTATTCTGAACAAACTATATTCAGGGTTCATATAAAGAAAAAAACTTTTTATGTATATAATTATAAAAATGCTACTAAATGTGTTAAGATGTTAAAAATGTTTTAAATATTTGATTATTACAAAAAAAATGCTGGCATATCTTATTAAATCTTGCGAGGTTCGAAAAATCAAATTTAAAATACAGAGGAAAGTATATAAGAACGCGCAATGACAATATCGTTTACTTTGTTGTTATTAAAAAACTTTATTATAATTACTTTTGTTCGCGAACAGGTTCCACGGTGACAACACTATCACATTGCCGTTCTCCGTGATAAAGAAACTTCTTCTTTTGATGTTCTCATTTGACTAACCTTCAAACGACGCAGATAGATACTGCTTGCTTAAGTTTTTTCAAGGTTTTACCTTCAAGGTTATTTGTAAAGATTCCACGTTTCATCCCACTTCACCGATAAAAGATTTCTTGGTGAACAAGTTTGAACGGGTCATAATCGTATATCATATAAGTACTTCAACTACGAAAATAGCCCATAATGTTTCATTGTATAAGAACGCTTTTTTAAGGTTTCGTACCCAAAAAGTAAAGATCGTATTACTCAAACTACACTATCTGCCTGTCTATCACCAAGCTGCGTTATATGAACCGTGGTATCTAGATAGTTAATTTGCCGCTACAAGTACAAATCCTAAAGACTTTTTGTTTACATAATGGTACTCGCACTTCTATTGAATGAATCTGTGAGAGCACAAAGTCTATTACAGTTCGATCCAGTATTAGATCATCATCATTTTATCCGAAGACGTCCACTGCTGGACATAGGCCTCCCCCAAGGTTCTCCACGACGGCTGTATTAAATCAATTTCCGTATTCAAATTCTATAATTTCATTTCACACAAAATGTATAAATATCCATATAATTTTAGTAAAATTAAAGTATAGTATTTGTAGGTAATAAGTGGTATATTTACTGATACATATTAGTATAAGTATAAATATATATATTTATTAGTATAAATATACTACTTACTACCTGAAAATACCTAAGTAGATAATATACTACCTACTTCAAAACCTAGCTAGAACTTAAGTCTCGGCCACAATCTTGTGTGGTGCATGGCTATTGTATCCGATAGAGGGACATAATCTTATTGCTTTAGCAGTCAGAAAGAGAATGAAATTGCTAATTCAGAAGAATGATTAAAATGTTTCCGGATTTGTGTCTCATGGTGGCAGTACAAAGATAGAGTGAAGCTTTCTTAGAAGTTTCATAGTTTAACTAGACTATTTCAAGTTTCCATATGATTTCTTGTCTAACCAAACCCATTTTTCGTTTTCAGAGAAGGGTATGTACCTCGGCTCACCCTGCGAGTTCACCTGCAACCCCAAGCTCATGCACGTGTTCTGCGACCCCACCAGCGCCTCCTGCCAGTGTGATCCCAAGCACCCAGTCTCCGTCGGTGTGGCCCAGGGATGCGCTAAAGGTAAACAGTTTTATTGGTTCTTAGACTTTACTTCAATCACCACCACCATTATCTGTCGGACCTCTAAGTATTAATTTACTGCTAGAGTAGGAAAATTGATCAAATAACCATGAGCTGACAGTAACTAGTAGATATTAACTATTAATATACAAAATCTAAAATTATTATATTATTCTTTTGTTAATGTTAATTCTTAAATTACCCGAGGGTGGTAAAATTATCGTTTTCCGTAATTGTGATGATATTACAGTTAAGATCCATCCTTCCTGTGGGAGATGGTGTACGCACCATTTCGCTACGTGCATCTGCAGGGTTTCGACACCAGTCTGGGCAACTTATTTCCTTGAACTAATCTGCCTTAAATTGACCCGACTTAGAAAACAAAATACTTATTGCAAAATCATAATCATCATTACCAACCTTTTTATCGTCCCACTGCTGGGCACAGGTCTCCTCTCATACAGAGTAGGATTGCGATATAGCAACTTAAATGACATAAAAATAATAATAAAATATAATAATATGGGTGGGCGTTAGATGGGTGGCTTTAATATTGTGTTACTATTTTAAAAGAAATAGGATATTTTGTTATTGATTAGGGGTTGAGGTGTCAGGCCATAAAATAGAGACTGTGTTTCTAAGAAGGCCGACTACAACTATCAAACACGAGCATAACATCGCGCAACTATTAAAGCTACCAAAGGACCACGAGACATTAAGACCAAAAACGATTTGATGTCAAAAAAAATTACTGATTAGAAACAATACAACTGTGAATAAGTATGATCACTAGAACCTAACATGCATTGAAGCATGCTCACAGTCGGTTTTCATTTTAAACAAAGTTTTCTTTTGCTGTACATTTAAGATAGCAACCTCGTCTGTGAGGTTAACGTTAACCAAACAGTATTTGCATACAATTAACATCTTTGAAGTTTGAATTCAAGTTATTATTGTAATGATTTCCAAGTATTCATGTGAGTAAGAATAACATTGAATTTGTGACGTCTCATCGGCACAATAGCATCAAACATCACAAGATTGTAACAAAAACGATTTTGACATTTGACATTACGATTCTAAATACAACCTCCATAGTAAAAGAGACACGTGTATCTTTGTAACTTAAACCTTAAAATTATACTCATCTGGGTCAAAATTGTTCAATCGTTTCCAATATTAATACTCGTTCGAGTGGGGTGGTCTCAAAGTCTCCTTTTATCCCTTTTGGAGTGAGTTTCGAAACTTGGGTGAACAAGCGATAGACGATGATGTACAAGTATATCATGTTTTGTTGGATTCCGTCTAAACTTCTGTGTTTCGTCATATTTAAATATTTGATATTTATTTGGTTTTATGTAAGGGTATTAAGAAACGTGATGGGCTGTAATAGATCACTTATCGTTACGATTATTACTTTTGATTTCAATGGAAGCATTGAAATCAAAAGTAATAATCGTGGATGGACTATCCAAATCTTTTGTTGTATTCAACATACAAATAAAAGTATTCTATGAACTATAGACTCATTTGTTTTTTTTTTATCAGTCATAAATACAAATATAAACATCAGTTCAAAATATTCTAACCTATTTTCTTCGCCTTTCAGCTAAGAAATTGGGTGAGCAGTGCTTCTACCGAGAAACGTGCAAGGCATTCGACACGCACGCGTCGTGTGTGCAGGTCAACCACAATGCGTACTGCCAGTGTGATACCGGCTACCATCAGACTAGCCATACCAGACCGACTTCCAGGATCTTCTGCACCGAAGGTAGTGGTTTGTTGTATATATAGATAAAACTTTAAACAGAAAAATGAGAACAGTTAGAATTGTTGGCATAAATCTATTCTTTGAAAACCTCGAATAGATTTATTCCGATGATGTTATACATAACTACATCTGTGCATAGTCTGTTATTCAACAGAATAACGTGGGAATATAAAAAAAATAAACTGCGAGAAACACAGATGTAGTCGATTTGGGTACGATTGGATGCAATATGGACATCGATCGGCTGAAATGATGATGTTGTTGAAAAGCTAGTGATCGCCGCTGAAGAACCGCGATCATCATTATCATTATACTTTGATATTGGCTCAAAAATAAAGATACTCTCTAATAATTTACTCTATAGTAGACACTATCTTTCTTTCTTTTTTGGCTTCGCACTGTCTGTGCATTTAGCCAATGTCACGTAATGAATTATTCATGTTGAAAAAGACGGCCGCGTGACCCGTCTTACGAGGGAGATTTGATGTGGCCACTATAGAGATATATCACTGTTCTTTATGAATTATTCACTGAATGCACTTTTTACTACATAAATCACGCACTTTTATTTAGTAAACAACACTATAAATAATTTTAAAAGTCCAGTGAAAAACGCGCGTGACACTAAGCTTGACTTTCCCGCCAAAACTCCTCTAGTAGACACTATACAATAGGAGAGTTGACTAAGAAAAACTAATTAGTCCGTCAGTCAGATTTCCAAAAAATTCTAGACACGTATGTTTTTCTTTTTTCATAGAAACAAAAAATGAAGACAACACAGTGCGTTGAAAACTCGTGTGACGTCACTGCGCGCTACACTATTCAGCGAGCAGTGACGTCACCAGCCACCACTCCTGATGTTTGAGGCCTTTTATATTTGTCAATTTTTATTGATTTAATAAAACCAAATATACTGATAATATAAAAGGTTTCAATCGTTTGCACACGTTACTGGCCAGTTTTAAAAATGCCATGGTATATCATGGCATGGTAAAAAGTACGTTCTAAATTCAAATTTTCATTTGATGCTCATTTTTACATAAAACCCCTTTTTATCCTACATTTTTGGCGCCAAGTTCCAGAAGTTAACAACGACTTTCATAACTTTTATTCAATTTTTATCAAATAATTTCATATCCTTGACTGTCAAAGCTTTATTTATTGCTAATTGGCTGTATCAAAAATGGTAGGTAAAGTGGTAAAAGCTACTAAAATTATCGCGCTGCTTGAAGAGGGTTGCAGCCTTTGCTTCGTGGCTAGGAGGCTAAATGTTAGTCGGTCGACGCGACGGTCCAAAGGACCTAGCAGCGATATCAGTAGGCCTAGTATGAGTTTTCATTACGAAACTCGATCGTCGATATCGGGCGCGCTTCAAGGTCGTAAGAACTCTCAACCAATGAGAACGCCAAACGCGTTCGATATCGACGATCGAGTTTCGTATTGAAAAATCATACTAGGCCTACAGGAGACTGGTTCCATCGAGAGAAGGTCTGGTTCTGGAAGAAAACCATGTACCCAGGGGTTTGTTCTCTGATGAAGCCAGGATATCTCTGTTCGGTGAAGATCGACGACGGCGAGTGCTTCACACCTTATGGTGGGGACTCTGTTATGTTTTGGGTAGGAATAAATTCAATGGATCGTATAGAGTTAGTCTTCATTGAAAATGGCTCACTGACTCGGCATCAATACATAACGGAAGTTCTAATTCCTCATGCACAACCCGCATTGGCCGCTCTAGGTGAAGACTCGATTTTTATGGACGACAATGCATGTGCAAGATGGTTTACAAGGTCGGCATTCGTCGTTTGGATTGGCCAGCTCGAAGTCCGACCTCAATCCCATTGAGCTTATCTGGGACGTTCTGAAACAGTCTGTGAGATCAGTACAACCGGCTCCGCAGACGATCAGAGAGCTGAAGAATGTGATTACTGAGGAGTGGGAACGTATTCCTCAAGCAAGTATCCGGGATATACTCGCTAGCATGCTCAGACAAATTCAAACTGTGATTTTAGCTAGAGGGGGTCACACTCTATACTAAACATGTAGGGTCTTTACACCTTTTGATGTTGATAGTTCGATTAATACGCAAGAGTACGTAAAAATAGAATTTAATTGAATGATAATGAGTGCACGCGATTTGAATGACAATTGTGTACTAAAGTACAGGCCGCGCGTAACGAGTAAAGTGCTGACACAATGACGTCAAATTTGTGCGTGCTTGCACTGTACATGCTCCGGGGCCCGAGAAGATGTGAATGAGATGAAGTATAATGATTTACAGTATGATAATTAACAATTTTGCTTACAAACTTAAATAAACTAAGCTTAAGGTATTTCATTGAATTGAGTCCGGACGGAAGGCGAAGACCCTCTGCTGATTGTGGCGATGGTAGGTCGACCTGCAGCGGTGGCAACGGGAGCTACATAGCTCACGCTAGCCTCTGCCTGCTCAGCTGCCGGAGGTGCGGGTGCCGGACGAGGCTGGCGCGATCGCATGCGTTGCCATGCGTACAAAATGATACCAACCACGATGATCCCAACTAACATGTAAATGGCGACATAATGGTGAATGTCATGGAATATCAATTGATCTGCCAGTTCCTGGTTGGATTTCATTTCTTTGAGTTGTAGCGGTACCTACAAACGCCACAAAATGAACGACGCGTCATACTGACGTCACACGAATTCTACATCTCGCAATCAGAGTTTACCGTGCAATTAGCATACATACAACTTGCCGATTTCAACCATCGGGCAAGTGCCCGCCAGACATAACACCCGTCTGGTTGGAGGATCCTCCCTTTTCTATGGAGGATGAGTGAGCTTTACTCCCTGTTCCTCATGCCTCCACAATGGTGCCCCGAGCATGAACGTCAGCGCAGCCTTCGTGCAACAATTTGAGCGTGACATCATCATCATCACTCCCGCAAGCTTCATCGGCGAATCAACCACCCAGCCAGCACCCACTTCTTCAACGGGTATCCTGACCACAAGCATGCAGCGACCGCGCATACCTGGTCATCACCCTCAACCTCATCAGCAACTTCGACGCAGCCTCAACCCGGCGCTGTACGACATCCGACGCACTGGAGTATAGAATCGTTATAAAGAAATAAAATTGAATCTATAACTAGTTCGGAAACCACAGTCACTAAACGTATTTTAGTCAGAAAAGACTCAATGTTCATGGCACCATGTTCAGGACATGATATACTAAACACTAAAGCAGGCTTAAAAAATATTAACAGTGTAGGATACGATGGTATATATACAAAAATTGTTAAAACTGTTGCACATGAAATATGTGAACCCATAAGCCACATTATTAACTTAAGCATCAGTGAAGGTATGTTTCCGAATGCGCTAAAAAAATATATCATAAAACCGTTATTTAAAAAGCAGGATAGGGAGCTAATCGAATTTTACAGGCCAATATCATTAATCCCAATCATATTAAAAATTTACGAAAAATATATCTATAGAGAACTTAATAAATATTTGGAAAAAAATAATATACTATGTGATGAACAGAAAGGATTTAGGGAAAAAAATAAAATCAATTAATTTAGCCATAAACGATTTCTTGCCTACAGTTATGATAAACATGGATAAAAATACACCAGTCTATGCCATCTTCTGCGACATGACACAGGCATTTGATTATGTCCAAAATAATATATTACATAGTAAACTTGAAGCATAGGTATAAGAGGTACTCGTAACATATTTAATCTAATACAATCATACCTACATGACAGAAAACAAGTAACGCAAATTAGTCGAATAAACATGAGCTCCAAACATGAAGACATTTATACGTTGGGCGAACGAACCGTCACTCATGGAGTTCCGCAAGGTAGTGTGCTTGGACCACTCTTGTTTACACTATATATTAATGACTTCCCTAAGTCCATTAAACAACCCATGACGTTGTTTCAAAATCAAAAGTCATTTATTCAAATTAGGCTGAGAATCAGCACTTTTTGAACGTCAATATTTCAAAATCAAAAGTCATTTATTCAAATTAGGCTGAGAATCAGCACTTTTTGAACGTCAATATTACATAAGACAGTCCCCCAAAACGCCCACCCATCGACACTTCCTAGTACTTTCGCGGAAGAAGAAGAGGCGGAAGAAACTCCCCAGCAGCACAGCTGTCTGTTCATTTTTAAAAAAACACATGTCTTTATACAATACTACGTATAGTGATGAACACGATAAAATACAACAACAATGAAATTATTTACCATATGCCAGTTACCACGCCAAAATACCAGCAAGCAAAACAATATATATATATATTTGAATGAAAATGTAATTAACTAAAAACTTATTACTTAAATAAAAAACCCCAGGCATAAAGGGCGTGACAGCTTACATATTTATATAATGTAAAAAAGTAAATTATATGAGCTCATATAACGTATCAGTAAGCTAATTCCGGAGAAAGAACACAAACGTTGTCCTGAGTTAATCAGAGCGACCAGCTATTCTTATCATTTAAATAATCATTCACGGAATAATATGCCTTTGAACAAAGCTTGGATTTGATTTGTGCTTTAAATGCATTGTAGGGCAAGTGTATCTTGTTATAAAAAGCTATACCAAGCCCAGCAAAAGAGTTATGAACCTTTTGAAGTCGGTGAAAAGGGGCTCGCGCTCGAGTTTGTCCTTATTTCTGGTGTTAATATTATGAATATCACAGTTTTTGGTTTAACACGTGAAAATTTTGCCTAACATATATGATGTTGGCTAAGATGAACTGTGAAGCAACCGTGAGAATACCAATGTCTTTAAAGAAATTTGTCAGAGAAAATCTGACACCGAGCTGGTAAATTGCTCGGACAGCTCGTTTTTGAAGTACAAATATATTTTGTATGTCAGCGGCTTTGCCCCACAGTAGAATACCGTAGGATATAACGCTGTGGAAATAACTAAAGTAAACTAAACGAGCTGTATCAACGTCAGTATATTGTCTTACTTTCCTGACGGCGTAGGCGGCCGAACTGAGCCTTCCTGCTAGGCCTGGTATGTGTGGTCCCCACTGAAGTTTGGCATCTACTGTTCTTCCCAGAAAAACTGCCGAGCCCACAGTTTCAGGGCACCTCTTTGTCTAAAACGATGTTAGGTCCTAGATTTCTAACGTTAGGCAAAGCGAACTTTACACATTTTCTTTTCTTGGGGTTAAGAGCTAGGTTATTTGACGTAAACCAATCCGTAACTGTTGAGAGTAAACTGTTTACTTCGTCAAAATTATGTCTATTCCTGTCTACTTTAAAAATTAGAGAGGTATCATCTGCAAACAGCACCACGTCACAGATGCCCTTTAAATAGAATGGTAAATCATTAATGTATACTAAAAACAAGAATGGACCCAGTATTGAGCCTTGCGGTACACCTAACTGAACTGGTAGCCCGGAAGATTTCACACCGTTAATATCTACACTCTGTAATTTATTATGTAAATAAGAACCTATCACATTGAGAGCCTCATTTTCGACACCGTAATGGCGGAGTTTACGCAAAAGTATGTCATGGTGCACGCAATCAAAGGCTTTGGAGAGATCACAAAAAATTCCAATAGCATTTTGCGACCTCTCCCATGCGTTAAATGTGTTTCAGTAGAGCAACACCCGCGTCCATAGTCGAACGACCCTTTGTGAAACCATATTGTTCACTATGTAGGAGATTATTCGAATTAAAATGTTTTGACAGCAAAATAGGTTTACACCCCACAAAGACTTCACTTATGCACAAGAGTGTCTTTTGTATGGCACCAATAATCTATAACAAATTACCCAAAAGTTGAAGACACAAGAGCAAACAGATTCTAAACTCAAGGAAACAATGAAAAGTTTTTAGCAGAAAAAGCATATTATAGCATCAATGATTTTTTAAATGATTCAATAATTATTATAAATAAAAAAGTATAACTAACATTGCAGTAATTGTGGTCCTGTAGTAGTGGGAAACTTAAATTGCCTATATTATAAATTTTATTAAAATTTGCATTGTTTTAATATTCTTGTAAATCTTAATTGCTAAATAAATAATATTTTTTGTTAAATATTCTAGTACTTGTGTAATTAATTTAAATATTTGAATTTCATTTTATTAAATTGTTTGAGTTGCGATCGATATCTATTAAATAAATATAAAATTTAATATAAGTCATTCATTCTATTATAATAATTATATATGTCCCTAAAATATTTGCATGCCATTAGAAATGGCAGTCATATCGACTCTTTTTCAAGATCCTACATGCATGAGTTTTTATTCTGTATGTATGCACATGTTTGGGCAAATAAAATTTTTTATTCTTATTCTATTCTTATTCTTACTAATTTTATCGGTTCCAGACCTGGTGTTGCTGACGGCCGACATGCCGACGCTGCTGGGCGTGGCGTCGGGTATCTTCGTGCTAGGAGGCTTGCTGTGCATGGTGTTGCACCTGTACACGAAGGCGCGCTATCACCCCACACACCTGGCTGACGCGAGGCTCACTCCGCCTTGTCTATACTCACTTAATGACACAGGTATGCTTTAGATATTCTACATTAGTATTGCGTAACTAGATATGGAATATTTTAAAAATTCAGCTAATTCCGTAAAAGAACCAAACTTTATGACTCTGCACACATCAGTCTTGGTGTTCACAGAGCTTGCTAACTAGATTAAAATATATGATTTAAGCATTAAACCGTCAAAACTTAAAAGTAGTATGCTGACAATATTCTATCCGTGTATGAATGTAACAGTAAGTTTTCCGCTATAAGCTATGTCGTGCTGCACCAGTCGCTCGTGTATATCGTGTTGCACCGGTCTCTGGTCGCGCAGGTGGCACGCTGAGCGCGACGCGTCCGTCGTCCCGCGCGTCGTCCCGCTCGGGCTGCACGAGCGGCACGCTGGAGCTGGAGAGCTCGGGCGGCGGGTCGCGGGGCGGGTCGCGGACAGGGTCGCGGCGCGCGTCGCGGCGCGGCGGGGTGGCGGTGTCGGCGTCGCGCGCAGGTGCGGCGCGCACCGCGGCCATCTTGCTAATCTCGCGCCACCTGAAGGCCGTAAGGCGGGACGGCGGCGCGCACCCGCCTAAGTGCGCCGCCAAAGGTGATCTGGATAATGTATGCGGCGCGCTCCCATCATCTGCACGTCTGGGTGTCCGACCGGCGGCGCCTCCCGCGCCCGCCCGCAATGCAGGCCTGCTCCGCTTGTACGAATCTTCAATTATCAACTTTCTCAACTCAAAATTAGTATACACACATAAAGAAATCGGGGGATACAATGAGTGACAGCTTAAAGATGTCTACTGTAATTTTATCTCCAATATCCCCTAAAAGAGGTGAAAGTTTGGGCAGATTAAATTATCACTTATTCAATATTTTATCCAAAATGCAGGAACTCCAACACATTCAAAGCCATCTAGGATGTTATAAGTATGAACCACAAAACTTTCCATCAAATGCATAAGTATCGAGCGGAGCAGGCTGTCGTTGAGGAGGGTCGCGGGCGCATGAGAGGTCGTCGTCGGTCGTGTCCGTTAGATGTTGCGTGTCGGTGTTAGCGACCAGGACTGACTCCAGTCTGCGACTGATCCACCACTGTACCACCGAATATGCTGAATTTGTTCCGAAGATCCGCTATCATCATCATCATCAACCTTTTTATCGTCCCACTGCTGGGAACAGTTCTCCTCTCATACAAAGGAGTATTCTGCGTAATCACCACGCTTGCTCAATGCGGGTTGGCGATTTCAGACTTAAAGTCCATGTTTCCTCAAGATGGTTTTCGCTACATGCTAAATCTTATTTCAATTATTTGTGACTTTGTCATTCCACTGTTTTTAAAGGATATGTGATAAAAAAAATCACTTGGAAGATAGTTAAGTACCATTCCCATAGAAGTCCTTTTCAAGTTTTGAAATTTCATCCAACCAGAATTTAGAATGACCTAAAGCAACCAATTTCTAAAAATCCAAAAATATGGCACTCTTCTAATTATGGGTCATCAGCAATTGCCTAACAGTTAAAAAGTAGGAAAATCAAAACAAATTGATCTATTCGTTGAATACAATACATCATTTTATCATTGCAATAATAATTATATGAAATTTCCTGTTTATGAGTTTTATATTATTTAACAATTATAAGACTTAAATCAGTGCACAATTCAATAAACGCTCCTACGAAATATACTTTTGGTGTTTATTTCCCAGAAACATTTGTATTCATGTTTTCCAAATTTGGTCCTTCAGCCCCCCAGTACAATGGTCCGCACTGTCTAACATTTTTAGAATGTATTTCTTTTTCCCAGTAGCTAGTTAGCTCCCTGTTCTCAGCACATTCGGTACCTGACCTTTCTGACGTAAGTACAGCTTACTGTGTGTGAGGCTTTACTCGTGATTGGCTGTGCTTGATGGAGACGTGGCGCGACAGTCGCAGGATGAAGTCTTTTGGCGGCGCGAGCAAGATGGCCATGGTCCTTTCTGTCTATCTCTTTCCCACACGCCTTATTTGTATGTGCTAACGAAACTGAAGAAGCAAAAACATTGGTTGAAGATGGCAGTGTATGCCAGAATTAAATGTATGTATTTTGAATTTGCTTAACACTCCACACAGTGCTGCATGGAAGTTGATCGCTTCGACAAATTCCATTTTCTCTTAACACAATGAATAAAGGAACACATACATTTGTTAAAAATATTTCTAGAAAAGTTTATTAAACACTTAAACACATTTTTTGGCTTATTAAAACTCAACCAACCACACATCAACGCAGAGTCCAAAATCATGCAATCAATTCAGAAATACGTCACAGCTCACACGCTTAACTTTGCAGTTTACCTCAAAGATCACATTTTCTGCGATTGACATACATGTAGTATTGTCCGCAAGCACAATCGGAAGTGGGCGAAAGCTTCAGTTTCATAGGCCCAGCTCTCCTGACGACCTGACTCTTCAAAATTATTACTGGTAGCAGAAATGTCGCAAATTTATGAAATATTCATATATTTTTGACGTTACTGTATCGTTATTGATGGTGGAAAGTTGCGTCGTCCAGGTGGGCAACACTGCTTCTTTGCTTTTATCTGTCGACACCTCACTGGCTGTGCATGTAAGCGTTTGCCTTCTGTCACCTTTATGTTATATGGAGCAACAGTACAGACTAACATATTGATTTCTTTGATGAATAATTTCGATGACGTTCGTCTTCCTTCTGGTTCCTGATGACTGACTTTGAACATTTTCCAAGAAACTATAACCACAAACTAAAATGACTATTTTTTAAATATTGTAGGCACTTGTCATACATCATATCAAACATCTTTTTAACTAAACTACAAACAATTGCCACCATGGTTACTTCTGAAAATGTAACAAGGTTAAAAGGGGCTTACAAGAGCGAAATAAATGCGAATTTAGGACACCTCCTAGATTCGTATTTATTTTGAAATTTTGGTTAATCATTCCGTAGGTACCTAATTAATTTGATAAAACCTTGGAATGCGTCTTTCATTTAAGTAGTTAGGCTACACCATTTTTACAATCCCAAAGGTATTTAAATGAAATTGAAGTATGTAGATTTTGTTCCCTTTCCGCCCATTTAATAGTAACTTCCAAGGCATAATGATTAGGTACTAAGTGTTGTCTCACAATATATAATATACTTATGTATATTTAGATAGGTATTTTGTTCATTGCTACAATGCTTTGCTATGTCTGCTCGTATCGTGTTCGTATATGTTGTTATCTGTAAAATTAAGTTAAATTAAAATATTATGTTAATAAAACAGTCCCTAAATTTAATCTAAACAACTTATAACGATGACAATAAGCTTCCACAACTTTAATCTGCTATATATTTTTAGAATTCTGAAAAAACCCTAGCAACCTCGCTTCTCACAATACACAAAAGGGTGCTAAAATACATCATAGATCGCACGCATCACCTGTCCCTTTGTAATATACAAAAAGTTCTAATTTTGTACTTTTTGCGCAGGTTCGCGACGTCCAAGTCTAACCTCTGTGCAGAGCAGTTCATCGTCTATCCGAAGCTACAGCGCGAGGCGATGGGAGAGGGAGAGGGAACAGAAGGAGAGGAGACAGATGAGCATGCGTCTCGCTCAGTTGCACGACAAGATGGCGGCGGGCCGAGAAGTGCCGAAACATGCGCCCACACCGTCACCGAGGTCGCCCAACAACTCTACAGATGGACTGCTACCGTCTGTATGTGAAATTAGAGAAGTATGATTTATTCCTCTTGTCCTTAGTAGTGGAGACGACGAAACAAGGTTAGATAAAATGTCTAATTTCACGAAAAAGTAAATAAGTAATCCAAAATGTGCTTTACGTAAATTAGCGCAAGCTAATGGAGAAGAACTCATTGATCAGCATCGACTCGTTGAAAAGCAACACAACACACATAAACACATTGAACTTTGTAAAATCTTTTATTTATCGTTGAATATGAACTTGAATGAATACAGCAAACTTCGAGAAATTAGACATGTAATTACACATACACCACAAGTCCACAGTAGGTATTGACACCACAATTCCGTATAAAGCTAGTCCCATGAATTACCTACACAATGTTCACATTTTTGCTTCCATTTACGATAACTGAGTCATTATTTAGCTTGTGCTTGACCCAGATTGGGTACAAAGTCTTTGGTATCTTTCTGGTAATTGTATAAGTATATTATGTTAAGTACGGTAAATCTGATTAATAGAAAATTATTAATATTTTTACAAAATTATTAATAATAACCACATGTTTTTGTAAATATGAATAAACGATTGAAATTTATTACTTTTAGTAGTCATCATCATCATCAACCTTTTTTTTTATCGTCCCACTGCTGGGCACAGGTCTCCTCTCATACAGAGAAGGATTGAGAGTAATCACCACGCTTGCCCAATGCGGGTTGGCGATTTCAGACTTAAAGTCCAGGTTTCCTCAAGATGTTTTCCTTCACCTTGTAATCAGTCATTGGCGTCCAAGATATATTTAGAAAGTACATACAACTTCAGAAAAGTTACATTGGTACTTGCCTGACCTGGAACCTGGACCTTTTAGCAGTAATTATTAATAATTCAAGAAACATATTGGTAAAAGTTATAAAATAAATAAAAACCCAATGTTTTTTGACCAGTAGGCATTTATAATATTAAACACAGTCTTATAATTAAGTATATTAATTATAGATCACACAAACAAGGTTACTTGTACTTGCTTTAAGAAGAAAGGACAATAAATTCACATATTCTGAACTAGACTATTAAATAAATCAAACTATACTATAAGGGCACATTTATCACAAAATTAACAATAAAATTAATCTCTAAAGTCTTTCGTGGTACATAAAATTGTAACAAAAATAAAATTAAACAATTATTGTTTCATTGACAGAATCAACACGAATCCTAAAAGCAATCATTAACAAACATATTTGGTTTGACTGTAAATCTTCTGTATGACCTATAAATGCAACAAATTAAATTTTTAAAAGTATTATCATAGAATTCAACAAATATTTGTTGTGCATGTAATATATACTGCCATTTAAATTGCAATAAAAATAACATCAAAATAAAACGATTAAAGACTCATAAAAAAAAGAAACTAAAAATATTATTTGTTTTTGCAAGAAAGACTTTTGTGGTACTTAGAATTGCAAAGAACGTGCATTTTTTGTATTTGCAGCGATTAGAGTTGCATTCGCCAGTACAGTTGTAGTGTAGAAAGCCTTTTCCCCCAAATTTGAGTCGCTGCGGGCACATTCTCGCAGACTACGATTTGTATTAGGAACCTCATCAATAGTGACAAACTTTTCCTTGCAAACTGTAAACTCATTTCGTGAATACAGTTGATTTAGAACGCCATACTTTGGCCACATTACATTTATTTAAAAAAATATTACATTTATCACTACTAGGCTTAAATTATTAATAAAAACCAACAAATGTGATTAATTTATCATATTAACCTCGAATTGCGGTAATTATTAATAATAATAGATAATTATTAATAATCTTCAATTATTCACTCTTACTGTAACATATAGGTACAGCCATATCCTATGTTCCTAAAGCAAAAGTTTACCTTTAGTAAAATCATAGAATGTATGTATGAATGAAGAGTAAAATATAGAGGCTTCGGTATCATAAGAATGCCAAATTTGAAAAAATCTATGCCATATTTGAACTGCACTCGACAAAAAACTTGATCAATCATACTCGTACTAATTTCAGTTACTCCAATAACTATAGTTAAGCTACATTTTTGTTTCCTTCACTAAGCTTCCATTCTTTATTGGTCCTTCTATTAGCAATTAAAAACCGACCAACTCAAACACTAAGAACGTCAGAACATTTCTTTCAATTTGGGAATAAAGTACTAACAAAGCTGTTTCTCGTAATTCTCATTGCAGTTAATTACAAACCCGGAACAACAGTTGCAAGGAGTGGACGGGCCATGCTCCAGCTCCTCGCTTTACTGACACCAGGCCCACGGAAAGACGACCAGGAGATCCCTGGATTCCCTGTCGTCAGACGGCTCACCAGCCATCGCCTGGATGTAGACCGTCGGAACATCCCAACTCAAGGAGTGACTGAACTGTTTTGCCCATTAAGACGTTTAGTGTACGACCATCGAAAAATCGTATGTAAATAGGAGACGTATTAAGTGTTTCTAAAGAACTAATGAATGATGATGACCCTTATAAGACACCCGCGTCTGGTATAACTGTATGCCTTGATGACATCCCAGTTGTTGATATTGTAAGTAATCGCTTATTGCTTATAGTTAGATCTAAAGGAGTTCCCGGTACCGGTGATATGTTATTTGATGTTGTGAGGTATTAATAGCTAGGCATTTCGAGTTTGTACAGGAATTGTCACCCCGATCCACTAATAGTAAGGGGGTAAGAAAGTAAATTATGAACTAGTTTTACCAATTGAGAAGAAAGTTTAGGAAATAGGCTCGGAAAATAGTAAGCATTCGCAAGTAAAGTTATGTAAGCAGCTTTCAAATCAGGGCCATGGTTTCCCGAAAGAGACCGTGACCTCTGGCGCTAAGGCGCTGGTTTTAGACGGGTGGGTTTTAGTCAGTAAAAGTGTGACAGGCTCTTACTCTCCGCAAAGAGCACAAAATGACCACATTTGGTGATTTCCCACCCAAAAAAGGCTTTCAAATTAATGTGAAATCAAGTGACATATGACAGGGCCTGGAATCCTCCATAAAATAAAATTATAAGACTAGGTAACGATAGAGTTGTAAAGATTTAACAAAAAGTTGTTATGTAAGCGCATTTACATGATTTGTATCGGTTAATGTGAGTCTTTAGATTTATAGATAAATATACGCAATAAGTTGATGTTGAAATGAAATATTGTCTGTATAATTTGTTATTTATCATCATAATGTGTAGTACGAATTAATTGATTTGATAGTGACAGAATTTTCAGTTAAACATATCGTTTTATACGTATAAATTGACTGTCAGGAACGGCTATAATAATTTTTATATTATATTTATCTACTTTATTAACTGATGTACCTGATTGTTGGTTTGATTTATAAGTGAATTCAGTGCATTTGTTTTTATTTATTGAATAAACTAGCAGAAAATTAGGCTTAATAAATGTCATGGTAAAAGTCAATAATACAGTTATTTCCTGAATTAACCTTTTAAATATGCAGAACAGACAATGAATGAAACGTGTCGTTGGGCAAAGTTGTTACCTATATTTTGTACTACCGTTTAAAGTGGACTGTATTATTGATTTTTATGTTAAACGTGTACATTTTATCGTAATATAGTTATGGAGAGGTTGCGATGTGGCTCCGGCCAGGCCTTATAGTTCAGGAAACTGGAACACGGAAATGTGTGCTGTCTGATGATGCATAGTAACAAAACATTTTGTACTCGTAATGTAAATAAATAGTCGAAACAAATAGTTAATTGAGTGTTCGCTTGCTGAAATTGGTTGTCTGCCACTGTCTGCTTCTAATGTGGAATATTCACATTTTTCGTTCATAAATTATGATTATATACTATTTAATAAACCATCAGGGTGACCCATAAATAGACGATCAAGACTAGATACCCAGTGGAGCATTACCACCATTTATCTTATCATTTCACGTCCATGAATTTTCAGTAATCATTGATTTTAACATGTCCCTTTTCCCTCTTGTCTTCAGACAAATTAACATTTAGTTCCTTACTATTCACCTTATATTCTTGTTCCGGAATGATGTCTGGTGGAGCAGTTTGTTGCGATGTGTGCCGGGTACGATGCAAATGTTGTTGTATCGGGAGTTTGGTCGTGGAGGGTCTCCAGATCTATCTCCCTCTGGCGCAGCATCGTTAGTCGTGTTGTTGGGTTTATCATTGCATCACCTCGTTCAACTGCCCTCTTCCTTCCTATTCACTGTTTTTTTAACCGTCAACGATTGCATCACTGCTTACCATCAGGCGGGATTGCGGTCAATCACTAGTTTCTCATCTAATGCACTTAGTAATTGTTAAAAATTTTAACTTCCTGATTGTAAATCCCACCATAGCCGGGCGAACGTTTTTAAATGCTATTTTCATATTGGACTTTAAAAATAGCATCGTTTCTAATGATAGATCTGAAGATTATGGTTAAATAGGATAGTTCAACAACATTCACTGCGTTATTTACGTTGTTCAGCAAACACAGAGTTCGAATATATAGAACAATGGATTAGTAATAGGCTTCAAAATGAATCGAATTAAGAGTAGTGGTGTTTTTCGCAATTAGGGTGCTGGATAAGTATACCTACTACTAAGTACTAACGTTTACTAATAAGGCTGCCCGTATTCATAATACTTTCTCTCATCTTTCGATATTTTTCATTAGGAGCAGACGATGAACGATAAATTCAATTAAATTCGATCAAATTATGTAATCGAGATAATAAATTGTAGTCATTTAACGATAATCCCGTTGTTTTGTAATAGCACAAATTGGACGCGTTTCTAATACTTAACAATACTATGGATTCAACGTCGGGTATGTTGTGTTATCGCTGTTTGCATTGCCAAAATAAAAATGTCAACTGAAATATTGTGATTTTATTTCTTTTAGTACAATAAGAAGCGGACAATAACTGTCAGACATCGTCATTTGACAATAAAAAGGCTTTTTTCGATATTTTACTGATAAATGAAGTTACGGGCTCCGCAAGTGGGTAGTTGCAAATTTGCAATACGGCTGAGGTTCATTGGGTTCGGTACTTTAAGCAGCAACCCATAAATATACCGATAAATAATATACTTTCTTGCGATTTTTATAACAAAAGCTAGAGTTTTGGCACCATGTAACGGAAAAGTTATACACATACCAAGAGGTCTAAAATCTTTGTATTACTAACAAAAGCAACAATATGCCACGCCCTTGGCCTTAGTCTAGCTGGCGAACTACATTGGAAGGGTTTTTTTTAAATTCTATCTGTACATGTTCAGAAACCAAAATTTTTAAAATTTCTTTTAGAAACACGTCACTTCATCGTGATGTTTTCAAATAATGTGTTAAACTTAAAAGTAGGTTCTACGTAGTGCGATGACACGCTTGTTAGAGTATTTATTTTATTTTGAGTTGAAACTATGTGTAGTGATTCTATACCAGCTGTTATCTTTTGTGCTTGAGGTCAGCAACATGGGTTCTGTTACATATTATACAACGTTATTTTTTGTTTATGTGTAACCCGAAACACTTATCCAGTATTGTTAAGTATGTAAAGAATCTATGTACAAAATTTCAAAAAGATATAATGAAAAACCTCAAAGTTATGAGCTTGTTACTTTATTAGGTTGTCCCAACAAAAATATGGTCAACACAACACAGCGCGGCGCGGGGTGGGAGCCTGTCTGTCTGATCTACCGTCATTGCATGCGCTCGGTAACCACACTGCAATAATTTCTAAATGTATTTGGGAAAAATATAACAGGATGTAAAAATGATCGGAATCGATTCAGTTTCTTAGGTATTCTGAACAAACTATATTCAGGTTTCGGGTAAACTAAAAATAATGTTGTGTAATCCATACTAATATTATAAATGCGAAAGTAACTCTGTCTGTCTGTCTGTTACGCTTTCCCGCTTAAACCTCTCGACAGATTTTGATGAATTTTGGCACAGACAATCTTTAGACCCTGAGAAAGGACATAGGCTACCTTTTATTGAAAAAAAATGATATTCCCGAGGGAAATCTAAAAAGCACGATATAAGCGAATTCAACGCGGGCGAAGCCGCGGGCGTTAAGCTAGTGTAATATACAGCCAATCCTATTTATCACCATAACAATCCTCAAGCAATACCACGAAGAGCTTTATACATCGCCCGTCGGATTACTTCAAGTTAAAACGCTGTAGTGCCCTTCGTAGAATTCAAGCCTTTAGCACAGATTACAGAATACTACGTACCTTTAGATACATCTTGGCGCGTATTCTATCTATCTATCCGAAATCTGTAGTTATGTAGTAAGGTAACAATGTTTTTTTCGAAGACGGAAGTAAATCTTCAAGATACGCGGCTTGAACTGATTCACAGCGAGAAAACATGTCTGGTCGTCCGTCCTGGTTCAACGCGGAAATAATGAGAAAATAAACAACTCATTTCCGTGACCATTCTCGTTAAAATTACTCACTCATATAAAAATATCGTGAGATTCACCTTCAGAGTTTATCTGTACGCCCCGCTATACGAGTATCAGTTATGTGTGTTGTGAATGTGATGCACCAATCGTGTCGAATCGTGTATTGCTATGCTAAATGTATTGATAGAGGAAAAGACGTTAAAATTATATCTCTTTGGATAGAAGCTATCTCGGCACCTCTTGCCTCCTTTGATTAAAAGGTCACCATCTGCTTAGCATTTTCGCAACTATGTATCTTGAGGTTGGCTTCCAGTCCAACCGGGTGCAGCTGTATACCAGTACAGTACATGGAGAGACTACCAACTGACCTCCACAACCCAGTTTCTGGGTAAAACGATGCCCTTTGGTAAGACTGGAATTTTAGGCTTCTGATGATCTGTAACGATTCTCATAGATCCACTAATGATAGCCGGAACCATCTTTTCGACGTGTTTCTCTCTTCTCTTTACCTACTTAAATATAAATAACCGATATTAGAAAATTTGTGATAACCTAACTCAATTTATTTTCTTGGGATAAGGTGCAGACGACAGCACATCAAGCTACTAGAATCTGTCAGATTTCTTTATCAAGTTTTCAACTTTATCTCTAAAGCATTAAGGGTCAAGGTTGATTCGAAAGATTAGACAGTTTCGGCTTGCTTGACCTGCTCTCGTTCGTACATTAATAACATAATAACACAGAATGCTTTGGTACAGTTTTTAGTAGATTGGTGATGATGGCAATGCAGGCCAATTACAAGTAACCACTAAGTAGTACCTACTACATTCTTAAGTTGATAGATCTTCTAGGTAGGTACTTATTCTTTCTAGAAATTCTAACTATTAGTTATAATTCAAGTGGATGATCCACTAATATTATCGAATCAGTATCTAACTAATAAGTAGGTAGGTACCTACAAAATTTTAATACAATGCACATGGCTGTGACCTACTCTGTTGATATTCAATAATTATCATTGCATTTTATATCCACAAACAACAAAGAAGTTGCCTACCTATGTTTTAATTCGAGTCTATAAAAATTATAAAACTTATTGTTATCAACAATAAAAACAAGTATTTGTATGGTGCTTGTTTAATTCAAGTACTTACCTGCTTCATCCTCAGCCTATGGATGTCCACTGCTGGACAAATGCCTCTCCTAAAGCTTTCCACGATGACCGGTCTTGTGCTGCCCGCATCCATCGGAGCGACCACGTTTCAGTTTCGTAAGTCATCACTGGCAATACACACTGGTCAAAGACTTAAGTACCTACTTGTCATCCATTAATTCTTAGTCTTAAGTCGATAGTAAAAAATCACATTTCCCTAAATATCTAATGATCTAACTATAATAGGATTACTATCAACAGCATCGGGACCGCCGCATTTTTACAACAAGTAAGTATCGCCGGACAAAGGGATAATGAGGGCTGATTCTACTAATTATAAGAATGATCACAGTCTGCGGGCTGATTCTATTAATTATAAGAACGTTCACAATCTAATCTCAGTTTTAATCTGTCAAAAAATACTTCTAATTTTCCTACATATTGATAAGTTTTTGATATTTTTTTGTCGCTGACATGAAACTGCAACTAGATGTTTAACGTTTTAAATTATGAGAATTGACCTTCAGGTCAGCAAAGAAAATCAGTTATTCAGGGTCAGAAACTTGTTTGGGAAAGTACGCAGACGTGACAGGCGGGTGTCAAAAGCTAATAGGTAATGATTAAACAAAATTAGATGGTTTATTATATCCCTTCTCTTCTTACCTCTTCTGGGAAAAAGCATAGTTTTATGTCAAAAAAAAATGTGACAAAGTTTCAGTTTTTTTTTTTCGATTACTTACCGCATCGCAGTTATTGCATTATGAGCAAAGCTATACCATACGTAGAGTAACGTAACAATTTCTTAGTACACTGTACCTTGTCGTACAGTGTACCTTGTGCATATTTGAATAACACAATTTTGCATTCGTAGCAATAGGGCAGTACGAGTACTTAAGTAGGTGGCTTAACTCTTCATACGTTAGAAGTCAGCTGAGGCAAACGGGATATTGTGGTTTCCGCTATAATGTTATTATGGACTGTGTTAGGTCAACGACATGAGGGACTTACAACCGTAACGCTCCACATGACACACGGGTGTGGCAATTTTGGGAGTTCTTACCTATCCCAATATTCAATAGTACCTAGTAGTATTGTTACACGAGGGTCTATAATGGCCCATTATACATATACGAGTTTTACCCAAGCTTTAGAGAAGGAGTAAATAGAAACCGAGTTATAATATACAATGTCATCCGACTTAGAGTTATTCCAAACAGTTCCGCTGTTTTATTTTTTATTACTTAATAATTTTATGTCTAGAAGGCATAACATAATTGCCTATCAGTGGGAAGTTGATCGCCGTAGACGGAAAATAAAAAAAATATTTACCATAGAAATATGTAGGTATGCTAGAACCACCAGCTCTGGTACATAAATATATCTTGTAATCGCAATTCTGTACTGTTTTTAGACCACCCGATGTTTAAAGTTCTCAGATACCAGCTATAAATAGTTACGTTTCCAGACGATTCTGATATTTTAATTTATACATTTTTAAACAACTACAACCTCAGGAAAATTGTAGACGACGTCGCAAAATGATGAGTTTATTTTTGTTAAACCGCTTGTATTTTTCTTATTAAATGGCCAACAGATAGATATGCCTTGATGCTTTAATTCTAGTTGTGTGCACTGAGTACATATACCCACCAACAGTGCAAGGTTCATGGATATTATTTGAGTCGGCCAAGAAATAGTGCCCGTTTTTGTGGTTAAGGAAATCCACACGATTTTCCTGTCTTGAGATGGCGCATCCACGAATGAGCATGGTTTCAATTATGTTGTCGACATCATAGTTATTCAGGTGCGATAAAGTGAACACAAATTCAGACTACGAAGTCTGCTAGCATGCAAACTTGATAGACTGTAACAATCTCGAACATCCTCTTGACCTTGATTCTTGTTCTATATATATTAATTTATTACTCTTTAAAACAATAATATTCACCCAGACATATTATTGTTACGCTTACGGGCTAGGGGTGCTAAAATACCGGTTAAGGGTTACGAAGTTTATTGGCAACGAAGGTACAGTCGATCGTAGGCAATGACAAGTACCTAGAATGTAGCTAACATTGCACCGAAGTCTTCCCTTACGTTCACGAAGTCCGTGTCGTAAACACACAATAACACTACAGATGTTACTTCACGTAGTACTCAAAGTTCTCTTTAGAGTTGTCGCAGTAGGTATTCTCAAAGATCGCTTCTTAACTGTCGCAGACTGGCTGTGCGCTTTATTATTTTTTTTTATATAACACCTCGTAGTTGACCTTGAGAGGTCGTGACTACTTAACCGGACTATCCTGTGGCTGCCTTAAATGAGTTTAAAGCCTCCAGCCAGGGCAACTAAAAACTAAGCGACTACACGCTAAGGGCACCCCATGTGGGGTACAAACCTCGGCTTAGGGCGTCGGCGGAGAGAACAGCAAGGGACGGCTGGATCGAAGTTTTATTTTAATTCGGTTTGATGACCGCGGCGTTTCCTAGTAGGACTGGCTATGAGAAGAAACGTGCGAAACAAACTCAGAGGTCATAGTTGGGAATTTATATTTACTGGCGCAGCTGCGGCGCGGGCTGGCCTTCATCGGACAAGGGACGGGGGAGGGGACTACTACGATGTAGTAGTCCCCTCCCCGTCCCTTGTCCTTCGTAGTAACTACGTTGAACGCGTCGCGATGGACCTCGGCGGCGAGGTCAGTAGGTCGGTCTTTTATGTGTTGTGCTGGAGGCCCTATTGGCCTCTTGGAGGAGGGTTATGGAGTCATCGGGATCTGTGAGGGCATGCCGTGGACTGCGAAGCTTAGAGATGGTGGAGGGGGTATAGTTAGCAGCCGCTGCTATCAGGGGATTGCGGTGCTTGGCAGCAGTGTCAAAGAAGCGATTGGAAAGACGCTTCATGAACTGCTGGATGGTGATCAAGATCACAATAGAGATCAAGGTGGAGGATCTTATTACGGACGAACCAAGGGGCATTTGTGGCTTTACGGAGGAAACGGTTTTGGACTGTGCTCTGAGAAGTTGAGGTTGCGGTCGAGAATCACACCTAAGTATTTGGCTTGCTTCTCCCAAGGCATCAGCTTGCCGGACATGGTGATGGGTCGTGGAGTGGGGACATTGCGACGCGGTCTCGAGTGGGGTACCACTTGGCTTTTTTGAAGGTTGACTTCTATCCTCCATTTCTTAAACCAGTCAGCCAGTTTCTTGACAGCGGTTTGGAGATGGAAGCGAATACGGACAGGAGTGAGTCCCGAGCAGTAGATGGCTGTGTCGTCTGCGAACAGAGCGAGTTGGGCCTTATTGCTTTTCGGGGATATTGAAGTAGACTACGCCTATATACATACCACGCAGGAACCCTGCGTGTATATGTTAAGTGATGCGTAGGATTTGTTGTGGACAGGAGTGGTGGGTACGGAACCCGAATTGCTCGTTTGGAATAAGGCCCTTGTTCTCGGCGTAGGCTCTGAGACGCTTATATATAAGCCTCTCATAGATCTTGCCGAGCACTTTGAGTAAGCTGATGGGACGGTAGCTAGTGGGTCCGGCTTTAGGCTTACCGGGCTTGGGAATGCCTCTAACTGTGGCTTCTTTCCACTTTTGTGGGAAAATGTTAATCCCCATTGCACCATTGAGGATGGTGGTCAAAAGGAGGATCAGGTGGGCAGGGAAGAGGCGGACCACTCTGTTGGTGATGCCGTCAGAGCCGGGCGCTTTTCTGGGTTGAAAACCTTTGATGATGTCCTGCACTTCATCTGGAGTGATGGGAGGCAGGGGATCCTCAGGGTCGTCAACGGGCGGGAGGGAGGTTCTACGTCCGCTGCTGTGCGCTAGCGTCACGGCGCTATATATAGGTCAGCTGATCAAACATTCCGGATTCGTCTAGAGTTCTAGACGTAATAATAATAGCGCATAACTTCGAGTACATTGAGTAGGTACCTACGGTAATTCCCGGAAACGAGTTTCGATGTCGTCACTTCGTTGACAAAATTGTTTGAACCTGTACCATTCGATAGGCCACCCTAGGTCTAGTAATACGTTTTATATTGTTCCTCTGTGTATGATTGTTCGGTTGGTAAATATTAAAGACTTTAGATAATTAGACTGGTTTATTTTTCTTGTAGAATTATTATATTGGAAACGACCTCTTCTAGGTCAGATCCTAAGTTACAATGACAAGACAATAGACTATATTCATAGACACTAATACATAGAGATGGTATTAGTTACTCGACTACAGAGTAGTGATGTATGATACAACATCCCCCCTGTTTAAGTTTAAATTAACCCTTGACAAACAATGTTATAGAAACCTGACTTAGTTACAATTTAGACAATGACTTAAGACTATGGTTAGGTCTTAATCTAGGATACAATGTTCTACTTAATCTATTTCATCAATTAGCCTTCTGGTTGGCTTTACAACTCTTCCAGAACGAGTTACATGTTGACTGACTGAGGATTGAGATGAGAGCTCTTGAGGTCTAGACTCCTGCCTGTTACCTTCCTCTCTCCCCTGCGACGAATTGGATAGCATAGGAGAATATTTGTGTCTTAAATGAACCCTATTCCTCCTATACCTAACTCCATTGACATCCTCAACGACATATGACCTATTATTAGCCAACCTTAGCTTGACAATGGCTTGTTCCCAATTGCTATCAGGCTTTCTTTTAAAGTATACATGATCATTGGGATACAATAATGACAATGACTTTGTATTTCTATTATAATATTTAGACTTATTTTTATTATTTTGCTTGACACATTCTTCATAATTTTTGAATGTAACCACTTTAGGTTTTAATTTCTTATAAGACATAGGAATGTTATTTCTTAAATTCCTGGACATTAACAATTGAGCTGGAGATGGTAAATTATTCTTAGGTGTGTTTCTATACTGTAATAAAGCTATGTATGGATCAGATGAGCTTCTTTTACATTTTTTTAACATATTTTTGATAATTTTGACTGAACTCTCTGCTTGACCATTTGACTGTGGATGATATGGGCTAGTTACAATGTGTTCTATGTCCCATTCATGCATAAAATTCTTAAATTCTAATGACTGAAAAGGAGGACCACCATCAGACACTAAAGATAAAGGTATTCCATGACGAGCAAAAATGGACTTTAAATGTGTTATTACATTCTTTGCTGTACTGTTTTTATTTAACAAAGCTATTTCTATAAATTTAGAATAATAATCTGTGACAATTAAATAAGTAAGGTTATCAAAATACATCAAATCAACACCTACTTGTTGCCATGGATATTTATTTATTTCAAAATTTTTTAGTGGTTCCTTTGGATTATTAGGTTTAAATTGTGCACATACATAACATTGTTCTACCAAGTTTTTAATATCAGCTGACATGCTTGGCCAGTACAAAGACTCTCTAGCCAGTTTTAAGCATCCAAAATCCTGAAAATGCATCTAAATGAGAAAAACAAACAGCTCCTGCTAGTTGAGATCTGATCTCATCTATTGACTTTAGTGGATAAATTTCCCTTATAATATTCTTATTCAAATTTCTAGGATCTAAACAAATTCGTAACTGACCCGTGCTTTTGACTGTTATCACTATACTGTTCACCCATTCTGTAGGTTTAAAAACCTTTTCAATGACCTGCATTTTCTCCATGCGATCCAATTCATCGCGCAGTTTGTTCAGTAAAGCGAAGGGTACTCTTCTCGGAGCATCCACGCATGGCACTGCTTCAGGTTTGAGTTTCAGGCGACAGACTTGAGGTAGACATCCAAGACCCTGAAATACATCATTGTATTGTGTAAGAATTTGTTCACTAAAATTTTGTTGAGACACAGAGAAAACTCTTTGAATTATACCTAATTTTTCACAAGTTGGTAGACCTAAAACATTCGGACAAACTAAATCTGTGACTATAAACACTATATTTACACTAATAGTGCTATTATTTAAAGATAAACTACATTTTACATTGACTTTGCCCATAATGGGTATTGATATACCACCAAACCCACTAACGTTTATTTGACATTTCTCAAGTGACATTTGACTTTGACATTTCAAAGATTGAAAAGTTTTCTTTGACATAATATTGATATCAGCTCCTGAATCAACAATGCAATTAATTTGTGTATGACCAACTAAAATGTTTATGTTCCATGACTGTTTAGAATAGTATTTGTTTTCTTTTGACTCGACTGTATTGACCTGTTTACTATGTGTTGACTTTGCTGTAATAATTCTACAAGTGTTTGTTGTGTGAGATTCCTCAGACTTGTGTCTGTACTCATCATTAAGATATGAATCTCGGCTAAGACTTTTTGACTTTTTTGACTTGACTGTGAATCTCTCAGACTGTTTAGTGTTTTCATCATTGAGATATGACATATGACAAGAGTCTTCATTGGATCTCTCAGACCTATCAGTCACCAGCCTTTTTTCATCACTGAGGCATTTTTTATTAGACCTCTCAGATATGACATTATCACCACTTTCATCACAGAAATATGACACAGGATATTTTTTATGACAAGATGAGTCTTCATGAGATCTCTTAGACATTGACTGCGACTGGCCTATGTGCGACCTGACCGTTGATTGTAACTTAGGAGCTGACTGTGTGTATGACAACCTGCTATGTCTGTAATGATTTTGATTGTGATGACTTTGTGACTCTAAATGACAATTATATTGACTAGACTTATGACTATGACTGAAGTTATGACAATTTAAAATTCCAACAAAATTATCTTGACTACCAGTTGAACTAAAAGACTCTAAATGACTGACTTTTTTATTATTGGAGTAACAAAATTTTGCAAAATGACCATAAGAGTTACATGACCTGCATTTAGCTCCCTGCGCTGGACATTTGTAGCGGTGGTGTTGTCCACAGCGGCTACACGTCTTCGAGCGCTTCTCAGGACTGGGACTTGACTTTGACCTCCCTGCGCTGGATCCCTGCTGACTGACTGGTGAAGCTCGCCGTCGCTGACGCTCCGCTCGACCACGGCTCCTCCGACGCAGATGCATGACTTTTTCAGACTCTTGACTAGTGGACCTCTTGACAATTTGGTCTGCATCCTGCTGTGCGACGATGAGTGTCCTAGCTAGCTCTCGCATCCTCTGATATGTCAGATCAGGTTCCTGCAGCAGTCTCTGACGTACATGTGCTAAGTCCAAACTCAAGTTGGCGATAAAAATATCTCTGATAAGATTCTCTGAGCGTTCCAAATTCGCAATCTTGGCTCTTATTTTCGAGATCGGTTAAGAAATCCTCGATGCTTTCCGATTTCTGTTGACGTGTGGTAAAAAACATGTAACGATACATGGTAATATTTTTTCTGGGTTGAAAAAATTCGTCGAATTTGGCTTTGACGTCATGTAATGTGCTTTCTCCAATATTTATGTTGAATGTGTTGAAAATATTTAAGCATTTTTCACCAATGTGATGTAATAAAATGGCGATCTTGCGTTTCTCACCGGACTTGTCCAAACCCGTTGCCAACAAGTATAATTCGAACTGTTGCCACCAGCGCTTCCAGGTTTCGTAATTGTTGTTTGTTGCATCTGACGATATTTTAAGCGCCTTCAAGCCACTGTTCATTGCAGCTCCGGTGTCATGGCCGCCACCGACGCCATCCGACTTTTGCATTTTATGAATTTTCTTTCTTCGTATTGGGTTTTTTCACTCTTCTGACACCATGTATGATTGTTCGGTTGGTAAATATTAAAGACTTTAGATAATTAGACTGGTTTATTTTTCTTGTAGAATTATTATATTGGAAACGACCTCTTCTAGGTCAGATCCTAAGTTACAATGACAAGACAATAGACTATATTCATAGACACTAATACATAGAGATGGTATTAGTTACTCGACTACAGAGTAGTGATGTATGATACAACACTCTGTAATACCTAGAACTCTAGATATAGTGCTTAGAAGTTAGGTACTGCATGCCACGCAATATTGGACCTTATGCCCTCGACATAACGTGCATTCGTAACATTATGTTATCTATTAAACCCGGAACACCTACGCGGTATGGTGATATCTTCTACATAGGCACCACCGACTACAAAAGAATATGGAAACGATCATCCTAATATCCAGAGACCTAACTACATAAATGTCCTTAGCCACATTTAACTAATAGGCAGAAAAAAGCTACTGTACTTGTAGTGCTATTTCCTAACTTCATTCTCTAATAGTACAAGGCAAAGCGCTACAAAGCAACATGGCATTGACACAGGCTAGTTATCTATTAAAAATCAATACTCAACCCTAAAGAACTACCTACCGCAGTACCTACCTATCTATAACAAACCAGATACTCCAGTATCGAAGCAAAAAGGTTTGCCAGCCAATTAGCGGCGTAACATTGTAGTTATCCATGATTCATTGATGGATGCTGCTATGACGGAAGTGAAGCATTACCGTCAAAGCGCCATCGACCTCACTAGCTATTTTATTAAATTAATGAGTTGCCTACCTGCCTAGTTAGAGTTGCCTCATCTCAAGATTGAAGTATGATTCATAGATGAGATCAGTGACTTGCCTTATTGATCTTATAGGACGTAGATGGTATGGGTATCTACGTCCTAACTCCTAAACATTCAGTCTCATTCATTGATTTAGAAAACGAGGACCGTAATTGATTATTTAAGAAAATATGTAGGTATTTATGTACCACCTAAGGCTACATTGTAGAATATATTAAAAGAATTGAGTACCTAGGTCTGGGCGAATGTTACCTACCTATTGAATTTAGGTTTAAACAAAATTAGAAATGGTAACTTTTAGGTACTGTTAAAATACAACTTTTGTTAAAAAAAGTTGCACTCGACTGACGGCGGCAGTCTTGGTAGGTATGTACCTGTATTACGATAAGCGTTAACGTTTTATCTCTGTCAAGATAATATTGTAGATTCTCCGAAAATTCTGGACAGTTCATGTAGGTACTATCGATATGTGCCGTAGAGTAGGTAATTGCGTAAGTAACAGCATGCTGCAGCAATGGCTATTTATGCATGCACAAATTTTATTCATACATACACAATTACACACAAATACACACTAATTTTTGGACACATCTCTTTTTTCTAAAGTCAATGGATTAAAAAAGTTCCGCCAGGACAACGTTCGCCCAGCGGAATCAGTTTTTGATGAATTTCTCCACAATGGCTGCGTGCACAATTTTTTTTTTTACCATACACAATTATACGACGTCATACACTAAATATCTGCATATCTAAAATCTTTAAATTCAACAACATTCCGCTGCGCGAACGCACACCTATTATTTTTGGTAGTGTATGCATAAATTAAAAATATACCTACCTACGTACTTGTGGTTTTTAATGTTTGAATGAAAAAAATGAATTAGCCATATCCTTCAATATTGTTCAGATTAATTATTATGTAATTAATCGCGGTATCGTGATGTCGTGTAGATTTGAGGTTCGTGTATCGCGTTCTGCATTTCTAAACCAGAAAAGAATGGTAGAGTAATAAATACCATTCTTCTCTGGCATAGATATAGAGATGAATGTGTAATAGATAGGTAGCTGCTCTGGACTCCAGCCCAACAAAATTATAATTTGTGTAAGTTTTTAGTAGTTTGTGCGCCTACTAGGGTATATAAACTATAATGTTGTGCTCTAGGAAAGTAAAAGTATAAACATTAAAAAGACTGAAGTTACTTTAATTAATTTATTGGAGACACTGTACTGTAGTTGAATACTGCAATATCAGTAAAAGCTTGCTGTATAATCTGTTGGAATGTTTAGTCGACCTCTTCGATGGTAGGGCCGGCACCGCCACCGGGGGCAGCACCTCCAGCGCCGGGAGCGGCTCCAGGGAAGCCGGGCATACCACCGGGCATACCGCCGGGCATACCACCTGCTCCCTGGTACATCTTTGTGATAATAGGGTTGCAAATGCCTTCCAGCTCCTTCTGCTTGTGCTCATATTCTTCCTTATCAGCCAGCTGATTGGAGTCCAGCCATTTGATGGTGTCGTTGCACTTGTCCAAGATAGTCTGTTTGTCAGAGTCTGAGATTTTGTCCTTGAGCTTCTCATCCTCCATTGTGGACTTCATATTGAAGCAGTAAGATTCCAGAGCATTCTTAGCCTGGATGGTCTCCTTCTGCTTCTCATCCTCAGTCCTGTATTTCTCGGCCTCATTGACCATGCGCTCAATCTCTTCCTTTGAAAGACGGCCTTTGTCGTTGGTAATAGTAATCTTGTTCTCCTTGTTAGTCGATTTCTCGACGGCAGACACGTTAAGAATGCCGTTAGCGTCGATGTCGAAGGTGACTTCGATTTGAGGTACGCCACGCGGCGCAGGAGGAATGCCGGTCAGCTCAAACTTTCCGAGCAAATTGTTATCCTTGGTCATGGCGCGCTCGCCCTCGAAGACCTGAATGAGTACTCCAGGCTGGTTGTCAGAGTAGGTGGTAAAGGTCTGGGTCTGCTTGGTGGGAATAGTGGTGTTGCGTTTGATGAGGGTGGTCATGACACCACCGGCCGTTTCGATACCGAGCGACAGCGGAGTCACGTCGAGAAGCAGCAGATCCTGTACCTCCTCAGACTTGTCACCGTGCAAGATGGCGGCCTGGACGGCAGCACCGTAAGCTACGGCCTCGTCGGGGTTGATGGATTTGTTAAGCTCCTTGCCATTAAAGAAGTCTTGAAGGAGCTTCTGCACTTTGGGAATACGAGTAGAACCACCTACAAGTACGATATCGTGGATTTGAGACTTGTCCATCTTTGCATCACGGAGGGACTTCTCCACAGGCTCCATGGTAGATCTGAACAGATCAGCATTCAGTTCCTCGAATCGTGCCCTGGTAATGGATGTGTAGAAGTCAATACCCTCAAACAGAGAGTCGATTTCAATGCTAGCCTGTGTGGACGAGGAGAGAGTTCTCTTCGCCCTTTCACAAGCAGTGCGCAATCGCCTAAGGGCCCTCTTGTTGGTGGCAAGGTCCTTTTTGTATTTCCTCTTGAACTCCTGCACAAAGTGGTTGACCATGCGGTTGTCGAAGTCCTCTCCTCCCAAATGTGTGTCACCAGCGGTGGACTTTACTTCGAAGATACCATCCTCGATGGTCAGGATGGACACATCAAAGGTTCCGCCGCCGAGATCGAAAATCAGTACATTTCGTTCTCCACTACCCTTCTTGTCAAGGCCATATGCAATCGCAGCAGCAGTTGGTTCATTGATAATACGGAGAACATTCAAACCGGAGATGGTACCCGCATCTTTTGTGGCTTGTCTCTGTGAGTCATTGAAGTACGCTGGAACCGTGATTACTGCATTCTGCACCGTTTTGCCAAGGTATGCCTCGGCTGTTTCCTTCATTTTTGTGAGCACCATTGAGCTAACTTCCTCAGGGAAGAAGGTTTTATCTTCACCCTTGTATGCAACCTTGATCTTTGGCTTGCCACCATCACTGACAACCTCGAAAGGCCAGTGCTTCATGTCAGCTTGTACAGTAGCATCTTCGAATTTGCGTCCGATGAGACGTTTGGCATCTGTAACAAGCAAAAGATACTGTTTGAAGATACTATTCCACTCCATGTTTATTCTCTAGTTGTGAAATAATTTCTCAGAATACTTTTATCATTCAATATGTTCAGAGACTCTAGTCTAGTATATTGGATATCATCATTAAAAGGCAGTAAGTATTAAACACATTTATACCACTAACATGCCCAAAAGATAATTATACCTAATGCATATTTTATCTGACCTTGAACTTCACAGGACAACCTTTCTAGACTAATAACCTACGCGAGGATATGTATGACTCATCAGGATTTACGAATTGTGTAGTTAACATCACAAGAAATTATTTCCAAGCCCAGATGTGGGAAATAGTCATAGTTTATAAAGACAATGACTCATGCTTAACACCCACAAATCAATTCTATTGCATTCTTCCTTATCTATGTAGGCTGCGTAGAGGACAGTAATGTCTGCATTTAGGTTTATTATTAACTAGCTAAAGCTAAACACTTGTTCTAAAATTTTTTATTTGTTCAAATGCAGGCGAACTAGAGTGAACGCAATTCATCAGTGACTTCATAGATAGTTGAATGAACTAGGTACTCTCTGTATTGATTGCGTGACCCATTTCCGGTCAGTCACGCGCGATTCACGTGTTGCCGAACTGACTGATTACTTTATCACTTCCTATGTAAAATAAGTATTGGTATTTCAAATTGGTTTTTTTTTAGTCAACACTTTCCTAGCTTCGAATTTATTCTAACAATACAATCAATGTCTTCACCATCGATTAGTCGATAACTTTTAAGCGACAACAGAAACTTACCAAAAATTGTGTTGTTGGGGTTCATCGCCACCTGGTTCTTGGCGGCATCTCCGATGAGACGCTCGGTGTCGGTGAACGCTACATATGAGGGCGTGGTCCTGTTGCCCTGGTCATTTGCGATGATCTCCACCTTACCATGCTGGAAAACTCCCACGCACGAGTAAGTGGTACCCAAGTCAATACCTACAGCGGGTGCTTTTGCTGCCATCTGAAACAAATAATGTTACTATTAAAATACGCTGAATGACACGACCTTTATATCGAAACACAGATGGTTAACGACAACCGTATTTAGAGGTTAAGTGCCGCCATTTTGGTAGGTGCTTATCTAATAAATACCAACGCTCGAAATTGGCACGTGGGAAACAAAATCAGTTAGGTACGAGGAATTTTGTGTTTATCAACCAAAACTTAGTTAGGTACGGGTACTAATTGGTCACATAACAATGCGGAAAATGCATCGGCGGCCATTACACGAAAAATCGATAAGTTGCGGAGACGGAACGTTCCAGAACTCTGTGGAAATTTTAACGAGAATACAAAATGCGGAAAACTCACTAATCTCGGTATTAAAACTTGAATAATACACTTTAGAATAAAACACCTGCGAGTAGTACCACGTGCCTACTTATTCCTACTCTCAACAAAGAAACCGAATTCACACGCTCTGAACCTCGAAGTTCCTTAAAGATTACTATAATTTAGGCATTCTTAGCTCAGTAATTAGAATCTATGAAAAACCACATTATAGAAACTTAGAGAAGGAAACTCCCGCCGCATAAAATCTCTCAATCTCATAGCTACACACGGCAATTTAACATTTACACGGTTTTTAATTAATCACACGTACTATCTGTAAAATCAAAGATATCACGAGTACTTACTTTTTGATTTTCTATAACTATCTCAGTCGTTGACTTAACTCGTAGAGTAACTCGGCAAAGGTGCGCGATTGACGGCGTCTGTTCACGAAATAATATGGCGCCGGGATTTCACAAAGGAGTTTATAAGCGTGGGGATGCGTCACTCGACGTCACTAGGTTGTTCTGGAATATTCCCGCAATCAACCAATAGCATTCGCTCCCTCCTAGCGTGCTGCTCTGTCATTGGTTGGAATTTGACATCTGCAGCGTTTATAGAATAATATGTCTAGTGATGTGTATCGATGGGTGTGGTTAACAAATATATCGACTTAATATTGTGCCAGCAGTGACATTTTAGCGATTTGAAAATGTAATTACCTAAGATTAAATTTTAAATCATGGTTAAGTTTACGTATATTTTGACTTCTTGTATGTAATATAAATTAATGGATTTGATTCTAAAGCACAATAAACGTCATATTCTTTGTAAATTTTGATTGTTACTTTCCATTGTTTCTCTCACGCAACTTTTCACGGTGACATTTATACAAAATCGACAAGGTAATGTGGTTATTTTTTATTTTTCTTTGAAGTATTATTTAATATTGCTAAATTAGAATCCCAAAATTACTGTGGGAGACTGAAAGTTTTGATTAGGACCAGAATTAATAATGATACTTCCAGAAATCTAAAATTTCAATGATTAAATTTAGTCAGTTAGATATCTTTTAAATCTTTTCAACCAATTGTTCACCAATGCAATCGCACAGCTCAATTGGTTTTAATTCTTCAATGTCAAAGATGAATGTAAACAAGTAGTTTGGCTTAAAATGTAATACTAATAATCCATAGAAAACTGTTATATTATGCTACATAATTGAAAACCATGAGTCGTACAGGTTAAACATAAAATATAAATAAATAAATACAGACAACACACACAGATTGAGCTAGCCCCAAAGTAAGTTCGAGACTTGTGTTATGGGATACTAACTCAACGATACTATCTTATACCTTTAAACGAGCAATTCTTGTATATATGTATATATATAATTGGAATCTCGGAAACGGCTCCTACGATTTTCATGAAATTTTGTGTGCAGGGGGCTTCGGGGACGATAAGTCGATCTAGCTAGGTTTAATTTTCAGAAAATGTCTTTTTTCCGTGTTTTGAGGCACTGAACAATTGCTAAACTTCTTATAAGAAGCTAAATTTCGCCGCTGTCCTTAATGATACGAATAGCCGAGGGGCTTCGGCCTCTGATTCGGAGCTCGTATACTTCAGGTTCAAATCCCTGACGATATAGTGTTTTTCTTTTTTTTTTGAAGTTTAAAAAAAAAGAATGATGGCATTGTCTAATGCTTTTTTTTATTTAATAAAAATTTTATTTAATTTTATTTTATTATTTTTTCTTTTTTTTATATAATTGGAAACTGCGTCAACAAATTTTCTTTTTCGTTTATTTTATCAATGGAAGAAATTTTGTTTTGCCTAATTTGTGGAGATGCAAGGCACCAGGGTCGCACAAAAGTGTAGGAGAAGTCGAAACAATGAAGCTCATTCATTTTAAAGATCAGCCTGAAGGAGCAGTCGAATTTACAACAGAATTTCTCAACAGTGTCAACATTTCAGACTTGCCACAACACGAACTAAAATATTAGGTATTATTATTCCCTTTATTTCTTTATACATACATATTATTCTACATTTTTAAATATTTATATAAAAACATACAAAAACATTTAAAAATATAAAAAATAGTGTTCCACCGATGGCGGGAGCGGGGTCCAAGCTACCGGTGGTTAGGGCTCCAGAGACAGGAACCTCCTCACGATGCGGGCCGTATCGAGGAGTACTGCCTTTTGAATCAGGCCTTTGATCCAACTGCCTAACGAGAGCCTCAATAGATGTTGGTCGAGGCTCTTGGCTATCAAACCATTGGCCGAAACGACAATCGGTACAATGACAGCCGAGTTCACATTCCACATGTCAACAACCTCGTGCGCCAAGTCGGGATATTTAATTTGTTTATCTTTCTCAGCTTTCACGAGATTCCCCTCATGTGGAATGGTAACATCGACAATCATTGCGAGGCGCGCTAATCGATCTATCACTACTATATCAGGCTTGTTTGCAACAATAGTCCTGTCAGTAATGATAGACCGATCCCAGTATAACGTGACATGGC
This sequence comes from Sesamia inferens, assembly GCA_037179545.1. Classification (NCBI taxonomy): domain Eukaryota; kingdom Metazoa; phylum Arthropoda; class Insecta; order Lepidoptera; family Noctuidae; genus Sesamia; species Sesamia inferens. The sequence continues at coordinate 31,967,122 of CM073927.1, forward strand.
CATTTTCAAGAACTGGGTTGGGCACATACTTATAATACGGTACCTCAGAATCCACAAGTTTATATTTCAAAGCAAGTTGCTGGTGGATAATCCTAGCTACTTGGTTATGCCTGTGCAATACTCGCCATTAGCCAAACGAGAGCAACCAGAGATAATATGTCTGATGGACTCACCCGGATGGTGACATGCCCAACACACGTCAATCGTCATTATCTTCATAATATATTATTATTATTATTATTGCTAACATTATGATACCTTGCACCTCCTCAAAGTAGGCAATATAAAATTCATCCATATAATATGATTTAATAATGATGAAGTACCTGGGCGACCGAGCTTTGCTCGGATTTGCTTTTTTTTTTAATAATTATAAACTAGCGCTTGACCGCAATCCCGCGTGATGGTAAGCAGTGATGCGATCGTTGATGGTAAAGCGCGCTAGGTTATTAAGAGCCTTCCATGTGCAGTTTCTGGCCTGCCATCGGACGCGTCCCCAGGTGGCGGACAGGGGAACGGCCCCCAGATATGGGGGTTACCGGTTTACCGGCGCGGACCAAAACCAGAAGTGGGGACCGCTTCGGCGGTCACGTGCGGCGGGTCGGCCACCACTCCAGGTGGCTGGCATGACCCGAACTCCGGGTCACCGTCGGGCAACCCAGTCTCCTCACTGAGAGGAACTGGGGGCCCCGTTTGCTTCCGGGCAAACGAGTGGGGCTAATAGGAAGGACACCTCGCTAAAAAACCCTTGGCTGCTGCGTCTTCTCGCACAAGAAGACGTACCCAGCCGGGCCCCTCCCCATGGAGGGCCCACTGTGGGCCTGCCTTCGGGCGGGAATCGCCGGCGGGGGATTGGTCGGCAGGCTTGCTATTTCCCATGACCCCGCCACTAAGGCGATGTCGGTGTGCCGCTGTTCGGGTTTAGTGGGTATTCCCGGCTTCGGCTGGGCGAGTCCCACACGCGCCCTTCGGGGTATGGTGCGTAAACAAAGCATTCCCACAGGGTACAAAAAAAAAAAAAGGTTATTAAGAGCCTATTCACTCCGGAAAACTGAGCGAATAGGAAGGAAGACGGCAGTTGAGAAAGGTGATACAATGTTAAACCCAACAGCACGACCAACAATGCTGCCCCAAAGGGAGATTGATCTGGAGAACCTCCACGACAAAACTCCCAACACAACAACATTTGGCGCATCATACCCGGCATGATATAGTATGGAAGGAAGTATTAGGTTAAGACCTTAAACTACGAGTATGTATTGATGATAATATATAACTGATGTAACTGATTGTTAAACTATAAGTACTTATTTATAATAAAATGTTAAACTAAATTGCACTCGTAATTTTATATTTAAATAACAGTTAATAATATTTTTTATTATTATGTCGGTATGATCGAAAAACATTAGTCAAAAAATATTATTTAAAAAATTCGCTGGTTTTTAATTTTTGGTTTTGAAAATATAGAGACAGACGATGTACCTAACAAAAAAAAAGTTGCCGAGCAAAGCTCGGTCGCCCGGTACTATTTTATAATAGATACATATATAGATAAACACCCAAGACCCAGGCCAATCAGGAAAAGACCGTTTTCCATCATGACCTGGCCGGGGATCGAACCCAGGGCCTCCACGTCGCAGGCAGGCGTGTTGACCGCTGTGCCACAGAGACCGTCAATATAGTTTAATAAGTATTCTTTACTTCTAAATTCTTGTGTGTCCATAACATTTCATCATAATTATACGTAATTGAACTATTTTAATCAATCTTGTTAAAAATAGAATGACTATTACATTAAGTTTACAATTTTTAATAAAATTATAAATAGGGACGTATCCAAGGTATGAAATTCAAAAAAATAATTTGTCCGTCTTATAGATAATAAAAAAATTAAGACCCATATTTTTTATTTTGTCGAAATTATCAAAAATTACTGAGATATAGCGTATTAAAGTTACGAAGTGGGGGCTAATTACGTCACGCCATGGTATATTTTGTACGACGGCGTGACGTCATGCGATATTTCAAATCAATATATCTTCCTCAGTATTTGAATAAAAGAAAAAATAAAAAATACGTGTTCAATATTTTTTAGAAATCTATCTGATGGACATTAAATTATTTTTTAGGATAGAAGGCAATTGGCGCTATCGATATCGATAAACATATTTGGTCTAGCGCGCAACTGGTGCTGTACAGTATAATCAGGCATATCAGTATTCCTATTCAAGTATTCAGTTAACTATATACTTACTATACTGTTTGATTCAGTGTTACAAGCCAAACTTTCCAATACAAATTAAATATGAAAGAATATTAAAAGAAAGAAGTACTTAGATAGCAAACAAATGAGTCAATATATTGTTTTTGCAACACAAAAGTATTATTTAGTCATTATTTCAACTTTAAATCGATTTCATAATGAGGTTGCAATACCTGTTCCTAAGACCTGTTCCAATAATATACATCCAAACACGCGTCTTTTCTTTTTGAAGTGAGGAATGTTACTTGTTAGAGAGTTTGAAAGTACGATTAGAAGACTTAGCAGAAAAAAATATGAATCTGAGGCCTTTATCGGCCAGCTCGTGCTCCATAGCCGCTCCCACTGAACCGTAGAGCTAGACTTGCTTTTTCGCGGGAATATACTGACTGGACTATGCATAGATTTAGGATTTCATATCTACGGGACTATGTAGGAATGCGAGAACATACTGTTCCCAGATGAGAGCAGTATAGCCATAAGAGGTCCAAATGGACGTCAGCGTGTCTATAGGCGTCACGAAAGATTTGTTCCATGCGATATAATCGAAACAGTGGGTTACCAGGGAGGGAGGGATGTATCTCTTACGAGGGTCGAGCCGATCTTGCAGTGTTCGATAGAGATAGTGTGAATGCTCACAGATACGTGGAGGAAGTTCTTCAAGAGCATGTATAATGCTTTTCCACCATTCATTGGTAACAACTTTGATTAATACATGTCAAAATACATTACGTACTATACCGCTGGATTGAGAAGTCTCGGGATTCAAGTTGTACCATGGCAACACACAGGCCCATATTGAGTATACATATTTGGGACAAGACAACCTCAAAAGACACGACTTGGACTCTTACAACCCTGGAAGAACTCAAGACGGCTGTGGTGGAGATGTGGCACAATATCCCCCAGTTCAAGGCTCGACCGAGATCTCCGTCTCCATGTCAGTCTTGACATTCTCGGCTACAAATCCAACCGAGTTATCTCTCTCTCTCTCTCTCGAGTCTCGAATTTCGACAAAGTTAAATTACCTATATTTTGATTTTCGGCTAATTATAGCCGAGATACTCGGTCATGATCGAGAATTTAAGTAGCTTTCTTATAAAAATAAACCAAAAGAAAATAAAACAAATGCTAATAATAGAAATGCTAATATTTTTGAGTACTTATACTTTACTTTCTTCACCTTCTAAAGTGCTTAGGCCTGCAGCAAATAAATTTTTAGCTGCGCCGCGTAGGTACCTACTAGCGTAGCAAGTGCACAACTGTTCAGCAAAGTTAGACAATTGTATGACGAGAGGCGACACTCTTTGAAGGGCGATAATGCCTAAAATTGCTTTTTGTGTTATATTAATATAAAATGTTATTTAACTTTGATTATTCAAACAGGTAGTTTTGTTAAACAGTAAATGCTTTATTGACAGCAATAATATATTTTTTTTCACACTTTGCCTATTTCGATCTCTGCCGAGAACGAAAAACCTAGATAGGTATCGGTCGAGCCTTACCCTCAGTCATAGAGTAACTTATATAACTGAGTCCCTAGTTAGATAGCCAAATTATGGAAGGACTGCCAAACCTGTTCGAAGAAATCATTAGAACCTGAGGTGAGGTTAGGAATACCCATTATTGTGTTTTTTTTTTAATTCCTACTACTTTTTTCAACATAAATATTGATTCATTTTCTTCAATGTTGTTCTCAAAAGGGATTTTAATATGACTCCTCTAGTAATCAACTATTTTACAAGATCTTGGGTAGCTTTCAATGAACCTCTCATTAAATGTATTATAAAGACAATTTCTGCAACTTCAAAGAAATATAAGGTGGGTAGTTAATTGTGCCCGTGTGTGCATATCCTTACTATTAATGTTATAAATCGGAAAATGAGTTTGTTTGTTTATTCCGCTTTGACGCCGTAACTACTGCACCGATGGCTTTGAAATTTTGCAGAGGTAAAGTTAGAAGTCCAGATTAAATAATAGGGTACTTGTTATCCCGGAAGAAGTTGATATTCCCGAGGGGAATCTAAACAGCTCGATGTAACCGAATTCCACGCGGGCGGAAAGCTAGTACTTATTAAATCAAATTCATTATGATGTTGCCTTTACCTTGCAGTACTGTTCCAATATTAACTAATATCTGTTGTGTAAGCTTAGGTATGAATCACAAATTATAATTTCACCTGGCAATTTTTCTGCTATTTTGCCAGATAACTTGGAATGGAGAGGGCAATCTTTACTTCGAATTTCCGGTACCAACATGGCAGAAAATCCAGAGAGTACATTATAAATTATAATTTACAGAAACAAAAATCCCAAATGCAGAACTTCCAAAGGGTCTGCTTTCCACTACTATAGAAACGGAGAGTATTTTTTAGAAAAAAAAAATAATTGATATTAATTTTTGTTGCCTTGATAAGCAACACAGTTGGCGCAGTGGATGAGTGATGCTGCGCTTTATGCCACGAGTTCGATTCCCGTACTGAACAAATACTTCTATGGCTTACAGGTAGTTGTTCCAGTGTAGCTACCATGAGTATACATTACGAGAGTCGATCGTCGATATCGAGCGCGTTTGAATTATCGATTGGTCCGCTTCAAGGTTGTAAGAACTCTCAACCAATGAGAGTGCCAAACGCGTAAAGTAAAAGTAAGTATTTCCTAGTGAGAGGCAATGCCGCCGATCTCTTGTTCACAAACTAATCTTAAGTTGAGTGCATATTTTCCTTTATATTTCATTAAGATAAGGACAGAAGATTATGTGTTATTAGACATACCAAATTAGTCCGCGCTTGACGAAAAATGGTGTTTTTGGTCGCAATGTTTTTAATTGCGTCTAAACTGTCTATGGAATATGTATCTTAATTGGACAAGAAACAACAACTCAAATGTTGTCTGCTATCCTTTTCTTAATATAATTGAACGAAAAAGATGCACTTAATTTAAAATTAGTTTAGTTTGTAAACAATAACATCGGCGCCAATGTTTAAAAAATACCAACCTATTACAGCCCCACTGCAAGGCAACTTCCTCGTCTAATACTAAGACAGGAGCATTGATCAAGTCTATTTATGACCAAATAAATCATAAGATATATCAAATAAAACTCTAAATATAACTTTTCTCTATTTATTAGAAAACAGTCCAATACAATACAAAGAAATAAATAAAACATTCCAATATCAACATGCGCTTTAAATTCTATTTGTCAAATCTTATTTTATTTTCATTCTGGAAGCATTTTGTGCTGGTGTATAATATAATTCGTAATTTCAATAAATTCTCAGCTGAATCGGGTTAAATATGCTGTGGAATAATGAACTAATTACTCAGAATGAGGCATCATAATAAAATCTTAGCAGAATACGTATGATACATTGCGTCATGTTCAAAATACAAATCAACAATCTTATCTCTATAATAACTTCAGTATCTATACAACATTATTTTTTGTTTATGCGAAACCCGAACACGTGTCTAGTATTTTTAAGTAAAGAATCTATGTACAAAATTTCAAAAATATATCATGCAAAACCACAAAGTTGTTGTTTTCCTACTTGGCTGTCCTAACAAAAATATGGTCCACGCTCCGCTCAGGCGGGCCGCCAGGACGTAGACCTCTGGCGTCAGTTGTTGCGCCGGCGTGTGCAAAACTATGATCTACCGTGTGCGCTTGGTAACCACAGTGCAACAATTTCTAAATGTATTAAAATAAAGGGTGTATCTGACATTGCCGCACAAACGAGTACCGTGGATCCAGTACATGATTCTGAACCCCCCAGTGGTGGAATTTATCGTCGGCTTTCTCCTGATTAAAAAAAAAAATGTGCAGCGTTTTATCACTTTAGACTGTTCATAATTGCTATATTTTTATAACCCAATTAGATTTTAAAGTAAAAGTAATTAATTCGGTAATTACACAAAAAAAAAACAAAACTCGAAAAACTATCCTATCAGCAGCAACAAACCCGCAAGGCGGGACGCTTGCAACGTTCAAAGGCAGAGACGACACTTTTTTAAAGATTGTGATTTCTGCCCCCGCTCATTAACGACATAAATGACTCATAATTTTATTAATGGCATGCGGTCTAGCCTTTTCGATGTCAGATACACCTGTATAACATGGTATAAAAATGATTGGAATCGATTCAGTTGCTTATTCTGAACAAACTATATTCAGGTTTCGCATACATAAACAAAAAATAACGTTGTATATATTAGATTCAGTGCAATTCTACTACTTCATGGTACCTTTTCGTAGATTGCAAACCATAGGAGTTATACATACAAAACATTTCCCAACCCCTTCACTTACTATCATATAAAATGATAAATTATTGTGCAATGTGACTTCAATAACCACACTACAACTACTACAAAATTTGAACAGAAAAATAAAACAAAACATGGTACCAAACGGGTACTTATTAACATCTTATAACTATTCCTAATTTATGTATAAATTCTTTGAAGATTGTACAACTCTCACTTTGCATTTTTTACATTGAAAAACTATTTACACAATATTATACTTTTCCTTTTCATTTATTTGTTTGTAACTTTATTGTACAGATGACAGCACATTAAGCTACTACAATCTGTCAGATTCCTTTATTAGATTTTCAACTTTATCCCTAAAGCATTAAGGCTCAACGTTGATTGTAAATATCTGACAGTGTCGGGTAGCTTGAGCTGCTGTCGTCAGTAAATTGCAGCAAAAAAGATGAACCAACATAATGTTTAAAAAACTTTGTTTTTTTACTTCACAGTACACAGCAGATCATAAGGATTTAGTGTTACAATTACAACCAATAATTTGTTATTTTCCCGCTCAAACTGCAACTTGTGACTAGAACTCTAAGCGCCGCGGTGTGAGGGTATCACGAGATCCTGAAGTAGGTCTGGTAGCCGAGCCCCAGCGACGTGGTGAGGAACCACGCGAAGCAACACCACCACGTGGCGAACCCGAACACGCCTCGGTACACGTCCACTGTGAACACCTAACAGAAGGAAAACAATACTGTTAATTATAAGAAGTATGAATCTAACCACATTTCAGTAGGTCCCAAATAGGAGGAAAAGATTACTAGAAAGGCGAAATTAGTTAGACTACTTAAAGGATCGGCCCGCAATAGCATTAGATCGGCAAAGGTGGGAAAAGGAAAGCCTTGTCGTGTAATGTACAAGACAAGCTTATTTTTATAACTAGCGTGAAATTTTACAATCTTCTTTTTCAGCCTATGGATGTCCACTGCTGGACAAAGGCCTCCCCCAAGGCTTTCCACGCTGACCGGTCTTGTGCTGCCCGCATCCATCGGCTTCCCGCGACCTTCACTAGGTCATCGGATCACCTCGTTGGGGGCCTCCCTACTCTGCGTCTTCCAGTACGTGGCCGCAACTCCAGAACCTTACTGCCCCATCGGCCATCAGAATTATACAATGGGAAACAGAAACCTATTGCTATCTTTACATGGGTAAACGCAGCTTCTGGTAGGCTTCTTCTGCTAGTCAGGGGGGTCAAGTCAGGGTTTTAGGGTCGAATCATCCCCGGCCATTTTATTTTATTTTCTTACAAACTACACAAGCACATCTACATGACACATTAGGTATATGTAGTGTAGTATGTAGGACAAATAGACGCAAATGATCCGATCCTGTACAAGTCCCCGTTTATATTTTGATTAGTAATTAGGGGAGTTCATACTTGCTCTGCAAGATTTCCGGGGAGTGGGGCCAGCAGCTGGCCCTAGCTAGCTGGCCGCCAGCTACGATAATTAACATATTTTTAGTTGCAATGTTTTTAATCACGTCTAATTTTCCTGTGGAGTAAGTATCTTAATTTGACAAGTCAAATATTTATCTTCTGCCCGTGTGGTACCGGGCTTCGAATAGTACCATCCCATATCCCCTGTCAGTGTCGTAAGCGCTTTTTTTTTTTTGTGAATTATAAACCAGCGCTTGACCGCAATCCCGCCTGATGGTAAGCAGTGAAGCGATCGTTGATGGTAAAGCGCGCTAGTTTATTAAGAGCCTATTCACTCTAGCCTTGAAAACACTCAAATTGTAATGTGACGGAAACACCGACGCCGGCAAATCGTTCCAGTCCCTCGATGTACGCGGTATAAAGGAGGAAGCAAAACGCTTCGTCCGGATCGCAGTGGTGTCAACGTATAGGTGGAAACTCGCCGTACGACGGGTCGTCCGATGATGGAACGGAGATGGGGGAATTAAATCATGCAATGCTTTTCCTGTGGAATATCAAATTACTGCGATCCCCAACCCGCCTGACAAGCGTGGGGATTATGGCAAACCCCTAACTTGGGGGAGGTCGAGGTGGACCTCCATAGTCCGAAGAAGAATATTTTATTTTCTAATATGTCCTTTTCATAATGATATATTTAACGAAGATGCACTGAAATTAAACTTAGTTTAGTTTGTGAACCAGGGATTAGGCGCCTTTATGATAACTAGTGCGTGGGTACTTCGCCCACTTTTTTTCTTAATTGCATTCAATGTTATTGTGTCTATATGACATCTGTGTAAAATAGGAATTGTACCATTTTTACAGAAAATCTAGTTAATATATTTTACGAATAGAATAAATTTTGCCACGTTACCATTTTGAGATTCTCCCAAGCCAACTGGAACTGCTCAATACCATCACCGTCCACACTGTCTGTGACTCCAACTGCCTTGTCCTGCACAGCACAAACCCCCTCCGTTTCATAGAACAGTCCTGTCCATGTGTAGCCGCCGAGGGTCTTGTACATGAGAGCCATGTAGAGGCACATTATTATGGGACAGATGTACTGGAGCGCTACCACACAGAGGTAGTAGAACACTGAGGCGATCTGGAAGGAAAATGTGAGAATGTTATCGAACTTGTTTAGTTTTCGATTAATCCGGGCTCCAAGTACCAAATTATGATGTGGCTTGGCAGGAACCAAATTATGTTTTTCCTCCAAATCGAGAACAAGCTATTGGAAGAGCTATTGGAGATGGGATTTCAGGTACTTACGGAAGCCAGGAACAAGGGGATCACTACACCAAGCCACAAACAGTTGTATTTTCACAATATATATGAGTTTCCGTTCGTCCGTTTCGCCATTCATTACGAACTGGTTTTCTTATTGCGCCGTGTTGCCAGCGGCGCGTAAATTTTGGCGGTGATTAGTGTTGCCAATTATGGAGGAATTGGATGGGATTAGGAAAGTATCTCAAAGCCTGTCCAGAACTCTTTGTGCGCGAGTCGGACTTAAAAGAGTGTCCATGGAGTTTCTTTGCGCGTTCTTCTGCATAGGTACCTACTCTTTGGAATGGGCGACTAGCTTCATCTTACTGACTGACCGACCTTCTGACAGTTCTAAAGTGCTTGTAACTAGTGTATTTGAATTAAATGCTTTGATTTTGATTTTTGACTTGCACTTGGATTGTTTTCTTACCTTCTTTTGAAGGTCGATGTTGGTGATCCTGCCAGCCTCTTTCTTCTGCACGTCAAGTCGTCGCTGCGCCATGTCGAGGTAGGCCTGCAGCTGGCGCGGCATCAACGCCAGGCGAATGACGACTGTGCTCACCACGAGGATCAGACGGAGGGTGTCGTATGCTTCTGAGGTCATGCTGCAAATATACGAAAAGTAATTTTAAGAAGTCTATTTATAAAAGACTAGCGGCCCGCTACGTGCTTCGCTACGTATAAAGTGAAATAAAAAACAAATTTATTGGATCATCAAAATTATTTATTCAAACATAAAATATTTTAATTGCTAGCAATTTTAAAACTTAATCCAAAACATTTAGATTATTAAACAAACGACTGGGGGTAGCGACTCTCGAACAGGCAACGTTAAACGTTAAAGTTGGCCATTTGAAAAACATGATTCACAAACAAACACAAACATGTAATGTTTGGCCTTGGGCTTTGTTGATTGACATAGCAAATGATAAACGCACAGGATATTGTAAATGCCCAAATGACATATATAATATATATAATATACACAAATGACATATCAGTTGGGATCATAGGGATACCGATATAAAACAAACTTCTCCTTTTGATTTACACAGTGGATAATAAAATTACAAAGAAAATGGCATTGATTTTTATAGATAGATGAGATGATGATTCACCATTCATTGAATTAATTTGTTACAAAAAATGTGATAAATGAAGAACCGCTCCACCGATTCTGTTCAAACACCATAAACCATCTAATAATTAGTCCTAACAAAGCCTAAACATTTGGTTTGGATAGGTGAGTCTGTTCTTAAGTTATAAAATTACAAAGAAAGTGGCATTGATTTTTATATATATAGACTAGCGGCCCGATAGGTGCTTCGCTACGTATAAAGTGAAATAATAAAAACAGATTTATTGGATCATCAAAATTATTTATTCAAACATACAGTATGTTAAGAAAACCCTGTCCGACCCGTGAATGTGTTGTTAGGTATCGATAACTGGTTCTACTAATGCATACAAAACCGGGCTAAATTAAAAAAAAAATCCACCTAAAAAAATAAATATTATTTCGCAAAAAGAGGTAACTTAATAAATCTGCGTTATCCACCCTTCCGGGAGGCGGCGGAGGCGGCGGGCGGCAGGGCACGCGTCACGTGGTCGCATCGCTATTCGCTCATAATAATACCGGTGTTGTCACTTTTTAAAAATTACCAAATTTCGGGGAAGTTGGAATTAATGCGCGGAAAAAAAAGATTATTTCAAAATTCATTTGTATTGGTACTATGATGATTACGTAAAATTTTATATTATATTTGGTCATGTGTTTACCTAACCTTTATTATCCTTATGGGTCGGACAGGGTTTTCTTAACATACTGTATATTTTTTTAAATTACTAGCAATTTTAAAACTTAATCTATAACATTTAGATAAACAATATTCTTTGTTTTTAAATTTCTAGCATGTATAAACAAACGACTGGGGTTGCCGACTCTCGAACAGGCAACATAAAGTTGGCCATGTGAAAAACATGATTCACAAACAAACACAAACGTGTAATGTTTGCCCTTGAGCTTGGTTGATGGACATAGCAAATGATAAACGTACAGGATATTGTAATCGTTTGAACTCAAATGACATATCAGTTGGGATCATAGGGATATCGATATAAAACAAACTTCTCCTTTTGATTTACCAGTTAAAATCGCAGCCTCAATTCAATTTGGCAATAAGTTTTTCACTTCAAATCCGATACCATTACACAGTTTTAGTGGATTATAAAATTACAAAGAAAGTGGAATTGATTTTTATATATATTGAAATTATATATAGTTATATATATAGATGAGATGATGATCCACCGTTCATTGAATTCATTTGTAACAAAAAATGTCATAGATGAATAACCGCAGAACCAATTCTGTTCAAACTTCACATAAATCATCTACTAATTAGTCAAAACAATGCCTGAATATTTGGTTTGGACAGGTGAGTCCGTTCTTGAGTTATAAAGTTACAAAGAAAGTGGCATTGATTTTTATATATATAGATTAAAAGTCTCATATCTGTAGGCTCCTGATTGATTGATGATTGAAAAAAATTTGTTCGCTGCCGACTTTTAAGCCCGTATTTTACAAGCTTACTAAAAAATCATAGCAGAGCAATCATAGTAGTTTTAATTAATGTTTTAATCTTGAGTAAGGGTCTGTAATACGCCACTTAGTTGTTTCTTGGTGGTAGGCCATAACAAAGGTTGCCGGCAGAAGTTACCACCCACCAGACAAAGTCTTGCTACCAAGCGATTCGTCGTGTTCCGGCATGATGTCTGGGGAAGCCGTACGGAGGACGGGTCTGAGCAGTTTTTTGTGATGTGTGCCGCCAGGTACGATGCCCCAAATGTTGTTGTGTCTGGAGTGTGGTCGTGGAGGGTCTCCAGATCAATCTCGTGTAGTTCAGTGTAAATATGATTATCTATCTACTTTCTACAAATTATAAAACGTCACTTTTTCTTTCCCTATGTCCCTTTGTATGATTAAATATTTAAAACTTCGCAACGGATTTTGATGCGTTTTCTTTTAATAGATAGAGTGATTAAAGAGGAAGGTAAAAAATTACATTTTTTCAGCGTTTGCAGTGAAACGCAGGCTTAATGGCAGGCCTAGGAGATTTGTCAAAATAATGTACTTAATTTTGTAGAAATTGAAAAGGTCTACAAAAAAGTCCGCGATGGATATATCTATCTCTTATGGATATGTCATTTACTTTTTACAACAAATACCGGCTACGTTTCGAAGCGATTTTAACCAATACAGCATTAATCCTTATCCAATTTAACAACTTAAATACATTGTTGATTTAATAGAGATTTACATTGCCTTTTACAGCATATGATTAAATAAATATTTTCGAAGATATTACAGTCGTGTTAGTGGCGGATTTACAAATGTCCCGCTAGTAGGCTATTAAATTTTTGCCGCCCCTACTGACTTGAAATTCAATACGTTAGTTTAGTTCACAATCATATTGATTACCTTTATTCTGAAATTGCAACTTTATGATTTGTATCGTCTAATAAAAAAAATATGATATATTGTCCTCATTACACCGGCTTTTTCTTCGAAAGACTTAAAATTCTCTCGTTCAGCTACAGAAAACTTACTTACTTAACAACTAACTTCTTTGCGTAAAGATCGGCAATGGTGATCAAATCTACAGTGGAAGCCTGAATTTGAACACTCGCTTTGTTTACTTCTATCCAAAAAAACATTCCACACAACAACCATCACCGCGGTTTCCAGTTTCTTGAAATCTTAATGTATTCCCGCCACTTCTCTGCGCACATCGCGTGCTTTTCGGTACGATCATCATTTTTGATTGATTTCAAAGTATGAAGAACTTCGTGCCAAAAACTTCTTAAACTTTTACAAGCGTCTTTTCTTGCTAAGCAATGTGTCAGATTCACTTTTTTTTTTTGTATATTATAAAGTAGTGCTTGACCGCAATCCCATCTGATGCTAAGCAGTGGCAGCCTATTGACTCTAGCCTTGAAGACATTCAAATTGTAGTCAGACGGAAACACCTACGCGAGCAAATTGTTCCAGTCCCTTGATATACGCGGTATAAAAGATCACTATCATTCTGATCTCCTCAATATAAAAAAGCAATTAATATTGTTGAACTGTCAAAATGAAAGCCATTGCCACTTATAATGTGTAATGCCATTACTTCGCTGTATTGAAGTTGTGAAGTATAGTATAGTCAAGTGTAGTGTCTACTCACATTGGTTTCTCCATACCGCTGAATACTCTAACAGTGAGATAGTGCCTAGTAATGGGTCGTACCCACAACAGCACCAGCAAAAACGGCATCGCGAAGTTTAAGTTGAGCAGTAAAGATTTCACTTTGTTGTCCCCGTAGTATCTGGGAAGATAGTATAATGATTAGAAGCCTTAAAAAGGTTTGTCATATTGTAGTTTTGGCTAAAAGCAGATGTTTCACGAGTTTATAAGCGATCGGGTAATCGTTTGTATAAGGCATAGTCCTAATAGAACGGGAATTCGCGATCATCGTACGTTCGCTTGAATTTTACTCGTACGAACACACAATAAAACATATTGAACTCGAATAAAAAGTGTCCTAACTGGCAACCGCGCGATGCGGTCGAGCGACTCAAATGTTTTAAATCTGTTCGTACCAAGTTCGTCAATTGAATTCGAATCATTATCATCATCTCCGCGTTTGGTCCCGGTTGCATCCGCGGCTTTCGCGTTGACGCTCGGGGTTCACTTTCTTGCTCATTCTCCTCCATTTCGCGCGATCTTTAACGTCCTGTGGTGTGAGATTGTTGGCACGCATCATCTCTTACAACGTCAAGCCAACACTTCTTTGGTCTACCCCGCTTGTTCCGGCCCGGCGGAGGGGCCAAGGTAAGACATTTGTTACCCATGTAAAATGACGTCAATTGAATTCGAATAGGCGTTTTAATTAATTAAGTTCTAATTGTAATGCACGCGGTTAATAGTCGTTCGCTCGTGTCGTTAAATCATAAGACACCCAGTTTTTGCCATAGTGCGAACACGCAATGGTCGCGTCGCTTATTCGCGCGATGAACGCACATTCGCTTTCTATTAGGACGATGCCAAAATTTTAACGTACGTCACGAGTTATGTTTCAGGGGTCAGAAATTGTCAAAAAAAATACGATATGATAAAAAAAAAGCAAAGATAAATAAATGACTCTGATTTTCGGTAAATGCATTGTTGTAATACGAAGCATGGCGACAGTACCTGTACACTAAACTAGAGTAAACTCGTGTCACTTCTAGGCACAGATCGCCTCTCATACAGAGAAGGAAGACGAGTTTCGAAGACGAGTTAACTCACGATCAAAGCGATTTTTTTTATTGACGTACGTCACGGTCGTGTCGATCGCCAACTCGCGCGACTTTCAGTTTTATTTAAAACGCAGCATTGGGCGTTTTTCAATGGCTTTGGTGCCTTTACTTAAGCATTTTGTAGCAATAGTACAAGATCCTAGATGTACATAATTTTATAACCTAAACAGAACTTACAAAAGTGAGTCCCAGTGCATTCTGGCCACTCTCATCCCGGGGAAGGTGAATAGAGTTCCAATGATAGCTGCCCACACAGCTAAGAAGAACTTTAATATCAGTTTTGATGCTGGTCCCCTGAAAATTATAAACAAAAATATGCTACTTATAAAAAGAACTATGAATTCCTGATCTGAACTTCAAAATAAACTAAGGATGTAGATTTTATTTTCAATTATTACATAACCACTTTCTCATTGAATGAAAGTTGAATTTAGAAAGAATTTTTTTTTTCACATAGATAATTATTTTAATTAGAACTCGGCTGTTTGCCAAAATTCTCATGTGCACAATATTAAAATTTTACGTATGCTTCAAATTAACGTTATTTCAAGTTAAATAAATTTAAACACTATTTTCATAGCAATTAAGTTGATTTTAGAGTGACTGCCACTATTGAGAAGATTCATGTAAATGTTTAAAGTTGTAGTATAAATTAAACTTGTGTAAAAATTAAGTTTTCTTTTCCATAAACTCATATTTGTTTACATATTTGGTGAATATGTCAAAATAATAGTTTAGAAAGTATTGCCTTACTTTTAAACAGAATTTTCGTAAATAACACCTCAACAGCTACAACGCCAATGCAAGGTTACTACCAAAAAAATTTTATTTTAGTTTTATTGAGGAGTTTTTATCAAAGATTATGAGATTACTTGAAAAGTATTAGTTTACAATGTTCTTAATAGTTAATGAATTAGACTTATTTGTAGAGGACCATAATTAAATGGCATAAATTCTAATTAACCTCTGAAGATGGCCGACAGTCCTAGTCAGCAAAAAAGTCGATTAAGACTTTAGTGTTCGAAATCATAATTACTGAGCAAAATATCTTATTAAAGTCGAAAACGAAGTTGTATTTAATTAAAGAACAGCACTGTGAGTGATCCTCTCTCCCTGTTCTTTAACTCTTAGTTTCAATTATTAAATACCAAAAAGTACAATTTCGTGTTAATCGAATTTTGTTGCTAACCATACTACGAATATACAAATGCATCTAACTTGTATAAATTACTCAAAAAACGGTCAAAAGTATGGATAAGTCCCACCCATTCTAAAAAGAACTCAGGCATATGTAATTTTGTTGCTAACCACCATAGCACACTGCACAAACCATCTGTAAGTATAACTCGCGCAAGTTAACTCCGCACCTCGCTGGAATGCGACCCTGCTCCCACTTCCCCGCGCGGCGCCCCGCATTCACCGTAAACGATGAGTAGCGATAGCATCTTTGTTACAATTGTCTAAATACAGTTTAAATCCCCTGTTGTTGCTACTGTTTCTGTGGAGTTTTCGCTTTGTTGATTTTTTATTAAGTTTTTTTTTTGGTTTTTAAATTTTCGATGCATGAAGCCTGTTGGTTGCACCAACATTATATTTCAGTCCATATAGTATCAATTTAATTGCAAAACGTCATGAATATTTTTTTCTTTTTTTTTTTTTAATAATCTACGATCAGTCTTCAGGACTATATTCAGATGTGTTGCAGTGGTTTGAAATTTTGGTGAGTTAAAGCTACCTTAACACTCCTTAGTCATAAAGCAAGAAGGCAAAATCAATTCTGTTTCGCATTAGAAGCATGCTTGCCAATGGGTTGGGATGGAGCTTTAATCGTTCAGCATAGTTATCTGAGTATTGTTTGGCTTCTTCAATCACATTCTTCATATTTAGGTACTCATGTATCTCAGTGTTCCGTGTGAACCAAGCTGCACCACTTATGGTCCTGAGAATGTTGTTTTGGGCTCTTTGGAGGCAGAGTATGTTCGATTTACTGGCCGAGGACCATAGTTGAATACCGTAGGTTCAAATTGGTTTTATGACTGAGCTATAGACTCTAAGTTTATTGCTTAGGGACAGAGTTGATAGCTTGTCAAGCATCCATAAGAGATTTTTAAATCGATTATTTACTTCATTCCGTCTGTGCTTAATATGGTCTTTCCAGGTCATACGTTGGTCTAAGTAAAATCCCAAGTATTTGACACATTTGCGGTAGACGATGCTGGCCAAGTTTGACTGTTGGGCACAGCTTCTTTCTCAGCGTGAATGTAATGTGGTGCGATTTAGGGGCGCTCGCTTTTACACATCATCTTTGCAACCAATCGTTGGTTTGGTTGAGCTGGTTTTGTAGGTAACTATTAGCTTTGTCTGGATCGTTACTGGATGCAAGAAATGCGGCATCATCCGCGAAGGTTGCATCAGTTACGTTAGCAGCTTGAGGTAAGTCATGAATGAAAATGTTGTACAAAATGATCTAGTATTATGACTTTCTCATCAAAACGACCTTTTATTAACATAAAAAGAAAATATTATATTTTTTTAACATAATGGCGATGTTTCCTGGGTAAAAAAAAAATATTCTATTTAGCCCGTCATTCAGATTATAGAAAAATATTGGATGCTTATATTTTTTTTTATCAAATCAATAAAATTGACAAAAATAAAAGGCATCAAAGATCAGGAGTGCTGGCTGGGGACGTCACTGCTCGCTAAAAAGTGTAGCGTCTAGTGACGTTACACGAGTTTTCATCGCACTGTGTCTTCTTCATTTTTAGGGTTCCGTAGCCAAATGGCAAAAAACGGAACCCTTATAGATTCGTCATGTCTGTCTGTCCGTCTGTCCGTCCGTATGTCACAGCCATTTTTTCCGAAACTATAAGAGCTATACTGTTGAAACTTGGTAGGTAGATGATGATGCAAAAATAAAAAAATAAATAATAAATATTGGGGGCTCCCCATACTTAGTACTGAAACTCAAAAATTTTTATTTTTTCATCAAACACATACGTGTGGGGTATCCATGGATAGGTCTTCAAAAGTGATATTGAGGTTTCTAAAATATTTTTTTCTAAACCGAATAGTTTGCGTGACAGACTTCCAAAGTGGAAAAAAGTAACTACTAACTAACTAAATAACTTATAAAATAAGAAAATGAAAAAACATATGATGTATATTACTATAAAAACTACCATCGAAAATTGTTTTGAACAAGATCTAGTACGTACTTTTTTTAATACCTACCTCGTAAATCGTAAACCGCTTATTACCGCGTAATCTTTCATACAAATAACTTAAATCCTTTAAATTCAAAAAATCAATGGTACGGAACCCTTTGTGCGTGAGTCCGACACGCACTGGGCTGGTTTTTTTTATTTTTGTTTATATGAAAAAAGACTAGACAGTATTTTTTGGAAATCTGGCTGACGGACTAATTAGTTTTTTTTCAGTTACCTACCCTATTCTCACTTTTTACAAACTGTACCGTCCGAATGACGTCACAGAGCGAGGTCCACATTTAACTCGTGTGACTTGTATGAACCCTCTCAAATGAAGTAGTGTAGCAGTAAAAATCACAAAACTTACACAGAAGACAATCCTTGATTCTCAAGAAACTTGGAAGCATTTTCATAGAAGCTGTCATAAGCAGGATCTACTCCCACCTCCAGGTTGGCCTCGCTCACAATGAGCACCATCATAGCTATCAGCAGGAACACACAGAAGGCCACGATGCATGTAGAACGCTCCCCAATAGACTCCTCACTTGTGAAGTACTGTTTCGTCAGGCTTAAGAGGATTTTGCTATGATATTTGATTTAAGGAAGACATAAATTGGTGTAAAATTGTGAAGGCCTGAATTTTATTTATGTGCAAATTAATTAAATACTTTCAATTGAGAACTTTAACTATTCTAATTATCAATAATATATTCATCAACATTTTCAATCAGTTTTTTTTTTTTCAAATTGCTCATTTAATTTGTAAGTCCAATTAGTTCGTAGTTTCATTGGTTGATAATTGAAATTCTGTGATTTTGAGTAACCAAGAGGTACCTAAAGTCACAAACTGAAATTCTTAATTACAAGCAGCAGAGGGAATGGTTAGTGACCTTTTTAAAAGAGTGTCCATGGAGTTTCTTGCCCGTTATTCTCCATAGGTACCTACTCTTTGGAATGGGCGACTAGCTTCACCTTACTGACTGACCGACCTTCTGACAATTCAAAAGTGCATGTAACTAGTTTATTTGAAATAAATGCTTTGATTTTGATTTTTTTTTGATTCTTTCCCTGTAGTCTGTGGCAACACTGTTGACAAGACGTCAACAAAACTTCTCCCAATAATTTATTACAGATTTAATTTATATTATTGTGTTTTTAATGTGCAATTACCAATTTCATACGCAAAACTTAATTTTTAGTTGTAAAAACAGTGATATCTTGTGATATAAGTGTATAAAAAAAACGGTAAAAGTAATTTCAAACTTTGAACAAGTTTCGCTGTCAAAGTCAAATTGTAACGAATATTGTAATCGAAAAAGTGCATTGTCATCGCAAATTCCTGTGAGTATTTTAACTTTTTTCGACCTACATTGGCTGAAATTTACAGTAACAAGGAATCGCCTTAATTGTTTGGGTTCCTTACACAAAGTACTTGTCCTACCATCACCCATATCCCTAAGTTCTTGCTTTTTTTTTCTTTGTTTTGAAAAATATTGTCAGGAATGGATAGAATAATGACCAGGAGGGCTACTGCACGCTTGGAGGAATCTAAGCTACAGTTAGCATTAACGGAACTTCAGAAATATAAGGGTTTGTGTGAGGAACTGAAACGGGAACAGGATGACAATGAGAGGGAAGTACTTAATATTTTAAACAATAACACGAAGCTCAAGAGTGAGATGGCTGAAATGCATAATCAGCTAATTACCATTAGTGAGGAACGGGATAAGCTTCAACGTACTGTAGACAGCTTTGACCAGTGTAGCAATGAGTTTGATATCACAGTCAAATGCAACACTGAGCTAAAATCTAGGCTAAGCGAAGCCCACGACACCATCGACAGGCTGGAGAGTGCTAGCCGGAGACTCCAGACAGGGCAGACTCATGCTCTGTTTGATGAACTGGTTGGTACCACTCCGTTGCATTCTGCCAACTCAATCTTGGGCAACATAAACAGTAATAATAACATTGAGACAATTGATCTTACTTGTGATAATAGTATAAGATCAAACCCTGAAGTTAAATTTGTAAATAGTAGTAAAAATAAGTTAAAAAAATACATTAAAATAAATAAAATGATTAGAAAAACCCAGAAATTAATTAAAAATAACAAAAATACTTTTTCAAAAAGCTTCAATGCATTAAAAAGTTCTCAAAAATTAAAAGAAACAATTAGTGGGCATAGTATAAAGTTAGAAAGCATTAAAAATAATTATGAGGCTGAAATTCAACAATTACAGTCAGAGACTCTCCGCTTACAGGATTCCTTGAATAGTGTTATATCTAAATATGAGATTTCTCAAAAGGAAATAGGAGAGTATATTCTGGCAATGAACAGTCTGGTGGAACAGTGTAGTGAGAATGAGAGAATGTTTAACTCCTTAACAAACAATCTTACACCTGATTGTAATCATGATCCATCAGGCTGTTCACGGTCAGCTGTCTCAAATGAGTCTCCTCCATCAGTGACTCATACTGTGGAGTTGTTTGACAGTCTCAGCAGTACTTCCCTCGCCACACCAAACACAGAAGAATTAATAATAACAAATAAAATGTTAAACAATAAAAACAAAATATTGATGTACTGCGATGAAATGGGTAAAAATATGGGTCATACACTACAACACCATTTAAATGACCAAGTAGTCAATTATTGTATGCCTGAAGCATCTTATAGTCAAATTATAGATAAAGTTATAAGTGGTAATTACAGTCCATCCACAAATATTGTTATTTTGATTGGGAGAAGGGGAAATGCAAACAGTGTAAAGATAAAGAAATATTTTGAAAATCTGGCCTCATTAAATGTAAACAAAATAGTTTTGTTTGCCTTTCCTTATGGCAATGGCCTGTCACAGACCGAAAACAGAATTAGATATAGATGTAATATGACATTACAAACTATGACATTGTATAATGAAAAATTTGAATTTATTGACTCTAATGCACTCATTAGTCAAAATTATTTTACGACCAAAGATAACTATTATCTTTGTAATTTTTTAAAAAGACAGGTAGCAGAATCGCTATCATACTATATATATAAGTCAGCCAAGTGTTTGGCTAACTATGCTGCTTCTATTGAGCAGTTAAGTAATACACTTAGTGGTAATGAGCAGAGCTTGGAATTTGTTCCAAGTTATTTAAATTGCAATTTGAGACAATAGAGTCAACCTCTAGCACTATTTTGAATAATGAATTAGACATGTACCCATTATCAAGGGACATTGAGACAATAGAGTTGAACTCTAGCAGAGATGTGAACCTAGAAACATTAATATCACACCCAATAAATTTTAATTTTCATAATCTAATCAATAATAATAACCTTAAAATTGTTCATCAAAATATACAGGGTGTGATAAATAAACAATTAGAATTGGAGTTGTTCATGAACTGTAGTTATATTGATATTGTTTGTCTTACTGAACATTGGTTAAAAGCCCATCAGTTCATGTTCAGCTTTAATAACCATCAGATTGGTAGCTCATTCAGCAGAGTGAATATGATAAGGGGTGGCTCCCTAATAATTGTTCGCAACAATATCAAATTTAAAGAACGGGCTGATATTGTAAGCCTCTCTGTTGAGCGAGTTATTGAAATTGCTTGCATCGAGCTCGAGCGGTTCATTGTAATAAGTGTCTACAGGCCCCCATGTGCTTCCTATGATATTTTTGGAAAATATATGGAGGAAGTTTTATTAAAGACTTGTCACAGTAACAAAACAGTTGTTGTCTGTGGAGACTTCAACATTAATATTCTAGAGAAATCAGCTACAGTGAATGAATTTATCTCATTATTCAAGTCCTATAATTTGTACGCAAGATTCTTTGAGCCGACTAGAATAACTGCCACAAGTGCCACCTGTTTAGACAACATCTTTTCTAACCTAAGACCTTCTGACCATTTAATTATAAATGAGTTAGACTCTGATCACTGTGGCCAGTTAGTTACTTTTCCTCAGAAGAGTGAAGTCAGAGCTCAAAGAAAACTTGTGAGTTTTGTTCCTGTAAATGAAAATCGTTTAGGACAATTTAAAAATAATTTATTGCTTGCCTCATCATACCAACGCGGATCATGCATATAGTATACTATTTAACTTGATTAATTGTGAATTTATGAAAGTTTTCACAAAAAAAACATTGCCTGTTAGCGACCGCATTATATTTAGTGACTGGGCAACCCCAGGTATTTATAAAAGCAGGGAAAAAATGTATGAATTGTATCAGGAAAAAACATATAACCATGATGTAGCTTTTCAAGAATTCGTTAAAAAATATTCAAAAACTTTTAAGAGAGCCTGTTCCTCAGCAAAAGCCATACACATTAAAAATAAAATAAAATCTTCTAGAAATAAAATCAAAACAACTTGGCAAATTATAAATTCTGAAACTGGAAGAACCAAAGTACAAAATCGCGATTTCCATCTTAAAATTAACGATGAAGATATAAAGGCGGACTTGGAGGTAGCGACTGAGTTTGAGAATTTTTTTACTAGTATTCCAATAATAACAACTAAAACTTTGTCTTCTTCCTCCACTTCTGCCTACGCCATACTAAAAGAATGTGTTCCAGAATGTGACAAACACTTTGAATTTACGTTTGCGACTGCTAAAGACATTATAGAATCTTTTAAGGATCTTGATGTAAAAAAAACTGCCGATCATTGGGGTTTGTCAGTATATACTGTAGCTTCAATAATAGATGTTATCGCACCTTTCTTAGCAATTGTTTTTAATTCTTGTGTCACATCTGGTATATTTCCTGATTTGATGAAACTTAGCAAAGTAATTCCACTGTTCAAATCTGGTAGTACAACTGATCCCACGAATTTTCGGCCAATTTCTATATTACCAACTTTGAGCAAAATTTTTGAAAAATTAATTTTGAAACAGTTGTTGAGACATTTCAACTTTTATAATTTATTACACGTGAAACAATTTGGTTTTACAAAGGGTCGTTCAACTACCGATGCGGGCGTGGCGTTGCTAAAGAACATATTTGGGGCCTGGGAGGAATCGCAAGATGCTCTTGGTATTTTTTGTGATTTGTCCAAGGCCTTTGATTGCGTACATCATGATACTCTTATTAGGAAACTGTACCATTATGGTTTAAGGGACAGAGCTCTCGACCTTCTGACTTCTTATCTGAATAATCGAATTCAGAGGGTTGATGTTAATGGCAACAAATCTGCAGGATCTGAGGTCACCATGGGCGTTCCGCAGGGCTCAATTCTAGGTCCTTTCTTGTTTTTAATTTATATTAATGACTTACCTCATCACGTGAGGGATAATCACAACATAGTATTGTTCGCGGATGACACTTCTCTTATTTTTAAAGTCAAGCGTCAGCTAGCAAATTTTGACGAAGTTAACAATGCACTTTCGAAAGTTGTCCATTGGTTTAATGTAAATAACCTTCTTTTGAATGAAAAAAAAACTAAATTCATTAAATTTTCTACGCCAAATGTCAGGCAGTTAAGTACCAATGTTCAACTGAATGGAGTAGAGTTGATCCCTGTCGAGTCGACAGTTTTTCTTGGATTGACTATTGACTCCAAGTTACAATGGGGTCCTCACATTGAGAAGCTGTCGGGTAGACTCAGTTCTGCCGCTTATGCTGTTAAGAAAATTAGACAGATAACTGATGTGAATACAGCCAGAATTGTTTATTTTAGTTATTTTCATAGTCTTATGACTTATGGGATTCTTCTCTGGGGAACTTGTGCGGACATCAATACCATCTTTGTTTTACAGAAAAGGGCTGTTCGAGCCATTTACAACCTTGGTCCTAGAGATTCTCTTAGAGAAAAATTCAGAGAGGTGAACATTCTGACTGTAGCTTCGCAATATGTATTTGAAAATCTTATGTATGTACATAAAAATATATCTAATTTTAAGAAAATAAGCGAAGTTCATAATATAAATACCAGGAACAAACACAATCTTGCTGTACATCACACTCGTCTCCACAGAGTAGGCAACTCGTTCATGGGTCAATGTATACACTTTTACAACAAGCTTCCCATGGACATTCGAAACTTACCCATTAAACGATATAAAACCTATATAAAGGCCAAACTTTGCAAAAAAGGGTATTATAAAATCTCAGATTATTTAGAGGATAGAGAGGCTTGGGACTGAGCTGCTCGCTCTGTTAAGCATTGTTATTAAGCAATATGCGTAATTACAACGTAAATTATTGTAAACATTTTCATTTTTAATGTCTGGACTTTAAAAAAGACGATGATCCCTGAGTTTGTTTCGGCTATTTCTTCTCAGAGGTAGTCAGTTAGGAAATGCCGGCTTCATCTAGTTTAAAAAAAAAAAAAGAAAAAATAAAAAAAAAACATGACGTGTAAAAGTGATCGGTGATCCTACTTGCTTAATAAACGATTTCATTTCATTTCATTTCATTTCAGTATTTTTGAAGTAAATGCCACGCTATGAAAAAACATGAAAAACTATGCTGTAGATTAAAATAAAGTGTAGCCCCTGCAGGGGCGTAGCTAATGCCGTATCTGCCGTATCAATTATACGGGGCCCCCAAGATACGGGGGCCGCCAACATGCGTACTTGGCAAAATTAATAAAATCAGCATGCTTTTTATTCTCGACCCTTCCAGTTTCAACCGCTACTACTGAAAGAAGTTTTTCATAATTTAAAACTTGTAAAAGAATAAGAAGAAACTTCGATGGAACAGACCTGTCACATAGAGGCCCATAGAGGCAGAAACATTAGAGAAACTAAAGTCATCATCAGCTATGAATGATTTAATAAATTAATTGGTCGAAAAAAGAGCAAGAATTATGATGATGAATAAGTATTTCTTTTCATTTTATGCTTTTTTTGTGAGGTCTTTACCCTTCCTAAGGGCTCCACACAAATTTTTATATGGGGCCCCGCCAAGGCACGCTACGCTTTTGAGCCTCTGTACAAAAATTAATTAATATAAAATTAATTATATCTAGCCCTATGAAGCCTTAAGTAAATTCTTAGGAAAGGATACAATGAGAATAATACAACCAGCAGGCACCACACCATGCTCAAGTTGAACTCATCCTTCAATGGGAATATTGATGTGTACACCTGAAAGAATAAATTAAACAAGACATTAAAAATAAAGCTTAGAAATATCTCACTACTTAAAAAAAAAAAAAAATCATGAGTAACAAGTTATGTGCCATACATACACTGCGATTTTGTATAAGTAAGTGGTTAGTAGAATATAAGATCACTACCTAGGGGCAAGAAAATTTACACCTACCTCTGACATAATATACACTATAGCAGTGTACAGTGAGAAATCCACTATCCATAGATACTCAGTGTAAAACCTCAAGTGCACCACGTCTAATGCCGTCACGGGCGCTGTCTCCAGCTGAATGTCCAGGCTTCGAGGCACATGAAACGTCTCCGGCTTCCCATTCGATTCATGTTTACCGCCCTTCTTTCCCTTCGAAGTTTCCTTCGGCACTCCCGCCAAACTCTTCAACTCACTGTTAGTAGGGTACAGATACCTATACAGCTTTTGTGAACATAATAACCACCTCGCAAATGAATAATTCCCCAACTTCTGTATCACTGACACCATAATCAGTGTGATAACTAATTGAGCGCCGAGCAGTGCCTGGAATATAAATAAAATCCTATGATCCACAAAACTGTGCACGGAATCTATCTTTAGATCTTTAAGTCAAGTTTACGCACCATATCGCCTGGATTTTCATTCACATTTATTTCTATTCATAGTCTGTATTTGCTGAATTATTTTCGCTTCAAGCTGAATCTATAACCTCAATTTTTTACTCAGTGTTGCCGTTTAGGAAAATAAAAAGTCCCTAGACCTCGAAGCAAAAGTCCCTAGATTTTGAAAAAAAGACGAATAAAAAATCCGCTAGAAGTCGCTAAATATTTCATGGTTACAAAATATGATGTAAATAAAAGGAAATTTGTATTATAAAGTATTTAATCATAGTAATCAAATCAATAGGTTTAAACAAGCAAAAAATTTCGGTATTTATTGCGTCATTTTGATACGACAATTGAACAAGCCACTATTCGTCCTTTCACATACAAACAAGTTTATTCTATGAAAAAGTAAAACCTGGTTATTCCCTTCTTTCTATGAACGTTGTTAATGAATGAATGAAATGAAGAAGAAAGAAATAGTAAACAGTGATGAACTTAAAGATTCAACGTCATTCTGGGAGGGGATTTCCAGAAAATCCAATAGCAGTATTCGTAGTGTTGCTAGTAACCACAGTTAAATTTAAACTAAAATATGTCTATGTTTTCTTCTAATTTCATTACCACTACTGGGAATTGGTGTTAATCAACGTTGCATACAAAAAGTCACTAGAAGTCGCTAAATTTATTGTAGTCGCTAGTATGATAAAAAAAGTCGCTAAGCACATCCAAAATCCGCCAGATCTAGCGACAAAGTCGCTAAAACGGCAACACTGTTTTTACTCCCACTCATTACTATGCAGTGAAATTAGAAAGAATTTGGATCCACGAAGGGAGAAAGAAATAGATATATACAGTATGTTACGAAAACCCTGTCCGACCCGTGAAGGTGTTGTTAGGTATCGATAACTGATTCTACTAATGCATACAAAACCGGGCTTTACTTAAAAAAAAAATCCCCCTAAAAAAAATAAATATTATTTCGCAAA
The DNA here is from genome assembly GCA_037179545.1 of Sesamia inferens. NCBI lineage: Eukaryota > Metazoa > Arthropoda > Insecta > Lepidoptera > Noctuidae > Sesamia > Sesamia inferens. Next base: position 31,993,623 of record CM073927.1, read on the forward strand.
AGGAGGTAACTTATTAAATGTGCGTTGACCACCCTTCGCCTGCCGACCGCGGGGGGCGGGCGGCAGGACACGCGGCACGTTGTCGCATCGCTATTCGCTCATAATAATACCGGTGTTGTCACTTTTTAAAAATTACCAAATTTCGGGGAAATTGGAATTAATTCGTTGGAAAAAAAGATTATTTCAAAATTCATTTGTATTGGTACTATGATGAATACGTAAAATTTTATATTATATTTGGTCATGTGTTTACCTAACCCCTATTATCCTTATGGGTCGGACAGGGTTTTCGTAACATACTGTATACAGATCTAATGAGTAAAGGAAAGGTATATCTAGAGCCAAGTGTCAAAATCACACCTTTTATTTTGATCGCATTTTAAAGTTTAGTAGGTTTGATAATGTTTTAATGTAAGATATTATGTCAAAATTCAATGACTAATTGTTAGCTTATTAACGAATTCTTATTAATTGAAAAACCATCTATGCTCTGGCCCGTTTTACAAAATAGTTAGGAAACATAATGCTAACTTGTATTTTACATGAATATTTATATTAAAGCGTTCTTCATAAACGTATATCTTTAATCAATGGTGTGAAAGAGATGTAGATTCAAGAAGGGAGAAAGAAGTAAAGTGTATTGCCATATATAAATAGCATCCCTTATTCTCAGATAAAATGCCTCGTCCGATGAAGGCCAGCCCGCGCCGCAGCTGAGCCAGTAATTATAAACTCCCGACTATGACCTCTGAGTTTGTTTCGGCCGTTTCTTCTCAGAGCTAGTACTAGGAAACGCCGTGGTCATCAAACCGAAATAAAAATAAAAATAAAATAATTCGATCCAGCCGTCCCTTGCTGTTTTCTCCAGCGACGCCCTAAGCCGAGGTTCGTACCCCACAGGGGGTGCCCTTAGTGCGCAGTCGCTTAGTTTTTAATAGCCCTGGCTGGAGGCTTTAAATTCATTTAAGGCATCCACAGGAAAGTCCGGTTAAGTAGTCACGGCCTCTCAAGGTCAACTACGAGATGCCATATCAAAAAAAAAAAAAAAAAAAAAATCAGATAAAATGCCTTCTTCGCCTCTCGTAGTTTGCTGTATCCCTTACGGCTGTGTACGGATCAGGGTCCGGACTCCGCAGTTTCAGAATCCATAACGCGGGACCATTGTGGTCATTTCGATCTCTTGTTAATGATCACAAGGTTCTACTACCTATGTTCAAATAATAGAATGAGTACTTATTGGGAAAATTTAATTTGTGCATGATAATCTAAAGTATAAACCAAATTATATCTCAAAACTTATTGCTATGTTAAATAAGACTATTGTTTATTAATGTTTTTTAAACTGACAAAATTGCATTATCAAAGCTTAGATCTACGAAAAGTTGTACGCATGACAAAAAGTGAGTTCACCGAACTACAGTTTGATTTGTCATTGACTCCGTCTTACAAAAGAAATCTCGTGAACATGGTGGGATTATAAAACTTCAATTTATTAAAACACAATATTATAGGCTGTATAAAATACCTTTAAAATATTAAATTAATCTCAAATAGTCATAACCTTAAATAGTGAAAGATGTCTGTGGCCTTCTATAAATCTAAGGTCCGTATTACAGAACGTTACTCAAAACTCAAGCTCTACTTAACTCTCGTTTGAAGTCTTTTGATTGGTTGACACTAGTTTTAAGTAATGTTTAAACAGAGATCAATGCATGACGTTCCTTCTGGAATACGCATCTAAGTATCGTATTACAGAATGTTGAGTCTTAACTCAAGCATTACTTAAAACTAGTTTCAACCAATCAAAAGGGTTCAAAACCTCAAACGAGACTTAAGTAAAGCTTGAGTTTTGAGTGACATTCTGTAATACGGACCTAGGGCCCGTATTACAGAACCTTGCTGAAGATTTAAGTATTACTTAAAACTGGTTTCAACTAATCAAAAGGTTTAAAATGAGATTTAAGTAAAGCTTGAGTTTTGAGTAAGATTCTGGAATACGGTCCTAACTCAGGTTATTGCAGGAATGTAATTGCTAAAATAATAATAACTGGATCCACATATGGCCGCCCCGACTTCATTCATATCATGCGTGATACGGACTGTGACTGTGACTGACTATGACACTGACAGCTGTTTAGTTAAAGGGAAAGCAAAATTTTTCGTCGGGTATCTCTAAACCACTAACCAGTCCGCGTTGCGCATGATGACTAATGTTCACTGAGACTTATTCATATCGATTGATTTGTCTCTACACATAATTTGGTTTCGTCGCTGCCAAAGTCTGCTCGCAGACTGCGACGGAGCCTTTTCTGTAGTTGATTAAATTTTTTATTGTGTGTTGTGTTTCAAAAGCCGTGCAAGATGGGGTCGTTGTTTAGGAGTGAAGAAATGACATTATGTCAACTTTTCTTGCAGAGCGAAGCCGCGTATGCATGCGTGTCTGAGCTCGGAGAGCTGGGACTCGTGCAGTTTCGAGATGTGAGTAGTGCCACCATGTGGATCATGTTAAACGCCCCTTTTATTCAATACCATCTCTGTTATTAGAAAATCCTACATTGTTTCGATAAGGGTACAACTTAATAGGATATCTCTGACCTCGTTTCACTTTTGATCGAAGTTTCATGCCCTGATTTCGTGATAATACTGATTTATCTAACAGACCTTTTACAATACTTGCAAAATGACTTAGTTCTGAAGGTTTTTCACTAGCGTTTTTATTTATGAACGTCTTTTTAATTATTTTATAGCCATATATACCTAGTTACTGGAATATTTAGCTCAGATACTGTTTTATCAACACTAGACAACATGATATCTTGTTACAGTTGGTATCTATCTATGCATTGTTGCTGCCTCTATGCACTATTATTTACTCCTCTATAGGAGATTTCTAAACAGTGGCATAGCTTATCACAATAGAGTATTGTTTATACAGATTCTACCATTTCCAGTTAGAAATATGTTAGAAAGACTTAAATCTTTGAGACAGTGGTGTCAAATTAAGGATTATCCTATTTTGAGTGTACTTTATATTTTTTAGAGTTTGTTTTATATGAGTGGCAATTTATCAAGGGGATGGTTCTACTCATAGTTCTAAACAACATTATGAACAAACTCGCACTAGGGACACTACACAGACTCACTAACAAAGTGCCATACCATTATCTTTGCCGAAAATAATAACTCCTTTAAATATTTAATGTTATAGTGGCAAAAGACATCATCTGTAAAAAATTCAATTGTGTAGCTATCACGGTTAATAACATACAGCTAGATGGTGGTAGACTGACAATGGAGTCTTAATAATAATAAGGTCTGGGTTTTACATTTTTGGTAACCCTAAAAAACATTCATTCATTAAAATAGTCTGTCTACAGTTGTATAAGAATTTTATTATTTACTTTTTACAAATTTGAGGAGATTTTCATAGCTAAAATTGTGAACACCCACTTGACATATCCATAGGTGACTCAAGTCTCCGCTCTATTTAAGATAGCAGTAGATCACTAACATTTTAATAGGTTGACATTTTACCCTTCATTTATATTAAACTCAATGGGTAATTACTTGCTTGGTATAGGTATTGCTTCAGTAAAAAATAAAACATGGAAACATGTGTGGATTTGATTTTTATAGATAATAGTATAGATTCGCTAGTCGCATCAACACCAATTTTTTAAAACATTTATTACATAATTGATTCCATTGGTCATGACTGCCAACATAAAATTTTAAATTTATAAAGTCATGTGAGTGATTAAAAAAATGTGATTGTTATTACCTATGATTGATTACATTAATTATATTACAATCTCTGATAAAGTGTATTATTTTGTTGATAAGGTCACACCTAGAAACATAACTGAATGTGTTGTAAATTATATCTTATCATTTATGAATTAAAGAATTATCTAAATACCGGGTTAGTTTATTCTTAGGTATTTCCATTATCCTTATTTAAAGGTAATTAAATAAAATTTGATCCTGAGAGAATATACTAAGGTTCTACTAAGGTTCGGCCGAGACCAACAATAAAACAATATCTCATTCCGAGACCGAGGATAGACAAGTGTGAAAAAAATGTTGTTACATTTTTAACAAAAATTTTTACTTAACTGTTTTACTAATCAAAGTTAAAGAAAATTATATTATAACAGAAAAAAAGGTAATTTTTGGGCATTTTCGCCCTTCAAAGAGTGTCGCCTCTCGTCATTCAACTGTCCAGCTTTGCTAAACAGTTCTTCACCTATGCTAGCAGGCTACGCAGTTACTTTCTTCAGGCCTAAGGCTAAAAACGACGGAAACCAATACTCAAAATAAAGAGCATTTCTGTGCAGTTGTGGCTCTCTAAGAAAGCTAGATACAATCTCGGTCAGAACCGAGAATAGAGAAATAACAGCTAATTATAACCGAGAACTGAGAAAAATTTCTTGGTTGGATTTGTAGCTGAGAATGCTGAGACTCGGTCGAGTATACCTCTGGTATTACATGGGTCCAAAGGCAGATTATTTTTGATCAGGTGGGCCGCATGGTTCTTTGCCACTCTAATGGACTTTTTTCATTATTCTGCTTTTAACGAACTTATTAAAAATAGTAACTGATGATTAAATGTTGGCAAAATGTGTACCATTGTTATTAAATATCTACTAATGTTTATTTTTTTCTAATTAAAAGTAAACTATTTGACCATTAGCTATGACATTAGATTAGATAAACTGAAAATTTATCAAAAAACAAATTTAGTTAAAAGTGAAATGTAACCATCAACTATTATTTTAACCATTGGTTGAGTATAACTATGGATCTAAAAAACGACCTAACAATTGATGTTTATTATCTCAATAAGTATTTAATAATGCTAAGACACTAAAACATACCTTAAAACATTCTTAGCAAAATTGATCATAGATCTCTGTAACCCATTATTTTGCGACCGTAGGAAAAGTTTTTACTTATGACATTGTAATTTCAATACTGACCTAAGACAGTTTTTAGCAGGGATTACCCTAGTACAGATTGGGGTCAAATTCTTTACAGAATTTTTATTATACTGAAGGTCGCATTGTACAGTCGACAGCACTTCAAGCTACTACTTCAACTCGTTATTCAAGAGTCAAGTACCTAGTTACTGCAGTTAGTTACTTTTTCAATCGAATTGTCTATGATGAATGTGATGGTACTCGACAATTAGCATGCATTACGGCGCCTGCGCCAATTGTCCCACAACGCATCGATACCGCGCTGCGGAAAATCGTAACTTCACATATTGACCAGCCAATGCCAACAAATTGCATAACCCACCCAATAAATTGAAATCTCTATTCAGAAGTGGTATTGGCTCACATTGGCGGACCAAAGTTTGCATTCCAATACATTTAAGTTTTAAGTAACTTGCCATCGTCGGAAATTTTTTACGGCGGCAATTAAACACATTAACAAAGAGTGTGACTTCATATCTTCATTGAACTTTCAAATCAAAATATATTATTTCATATAAACAAACATGAGTTTTTGAAGCTAGGTGCACAGTTCCAATTGGTCGTTTTCTATGAATTATTTTCCGGCAAGAAAATCACAATTGCTCTTTTAAAAATAACTCGACTCGTACAATGTTTTCAAATCACAGTGGGTATGGGAGGACAGCATAGGTCTGTCAGCAAGTACCAGGTACGTAATAAAATAAGAAATGGTTTACTTATTTAAAGTATATCAAGCCTATTAAATCTTCATATTTACAAAACATGGAAGAATCTACCAAAAGGATAGATGAAATTTTAAAATCTAGTGAATGTCATTATAGCCACAAATAAAGACTAACTATATTAATAAAATATGTTTAATAAATAAATAAAAATTTAAAAAAGAAAAAAATTACACAAAACTATAAAAATAACGTAATAAAAATATACATTAGAGCACTTTTGCGGCTACGGAGTTCAGTAGCAAACGAACATTTAAAGACGTAGGGCTGGCACAATTTGAAATTCAAACAATAAAATAAAGACTTAAAATTTGAATTGTCAGTATACATATATTTTCAAATAATACAAAGATTATTTGAATAATGAAGGAAAATGTGTGCATAATTAACATCGTAATTTAAGAGCAGTTAATAGAAATTTCTGTACATAGTTTTGCCGCTAATGCGGTGCTGGGGGAGCCAGATGTGTAGAAGGAATCATTGTCAAACTACTTTGTTTTCAATTCTTATAATGTACGGACGACCAAATCAGGTCAAGCTACCCCAAACTGTCAGATATTCCCAATCAACCTTGAGCCTGAGCATGAAATCTGACAGATAGAAGTAGCTTGTTGTCCTGTCGTTTGTACAATCGGTCAGTCTTTAGGATATGCAGTCACCAAAAGAGATAAGCAACCAGGGTTAAGGATATAGTTAAGGTTTTGTGAGAAACCAATGGATGTTTTTGAACAAAAAAATAAAATTAGTAGAAAACCAACAGAATATTTCTTCTTTCTCTTCAGCCTTTAGAGGTCTACTCCTGGACAAAGGCTTACCACAGTGACCGGTCTACAGATCTACAGATTATTTGCAAAATAAATTTCATTCGTAAATATCTATCGGTTTCTTACTAAATCTATACATAATCCTAGTTACTTATTTCCTTTGACTGTACCAATGTTCTAAGCTGAAATATCTTGGTTCCACCTCCCCATTGTTTCAAATACTTTGTGGTCTACATTTCTTCTGGTGACATCGTACCCTACATTTTTCATTTAAGTAAGAAGGTATTGTTCACATCGGGTTGACCTCCAACACAGGAAGATGAATGCTTTCAGCTACCAAACTACTAATTGATGTAACAGATCTGTACTAGATAGTGTCTTTTCCGATAACATCCTTTGAAAAATTATTACTAGTCTTTATGTAAATATCATTATTGCGTTATTTAGAAGATAATTTTTTATTAAGTCCTAGACACAAATGTTTTGGCGTTAACCTAAAAAGCCAGACATAAACTCAAGTGGTAGTAAAGATAACAGATGATAATGACCTTATAAGGTCACATCTAAAGTTATTACGGATCTAAAATTCCGCAGTTGCGGATTACTGGATTATTTTTAAAAATATTCCATTTTTAAGTACCTATAGTGGACTGCGCAAAAAGTTATCAATTTGGTCAATCGAAAATGTAATTCGTCTGTTTAAGCTTGTATTACATTATATTTTTATTAGGGATGTAACGGAGGTCGTTATATCGGAACCGAAACCGGAATTTTTAAATTTGATTTATCGGAGTCGAAACCGGAGGCGGAGGCAGGGTCAGAGGTGGTAGGAGAGAGATTTTTTATTTAAACACAAAAAACATTATTTACTTAATTTTATCATTTAAAAATGTTATTGTAAAATTAAACAAACTGAAAAGAAAATTGGCATGTTTCCAAATGAACAAGAAATTAAATGAAGTTAATTAAAACACAAAGTAGCATATTATATAACATTAAATGAACAAAAGCTTTGAAACAAATTAAATCAAATCTGTTGACTTCAAAACTAGCGAAAAATCAAAACAAATATCTTTAACCTATGAACGTGTCGTGTGCGTAACAACCTAATAACAAGTGAAAACATAATTGACGGTAGAGTGCACGTAGCAGGAGTCAGGGAATTCCCCGCGTGATATGTATGAACATGCACCACCGATCGCGTAACGCACTATTACTGTCAATTGGAATCATTTTGAAGCATATTGCTAGTCCATTACTCCATATGTTTGATAAATGTGTCTGCTCAACATCGTTAATAAAGCAATGAATGTTGTTGAACTGTCAAAATGAAACCCATTTCTACTGATAGTGTGTTACGCAAATACCCTGCTGTTCATAACAGTCGGCAGGCCGCCGCCGCTATGGTATGCTTTAATAACCCCCGATTTAACAGAACCGTAGTCGGAGCCTAAGGTATGATAATAATCGGAAGTTCCGACTTAACGGAGTCGGAGTCGAAGCTCCGTAACATCCCTGATTTTTATATACTTCACATATTTTATTTATTTGCTCCTAAAACTGAACACTCGCTATCATCGGCAACGGTCAGTAAGCGAATAATGATGATAGTAAGTAATAAAAAACACGCACAAACACGCGCCACGACGGCTCCCCTAACTTCCTTTACATATCACCTATAAATCCGCAATCCGTTGAAGGTTAGCATAAATTTGATGCAAATGCAGATGTCTGAATTAATGCGAATATCCATAACACCCATAGGTCATCACTATCATCGTCGCTTTTCAGTTAATCACGAGTGAATGACCATGACAACGCCATCACAATAAGCTACTAATAATTAAAACTATTCCTAATTCTCGCACGTGATTTCTGAAGGCCAATTTTTTTTTAAATAAACTAGTGCTTGATTGCAATCTCGCCCGATGGTAAGCAGTGATGCAATCGTTGATGGTAAAGCGCACCAGTTTAATAAGCCCATTCACTCAAAAAAATAAGTGAATAGTAAGGAAGACGGCAGTTGAGCGAGGTGATGCAACCCAGAGGAAGACTGATCTGGAGAGCCTTCAGGACCAAACTCCCGACACAACAACATTTGGCGTGTCGTATCTGGCACATATCGCAACACAACTGCTCAGACCCGTCCTCCGTACGGTTTCACCGGACATCATACCGGAACACGACGAATCGCTTGGCGGCAAGACTTTGTCTGGTGGGTGGTAACTTCTGCCAGCGGCCGATGTTATGGCCTACCACCACCACCACCATTAAAACGTTAAAATCTAGTCGCAATGGCATCTCAGCTACAATCAGTGTCAAAAAACTTATCGTAAATGTAGGGAAATTATAGGTATTTTTGACAGACTTGAGACCAGACAAATAATCATGTACCTACCTAATTTTCAATTACTTTTTATGTTGACCGCGTTCCTGCCTGATGGTAAGCAGTGATGCAATCGTACTCGTAAAGCGCACTAGTTTATTATGAATCTATTCGACTTTGTCAACTGTGCAAAGCTAAATTGTTTTAAACACAAACTTTAAGGAAAATCCTGATTTTCCTTAAAGTTTGTGTTTAAAACAATTGATAAAGATGCACCATTCATTTCAGAAAAGCATTTGTGATCAAAAATTTATTTCATTTCCCATTTGTCTTGGTCAATGAGATGGGGCTTTGACCGCTTGTGTAGTTGTTGAAGGGAATTAGATAAATATTAGTATTTGTTTGACTTGGCTCTAGATAACAATAACCATTTCAATCAGAATGAAACTAGACAAAACAATACAGACTATAATTTCACTTCGAATTGTAGGCTCAGCTGTGAAGCCATACAACCATGAAGTATCTATGTGACTTGCATTCATCTGACTTTCATTATACACGCCACTTAATTAAATCAACTTTAAAATACATTGAAGACAAACTTTACCCTGATCTTTCTCTCCTCAGTTAAACCCAGACGTGAACGCGTTCCAACGCAAATTCGTCAATGAGGTCCGTCGGTGTGACGAGATGGAGCGAAAGCTCCGTTACTTGGAGAAGGAAATCCGTCGCGATGGGATCCCGATGTTGGAGATTCCGGGCGAGTGTCCCGAGGCCCCACAACCCAGGGAGATGATTGACCTTGAGGTGAGATAGTTTTTTACTACTTTTTTATCGTTCCTGCTTATTGAATGTTTCAACTTTGCCAGCATGTGTGGAGTTCGACAAAACTACACACTAAAAGCTCTAGTAATTGATATTTGCTGTCTAGCAGACGACTTGGGATCGTTTAGACCGCAGTTGGTATTATTTTACACTAAAATTATATCAACTGCGGTCCAAACGATCCCAACTAGTCGCATTCATTTGACAAAAATGTGTTCGCCGATTAGACTGCAGATTTGATAGTTAAACATCCCACGTATCTATAAAATTATTTTCGTTTCATAGGCTACCTTCGAAAAGCTGGAGAATGAACTCCGCGAGGTAAACCAGAATGCTGAAGCTCTCAAGAGAAATTACCTTGAGCTTACAGAACTCAAGCACATACTTAGAAAAACACAAGTTTTCTTTGATGAGGTAAGTTGAAACTAAAGAGCTGACGAAACAACCACCTTAATTCTTGCCTTCAAACAAATTAATTGTAACACTAATCAGCAAAATGTGTAATGTCGATTAATTACTTCAATTGCATCAAATGCCGTTATTGCAGTCATCCTTTATACTGTGTCCATGTGGACTGCCATTGTAATTACTTACTGAAGCTAGCTTACGAAGGAAATGTCAGCAATAGATACGTTCAATTAATTCGTAATCAATTAGATAGAGTTCAGCTTGAAAACACAATAGCAAAGGTTTGAAGCCGATACAAATTCATGCTGTTGTAGAAAAAAATAGCTCCACGATCAATGTTCAAGTCGTCCTTATATATTTTATCATCGTTTATTATATATTGATTTACCCTTTTTTTGGATCAGTGTCTCATTAAATATTATTATTTAATTTTATTTAAATAACTTAAAGCACAATAACAACAGTATCAAATACTAATTAATGTTCAACACTTTACAATATTATTTAAGTTAACATTTTCCTTAAACGAAGGTCGTGGGTCTTAAATTATTTATTTTATAAAACTATTTTATAATTATGTATTCGACGAAGTAGGCTTCGAAAACAACGAGCTTATGAATTGAAACGTTTAGATTCGGTATATTGTTTAAAATAATTACGTCGTATTGTCAATGTCACATTTTTGTTGGTACGTCTATTGTCGGTAGCTGATTGATCGCACTCATACATTACTGTCCGGTTTGATTTTACTCGAACTAAAAAAACGATATATAAACGATTTCTAATCTCAGTCAAAATTCAATTTATCTGTGGCTATCACAGAAATGATTTCATGGTCACAAATAGAATCCTCCACGGTCGTAAATCGTACCAAATGTGACATTGACATTGACGTTTGTCTGACCTTGACGCCATGTTGGCGTGTGTGTGCACAAGATGGCGGACCCGTCGCGCGAGGAGGAACAGGTGACCCTACTTGGGGAGGAGGGGCTCATGGCGGGCGGGCAAGCTCTCAAGCTGGGGTATGCTCCGATTGATTACGACGCGCTCGTTGGACCGTTTTGATTTCCATTTCTGTCAATGGAAATCAAAGCACACACATGAGCGTTATTATTTTTACAGCGCTTGTACTGTGACGCTGATTCTGGAGTCTACCGATCACCACTCAGGCAAGCATTGGAGTCGGCCGGTTTATAGTATATCATCAACATAACACCTCTCTTTGACTTCTTTGTGTGATGGAATGAGCTTAGTTGTAGCACCGCAACCAGTCCGGTCCAAACCGTGTCAGTCTACTAAAGCTTAGTGAAATACTCCTGACTCCCTTGCCGAGCGTGCTAACCAATTGCTGCCTGAGTGAGATTTTAATTTTTATTTTGAACTAACAATGTTTCCGACATGATTTATTTTTGAAGTCCATCTGCGAACGTATCCAGCTATCGGAGTCGACAAGGTTTACAAAATAGTTTATTTCCGTTATCATAAAGTCATCCACGCTTCCTGTACTTGTCATTTTTATGCATGCCATTATGATTTTATATGTTCATGTCATATGTAGATCACGACGAATCAGTCGGTTATAGAGTATATATTTTCTTTAGTTTATTATAAACGACACTGTAATTTGAACACAATACGAAGTAGTCACAAACTAACAATGCATATGAAGCTTATATATAATTTGTTGGTAGCTAGGTAATTACCAGCACACCACCGCGTAGAATGAGGTGATTGCAGTGACTCGATGGCGCTACTTTTTACTACAACAGGCAAGGAAACAGTGTGCATCGTGTGGTGTAAATGTCGTAACTGTCGCGTTCAATGTGACGTCATATGGGCAATGTTTGTCTACATGTTTATGTTTGTCCTCCGTGTAGCACGAGGGTGGTGCCAATACCACTGAGTCGATGACGCGCGCCCTCATATCCGACGACCCGAACAGACATATCGGCCACGTCCAACTAGGGTATGTATGCGTGTGTACATACGCACTGGAGTGACACTGACCACCACCCGGTACTCGACGCGGCTGGGCTGTTCACCGACAGTTCAGCTGCTGCTATACTCTCTATTGGTTCTATTGGTTGCTCGTCTTGTATGTCTATCGTGTCAGAATGTATGTCCACTGATAAAATATCGTACGTTATTATCACGAAAGATACACATTTACTGCCTTACTAACCTTACTGATTAATCATATCTGCGTTAGTAATCTGCTAACTACGAATAATGACCCAGTGACGTACTACACGAAAGACGATGCAATCAATCACGTTGTTCACATAAACTTGACACTTTTATTATTTGACGAAGAATTTTGTAAATATTTACAATGTCAACAAATATATTGCATGAAGTGAGCCCTCAATTGCGGTTTATGTGAACATTTTCATCGAAATCATATTGCACGTGAATTCAAGAAGAATATTTTCCGCTTAGTGTAACAATTATAATCACAAGAATTTTGATATTACAGATCGTGCGCTTAGCGCTCATAAAGTAAAAATAATTGTTGTAATTAAAAGTGATAATGTCTCTGAAAATCATTTGGTTAAACTTAATGCATGTGAAATCCACTTCCAAATTGTAAATCTAAAACATGTCCCAGAATATTACAAAGTTGTTGAACTAAATAACCAACACGTTGATGTAATATTAAACAATATTTTAACTTGTACTTAGTTCTAACTGTACAGTATTGTTAAACATTTGTGCTTGATTTATTCCCTAGTTTGCGGGATAAACAAGAATCCCTGGAATTCCTGCCTTGGTTAGTAGTGTATATTTGTATTTTATATTGTAGATGGGTATAGAGGTACATATGGCTCGGGTATATGTTGTAAATGTATGGTTGCAGACTCAACAGTAACATTGTTTTAGACAACATTGAAATCAACTTGACTCATTTCAATGTTGTCGTCACTATTTGGGAACAAAATAATCAATAGTTCAATTTTAACACCCTTCACTTGCTTACTAACATTCACTTCTATATCACAGTATTGTTTTATTACAAGAACGTTAAATTTTATGTGCGTTATCAAGGTAACTTGGACTTCAAGAATAGATAATGGAATTAGGTGCGAAAAATGTAAATGCTGAAACTTTACGGTACTTCGTGATCAAACTTTTCCTATTTCGTAAACAGTCCTTATGTTTTTTCTTATAATTATCTAAACTTAAAGAATCGAGTGTAATTTATAATATCCAATCGTATATCTTATACACAAGTAAAAGTAATGAACCAAGAGGTGCTGCCTGCGGGACACCATTCTAAAGATCTATTAGATTCCACGCGAATGGGAAAAGTTTCGTGATCGATGATATTTTTCAACATAGACAATCCTAACAGCGTCTTGGTACGAGTGTCTTAGATAATAATTTATGTTTTGTGTCATATTTTAGATTGATTATGAACTTGTGTTATTCATTTAAACCTATTATCAAGGGCTTAAAACGGCTTACTAAAGTCTACATTTAGTACAGAAGCTTTATTAACTTTAAAAGTGTAATTAATTCAGGAATTTAGTATTCAGAACATGTTTCTAATGCCAGACTAACTAATATCAAAGAAAATTTGTGCTTGGTTTAGAGCCAACAACCGCCTACCGCGTGCCAATACTTAATATAAAAAGTGTTTATATTCAATCTTACGGTATTCGAAGCGACATAAAATTTGTGTCTAACAAGTCTAACAAAGACGGAGTTTCCGTATCAACCTTGAGTCGATCGAGTATGGTTGTGATAAATTTGCTTAGCCTTTTCCAAGTAGATACATTGTGTAATACAATACTTGCTGTCTAACACAATATGGGCTAGTTAGGTGTCAATTACGTCATTGAGGTTGTTTCTAATTGACATTGTTGCTGCAAAGTGTATCAACAGTTAACGAGCGAATACTGTATATTGAACGGCGTCCTTACTCGAGCTTTCGAGAATTTCGTATATTGAATAATAGGGTTAAAACGAGTCTATAAGTACCTTCAAATGGCAATAATAGTGTTGAATGTAGATCAACTAAGTTTCAATGTCCTAAATATTTAAATAGTGTTCTATTGTTTTCGTTGTTTTTCCGGTGTATCATTGTTTTATTAGTGTCCACAATTCTGAGTGTCACAAACCGTTTCCATGGACGCCGTCCGTTAAGAACACATATGTTTATTAAACGCATGTTTTAACATCACAAAACCTGCTCAAAGATGTTACACTTCCTTGTCACTGATATCACACGGTGATCACGTCACAACCACCTTCCCCACTCTTAAATATATAAATATTTTTAGAAAACATTATTATTGTAAACAGTGAAGTATTTTCAATATCTTGAATTCAACACGTGAAACATTTTTACGTTGTTATATATCTCAGGATATGTATTTGTTATGCCAACAACTTAAGCTTTGTGGAAGATAGATATTTCAATCAATAACAATACTTATCGAATGATATTAAGATGTCTGATAAACGGAGTTTTGACTGGAGATTATTATAGTCTGAGAGGTTGGTACTTTGACGAGATAAATTTCGGATTGCAATAAATCACGGCGATTAAAGCCATCAAAGCACAAGGTTATGTACATGAGCATAAACATGGATCTTGCAGAGCATGTATGAACTCCCCTAATTACTAATCAAAGTATAAATGGGGACTTATACTTATAACCTTCTCTGATGAGAGGAGACCTGTGCCCAGCAGTGGGACGATAAAAGGTTGATAATGATGATGATGATGATGATACACGATCGGATCATTTGCGTCTATTTGTCCTACATACTACACTATATGCATATGTTAAATAATCGTGTGTTTCAAGCAAAACATAATTATACCAAAACGGTAATATATTTAATTTCCTTCTAAGAATCATAATTATCTACTGCATTAACTCCGAATTTAGCTAGGTACGTTTATCAGTTGGTCATATGCAGTCATGTTTTTAGTTTCTCTGTTCAGAACAAAGGAATATCTTTCTATGACGCATTTTGCATAACCGTTGTCAGATCACATGATCCGACTAGGCTATGTGTTACACTCCCAAGTTTGTGAACGCACATTTGTAGTACTCCCCCTGACTGAGTCATGACTCATGGGCCAGCTTGTTACCATCCAAACTCCAAATTGTTTCGTTGATTCACTAATTGTTTATTCTGCGAGTTTGATCGGTTTATACTAAGTATTGTTTTGACACTAGTAAATGCAGATGTTGATAGTATGATAAATATGCCATTAAGATAATCTGGGTTTAAACTGGTAACCAAGTAGTGTTTAGGTTTTTCGTGTACAATGTATTTTCCCTTGTTCATTTTAATTTAATACAATTTCTTTTTAACCTGCTGTTTATTTCAATGAGCGTTAAGGTATTCTTATTGCTTCGTCAATTGTCGTTTGAATGCAATTAATGGCATTCGTAATAAAAACCTTCTTTTTGTCTTTTCCTATCCAATCGTCATTCCACTGCCTAATAGCAAAAGGAAACACGATCCCTTACACATAAGTAATTACTTCAATTACCGATTGGTCTCGCACATCTGCTTTCTCGTAAACATATACTTGAATTGTATTTATATGTAGATGTACCGTTACTAGTACATCGACCCTCGAGCTCGTGACTGGCTTATTATCGCTGATGCGAAAAGTATCCACTGCCTGACAGATTTGTATCAAGTTCATGGTGACGAGAGCCTTTAGGCGACTTGTTAGCTTAGAAAACCATTCGACTCGTTTGATATTAACTGGTTGGTTGATCTTGAAATTAGAATATAATATAGCCGGAGATTTGACTATTCTTGAATTTGATGATGTTTTCGATGCATTTAGTCATTTATATATATTTTTCACCTAGATGTCGTATGTTTTGTTGTTTGGGTAAGTAAAGGAGTTAATCCAAACACTGACAATTTATTGTTTTTGAAAACGAATCTTCTTACTACGATTCGTTTTAGACTGGCAGCTTATATAACAAGACGTAGACCAATCGTCGGATCTAGGTCAACATGGCGTTTTCCGAGGGAAATGCCACTCATTACATTGTCAGAAATTGTGAAATCTTCTCAGATATTTCAACAAATCTTTTCTACCTTTCTAATATTTTTATCATTGTTCAAACAGTACATTCCAGATAACCTCGATTTGTTGACGATTGTTATATATCTATAGCGTAATAAATTGTGTTACAGAAGATGATGACGCGGTAGGTTATGCGATTGACTACTGCGCTGCATTTTCGATTCCAACAAATATTTGTATGACCTATAAGTAAGTAGTTGTTCCGGGTCTGGCTGTTCGTGTGTGTGTATTTAAATGTTTGTAAACGCATCCACGTTACACGAGGAACTCCTAGTGTGGGGCAAAGATTTTTTTATAATTAGGATGTAGTACAAATTAAAAATGAGTTGTAATGATTACGTTGATGGCACTTGAATGTAGTAAATACCTTGTTCCGTACAGTTTGTGCGATAAGTGATAGATGAGTATTTTCAAAAGATTCAATTTCATTAGTGTCAGTAAACTTTGGTGTCTTTCTTTTTTGATCCTGACACTCTTTAAGAGTGTGATTTCCTTATAATATCAGACCCTCGTTTGTCATACAGTTTTACTAAATTTCTAATATCGAATGCTGAAATTTTTCATTATTTTAGCATTCGATATAAGAAATTTATATCGTTTTGAACTCATTTTCCAATGACACATTCATTAAAGTGATAGTTTTAAATATTGAAATTTACAGAAATCCAATTCTAAATTATGCAGTGTTCCGTTTCTTACTATTGGTCGACCAGTCTGCTTGGACCGAGAATATAATTAATAGTTTGCCCAGTATATTTTCTACAATACTTTTCAATAATTTCGTTATGAATTATTCCTATTACTACATTCAAAGATACAAAGAAATCTTCGTAAGTGTTTGGTTTTCCATGCTTTTAAAGAATACATCTATAACACAATACAACTAACTATAAAAATAATAAAATTGTAAATTTTTTAATTATTGTAAAACAATTGTTTTGTGTTTCTCTTTACTTTAAGGTGCAAATAAACGATTTTTATTTTATTTTTAACTAACTAGCTCGAGTGAATACAGTTAATCATCATCATCAAGTTATCAAGTCAACCTCAGATAATTTTTGGCTACTGTTTATAGAGTTTCTAAACATCAGATAATTATAAATTACCTCATATTGATAGCTATTGACATCTTACTCAGCTCACAAATCCATCTGAATAGTTCTGATGGATGATAAACTTATGGAATTCTCCCAGGACCGTTCATTTTTAGCGGTCTCTCGTTATCCCTCATTGAATATACGATCCATTATGTATTTAATGAGTATGTATCGACAACGTTCAATAACTATTTACCTGCGGACCGATCATACTGTGTAAGGACACCATCAGACTGGCCTATTCATTGAAAAACCTTGACTGCCTATTACACACCTGGCTAAGATTGAATATAACCCTCAATTACTGCTATAGTAGTTCGTGTAAATAACTTTAAATCACAATTGTACAGTCAAGCATATGTCCTGTCATTAATTATGCAATCGACTTATTTCATGGCTTATTTGAATAACACGAGTTTAAGTGTACCCCTATTTCAGTGTCAGTGCGGAGACATTGATTTATGTTTTTTTAGATAATAATAAGCGTTCCTATGATTAATATAAATGAGTATTTAGCTTTAAGATTATTTTTAGACAAGAGATGCATTTGAAATCGGGTTGCGATGTTTTCCATGCGTTTAACGGGGTATCAATATTTATGTTGCTATCTGTACTTTTGTAAGTTCTGGTACAGTAAATTTTTACCCAAGATTTTATAAGATGCTATTATTTTTAATGAATAGTTACTTACGTATTTAAATTGTATTTTTTTTTTTATTCATTTAAACTATTATAAAATTCCGAGAAATCTAGCTGTTTTTTGCTACTATTAGGCGCCACGAGATATTGTCGGCAAAGAACTCCATCTGCCTCAACCATCAGGTATATTTGTACATCCTACATTACAGACAGAACTGTAAATTACGTCGTTTACGTATACAGACGGATAGACGTTTTGGTATTCCGCCAAGGTGATGGGCGCCACTATCTCTTACATCATCTGTACGTGAAAATATTTGACTTCAAAATTATTCCTTGACACTTCACGATAAAATTCAATTTACGATAGCTTCTTATTCTGTGTGGCTGACACGGAACATCAAAATTAGTCCAGAAACGACTGCTGGGTAAACACTTTCGTAGATGCAGTTTTAATCAAAGTCTACTTTAAAGTCATCGTTTTTAGGTGCAATTTAAGTAGTTGTGAAATGTTTACCACTTGAATTACGCGACCGTAGTTTCCAATTATATATGTATATTTGCAAACGTTCTTCATTCATTTCACGTGATAGTGAATAAACGTGCTAATTACATGTTTATTCAACAGTCACCAACATTGTTAATGACAATGGCTTCCCTTGAAATACTCTTTCCATTAGAAGAGTCCATGTCCAGGCATGCTGAAAGAATTTACTCTTAAATTCGTTTATTTTGGTCTGAGTAAATTGTATTTACACGACTTAATATACAGACACGGTTCATGACATTAGAGTAATTAAGTATCTATCTACCGTAACTGTATACAATTATAAAATATATAATTGGAGTTTTTACGAATATAAAAATACGTAATGTATTTATATACTATTTTGTTTATAAATTTCTGTGTGAAAATTACATGCTTTTTATTAGCTTCACTTGTATGTTTGCTTGTCCGTCTCCAACTCAAAATTTTTTCAACCTTACCTTACATTAATTTGTACAGGCAAAGTATTTTTAGTTTAGATTTAGTTACTTGCGTTACCGCATCATTGCGGATTTTAGTACTTGCTATTTTGTCTGTTGGAGATCAAGAAAAGTTTGGTAAAAACAAATGAGTTAAGTGAAGAACGCTTTAGTGGCGAAGCGCTCGTGTTATCCGTAGGTATATTATTTAAAAAAAGAATATCGAACTTAAACAGTTGAAAATAAATATAGTTTAAAAAACTAAAAAAACATGCTTTTAAAGAATATCAAACTAAAAAGTTAAAAATATTTTTTTAATTTAATTTATGACAAAAAACCAAAAAAACAAAAAAAAATTAGAAAAAACCGTGAGGCGCTTAATATACAAAAATTATGGCACAAAGCGCCTCACGCTTTTTTCTCATTTATATTGTTTATATACCTACTATTGTCATAAATTAATTTTTTAAATTATTTTTGACTTTTTAGTTTGATATTCTTTATCAACATGTTTTTATATAACACATAGCATAGAAATTATATCAACATTTCCTGAATATAATACAGTTACGAGGTACCTAAAGTACATACTGATAAAATACAATTCTCTAATACTTAACAAATAATAAATGACAAAGACAAAACAAAGAGCGCTGAAGTATTTACTTTCAATTGGACAATGAAAAGAATATTGAGGTAGTTACTACACGCAAACATTGGAGAGGCACGAACTCGATAAATGACATCAGCGGTTCTGGTAAAGGGGAATTCCTGGCAGTAGGCATACTATCTAAAGACTTAAACCCACGCCTATAGGCAAGCATAATACGAGCAAAGTTTCCTCGAAACAGTAAATGAACCAAGATGCGAATCTTTTCTTGCAGTAATCGTCTGATCCAAACACACAAATGTATTCAGTAACTTAGACTACAAGCAGAGTTCTCGGAAATAAGAGACGCAGTGCCGCTTTAAATTGCCTACAATTTAAAATTCCAAATGAATTGTCTGATATAGTGCTAATGAGAAGTACAAATTGAAGCAATAGGGTAGTTGACTAAAAAAAAAACTAATTAGTCCATCAGTCAATTTCCAAAAAAATACCAGACACGTATTTTTTCTTTAGTCATATAAACAAAAAATGAACACGACACCGTGCGTTGAAAACTCGTATGACGTCACTGCACGGTACACTTTTTAGCGAGCAGTGACGTCACCAGCCAGCACTCCTGATGACTTTGATGCCTTTTATATTTGTCAAATTTTATTGATTTGATAAAACAAAATACGTATCCAATATTTTTCTATAATCTGAATGACGGACTAAATAGAATGATTTTTTTTTTAAACCAGGATACATCCCTATTACTGTGCCTATTGTTTAGGAATTCACACGCCTGTTATTGAGTACCGTACGTCTTCTAATCATAGTGCGAAACAGTAATAATTTCGATCTGTGACAATGGACAATTGAAACGGAGAACCCTGAATTGACATTACTACTTATTTGAGTATGTATGAAATATCGGAGAATTAACACTGTGTTTCGTTAAATGCTCCGTAATGATGGTTTCATATTTACACAACTAAAGTATTGCATAATCAGGCAGTCGTGTTCTAATCTTAACTACTTATGCTACGGTGGTCATGTCCATGATAGATGACAATGCGGGTTATGGAACAACAATCGATTCAGCCCTGACCTGAACAACGCCAACATCAACTGTATAGGCAATATTTTATCGATATAATGCATTTTAAAGCATCTTCAAGTAAATGCATATCTAAATTTAGTTTCGCACTCGCACAGTTCTGTTTTGTTTTTACTCATAAGCATATGTAAATCTTCGCGAAATATTTCTCTGTATTTTCCTTATATTTCATGACATCATGACTCTCAGGCCATAAAGTTATACGGAACGACCATGCTCTAATCACGAACAGGGAATGGGATACCTACTAATATTTTTGAATATATCTATACAGTATGTTAAGAAAACCCTGTTCGACCCATAAGGATAATAAAGGTTAGGTAAACACATGACCAAATATAATGTAAAAAAGTGACAACACCGGTATTATTATGAGCGAATAGCGCTGCGACCACTTGCCGCGTGCCCTGCCGAACGCCGCCCGCGGAAGGGTGCTTAATGCACATTTATTAAGTTACCTCTTTTTGCGAAATAATATTTAGTTTTTTAGGGGGATTTTTTTTTTAAGTTTAGCCCGGTTTTATATCCATTAGTAGAATCGGTTATCGATACCTAACAACACCTTCACGGGTCGAACAGGGTTTTCTTAACATACTGTATACTCACAGTAATAAATTCAGATTAGTCGGCATGTGAATAGACACTTGTGCAAAATGGTAATTTCATAATTTTGTGTCTAGGTTTGTTCTATTTGAAAACGAATTCGTAAAAAGTACAGTAAAAACTTCAAGGTGGTTTAGTATTTGTAATGACGACGACCTGCTTGATGAACATATGAATGATGTACATAAATATACACACGAGTTATTTTATTCTAATGAGAGGTTCTTGAGATATAGAAGAAGAAAATGATATGACAGGCCTATGTCCTTGTCTGTCGGGAGTTATGTCAATTATTTTTTTATGACTAACAGTTACCTTATTTATATATTTCCATCATCAACCGTATATAATATAATCTTTGGTAAAGAATGATTTTACCGCAAGTATTATCAGATGAATTGTTTGATGATACGACGCCCATTATGAATGTTCTACAATATTATCGCTTACCTATATATTCGTAATGGAAAAATGATGACAGATGAGATTTGTATCTTATCTTCGAATTGTAGCTATTAGCACAGCCCTGTTGCATGATAGTCTGAACAATGTCAGTGACGTCGAGTCCCTTGTTGACGAAACTAAAAAAAAATTGCTTGAATATTGTATTGTTTGAATAAATTTGCCGATGTATTTATCATTCTTAGTTCTAGCGGACATAACTTTTTTTTATGACATTATTAATATTATCGTTGATCCTTGACTCGTCCTTAAACAAATGAAAAAGCATATCAACTATTAACATTGTTAATTATAATGGCGCATTTCTATGCACAGTACAATAAGGTTTTATTGCACTGATTAAACTTTACCACAGCGCTAGAGGGCTATAAAATATAACAGAAAGGATAGCAACATTAAAAGGTCATAATTCAATTGTACGAGCTATATGATGTATTTAAAATGACCAGCTATGCGTAGACACGGAGAAGCGTCTGTGTTCAAAAATAGGTGCAGTAGACAATGGATTGTTCACATGTCATTAACACAATAATAGTAGGCATAAGATTATGTAAGGCAGTAGTGGAGTATTCCATCGGGAATCCCCTCTATTATAAATAATCTTAAACATACATTTCATTTAGTTATTGATAATGGTATTATGTAGTTCCGTCTATTTTAAACTTGTGTGTTTTAACTACCGCTTTCGTAACGAAACAGATGATGCGGACAAAGTTCGATGGAAACGTTTCAGTAAGTAGAGTAGGCTCTTAGTTTTCGTTCAGTTCTGGATCAGCTGATATTGACACACAGAACATTTCCGTTGTTCGACATTGGTTTCCGCAACATGTTAAATGAAACACGTATGACCTATTTCAATATGCATCTCGTGATATGTGTGTTTGAACACTTTGTGTAATATCAACGTCTCCTGCTCGTGCAGTTTGTAAATAATTCATGTGACGTGAAGAGAATGTTTCACGTTTCAAGTACGTCATGGCAAGGCGGAGTCTGGGAATTTGTATGAGGAGCTTCCTCCTACATACCTCTTGTCTAGCCAGACTCCGTCTTCTCTGACGAGTTTTATTTTTGTTTAGTTTGCGTTCCAATGTTGTCACTAATTTATCCAAAGTTATTTACAGACTGCGTTTTATTTATTTTTTTTACCTATAGATTAGTCTTCAGTTTTATCCTTGAAAATTCATTTAAACCACATTGTGGTCTTTTGTATATTTGGGCGTAATTTTCCTTTATTCATTGCCATTTGACTCACATTCTGATGACGAGAGAATTTCTTTAATATTGCGCCTTTATTTAATTTTGTTCATTTCGCCAACCGTGAAAGTTACGGTATCAACGTGTTTTCTATAATTAATGCTAATGACTTTCAGCAGTTTTATTTCTTCCATATTATTTATCTTCACTTTTAAAAATTTCAAATAAACTTTCGATCTTTGATATATGTATAAATAAGACTGTGTTTATTATCGTTTCTGGAAACTCCTTACTACTTTGTGCTATGTGGAAAATTTTGTTACTGAAATATAATCAGTCAATGTAGCTTAGTATCGGTGACGTCTGTTACATTTTGACATTATCTTCTTGCACCAGTTTCTTTCACGGAATTCTCTCGTCACAGATCCGTGATACCCTTTACTTAATCTGAGGTCAATAGTCGCTTGCGAAATATGAGCCGTATCCACTAGACCGATGGTTACATATTTCGAATCTGCAAATAGTTGTGGCCCCGCAGCAGAATTAGTGCTTTGAGTTTTCGCAAAATAATGTGTAAAGCGCTTTTTATGCTGCGACAACTATGGACTATTGCTAATTCGGTGTTTTGTATAGTTTCGTGGCTGGCGTGATCCTTCGTGAGCGAATCCCTGCTTTCGAACGCATGTTATGGCGCGCCTGCAGAGGCAATGTGTTCCTCCGTCAGGCCGAGATCGACACACCATTGGAAGACCCTTCTTCCGTAAGTATTTCAATCTCATAATACTAATTTCTAATCACGATTTAGAAAAAAAATTCCAGGTGGTATTTCCTGGCATATCATTTAGGAAGTTACTTAAATAGTTTTCCTTATCTATATGAGTCTGTTATTTATAATGAGCTAATTAAACATTTTGCTGCTGTTAGATGTAAGCAGCTTCCTAGTTTGTTTGGCTTCGTCCTCGAACTTGTGCACCGTGTCAATTAATAAATGAAATTGATTCACAACGGAACGGATCTTTGTAAGAAGGATGTTTCCTCAATTACAGGGGCACTTAGCAGTTTATTTGCTACGGGTACAATAGTCAGTCTTAATGAGAAAAATGATGGGTGACCGTAGAATATGATACTAACCGTACAAACATTCTGGAAAACCTAATATCAGTAAGGCTATCGTTTAGTCCGAACTGGAATTGATGTTCAAGTATTGGGGCATTTTACGAACCACTACTAAACTCCTAGTTATGATGACATCATACTAACATTATAAAGACGACAAGTTTGTGAGTGAGTGAGTGAGTTGTGTGTGTTTGTATGTTTGTTTATTACTTCTTCACTCCGGAATGGCTTGGCCAATTTAGATAGACTGGGAAATTTGGTGTGGACGTAGCTAACTCTCTAGTTTAACACAATAGGATATTTTTATCCAAATTTTTCCACTAAATAGAAACTCATGTGGGTGAAATCTTGGGGCGCAGCTAGTTTTATAATTCTAGGACGGACTCGTGTATTTTTAAAAGCTTAATGCGGTTGTATATATGTATAGTTTACTTATATTTATACATATCTTGTCAATATATCTCCATTTCTCCTTTCAGTCGGACCAGGTGTACAAGTCGGTGTTCATCATCTTCTTCCAAGGAGACCAGCTCAAGACGCGCGTGAAGAAGATCTGCGAAGGTTTCCGCGCAACCCTGTATCCGTGCCCTGAAGCCCCTGCCGACAGGAGAGAGATGGCCATGGGAGTTATGACCAGGATCGAGGATTTGAACACGGTTAGAACTGCTTTTAACTTGATTTCAGGAGTAAAATCTTTGTAGGATTTTGTCAGTACTACGAATGGGAATACACACTTAAATGTGTAGTTGACCTCATAATTGCTTTATCACTCTCAAGGTTGACTGTCCCTAAGGACCAGGCCCGAGTCGACGGCGTGTTGTGTTTTGCGGCATAGGGGGGCATCTGCCCCCCCCCCCCCTGGAAATTTTGCAGAATACGTATGAACTCCCATGATTACCAAACAAAGTATAAATGAGGACTTGTTATTGAGGAGTTATTTATACCGCTGTAATAGGCTAAAGATTGTTATAATCATAGTAATGTGTACCTTGCGTTAATATAGACTTCGCATAGCATTGCTCGTCCTTGTTTGTGAGTGGGACGCGAATTGTGTCGTACTGATGTGACGTCACATTTGACAAAACGTTCTCCGTTTTCATATTTCTATACCACATCTTTACATAGTGAAACCTCGGAAAGCACGTTAAGCTGTTGGTCCCGGTTGCCATACGGACATCTAATGGCAGTCGTTACGGGTTGTTGGAGCCCTCAAAAGTCCAAGAACTGGTCTAACTGCAAAGCTTCGATATCGCCTTCGGGTTGTGGAGGTCACGCGGCAGTCGCTTCATGGAAAATATCGAAGTTTAGCCAAAATCAGCAGTTGATACTAGTAAAGCAGACCCCAGACTCCAGAGGTGAAAAAGATTCGGATGCGGCTGGGATTAACGCTGAGATAATGATGACGATTTTGATGATCTTTACATGGAGCGACTGCCTCTCTGAGGGCCATAACCTAGATACTGGGTAATAAAATAACCCTTCATAAAACGGTCGTCAGACTTTTGGGCAACCGCAACGACTTTTAGATCTCCACAAATGACCGCCAGAACCAATGTCTTGACTTCTTTTACGAGACACGAATAGATCTCGGCATGGAAAGGTGGTAACCGGTCACCCACCCATAAACCAAACGCAGCAAACGTAGCTTCACCAGTAGGCCTAGTATGAGTTTTCAATACGAAACTCGTTCGATCGTATCGAGCGCGTTTGGCGCTCTCATTGGTTGAGAGTTCTTACGACCTTGAAGCGGACCAATCGCTGAGTCAAACGCGCTCGATACGATCGAACGAGTTTCGTATTGAAAACTCATACTAGGCCTACTGATCGATGGGCTCGTGCGGCCTTTATCACTATACGATGGTCGTTGCATAGTGACAAGCCTCTCATCATATTTCTTTAGAAATCTTTGCTACAATTGTTCCGGCAGAGCGGATCGTCCGATCAGTAATATCTATCATCTTGAATAAATCTGATTTCTCAGTAAAATGGTTTGGAGGAAAAGTTTGGGTTTTTTGGTAGAAACATGACGTTAAACGATGATTTCATCCAACCCAAATTGATTTCTGACGTCAAACTTTAGAGAAACGCCTAAATAAACAAGTTTCTCTTAATGGTACTGCTCTATATGGCACTAACAATTTGCGTCCAATTAATAGTACAACAGCAACACAAACCTTATCCTTTGTGTTGGCAACACAGCCGTTATCTCAATTGACCTACTGTTCTGAACCAAGCTAGGAAAATGAAATAGAAAGAAAAACACTTCCTTTAAATTTATTGAAGTTCATGAACAAGGCAATCGGCGCCACCATAATTACTATAGGTCGGAATAGGTAGAGTGAATTGGGGTCATTGTTCGGAAACGTATATATTAATATGGACCTTCCTCCGGATTTACGGAATTGGTTGATTATTGAAAAAAAAAAAATGTATAAATTATATTAAGTCGTAAAACCGTTTCATTTGGCCATACCCTTCATTAGAGGCTAAAAATAAAATATTGAAATGTATTAATGCTTCGATCGTAATTTGATTGTTTTTACTTTTCAACAAATAAATAATAAATTAGTTAGTTTTGTTACCTTCCTTTAAATAAATTGAGTAGTAATAATGTTACTACCAACTTTACTTCGATCCGGAAATACATTCCGGGAAAACAAGTATCATAAATGTTCACAGAAAGGATTCACTCTACCTATTCCGACCTATGATAATTACGTAACACACTACTAATGTCAATTGGAATAATTTTGAAGCATATTGCTACTACATTGCTCCATATATTCGAAAAAGTCTTTGCTCAACAAAATTAATAACGCAATGACTGTTGTTAAACTCTCAAAATAAAACCCATTGCCGAAAATGTAAGGAAATTTGGCGACGTGAGCAATCAGCTTTAATACCAACTTGTTGCCTAGCTATTAATCCAAATACGACCTTTGACTTAAAACACATCTCGCCTGTGATTCTCGAAGGTACAGATGTGCTTCTTCTAATGTAATTATTAATATCAAAAGCATAGAAACACTTTGGGAGCTAAAGACCTATTTGATATGTAAACTTCAAATGCCCGTATAATAAACATTACCCATATGTGTTGACGGAAACAGTCATTGGAAGTTTAGTATCTCTATGTATTGTTTGTTGTCATGTGCTCTTTTGTGGTTTGGTGTTACGTTCACCATTGTTGTAAAGCCATAACGTTGACTTTTATTATCGAAGCCGTTTATGTACTGTGCTAGATTGTGTGCCATATAGATAC
The DNA here is from genome assembly GCA_037179545.1 of Sesamia inferens. NCBI lineage: Eukaryota > Metazoa > Arthropoda > Insecta > Lepidoptera > Noctuidae > Sesamia > Sesamia inferens. The sequence goes on from CM073927.1 coordinate 32,020,762, forward strand.
AATATATGGGATAATTTGGAAGGCACACATGATATGAGTTCATATGATCCACTGATAAAGATCGAAGAGTTTTGGTGATGTCATTAGGTTTCTTTATATAAAAAATTCAATCTTTTATAACAGATATCTGTGTCAACTTGACACATAAATCAAATATTTCCTGGTATTTATCACGATAAATGCAAGATGTACTATCGGTGTGATTTTCTTATCAACACAGTGTAAATGTAATCAAAAGATTTTAGAAAAATATTTTCAAACATATACATAGGCGTAACCGGGGGTGCAGTCGCGCCCACCTTAATTCTCGCTGAACATGTATGAACTCCCATAATTACTAAACAAAGTATAAACGAGGACATTTCTGTAACATCCAAAGCCTAGAGCACAGGCGTAGAGTAGCCAGTCTTTCGGTCTTCTATAGGATGCATTTTGGGGAGTGTGCGAATGAATTGCATGATTTAATTCCCCCATCTCCGTTCTACCATCGGACGACCCGTCGTACGGCGAGTTTCCACCCTTACCTTGTTAACACCATTGCGATCCGAACGAAGCGTTTCGCCTCCTCCTTTATACCGCGTACTTCGAGGGATTGGAACAGTTTGCCAGCGGCGGTGTTTCCGTCGGACTACAATTTGAGTCTCTTCAAGGCTAGAGTGAATAGGCTCTTAATAAACTAGTGCGCTTTACCATCAACGACTGCGTCACTGCTTACCAGCTTGCTAGTTTATAATTTTATAAAAAAAAAAAAACATTTAAATAAAGCACGCACTAGACACTGACAAAATGTAAAACAGAGTGCGATCACTCTAAAAGTTTGACTTGCCCCTCCCTAGGCCTGACTTGCCACCCCCTAAGCCTGACATGCCCCCCAGGCCAGAAGCTGGGTACGCCCATGTGCATATATTTAACCATGCTACACCCCGCGATTTCATCTGCATAAGTTTCGATTCCGTGGAATAGGTTATTTGACTAATAAAAAACTAATTAGTCCGTCATTCAGATTATAGAAAAATATTGGATACGTATATTTTGTTTTATCAAATCAATAAAGATTGACAAATATAAAAGGCATCAAAAGATCATTAGAGATCATTAGTGGTGGCTGGTGACGTCACTGCTCGCTAAAAAGTGTAGCGTCTAGTGACGTCACACGAGTTTTCAACGCACTGTGTCGTCTTCATTTTTGTTTATATGAAAAAAGAAAAAATACGTGTCTTTTTTGGAAATCGTGGATGACGGACTTATTAGTTTTTTTTAGTCAAATACCTTATTATCAGGATAAAAAGTATAATATGTGCAAATCCTGGTTAATAAACCATCAGTGTGGCAAATTTCATCCAAATCCGTTCAGGAGTTTTTGCGTGAAAGAGTAATTAAAGATCCATCCATCCTTAGAAACTTGTATTTATCTATTTTGAATACCATTTTGGTAACGTATTAAATAATAAAATGCTGTTATCGTCCGCTATCAAATGCAATATCATGGAATATTTTAGAGGTCGTACCAAATCGGTATGTGCCTAGGTGGCGAACTAGCGATTGGGTATTTTTTGTTACTTTAATAACATTTATTGAACAGAATAATAAACCTACTAGCAATTGAGATAACACATTGTTTAAGCAAACACATCAACATCTTTATTGACTTTTATTTGTAAAAGTCTTGTGATGAAACTTTTGTTACACCAATAAAATGGATAAATAAACAAACTGAGGTTAGGGTGTGGATGTAAGATACCCAAAAAGAAACAAAACAGCTGTTTTTTTATGATGTATCATTAACAAAGATGATTATCTGCTGAGTGACACGGCGATTAAATAAGTCATTATCTTAATCTGCGGGGGATCATCAAGTTGTCGTTATTATACCGCCTGATGCATTATGTGTCTTGTCGATTGTAGCTTGAAGTCAAGGTCAACAGGCAAGGTAAGGCCACAAGGAGGCTAGGTCTGATATTAGTAGTATGCTTAAAAGATTTAAGCACGATAAACCGTTGGCCTCGAGTCTGATTCCTCTCCAGTCGGATTGCTGTCCCATCGAATCATGCCAGTGAAGGTAGGATAAGTATACCTGTGTCTACGCACACAATTGTGCAGTATAATATTTCCTGCTTAGATCGCCTGCCATTGCCAACATTCGGTCTGGAGGACTATCTGGAGAGAGAAGGAAAAAGGAGTTGATTTGTGACATGCACTTGTGCAATAAAAATAAGTTGACTCGAATAAAAATCTAAAATATAATCGAACATAGTAATAGTCATCAGCTGCATGTTGCGATTGCGACGGGCTTCCGGTCAGCATTATACTACGCTGTGGGTCACACAGCACAGTACTTATTTTCAGTATTTACCAAGAAATCACGTATGGAAACCAAATTAAGTTCAAAGGTGTAGGTTAGAGGAATCAGATTCTTCGTTACATTTGTCTTCAGCTACAATAGGGATGTATCCGAGGTATGAAAATCAAAAAAAATAATTAGTCCGTCTTATAGATATAATAAAAAAAATTAAGACCTGTATTTTTTATTTTGTCGTAATTACCAAAAACTACCTAGATATAGCGTATTAAAGTTACGGAGTGGGGGCTAATTACGTAACGCCGTGCTATATTTTGTACCACGCCGTGACGTCATGCGACATTTCAAATCAATATATCTTCCTAAGTATTTGTATGAAAGAAAAAGAAAAAAAATAAATATTTACATTAAATTATTTTTAGGACACAAGCCAATTATTAAAAGTGACTATCACCTACGCATGAGTGAGAGATGAATCTTGTAACAAAACTAATTTCTTTTATTTTTTTTCCTCCAGGTTCTAGGTCAGACCCAAGACCACCGTCACCGAGTCCTGGTAGCCGCAGCGAAAAACATCAAGAACTGGTTCGTCAAGGTGCGGAAAATCAAGGCGATCTACCACACCCTGAACCTCTTCAATCTGGACGTCACACAGAAGTGTCTGATCGCCGAGTGCTGGGTGCCTGCACTTGACTTGGAGACTATACAGTTGGCTTTGAGAAGGGGGACGGTTAGTTCGACAGATTCTTTTTAGATTTTTGTATTATTTTTACGGAGGGCTGTCGATCGAGATAGTTTCGAAGTTAGGGTTTTTCCATATCCTTTCAACTAACATCCATCTGTAAAAGTTAAAAAAGCCCGTTTTCATATACATACCTTTTATTATACATATTCTTACATATTATATATTTATGCAAATTATTGTTATTCATAGTTAAATGGAACTGAGACGTGGTCGCTAACAATGAGCCTTCTAAGAAAGCCCCAGATCACTCAAAAAGGCAATGAAGAGGGCTATGCTTGGGGTTTCACTGCGTGATCAAATCAGAAATGAGGAGATCCGCAGAAGAACGAGAGTAACTGACATAGCCCGAAGACCTGCAACACTAAAGTGGCAGTGGGCCGGGCACATTGCCCGTAGGACCGATGCCCGATAGGGCCGACGGGTTCTCGAGTGGCGACCACGCACCGGAAGACGCAGCGTGGGTGGACCGACGACCTGGTGAAGGTCGCGGGAAACTGCTGGATCCGGGAGGCGCAGGACCGGTCGTCGTGGAGATCCTTGGGGAAGGCCTATGTCCAGCAGTGGACGTCTTTCGGCTGAAATGATGATGATAGTTAAATATCTTTTACGTCATTATGAGTTAACGGCATAGCGTAGGATAATCCCAAAATATGCAAGCTGACATCGTATATAATCACAATCATAAGTAATTTAACTATCCACTTTATTTCATACAGGAGAAAGCAAGGTCAATAATACTGTTCATACAAACCGAACACGGACGTCAGTCCTGCCCTCGTGCTGTGTTGCGATTTTTTTTTTTTTTTTTTTTTTTTTTTTTTTTTTTTTTTTTTTTTTTTTTTTTTTTTTTTTTTTTTTTTTTTTATAAATTATAAACCAGCGCTTGACCGCAATCCCGCCTGATGGTAAGCAGTGACGCGATCGTTGATGGTAAAGCGCGCTAGTTTATTAAGAGCCTATTCACTCTAGCCTTGAAGACACTCAAATCGTAATGTGACGGAAACACCGACGCCGGCAAATTGTTCCAATCCCTCGATGTACGCGGTATAAAGGAGGAAGCAAAACGCTTCGTCCGGATCGCAGTGGTGTCAACAACGTAAGGGTGGAAACTCGCCGTACGACGGGTCGTCCGATGATGGAACGGAGATGGGGGAATTAAATCATGCAATTCCCTTGCACACTCACCAGAATGCATCCTATAGAAGACCGAAAGGCTGGCTACTCTACGCCTGTGCTCCAGGCTTTGGAGACCGTTTCGAGTTAAGTCTGGGTCGCCAATCAGCCTCTTCGCACGCCTCTCCACCGAATCCAAAGCGGCAAGGTGACATTTCGCAGCACCAGCCCAAATGTGGCTGCAGTACTCCACACACGAGCGGACCTGTGCTTTGTATAAAATTAGAAGCTGCCCTGGTGTGAAGTACCGCCGGACTTTCGCGATGACGCCTAGTTTTCTGGCAGCCACCCCGGCCTTGGACTCAATGAACCGCCCAAAGTTAAGGCTCGAGGAAATCTCAACTCCCAAAAGCTGAAGGCGGTCGGTACACTCCAAGGATACATTCTGAAAAGTAGGAGCCAAGGTAAACGGGCTCCTTTTGGCGGTGAAAAGACACGCCTGTGTTTTGGCGGCATTGAATGCTACAAGATTGGCATTGCCCCATTCGGAGACTGCCTGCAGTGCAGCACTCACACGCTCTACCATGGCCTCTCTTTCGGACCGGATAGTTTCCTTACTAGCCCGAGCTTCCAGCAGGTATCTCTCCACAACTGTGCTGTCATCTGCATACCCATAGATACCGGGCATCAGCAGATCGTTAATATGCAGCAGGAACAGAGTTGCAGAGAGAACAGACCCCTGAGGAACACCGGCATTGGTCGACATGGGCTCAGATGAACATCCGTCGACAACAACTCGGAGGGACCGTTCAGTCAGGAAGTCTTTTACCCAGCCAGTCAGGCCAGCGGAAATGCCGTACGCTGGAAGCTTACTCAAAAGGCTAGCGTGCCATACCCGGTCGAAGGCCTTCGAGACATCAAGGGAGACGGCAATCGCTTCCCCATTTTTCTCGAGGGCCTCGCCCCACAAGTGAGTGGCATACACTAGTAGGTCCCCAGTTGACCGATTGCGTCGAAAACCGTACTGTCGGTCACTGAGGAGATCGTTACCTTCCAGGTATGCCAAGAGGCGCGAGTTCAATACACGCTCCATAATCTTGCAGAGTATGGAGGTTATTGAAATCGGCCGATAGTTGGTAGGATCGGCACGACTACCCTTTTTGGGCACGGGCTGCACGTTGGCAAGCTTCCAGGACTTGGGCACTATACCAGTCCTAAATGAGAGGCGATACAGGCGCGTCAATACAGGAGACAACTCAGGCGCACAAGCCTTAAGAACAATCGCTGGTATACCATCTGGACCACTAGCCTTATTCACGTCCAGACGACACAATACTCTCAGAACCTCCTCGTTTCTAATGCGAACCTCCGGCATTGAAGTTCCGCAATGAGGTAAATTAGGTAGAGTAGCATTGCCAGTGTCAAGACGCGAACTATGGGCAAAGAGAGATGCAAAGAGACCTGCTTTCTCTCTCGCCGTATGGGCCAGTGCTCCATCAGGCCTAACCAGCGGAGGCAGTGTGGGCCGACAGAAGTTCGCCTCGACCGATTTGGCTAGGGACCAGAAAGATCTGCTACCGGAAGGGTGCGCAGAGAGCTTGTTACCAATGTTAGTAATGCGGTCGAAGCGAGCCTTCTTAAGCGCCTTTTTGTAGGACTTGGCAGCACGGTTAAAGGCTCTCTTCTTTGAGCTTAGATCCAGAGCTCTGCGGTCACGAGCGTCAACCCAGGCGAGGAATGCCGCGTGCTTACGCTGTTCAGCTTGAACACAGTCGGCGTTAAACCATGGGCGAGCCGAGCCACCGACGGGCACGTCACTGAAGGGGATAAAATACTCCATAGCTTGACGCACCACGTCGGTTATAGCGTCCGCACAGCTCGATGGATTGCTAGAAGAGAAGCAGACCTGCTGCCAAGGATAAGATGCAAAGAAGTGGCGCATCTCATCCCAATCTGCTGACTTGTAACGCCATATTCGCCGCTCACCACGCGAGTCGCAATCAGGTGGGGAGAAGGACGTCACAGACTTCACCAGACAGTGGTCTGAAGTTCCTAACGGTGAGGAAACTGTAACAACACATCTGTCCGGATCAGTGGTCAGCAGAAGGTCCAGACAATTGGCGGTATGACCAGCCACATCAGGCACCCTAGTCGCTTCTTCCACCAGCTGGGAAAGGCCCATTGATAGCGCAAAGTTTCGCGCTTCTCTCCCAGCGTGGTCGGTCCTCTGGTATGGGAACAGCCAGTCTTGGTGGCAGGCATTAAAGTCCCCCAGAGCGACGAACTGTGCGTCAGGGTGCTGATGCAGCACATTGTCAGCAGCCACACTGAGGTGGTCAAATAGTCGAGTTGTCTCCTGGTCACCGCTGTGCGATCGGTAGACACAGGTGTAGACAATTTTGTCCACACCAGTGTCAACCAACAGCCATAAGGACGATAGATGAGAGTCTTCGAGGTGACGGAGACGCCGGCAACAGATGTCATTGCGGACATACACACAGACCCCGGCACGCTGCAGGAAATGATGCTCCAAAGAGTATCCCGGGTAGTTGAGGTATGCCGCATCAGACGGACATCTGATCTGGGTCTCCGTCAAAAAAAAGGCGATGAAGTATTACTGCCGCCTTGAGTTTGATGCTATCGGTCATATATAGCTCCGTCTTTCTCTTACACTGCGATCATGATGGCATTAAATCGTCATGGGGAACCCTTCGATCAAAACATTTTTGATTAAAACTGGAACCAAACTAGGTTCAACATTTCAGTTTCTCGATGTCTTTGAATCATCATACGTCAAATTGTTACTGATAGCTATATTTGCACTAAAAATAGAGAAATTAAATTTATTTGTTTTAGACTTTTGGATTACTCACACTTTTTAGATCTGTTCAGCTTTTGTCCATAGAAAACAATGATTTTGTATGTCCACAGAATGTGTACCTTTAAGTTTAATAGATGCATACGCATTCATATAATTAATAAAAAAACACAAAAATAAGCTGTTAAAATACTATAGATGCATATTTACAATAACCATTAATTCGTCGTACAGGAACGCAGCGGCAGTTCCGTGCCACCCATCCTGAACCGCATGGAGACCCTGGAGGACCCCCCCACCTACAACCGCACCAACAAGTTCACGTCCGCCTTCCAGCACCTCATCTACGCTTATGGAGTCGCCACCTACCGTGAAGTCAACCCTGGTACGTTGTGTTTCTTTACTATAACGTTACTTAGTCTTAATTATGATAGATTTTACTGTAAATGTGAAAACTTTGTGGGCCTTTTATACTTCAATTCTGAAGACCATTTCTTATTTTATCAAGTACTTGGTAGTTATTGACAAGCATAGGTTGTCCTCTCATACCCACTGTGATTTGAAAACATTGTAAAAGCCATTGGAACCGTGTACCTAGTTTCTGGCGTTTCTTAAGTGCCAAGTTGGTCTACAGACGACAGCACATCAAGCTACGGCAATCTGTCAGATTTCTTTATTAGATTTCAACTTTATCTCTAAGGTATTAAGACTCAAGATTGGTTGTAAATATTTGGCAGTTTCGGGTAGCTTTATTGTTCGAGTTTTAATCGAACACTCAGCGAAAATGCATAATTGCATGGAAGGCAAATATGCACATTCGCTCGTTTCACCAAAATGTAAGCAGTTCGCGTTAAGATCTCGCCAGAGACACCGCGCTCTCATTACCATTACCATTTTACCATATTTTACCAATAATTGTGTCTGTTTACATATTTATTACCATTTCTTGTTACTAAGTGATATAGTGATTTAATATAGCTATTTCGTTTACAATCCAAGACTTTAACTTTTACCATATCCTATTACCAGTAGAAGAGTGTGCTAGGTCACCATAGCGCCGAGCAGTACTCTTTTCATTTATAAAAGGAATTTATAGGAAATCCTGCCTTGCATAGATTACATTAATGAATTTCATTAATTTATCCAAAAAATTACTTTGTGAAATGCCTTCTCTGCGGCGCAGGCCGCTTGTATAATATAGTTGCTCTAATAACTGCCTTTGGAAATACATACATTCATCTACCACCATACGTACCATATTACTACACATAACATCACCATTGGGCAAAAAGATCTATTTCATCATCATCATCATCTCAGCGTTAATCCCAGTCGCATCCGAAGCTTTTTCAACTTTGGAGTCCAGGGTCCGCTTTACCAGTCTAACTGCTGATTTTGACTAAGTTTCTATATTTTCCGTGAAGCGACTGCCGACTGACCTCGAAGACGATATCAAAGCATTGCAGTTAGACCAGTTGTTGGACTTTTGAGGGCTCCAATAACCCGTAACGACTGCCACTAGATGTGCGTATGGCAACCGGGACCAACGGCTTAACGTGCTTTCCGAGCCACGACCAGATACTGGTCAGGTGGTTACTTGCACTGGCAATTCGTATTCATACATACAAATATTTGCACTTGCGGAGAGGTCGCGTTCGGTACCGCCACGCTGAGATTGTCCTAGAGTGGCAAAAAGATATATTTATTAGTTATTCATTATTCTTCAAAGTTTGGTTACGTTATTTTTTTGTCTACAGCTCCATACACAATCATAACATTCCCGTTCCTGTTCGCGGTGATGTTCGGTGACTTGGGTCACGGCGCGCTGATGGCCATATTCGGATTCTGGATGTGCTACAAGGAGAAACCTCTACAGGCTAAGAAGATTGATAGTGAGGTGAGATAAATAGTCCATAAAAGGCTGTCGTTAATTATGTGCGTTGAAAAGCTAAATCCTTTTGTGTGGAAAATAATGGTAAAAAAATGTATATACGTTATTTTTTGTTTATTTTATGTAAAGAATTTATGTACAAAATTTCAAAACGGTATCATGAAAAATCACAAAGTTATAAGCTTGTTACGTTACATTAGAAAGGCTAAAGGCGCGTCCCGTTGTGCTGTCGCGTCTTGTGTTCAGTGGTGATCTGCCGTTATCTGTGTCGTGCGCTCGGTAACCACACTGCACCAATTTTTAAATACAGGATGTATTCAGATACACCCTGTATTTAAAATTGGTGCAGTCAAGCCTTTTTGCGAATTTTGCTAATTTTACTTTACGATGTCAGCATCGTAAAGTAAAATTAGCAAAATTCGCAAAAAGGCTTGACTGCTTGCCACTAATAAAATTATGATAGTCATTTATGTCGTTAATGACCGGTTACAGAATACACAGTGTTTAAAATAAAGTGTCGGCTCGGCCTTTGAACGTTGCAAGCGTGCCGCCGTGCGGGTTTGTACGTATGACGTTGATCCCTGATGTGAACTCTATTAAATCAGCTGATTGTTTTTCGAGTTTTGTTTTCATTGCGCTTTTTTATGTAATTAGCAAATTAATTTTTACTTTCAAATCTTATTGGGTTATAAAAGTATAGCAATTGTGAACGGTCTAAAGTGAAAAAAACTACATATATATTTTTTTAAATCATGAAAAAGCCGACAAAAAATTCCACCACTGGGGGGGTTCAGAATCGTACTGGATCCATGGTACTCGTTTGTGCGTCGATGTCAGATACACCCTTTATATTTGGGAAAAAATATAACATGGTGTAAAAATGATTGGAACCGATTCAGTTGCTTATTCTGAATAAAATATATTCAGGTGTCATATAAAAAAAAAAAGATAAATAACGTATGTTAAAAAAAACAAAGAACGATACCAACTGGTCCCAACTAGTCGCAATCATTTGACAAAACTGTGTTCGCCGATTAGGGGGCTGGTGACAGATAAAAAATGGAGTCCATTAATTCGCCCCCGTTTTGACCTCACGGATACGGAACCCTTAAGAACGTTCACAATAAAGTAATCACATTTTAGCGAAAATCAATGTCAAAAATTTAGGTAATTATTAGGTATTGTTGACAGATTGAGCCTTTATCATACTCACACACCGTTTTTAATGAAATCCTCTTGCCACCACCAGATCTGGAACATATTCTTCGGCGGGCGCTATATCATCTTACTCATGGGCCTGTTCTCGATGTACACGGGTCTGATCTACAACGACATATTCTCCAAGAGTCTGAATATCTTCGGCTCGGCATGGCGAAACAACTACGATGAGCCTACACTGATCGCTAATAAGTTGTTACAACTTAACCCGGATTCCGAGGATTATGTGCAGACCCCGTACCCATTTGGTATTGATCCGGTTTGGCAGGTGAGAATTTTCCTTTATATCTTAAACTTTTTTTCTCTCCGTTAATGTAGCAACCTATAGTTCATCGGTTTAAATAGCTATCAAAAGGTAAACAAAAAATCACGTGACTTAGATAACCGGCTAAACCGGACCGGACCGGATGACCGGTCGGTACCGCCGCAAACGCTACGTCCCGCAAATCTTAAATCTGTAATATCTTCGAAAATATTCATTTAAATGATATGTTGTAAAGGGTCATATAGATCTATATTGAATCAACAATGTATTTGAGGTATTAATTTGGATAAGGATTAATGCTGTACCTATTGGTTAAAATCGCTTCGAAAATTAGCCATTATTTGTCGTAAAAAGAAAATGACAAAAATGTTACTGTGGGATATCCATAAGACATAGATATATATCATCGCGAAGTCTTCTGTAGACCTTATCAATGTCAAAAGTGGAGTACCACTTTTGACACTTAGTGCAATAAAGTTCAAAATTGGTAATGCACTTTTGACCCTTACTGTACAATACTTAGTACATTATTTTGATAAATCTCGAAGGGCCTACGTTCGCAATTTTTAATTATAAAAATGTAATTATATACACACATTAAAAACCTGCAAAATAACAGTATTTCTCCACTATTTAATGATTGTTATTATACATATAAATCATCTCATTCAATCACTCTGCAAGTGCGCATTCAAGTTTAGATATACTTTTTACTACAATAAATGATTTTTCAAACAGCTTGCAGAGGCCAATAAGATTATCTTCATGAACGCGTACAAGATGAAGATCTCCATCATCATTGGCGTGTTCCACATGTTGTTCGGTGTCTGCATGTCCCTCTGGAACCACATGTAAGTTATACTCGTATAATCAACCCACAATTAAAGTGTTTTCAAGGCTAGAGTGAATAGGCTTTTAATAAACTAGCGCGCTTTACCATCAACGATTGTATGTATCACTGCTTACCATCTGGCGGGATTGTGTTTATAATTATAAAAAACCTATCTAGGGCACAGTAAACATATTGGGGGTTTATTGAAGTGCATCAAGGGCTTTCGAATACCATATTGGCAAGGCAAGGCACTGGAATACTGTCTACAGTTCTGGTGGTGCCCTTTTGAACATCAAGTAGTGTGATTTCTTTGTAAATAATAATAATGAATAAATACATAATTGTTTGACCAACATTTGATTATTTACTAACAATATATGAAATAATAGTATGCATGCTAACACTAGTTTGTATGCTTTTTATGTCTTTACTAACAATTATTTGGTAACGTTATTTTCTGTATATGCGAGACCCGAACTACGTGTCTAGTATTTTTAAATAAAGAATATAAAAATTTTATATAATACAAAATTGAATTAAGATGTCATGAAAAACCACAAATTTATGATCTTGTTATGTTACCTGTTTGTCCCAATAAAAATATGGTCAACGCACCGCTCACCCACTGTGTAGGCGCTCGGTAACCACACAGTAACAATTTCTAAATATATTTCGGGAAAAAAAATATAACATGTTGTAAAAATGATTGGAATCGATTCAATTGATTATTCTCACAAAGAAAAAAATACGTCATCTGTGAACATTTCAACTGTGTAGCTATCACAATGTCTAGTTCAAGAGATTTAGACTATCGGACAATGGAATCTTAGAAATAATGTTCCGTTTTTACAACTAGCTTCATCTGTAATTGATTTATTTGAAACAAATGCTTTCGAGTTTGAGCTGATCCTTTTGGTACGGAATCTCAAAAAAAATTTTTTACAAAAAAATAGAAACCGACTTAAAAAAAAACACTTAAAAGCAAAAAAAAAAATTATTTTTTTCCTTTTATATGTTTTATTTTTTGTAGTCTGTTACTATTTTTTTTTAAATATTTCATGCTTTTCTGTGTCTTAGTCGAAATTCGAAAATTACTTTTTTTTCTCACTCATAACAACAGTGGCAGCCATAACCCATGTTAGAATGAAGTTCTCAGCAATACGAAAAATTCCCTATCTCAAAAACTACTTATCAGATTTTGATGTAACTTGCAATATTTCCTAAGTTGAACAATACCTAGTATTTACAACAAAAAAAGAATTACTTAAGTCGGACATCATCATCATCATCAACAACATTTCAGCCGAAAGACGTCCACTGCTGGAGGACATAGGCCTCCCCCAAGGTTCTCCACGACGACCGGTCCTGCGCCTCCCGCATCCAGCGGTTTCCCGCGACCTTCACCAGGGCGACCTTCACCAGGTCGTCGGTCCACCTTGTCGGGGGCCTACCCACGCTGCGTCTTGCGATGCGTGGTCGCCTCTCGAGAACCCGTCGGCCCCATCGGGCATCGGTCCTTCGGGCAATATGTCCAGCCCACTGCCACTTTAGTGTTGCAATTCTTCGGGCTATGTCGGTTACTCTCGTTCTTCTGCGGATTGATGCTCATTCCTGATCCGATAGCGCAGTGAAACCCCAAGTATAGCCCTCTCCATTGCCCTTTGAGTGACTTTGAGCCTTCTTATAAGGCTCCTTGTTAGCGACCACGTCTCAATTCCATAAGTCATCACTGGCAACACACTGGTCGAAGACTTTTGCCTTGAGACACTGCGGTATTTCGGACGAGAAGATTATACGTAGCTTCACGAAAGCAGCCCAGCCGAGTTGGATTCGACGATTAACCACTTGATTTGCAGTTCCGGAAATATGCGCGCACAAACATAAAAACATACAGACGCTGATATAGACTAACATATAGGTACGAAAACTGAGCAGTTCTGGATATATTACACACATACGGGCGGAATTGATAACCTCCTTTTTTTTTTGAAGTCTTTTAAAAAGGCGTGTAATATTTATTGTTGGCTCCCGTCCCCAGCTACTTCAAGCGCCGCATCAGTATCTACGTGGAGTTCATCCCGCAGATCTTGTTCCTGGTGCTGTTGTTCTTCTACATGGTGCTGCTCATGTTCATCAAGTGGACTACCTACGGATCCACGCCACCCTACTTCGGAAGTCAAGACCCTGGTGAGCTGTGTTTAATAATTATTGAAATTAGGGACACAGCGTTCCGGGCGGACTTGGTAATTAATCGGCTTGATAAAAATTCATTCATTTATACACACGCAGACAATGGACGTACGACAGCAGGTCAACCTACCTGAAAGTGTCAAAAATGTCCAATCAAACTTGAGATTTAATGCTTTAGCGATAAAGTTTAAAATCTAATAAATAAATCTGGCAGATTGTAGTAGCTTGATATGCTGTCGTTCGTACAGTGTCTGCGAGTGTGTGTATAGATGAATCAGTTAAAAAAAAAAAAAAAAACTTTCGAATACCATAATAATTTCCAATTTGAAATTTTGTAAAACAGTAACGCCGTCATTGTATTATTTTTCTTTTTTATTGGATCATACCTGCATAAGCAGAAAGTTTTTCGCCCGTTACATAGCTCGCCATCGTAACCAGTAATTTATCACTTTAAAAATGGAAATCCCTTTCGAGTATATACTTTCGCACAAAGTTAATTACTTTTTGTGCAGCCTGCGTAGTTGACGTCTGTATGATAATTCTATAAAGGGTGTATCTGACATCGACGCACAAACTAGTACCATGGATCGAGTACATGATTCTGAACCCCCCAATGGTGGAATTTTTTGTCGGTTTTTTCCTGTTTAAAAAAATAATAATATGCAGTTTTTTCACTTTAAACCGTACATAATTGCTATATTTTTATAACCCAATAAGATTTTAAAGTAAAAAATAATTAATTCGCTAATTACACAAAAAAGCGCAATGTGAACAAAACTCGAAAAACTATCCTATCAGCTGATTCAATAGAGTTTACACAGGGGTCAACGTCATACCCACAAACACGCGCAGCGGCACGCTTGCAACGTTCAAAAGCCGAGCCGGCACATTTTTTTAAACACTGTTATTTCTGTAACCGCTCATTAACGACATAAATGACTATCATAATTTTATTAGTGGCATGCGGTGTAACCTTCTTGCGAAGTTTGCGTTACGATGTCGGATACACCCTGTATACATCCCGTCTGCCGAATTTGGCCAGTCATGTGACCGCCGCTCATTACAATCTCTATCTCCTAGTAAAATCTCTCTAATAACACATTCTTTCGTTCACAGCGATCGTAAAGACCAGCGCATACTGCGCGCCCTCTATCCTGATCACGTTCATCAACATGATGTTGTTCAAAGAGGATGAGAACATCCGCCCTGTCTGCGACCCAGTCATGTACGCGGGACAGAAGGGCATACAGAAGGTATGTTCACTTAAAAGACTTTACAAAAAACATATACTGTTTGTTACTTTGAAGGTTTTTTTTTATTAATTTATAATCCAGCGCTTGACCGCAATCCCGCTTGATGGTAAACAGTGACGCAATCGTTGATGGTAAAGCGCACTAGTTTATTAAGAGCCTATTCATTCTAGCCTTGAAGACACTCAAATTGTGGTCCGACGGAAACACCGCCGCTAGCAAATTGTTCCAGTCCCTCGATGTACGCGGTATAAAGGAGAAGGCGAAACGCTTCGTCCGGATCGTAGTGGTGTTAACAACATAAGGGTGGAAACTCGCCGTACGATGGGTCGTCCGATGGTGGAACGGAGATGGGGAATTAAATCATGCAATTGTATCCTATAGAAGACCGAAAGGCTGGCTACTCTACGTCTAGGTTACTACACGTCTTGAATGTAACAAAAAGGCCTTGAAAGTAAAGTCCCTGAGAAAAAACCCAGTAATCCGTCAATCATAGGGTTATTTATTTAGTATTACACAAACTATGGTTCATTATCGCCAAAAAAATCTTAAATTTACGGATAGTGTATTAAAACTCTAGACAGAAATGTCTCAGTATGTATATTACCGCCACTCTAACTGCGCTGTTTTGCATGCCCAGGTGATAGTAGAATATACAGGTTTCTTATTATAAAAACATCCATGTATGTATTAAACAAAAAGTTAAATTTCCCTCGGTGGTAGACCATAACGGCCGGTTGCCGGCAGAAGTTACCACCCACCAGACAAAGTCTTGCTGCCAAGCGATTCGTCGTGTTCCAGCATGATGTCTGGTGAAGCCGTACGGAGGACGGGTCTGAGCTGTTGTGTTGAGATGTGTGCCGGGTACGATGCGACAAATGTAGTTGTGTCGGTCGTGTTGTGTCGAGTTTGGTCGTGGTGGGTCTCCAGATCAATCTCCCTCTGGCGCAGCAACGTAGATCATGTTGTGGGGTTTAACATTGCATCACCTCGCTCAACTGCCGTTTTCTTTCTATTCACTCAGTGTTTTTGAGTGTTTATAGGCTCTTAATAAACTAGTGCGGTTTACCATCAACGATTGCATCACTGCTTACCATCTGGCCGAGTTGCAGTCAGGGCCTAACTTATAATTATAAAAAAAATAACGACACGTATTGGAGAAACCACATTTCAATTAATATAATTATATTTTCTGCGTAGTTCTTCGTAATGTTGGCCCTGTTGTGCGTGCCAGTGATGCTGTTCGGCAAGCCATACTTCATCATGAAGGAGCAGAAGCAGAGAGCTGTAAGTACATCTCTAGTTATCTCCCTGTTATCGAAAATATTTGAACCAATAAGGTTATTTTTATTTTAAATTAGAGAACATTCATATTTTAGGAATAACCCTTGTTATCTTTATGTAATGTGAATATTTTCAAGCAAATGTTAGTTTTTGGGATAAACTTGTTTATGTAAAATAATTAACAAATAACAATAACAAATTTTATTACTTTAAATGCTTCTTCCACGGATAGCTGGCGGTAAGAGTAAAATACATTATTATACTCGATAGATAAATATAAAATATTTGTATTTGGAGGATGAAAAACAAAATATAAAGAATTCTAAATGTACAGTGTGTCCGGGCATGGACTAGCGATATTTTAGACACTTATATAACATTAGAAATACACACTAAACGAGGGCCCAGTCCAATTCCCTCATATGTGGCAGCCATTTTGTTTTTGGTTGAATTTTTTTCTGTGTGTGTAAGACAAAAATCATGTTTCAAAAATTTTTGGTGGTACGGCGATAAAAATGGGCTTATTCTGAAGGCCAGTAATATTGTCCTATCGTGTATGTTACAAACTAAAGTGCCCATCTCCATAATTTAGGCAAAAAAAAAAATTTGCAAGCTAAATTGTACTTCGTTGCTTAGTAGCAAGAGGTCTTATTTCTATTTGTTGTTGCCTGCACTTGTATATGTCTGTGGTAGGACCACAAATGTATCATGTGATTGTCCCGCAGCGCCAGACGCATCAGCCCGCGGAGGGCGTCGCAGAGAACGGTACTGCCGGGGGCGCCGCCCCACCAGCTCACGGACAACACGAGGACATCACCGAGGTCTTCATACACCAGGTACGTACCCACAGCCTGGTGTTACAATGGCGCCAAGCAAGTTTAGCGCTATGAATAAAATTTAAAACTTGCCTTTACTACCTTCAAATATAGAACAGAAATAAAGTAAAAGATATTTTCAAAATGTTTTAGATATAGTTCATTTAGTGCTAATTAAAATATCTCATTTTGTGTATTAAAGACCTATAATCTATTTGGAAAGCTTTCCAACGATAGCATCTATCCTTTGCTGATTTACCAAACAAAAGTTTCTCTGAAGAAATACACAACATACTTAGACTATTTTATTGAAATCTATAGGTACCACTATTCCCTTGACACTTCCCTGCTCCCACTAACAGTTTGGTCTCCCCGCAGGGTATCCACACGATCGAGTACGTGTTGGGTTCAGTGTCTCACACGGCGTCGTACTTACGTCTGTGGGCGTTGTCACTAGCTCACGCACAGCTCGCCGAAGTCGCCTGGAACATGCTGCTTAGGAAAGGTAAGATATTGGAACCATTTTTAAATATTACAGAAATATAATTTATATTAATGACATAAATCATTATTATTATTATACCAAACTTAGAATATATTGAAGATCATGATATATCACATCCTGTGTGAAATACATATCATCATCAACCTTTTTATCGTCCCACTGCTGGGCACAGATCTGCTCTCATACAGAGAAGGATTGAGCGTAATCACCACGCTTGCTCAATGCGGGTTGGCGATTTCAAGCTTAAAGTCCAGGTTTCCTCAAGATGTTTTCCTTCACCTTATAATCAGCCATTGGTGTCCAAGACATCCTTACAAATACATATATATCTCCTAATTTCCAAAATGGTTTCAGGATTGCTTCCATTATAGCAGTCATTGTGTACCTATTAGTAGGTTTACGATGTTGAATCAATTCAATTGAAATATAAAATAAATTTTATCTTCACAAATGAAAATCATCACAAGATTTAGTACATATAGATTGTGACAAATGAATTTGATGAAAAGTATTTGTAGTACAGTCGAAATCTTAATTAATGAGTAAAATATTTTATTAAAATTGATACCCAAGTTACCTTTAATTAAATAACTTTACTCTGATTCTTTTTCTCTCTTCTTTAACTCTTAGTTTCTATCATAAAACGTCAAAAAGTACATTACATTACAGACTTTTGTTGCTAACCTTGCCACTTACAAATGATCATTAAATTTTAATTGTTACTGCATGGTTAGCGCAGTTGTTAAACTGTTGACTGCTGTTGCGCTACAAGTAGTTGTTCCGTGTCTGGCGTAGTTGTTCCGTGTCTGGCTGTTTGTGAGTTTATGTTTGTCAACGCACCCACGATACAGGAAAGATGTAGGAATTTCTCCTGTATCGTGAGTGCGTTTTTCATTTTAAATACATGGAGTATTTATATATTTGCCCCACCCTATTATTATTAGTTTACTTTGCCTGTTTAGTGGACTAAACTAGATAATATTGTTTACAGGTCTAATGTCAACGGACTTCCAAGGCGGTATCTTCCTGTACATCGTGTTCGCGGGCTGGGCAGCCATCTCGGTGTCCATCCTCGTGCTCATGGAGGGTCTGTCCGCCTTTCTGCACACGCTGCGTTTGCACTGGTTAGTACTAACGGGAAACCTATTGTAATTTACACTCACCATCAAAAATTTGTGCTTATTCCCTCGGCTTTAACGTGTCGATGCATTGTTGGTTCAGTTTTTAAGCAATTGACTGCTATCTGCGTGTTGCGGGTTGGATTCCCGCACAGAACAAACATTTGTATGACTTACAAGCAGTTGTTCCTGGTCTGGCTGTTTGTGTATGTGAGTTTATGTTTGTAAACGCACCCACATTACAGGAGAAATTACTAATGTGGGGCAATGTTTTAAAAATAAAAAAATATATTTTCTCCTTTCTTGCTACTATATTTTTAGCTTTTATGCTAATAGACGTTATTCTAATTGCATTTTATTCTGCAGGGTCGAGTTCCAAAGCAAGTTCTACGGAGGTGAAGGATATCTCTTCCAGCCGTTCTCGTTTGAGGTCATCCTAGACTCAGCTGGTACGACCGAAGAGTAAACACGACAAAATGAGACCGAGTAATTATGTACCCTCTTAACAGTTTGTAGTAGAGATTACGTCACAATATAATATTATATGTCTGTGTGACTGTGCAGCTTCAATATCTATGTATTTATTGATCTTATATGATAAATATCATAATATCTCTTCTTATTACGTGAGTAAGTGTTGTACTAATAATAAGAGTTCTGTAGTGTAAGCATATTCCATGCTTTTTTGTGTCAAAACTTAATAGTAAATAAGAAAATCCCAATATTCTTCATCAAACTTTATTCACTACAACATCAAGGGTACAAATTACAAATAAATCATTTTCTTTTGTATTTTCCTAGCTAATAAATATTTTTATTTAATCCAGATTTTTATATAAGTTATACAGTGTGAACGACCGCTCTTCGTCTAACCCAATATAAGATTCAATTGTTGTACTTAAAATATCTTTATGTCGACCTCCGTATTCCGTGAACATTCGATCGAGTTTATATAATTACCTGCAGTGCTGGTAGATAGCAATTTTAAGTTAATTCTTAATAAATTACTTATGATAAAGTAGTTTTTTTTTTATTCAAAATATAAGAATAATTATTTATTTATGAATTTGTTTACAATAAGTTTATCTAATTGCTATGTTAAAATCTCCATTTTGTATAACTGTAGATCCAAAGTGTATAATTGTTTATGTGAGACGCTCTCTGTATTGTTACTAATTGTCATTCCAGTCTATTCAGTGTTATCAACTTGTACTTCGCTGAGTGTCGCGTTGCATATAGTTTTATGGTGATGATTAAAGGTTTTAGTAGCATTATACTAGTGGTTTTATTTTAAGTTCCCGTAACGTAAAAGTATATCGAATGGTATACAATATGTAAAGAAAATCCGTCCGACCCATAAGGAAAATAAAGGTTAGGTAAGCACACGACCAAATAAAATATGAAATTTTACATATTCATCACAGTAACAATATTAATGTATTTTGAAATAATATTTTTTCCGTGAATTAATTCAAACTTCTCCAAAATTTGGTAATTTTAAAAAAAAGTGACAACACCATTTTCGACGTTCTTATTATGAGCGAATAGCGATGCGACCGCCGATAAAGTCGTGAAAATGGATCTCTCTGAAACTAACAATTTTATAAGTAGGGCAACACTAAATCTTAGGAAATACAAGTACATCGAATGTCATCGGCAGTCATCGATTTGTTTTGTGAATTGTTATTTATTGGAATTTGTATTAATTTTCAATTCTATTTAAACAAAACATTGAAGAAATGTTTTAAATATGAGAAAAACAAACCGGAGTGGAGCTCGGAAAATTATTTTTAAAGTTTATCAACAATATTTGTTAATACACCAAGCTGATTTTTTTTTATCAAAATATATCGTTGATATTTATGCTTGAAAACAGTTGCTAAAACAGGTATGTATATGTAATCATGTTACTGTTTGTTTTTATCTACTACAAGTTTCAAATTTACTAAGTAAACGATTTTAAGACTAAAATGAGGATTGTCTACATTGCGCATTTGTAGGTTAGATTGTTAATATGTTTGTGTATGATTTGCAAATGTTGATACTTTAGGTGATTTAATTTACCACTGATTTAAAAAATGAATTATATCATGTTCGGAATTAAAATTAGTACTATCCATCTTCCGATAGAAATAACATATTATTATTTTTAAAATTTCTGGAAAATGTGAGAGCGAACCCTATATCAAGATATAGTTGAGTCAGTTATTCCCCTAAGCAAAGGTAGCAGGCTGATGACAGCATTAGCGCAGACGTTAGTGACCCAGCTGACAATGAAAATACTTTTTAACGAAGAATATTTGGAATCAGATGATGAAAGCAATTATGTTTTGAAATACTTTTTATTGGTAAAAACACGTTAAAATATAATAATAAATATGTATGATATTTTTTTTGTTTACGCTATAGATTTGTATTTTCATTAAAACAAGTTTTGCTTCTAGTACAAAATAATGTGCTAGTATCAAAATGATTTCAGACAAGTCAACAGGGTTGCTACATGCACGACCGCAGCACCCTCATTTATTTTCACGACTTTAAAGACAAACTATACCTCATTTGCGAAATAATATTTATTTTTTTAAGGGGATTTTTTAAAAGTATAGCCGGCTCTGTAGGAATTAGTAGAATCAGTTATCGATACCTAACAATACCTTCACGGATCGGACAGGGTTTTCTTTACATGTTGTATATTAATTTACACATAACAATTAAATACATCAATAAGCAAACATACTCGTATTCAATAATCCCGCTTTCATTCGCAACCTCAATGCCTGGCGAAGCATCGGATCAGCACTAAGGAATGGGAAGGAACAAAACTCAAGATGTTTTTTTCCATCTATACGTTAATATACTTTTGCTTTCTCTCTGTAACCTTGGTTTGTGAACAACATAAAGTAACCGAAATCCGACCCGCCACTGGCCGGTGAGCTTATCGGCAAGTCTATAGCGCTTAGTAAATACCTCGTGGAGGCCTCCATCCACTCCAGCACACCAGAAGTACATCGTATTATTTCAATATACCTAACGTACGCTTACTTTACAGTCTAATTATATATCGAGGGAATATGAAACCAAAACAGTACCTATTATTATTAGCAGGCAAATTATAATCACGTATCGTTATTACACATTATTTTCTGTGTGTTTTTTTTAAATTTTGTGTTACAAAAGTTCACAATAAAATAATGTGCACAATATGGAAGGAGTGATAGAACCGTGGAGAAATCTTGCATTAGCGTGCGTCATCCATCGCCACTCCTTGGATGTACCGCGCACAGGATGGATGGAAAGAAAGAGCAGCTCATGAATTATTTTTAACTTAACAACGTCTTATAACTTGATGGAGCGGGCTGCACGCATGAAAAAACATTACTAATGCGGCGTTACCTCTTTCCATTTAAAGCTTAACTTGCAAGCGAGATCGCGGAACAAGCGACAATCGGCCTCCGCGTTCGGCAGCGTTCGACATCTATCTCTATTCTACTTGAGTGAGCGATACGTCCGGACAGCATGGACAGCTGCTATACAATAATGCATTTACATGTTTTCGTCAAGTATGAAGCGCAGTGAAAAAAGAATGTGGTGTCAATTGTTTATAGCAACGATAATTTCAGCGATAAAGGTTTGAAAAATGCAACCGTTCCATCAGTATTATCTTATGACTTTGTCACGTTCAACTACCGTCAATGAACCGACTTTACAGACAACCGAGTTTTTGCTTCATTGTTGCACTGTGGGAAAAATAAAAAATAGAAGAAAGTATAAGTATTATTTTCTGGGAACTCATCCTTAACCTTAGTCGTACTCAGCTCCGATGGTGATGCTTATATCTCCGGGCAGCACGTTCGTCTTATGATACCACCGATTTGTGTCCACCACCACTGCAAACAGGCGAAGTATTAAATCTAAGCAATAACTAAGAATGGAATCGAATCATTGAGTTCTAAAATAAAACCAACAGGGTAATTGCGTAACATACTATCACTAGCAATGGGTTTAATTTTGACAGTTCAACAACATTCATTGCGTTATTTATGTTGTTGAGCCGATATATTTCTGAACATACAGAGCAATGGACTAACAATAAGTTTAAAATTTATTCAAATGGATAGTATAAGCCGTGCCAATAAAGATACGAATCTAAAATTGTGTCTGGTGATGGAATAGCAGCTCTCAAAAGTTTTTTGGAGGAGGAAGAATCTTCTAGGTAAAATAAAACTGCGTGTCCGATATGATCTGTGTTATTCGACTTCAAAACCCCTGCTTATATCTACATTTTTTATGGCACAAGTTGCGGTATGGCTAATAATTTACAATTATAAAATACAATATTATTACTACGATGTTTAACACGCGTCGCGTCTCGGAGAGGGGCGCGGGGCGCCGCTGGCCCGCGCTGTGAATCTATAAATATAGGTAGCCGCGCTGAGTCGTTCCTTTTCGTCGAGGGCCGCCCGCCGTGTCAAGGTCTCCGCTGCGATGCGCCAGCTTCGTGTGTCGTCTTCGCGCCAAGATTCCGCCTCGATGTATCCTTCGTGTGTAGTCTTCGTGGACATATCTCCGCTGCGATGTAATCTTCGTGTGCAGTCTTCGTGTACCGATCTCCGCTGCGATATATCAACTTCATGTGTCAAAAACGTACCTACGAGTGATGTCGTTGAACCCACGCAACGCATCACGTATCATATTCCTTTGACAGTAAACGCCTTTTTCAAGGCGGCCTCTTGTTCCTTTCAACAGATGAGTCAAACGTATAGCGTCTCTCTCGAGACGGCGTTGTTCGATTATTCCTGAATGGATGTTGTCAAAACGTATTGGTAATAAGGTGTTGTTGGTATTCCTTGGTAACTGGTAACTGTTTGGAGGTAACTGGTAACTGTTTGAAGGTAACTGGTAACTGTTTGGAGGTAACTGTTTGGAGGTACGGTAATTCTATGTGTGCTGTATGTGTGTTCCTACAGCATCCCCCTCTTAAGCGAATCGTACGTTTTTTTTAACGGTGCGTCCGGTGCGAGTGACGTAGGATTCGCGGGTTGTACTCGAGGTCGGCGGGGTCAGCGGCCGCGGCTCGTTATTCGCGCTCGATGTCTGTGTGCGACGAGTTTCACGTGCGTCTGTTGTTCCTCTAGTAGTAGGTTCTTCTTGCTTGAGTAAGTGTGCTGGTTTGAGTCTGTCGATTGTGATGACAGATGTTCGTAGGGGCATCTGAATGGTAAATTGTTTGTTGCCGCGATGTAGAACTTTGAATGGGCCTTCGTAAGGTGGAGTCAGTGGGCTTCGTACGGTATCATTACGCACGAAGACATGAGAACACGTAGCCAAGTCTTTGTACACGAAAATCTTTCTGTTGTTGCTATGTGACTTGCTGTTTGGAGATAGTGTCGACATTGTTTCGGTCAGCTGACGGGCGAATTCTGCGTCGTCGTTTTTTGGCTGTGTAGGCGTGAAAAAATCTGACGGTATTCTTAATGTTGACCCGTATGTCATGAGAGCTGGGCTGACTTGCGTATCTTCACGTAAAGCTGTTCTTAAACCAAGGAGTACGGTCGCTAGTTCCTCGCTCCAGTGTACGCCGGCGATTCGCGCCATAAGTGCGGATTTCAAGGTTCGATGCCATCGTTCGACTTGACCGTTTGCTTGAGGATGAAATGCGGTGGTTCGAATCCGTGTTATGCCAAATTTCTTCATCAGTGCGTTGAATAATGACGACTCGAACTGTCTGCCTTGATCCGTTGTCACACGTAAGGGGCAGCCAAATCGCGCTATCCATCCCTCGTAAATTGCCTTAGCAACAGTGTCGGCGGTGATGTCACGAGTAGGTATTGCTTCGGGCCATTTAGTGCAACGGTCGACCATCGTGACTAGGTATCTATAGTCATTAGACGGCGGAAGTGGTCCGACAATGTCTACGTGAATATGTTCGAAACGCGCTGATTTTTGAAACTCGCCGAGCGGGCTGATAACATGTCGCTGGATTTTCCCGCGCTGGCATCCGATGCATGACCTTGTCCACATACCGACTTCTTTATTCATATTCGGCCAAAAGAATTTAGTGACCATTATCTTTCTTGTCGTACGTACGCCTGGGTGACTAAGTTCGTGTTGTGCTTTGAACGCTACAAAACGATAAGACGCTGGTAGGTACGGGCGTAAGTTGCCTGTTGATGTTTCGCATATGATAGGTCGTTGACCTCCGGGCAATGTGATTTCTGCAAACTTCAGATTCGGGTTGGTCATGCTGATCTTGAGTTCGTCGTCGTTCTCTTGGTCTTTAGCGAGTTGATTGTAGTCGATCGTAGATTGTGACAAGTCGATTTCTTCTATACGAGATAGGGCGTCGGCCGCTTCGTTATTATTACCGTGGACGTATTGAATTTTCGAGCAAAACTGACTTATGTAATGAAGTTGACGCTCTCTTCTCGGTGTATCGGTGGTACTTGGCGTTCTTGATAATGCGTACGTTAATGGCTTATGGTCGGTGAATATTGTTACGTCGTTGCCTTCTATCAGCCGACGTAGGTGTTTAATTGAGATGAACATTGCCAATAACTCGCGATCATATACGCTATATTTTCTTTCCGTATCACTCAATGTTTTTGAATAGAATGCCAGTGGTTTCCATACGCCATCGACCTTTTGTTCTAATACAGCGCCAATGCTAGTGTTTGACGCGTCTGTGTATAGACGTAATATTGCGTTGGGAATCGGGTGCGTAAGTGTTGTGGCCTTGAGAATGCTTTGTCGGCATTTCTCAAAAGCTTGCTCGCTTTCTGGTGTCCATTGTATCGGAGTTTTATCATTTTTCTTGCTGTTGTGTAGGTACTTGTTTAATTCATGCTGATGTTCGGCTTGATGTGGTAAACAGCTGCGATAAAAGTTAATCATGCCTAAAAATCTTCTTAGTTCTTGTACTGTCTGTGGTTTCGGGTAATTGACTATTGCTTGTATACGTTCTTGCGTGGGATTGATACCATTTGCTGATACTTGATAACCGAGGAACTCTATGTTTTCTTTGTCAAACTCGCACTTGTCGATGTTAAGACTGACGCCGTAGGTATTTAGGCGTTCGAGTACTATTTGTAAGTGCTGGCGATGTTCTTCCTGGTTATTTGAATAGACAAGTAGATCGTCGACGAAACAGAATACGATGTTGTCCAGTCCTCGTAAAACTTCATGCATGAAACGTTGAAATGTTTGGCCTGAGTTGCGTAATCCAAACGTCATGCAGTTGAATTCGAATAGGCCGAAAGGTGTTATGATTGCGGTCTTCTGTGCGTCTTGTGCGGCTATAGGAATCCAAAAGTATGCCATTTTCAGGTCCAACTTTGAAAATATTTTCTTGCCGTGTAACTGGTACGTAAAATCCTGAATACGTGGAATGGGATATCTGTCAGGTACGGTGACTGCATTTAGTCTCCGGTAGTCTCCACATACACGAAGTGACCCATCCTTTTTCTTGACGACGTGGAGAGGGCTTGCCCACGGACTTTTTGACGGCTTGCATATACCCATCTCTATCATGCGCTCGAATTCCATTTTTGCCGCTTTGTATTTGTCCGGCGGTAGAGGGCGCGGCCGTGCGTATATCGGCGGTCCTGTAGTCTCAATATGATGTGTGACGTCATGCTTCACTGGAGTCTTGAGTGACATCGGCCGCAGAACATCAGGGTATTTCTTCAATATGTCGTGATATACGTGGTCTCGGTTGACCATGTGTATAGTTTCTTCGTTGTTATTTATTTTGATGGCGTTCACGCTGAGATCGGTAACGCGGTCGATAAGTTTCCTCTGGTGCAGGTCGACTAGCAATTTGTGGTATACTAGGAAGTCTGCACCCAGTATTGAGGTTTTTACATCGGCGACTACGAATGTCCATTTGAAGCTTCTTCGTAAACCTAAGTTAAGTTCAAGCGTGCGCTCTCCGTAGGTACGAATCTCTGTTCCGTTTGCCGCGAACAATTTGTAGGTATTCTTGGTCGGTTTATTTTTATTATTTCGGACGGCTAATACCGATATGTCGGCTCCTGTGTCGACGAGAAATCTCTCTCTGTTGTTGATGTCGATCACGCATAGGCGGCGAGATGTGTGGTTTACATCGACACCCGCCACAGTCGATGTACATTTTAGTTTTCCTGCTTGCTCTTGGAACACGGCGACTCGCAATTCCGAGCATCGTCGCCGTATCGATAGTGATAACGGCATAGCCAGTCGGCGTCCCTCGGTGTACGTGCGTTACTAGCGCGCGGCCTTGACCTTGCGTGTGAGCGAGAGCGGCTATGTTGACGGCTAGCAAAGTGCGAGCGGGAATGGCGATGTGATGCGTTTTGCTGATTACTTCGTAATTCGGCGACTTCGAGAGATAGCTTTTCAATTTGTTTGCAAAGCATGCTGATTTGCAGATTTGTGACGGAGTTCTGTTGTACTTCGTTGACCGATGCTGGCGGGGGAACTACGGAGACTGCGGCGACTGTTGGTTCGAAGTGTTCCATCATTTTGTCGGCCATCGCAGCTAGAACTTCGAGTGTAGATTCTGTGTTCACGGATAATACTGTGCGAACATGGGCGGGCAAGTGATTGAGCCACATGACCTTGAGCGCTTCGTCGGACAGAAGTTTGCCACTTAAGTCCCGCATTTTACGTAGCAGCTGGCTCGGTTTCTGATCACCGAGTTCGAGACCGCTGAGGAGTTTCTGAAGCTGGCGATGGTCTGATTCTTGATATGTTGAAATCAGTCTCTCTTTCAGTGCGCTGTATTTACCGGTGGCTGGCGGTTCAAGTATGATGTCGGCGATTTGTTCCAGGTCGCTGCAGCCGAGTAGTGGGACGACAAGGTTGAATTTTTGCTCGTCACCTATCTTGCTGGCGGCGACGGCGGCTTCGAACTGCGCGAACCAAAGACGCGGATTTTGGCGCCAAAATGGTGGTAGTCGTGCAGGCAGCGATATCGTAGCTACGTCGTTCTTCATTGTCGTGACGCCTAATGTATCGCTGAATTCTTCGCTCTTCGACATTTTTTTTTTTTTATATAATTTCTGCAGGGATTCAGTCTTGATATTTCTTCTTTTCTTCGGGGTCACCAATTTGGAGGAGGAAGAATCTTCTAGGTAAAATAAAACTGCGTGTCCGATATGATCTGTGTTATTCGACTTCAAAACCCCTGCTTATATCTACATTTTTTATGGCACAAGTTGCGGTATGGCTAATAATTTACAATTATAAAATACAATATTATTACTACGATGTTTAACACGCGTCGCGTCTCGGAGAGGGGCGCGGGGCGCCGCTGGCCCGCGCTGTGAATCTATAAATATAGGTAGCCGCGCTGAGTCGTTCCTTTTCGTCGAGGGCCGCCCGCCGTGTCAAGGTCTCCGCTGCGATGCGCCAGCTTCGTGTGTCGTCTTCGCGCCAAGATTCCGCCTCGATGTATCCTTCGTGTGTAGTCTTCGTGGACATATCTCCGCTGCGATGTAATCTTCGTGTGCAGTCTTCGTGTACCGATCTCCGCTGCGATATATCAACTTCATGTGTCAAAAACGTACCTACGAGTGATGTCGTTGAACCCACGCAACGCATCACGTATCATATTCCTTTGACAGTAAACGCCTTTTTCAAGGCGGCCTCTTGTTCCTTTCAACAGATGAGTCAAACGTATAGCGTCTCTCTCGAGACGGCGTTGTTCGATTATTCCTGAATGGATGTTGTCAAAACGTATTGGTAATAAGGTGTTGTTGGTATTCCTTGGTAACTGGTAACTGTTTGGAGGTAACTGGTAACTGTTTGAAGGTAACTGGTAACTGTTTGGAGGTAACTGTTTGGAGGTACGGTAATTCTATGTGTGCTGTATGTGTGTTCCTACAGTTTTGTAATAAACCTTTGGAGGAGGAATCTTCTTCGGTAGAATAAAACTGCGTGTCCGATATGATCTGTGTAATTCGACTTCAAAACCCCTGCTTATATCTACATTTTTTATGGCACGGTATGACTAATTATTTACAATTATAAAATACAATATTATTACTACGATCTTTAACACGCGCCGCGTCTCGGTGAAGGGCGCGGGGCGCCGCAGGCCCGCGCTGTGAGTCTATAAATATATTAATATAATTCTATGTGTGCTGTATGTATATTCCTACAAACCCTTCGGAACTGAAGTCGGATAATTAATTATTGAATACGCGTTTAGATTTTCCTTTATAAAAAAAATAAGTTTTCTGTAAATGCTTTATTTTGAATATATTTATTAAATTATTCAATACACACTTACACATGAATTTTATTTTAATGTTGATAGCAATACTATGGGAGTGAGAGAGAATGATCGGTGCCGCCACTTAAGATTAGTTTCTTTATTGGCGCGGTTTATAATAGTTTGTTACGCAATTAGGGTGTAGGAGTTGTTCGCCTTTGATGGGTAAATAATACAATATATTCAAATGATATTTTCTCTATAATCTAATCTAATGCGCGGTTATTCCGTTTATCTACCCTAATCCCCCGCGCCCATGATTTTTTATTGATTAACCTAGTCCGAATAGGATACTTTTAATTTAAAAAAAATTGGTAATTATTTTGCCTGATTATTAGGTAACAATATTTTTGAATTTCGTCACAGATAAGTACATAAAAGATTAGTATCCCGCCAATTTATGTCGACTTTTTAAATTTTAAATAAGGAACTCACAGCGTACCTAATGGTTGCGGGCTGCAACTTGCGGCTTATTCCGCTCAAAGAACTTTGCGCTAAGTTTACACTGGCTGTTTAGAAACTCACATGGCCGCAACATTTTTTTAATTAGTTTTTTTTTACATAAAACTCTTCACACCTGACAGCAGTTCTACTTTTAAAGTTCTTTCCGGCCCTTAGGTGGGAAGTAATTTGTATGATTTTTTCCGTCTCTATTGAGGGAAGCAGCAATTTCCACCCAATAATTAGATCAAAACAACCCTACGTTCCTACTTTCCGAGTATGAGAAATGAAAAGCATTATACAGTAACTTCATATCAATAAAGTAGAAATTTCCATGACAAAAATACTACTTCGGTATGTGCGAGGCTACTGCATCGGCAACTTTGAGGATCATGCTTCGCAGGATCCTTCGTTAGGTACGCCGCCGTCCGCCGCGATAACTCAGCATGCTTAAGAACGCCTCGTCATCCCTAGGAACGTTGCTACATGTCAAATCATAGTTTCCCACTGTGTGCGCTTGCATGTAGGGATTGCCGGGATTGATAGGGAGGACGTCGAAATTCATATACGGAAATTCCCATAAGCCTATTAAATTCTGTTAGTCCAAATATGTCTAGCATTCTCGGATATGCGATTCCGCGTATACCGAATAAACCATAATATGGATAAAAAATAAAAAATATTGCCTGAAATAAAGTTGATTTAGGGTGCGGCGTTAACTATAGAGATACTGGAATCGTAAAAGTAACGTTACATCACAACCGACTTACGTATCTCTCCCGGTGAGACAGTGAATGTGATCCATCGACATTGGTACAGACATTCTGGTGGAGGAGCCAGTTGCCACTGCTTGTGGCCGCGTACTTGCGCCTGCCACGACATATGTTTCACAGAGTCCACCTGGATACAAACACTTTGAAAGTAGTTGCTACAAAAGATTAAATTGTAATGGGAAGCATTTGTTTAAGATAGGCTCTCCTGACTTATGTTTTAGGAACAACTCTAGGGTTTTAGTCAGTCTCCCGACCATGTTATGAAGACTTCCGTTATTCTGAAACTACTAATAGATAATACCTAGGCTAGAAGCAAAACATATTTTGGAATTATTTATTTTTTCGTAAATTCAAATCATCATCATCATCAACCTTTTTTATCGTCCCACTGCTGGGCACAGGTCTCCTCTCATACAGAGAAGGATTGAGCGTAACCACCACGCTTGCCGAATGCGGGTTAGTGATTTCAGACTTAAAAGTCCAGGTTTCCTCAAGATGTTTTCCTTCACCTTGTAATCAGTCATTGGTACCCAAGATATACTTAGAAAGTAGATATAACTTAGAAAAGTTACATTGGTACTTGCCTGACCTGGAATCGAACCCGCACACTCATACTTGAGAGGCTGGTGTTTTAACCACTAGGCCATCACGACATACATAAATTTAATTTCAGATAAAATATATAACTAGCCATATAGCTAATCCCACCGACAAACTGTTATGCAGTTTTGTGGGTTTATTATTTATGTAAACAATATGTTGGTCAAAATAAAGCATTTATTTATTTATTTATTTTTATATAACTAATGTTAGTAAAAGTGAAGCTTAGCCTAATGTTAGTAATAAATTAACTGAAGTGGATCTGGACTCTTGGAGCCCCATCGGTCTGAAAACATTGCCATTGGAGAAGGTGCCATGATGGAGCGCAAGCGCGCCATCATGGAAGTACAACATTTCGGCATGATCCAACGACTAGCATATTGCAACGGACAGTCAGCGACCTGCGCTCCCTATCAATATCCACATTATCCTTCAAGTCGCCAGTGACCCAAATACTTAAACATTGAAACCCGCCTTAAAGGAGACCCAGAGAGAGAGAGAGAGAGAGATTTCAGGCAGCTGTTTGTAGGTTAAGGCACCTGATTAAAAAATAACCACTCAATCTTATCGGTATTGTATTTAAGTCCGTGAGTCACTGAACAAATGAAATATCGATGTCATTACTTACATGCATATGAGCGCCCTGTCCTGGTCCACCCATAAAGATCCAATCCACCATATCGCTTTCAGCAGTCCTAGGCAGGAAGTATGGCCTGTCATAGTAAGACCTCAGCTTCCTCGTCTCTTGGTCGTAGCAAGTGCTCCAACCCACATACCAGGGTTCACCAGACAGGTTGGCTCTAGCCTCATCCATACTGAACACTTCTTGGAGTGAGTTTAGACCCGATTTGTAAGCGAAATAGAAACAGTCGTTGATTTGTTGCCCCATTTTTCCATCTTTGTAAAAGTTAGCGAAGAATTTGAAGCTGAATTCCTGTGGGATGAAGATATCACAATGGGGTGTAATAAAATGGTGTAAACGAATTAGCGATGATAACTGAATGCTCTCTACCAACTTACTGAATAGCCTACATTTTCACCACGGCGGCATGGGTTTGTTGTTTTAAAGAGTAGGTTCTATCCCACCACATTTGAGGAAGCTAGAGTTCTATACACAGTTTTTTTTACTTAATTTATGCAGAAACCAGTCCATGAAACAGTAACTTTATCATGGTAACTAAATTCTATTTAAATAAAATTCAGTTTTATTAATAAGAAGAATAATATAATGCCAGAAACATTCCACCTACCGTTAAAGCCTTCCAACCATGCGTAGCATCAGTAACAATGACCGGTGTGGTGCTGTACGCGTACCTGTCCTCAAATTCTTCGGCAGTAGTATTTGCGAGGCGCACCACATCATCAACTCCTATGCACATGGAACAGTCTTCAGGTGGACGGAAGACTGACTTGGAGAATGACGGTAGTTCTAATATGCAGTTCTGAAAGATTATGAAAAAAGAAATGATACATAGTCTTTTCTTCGACCATTGAAGCTTAAAAGAATTTTATTTTAGTAACTTACTCTACTTCCTAGTAATTCCACATAAACCCATCGTGCACTGATTGAAAATACAAATATTATAACTGAAATCCACAAAATGTGACCCGGGGATTTCTTGGCGAAAACTTTGTTTCCACTATTTTTAGGAATTTCTAAGCGCGAAATATACGAATGACTAAGTTTCAGACTGTCGATTTTATTAAGAATTTTCGTTACTTTCAATTCAGCTGTTTTGTATGTTTTCGCGCATGTTTTAGAGCGAATAGCTTGGTTCATTGTGACCTGTTGCGAGTCCCGAGATGGAATGAAAGGGGTTTGTCGCCATCCAAGGGTTTTTATAGGGTTGGATGGAAATAATTTAGAGCATGAGCGATATAATCGGATTTATAGAGAGTTCCTAAAATAGAACGTGTTAAGCATAAGTATTGGATATTCTAGTGAGTTGATAATCAGAAAACTTACTACGCCTCTCGGCCGGCGTTTACTTAGTGCCAACACTATTTACAAGAGCAATTTTCTTATAGCTGACTACTTCAGCTAAAAGTTTTCAGCAGATGTTTTTCTGTGTCATGTTCAACTGTAGCTGTCACGGTTCATGAGATACAGCCTGTTGACAGACAGACAGACAGTGGACTCTTCTTAGTCCTAATCTTTTCTTCTTCTTCAGCCTATAGAGCCTTGGGGGAGGCCTTTGTCCACTGCTGGACAAAGGCCTCCCCCGAGGCTTTCCACAATGACCGGTCTTGTGCTGCCCGCAACCATCGGCTTCCCGCGACCTTCACCAGGTCATCGGTCTACCTCGTTGGGGCCTCCGTCAAACTGGCAACACAGCAAACGTCAACATCATATTTTTTTATCAATTTAAGAAATAATATTTTATATCAGTTTTTCATTACGATTCTGTGAAATATTCAACAAAAACCGAAACCCAAACTTCAAGCAATTTAAAATTTATATAAAAAGTGTTTTTAAACATATCTACAATGATAAAATTACCGAATCACTGGAGGTGACATCTGTCATGTCACCTCGGAAAATATATAATTATGTACAACACAAAACAGTAAAATAAATATGAAATGTTGACAAGATCTGCCGCTCGACGTGCACGCTCACCACCTCCGGACTCGTCGCCCAGCTCCGCCTCGCCGCCGCCGGTCTCCAGCCCCACTGTGAACGCTGTGACGACACCGGGCGCGGTAGTTGCGTCGAGCTCGAGCGACGAGTATTTCTCTCCGCCGACGTCGCCAACACCTGTACGTCGGCAGGGGAGAGGCCGGCCACCGAAGAGCTTGGGACTTAGGGGCCATCCGGCCCCGAGCCGGGTCCCCGCTGCCGGTGGTTGTGTGCAGCGCATGAGATGGACTCAGACAATGAATGAGAACGTCTACGAACTAACCTCACTGCGTACCGTGAAAGGATGCTGTCTTTGTTTCAGGCACTGGAACCAACTGTCAACGTCTCGGCCCAACGACTGTCGGATCAGGTGCGGGTCATCCAACGCAATCACAGGTTGGACGATATCGCACTTGATAGGCTGCGCTCAGAGGTACTGAGCAACCAAATCGCCCCGACTCTGACCCAGACCGCGGCACAGGCGTCAATTATTGATGCTGTTCCGCCGCGGTCCAATCGTGTCGAAGAAGAGGACGATAGGGTTGAAACAGTAAGTAGCCAGTATAACGATAGACTGAGGAGCGCACTGGAGGATGCGTTCCGCGACTATAGATCCACTCCGACCAACCTTAGACCCCGGTTACCACGGCTACCTATGCACAAAAAAAATAGGGCGCTGGTGTGTGCTTTGGACTCGCAGCTCAAGAATTTCTTCGAGAGCAGCGAGGATCTCATTGATACACACTCGATCCTGTATTGCGCGGCTGTAGCGGCATGTCGATTAGCCAAAATCAAGTTTCCAAATTATGACGAAGCTACTCGACCAAAACCAGCCGTACCAGCCTGGCAACGCAGAATCGAGCGTCGTATCGATGGGACCAGGGTACTCATCGGCAAACTATACTGCTTCAGGGAGGGCAATACTAGACCACGAGTGATGCGCTTTGTGAGACAGGCATTCTCGGGGACTGGTATCAGCCCTCGAGAATACATAAATAATGTCACAGAGCGCATCGACTTCCTGAAGCAGAAAGTTTGTGCATGGGCGAACCGTATTCGGCGGTATAAGCGGCGAGTGGATCGATATACGCAGAATCGCATGTTCCAGAGCGATGAGAGGTGGGTATACAGAACTTGGGAGCGACCAGAACAAAACGAGGCTGACGTGTACCGCCCGGATGATGCCACCACAAGTGCATTCTGGCGCGGTATATGGTCGGTATCCGTTTGTCACACTGAGGGTGACTGGATACAGGATATCAAACAAGGGTGTGAAAACTTACCAGAAATGGTTAGTATTTTGATAACATCATCAGACGTAGCCACAGCAGTCCGTTCGTTACCGAACTGGAAATCACCGGGACCGGACGGGCTGCATAACTTTTGGTTAAAATGGCTAAGTAGTTTTTTTTTTTATTTTTTTTTTTATAATTTATAAACCAGCGCTTGACCGCAATCCCGCCTGATGGTAAGCAGTGATGCGATCGTTGATGGTAAAGCGCGCTAGTTTATTAAGAGCCTATTCACTCTAGCCTTGAAGATACTCAAATTGTAATGTGACGGAAACACCGACGCCGGCAAATTGTTCCAGTCCCTCGATGTACGCGGTATAAAGGAGGAAGCAAAACGCTTCGTCCGGATCGCAGTGGTGTCAACAACGTAAGGGTGGA
The DNA here is from genome assembly GCA_037179545.1 of Sesamia inferens. Taxonomy (NCBI): domain Eukaryota; kingdom Metazoa; phylum Arthropoda; class Insecta; order Lepidoptera; family Noctuidae; genus Sesamia; species Sesamia inferens. The sequence continues at coordinate 32,055,461 of CM073927.1, forward strand.
AACTCGCCGTACGACGGGTCGTCCGATGATGGAACGGAGTTCACACACTTGTTTGGCATCTCAATTCCAGACATCCTTAGATTCTGGTTCGCTACCCCTGTTCTTAACAACTGGAATTACCCACCTGCTCCATAAATCAGGTAGCACCGCGGAACCCAAAAATTATAGACCGATCACTTGTTTACCAACGGTCTATAAAGTTCTTACATCCATTTTGAAAGCTAAAATAAACAAACATCTTGACAGCAACACCATCCTGTCTGTCTCTCAAAATGGATGTAGGAGCGGGTCCCGCGGTACTAAGGAGCTACTCCTCATAGACATGGCCATCAGCCAACAGGTTCGCCGATCCCGCAAGGATCTCTCAACCTGCTGGATAGATTATAAGAAGGCCTACGATTCGGTGCCACATACATGGCTTTTGAGGGTGCTGGAGTTGTACAAGATAAATGCAACTCTACGCACTTTCCTTAAGTCGTGTATGGGGCAATGGAAGATAGTCCTTCGCTATCCAGGGAGTCGACAGATCCAGGGGAATGATGAACCTGTATGGATTAAGCGGGGAATATTCCAGGGCGACAGTCTGAGTCCACTATGGTTCTGCTTAGCTCTGAATCCTCTAAGCACACTGCTGGAGGATTCAGGTCTGGGTTATCGATTGAAGAGAGGCGGTCAGGTCATATCTCACCTTCTTTACATGGATGATTTGAAACTCTTTGCCCCCAATAAATTGTATCTGATGAAGCTACTGAATGTAACTGAAACTTTTAGTAGTGGCATCAGAATGGAATTTGGTGTGGACAAATGTGCAGTCATGCATGTAAAGCGGGGGGAGATTATGGAATCCGAGGGAATTACACTCCCAGATTTCATACAACTTAGATCCCTCTCCTCATTCGAGAGCTATAAATATTTGGGTATGTCGGAAGCGTTAGGCATCAACGATGCTGACATGAAGCAATCGTTGAAGGAGCGCTTCTTTGGTCGCCTGAAGAAGGTATTAAAAAGTCTTCTTTCGGGCGGAAATAAGGTGCGCGCCTTCAACGGGTGGGTCATGCCGGTTTTGATGTACTCTTTCGGCATACTTAAATGGACTCAGACCGAACTCGACGCCCTGGATAGAAGGGTCCGTACACTGCTGACAGCAAACAGGATGCATCATCCACGATCATCGGTGATGAGACTGTATATCCCGCGGAAGTGCGGGGGTCGAGGCTTTTTAAATGCGAAGACCCTCCACAACCGAGAGGTATGCAGTCTCAGAGAACATTTTTTAAACATCGTAGTGGACATGCATCATGATGTGGTCACAGTAGACAAGGGGCTTACCCCGCTATCCATGGCGAAAGAGAACTGGCACAAGCCTATAATACTTACCACAGATGACCGCAAGATGATATGGCAAAGCAAGGAACTTCACGGGCGATTTTATCGGGCTCTTCATGAGCCCGATGTTGACTTTTTAGCTTCCGTATCCTGGCTACGATTCGGTGACCTTTTCGGGGAAACTGAAGGTTTCGTCTGTGCAATTATGGACGAAGTTATCTTGACGAATAACTACCGGAGATATATTATGAAGGACGGGACGATTGACGTGTGTCGGGCATGTCACCATCCGGGTGAGTCCATCAGACACATTATCTCTGGTTGCTCTCGTTTAGCTAACGGCGAGTATTTGCACAGGCATAACCAAGTAGCTAGGATTATCCACCAACAACTTGCTTTGAAATATAAACTTGTGGATTCTGAGGTACCGTATTATAAGTATGTGCCCGACCCAGTTCTTGAAAATGCCCATGTCACGTTATACTGGGATCGGTCTATCATTACTGACAGGACTATTGTTGCCAATAAGCCTGATATAGTGGTGATAGATCGATTAGCGCGCCTCGCAATGATTGTCAATGTTACCATTCCACATGACGGGAATCTCGTGAAAGCTGAGAAAGAGAAACAAATTAAATATCTCGACTTGGCGCACGAGATTGTTGACATGTGGAATGTCAACTCGGCAGTCATTGTACCGATTGTCGTATCGGCCAATGGTTTGATAGCCAAGAGCCTCGACCAACATCTATTGAGGCTCTCGTTAGGCAGTTGGATCAAAGGCCAGATTCAAAAGGCAGTACTCCTCGATACGGCCCGCATCGTGAGGAGGTTTCTGTCTCTGGAGCGCTAACCACCGGTAGCTTGGACCCCGCTCCCGCCATCGGTGGAACACTATTTTTTATATTTTTAAATGTTTTTATGTTTTTTATAAATATTTAAAAATGTAAATGAATATGTATATATATAAAAATAAACGAAATAATAATCTTTACTATAACAACACACATAATTCATACATAAAAGCAGATGTACGGACGACAGCAGGTCAAGCTACCCGAAACTGTCAGATATTCCCAATCAACCTTGAGCCTTATTGCTTTAGCCATAAAGTTGATGATCTGATCTTGAGATGTGCTGTCATCTGTACAATATAATCATCATCATCATCATTATCAACCTTTTTATCTTCCCACTGCTGGGCACAGGTCTCCTCTCATACAGAGAAGGATTGAGCGTAATCACCACGCTTGCTCAATGCGGGTTGGCAATTTCAGACTTAAAGTCCAGGTTTCCTAAAGATGTTTTCCTTCACCTTCAGTCATTGGTGTCCAAGATATACTTAGAAAGTACATATAAGTATTTAGAGGAGGAATCTTCTTAGGTAGAATAAAACTGCGTGTCCGATATGATCTGTCTATTTCGTCTTCAAAACCCCTGCTTATATCTACATTTTTTATGGCACAAGTTGCGCTATGACTAATTATTTACAATTATAAAATACAATATTATTACTACGATCTTAAACACGCGTCGCGTCTCGGAGAGGGGCGCGGGGCGCCGCTGGCCCGCGCTGTGAATCTATAAATATAGGTAGACGCGCTGAGTCGTTCCTTTTCGTCGAGGGCCGCCCGCCGTGTCAAGATCTCCGCTGCGATGCGCCAGCTTCGTGTGTCGTCTTCGCGCCAAGAATCCACTGCGATGTATCCTTCGTGTGCAGTCTTCGTGTAGAGATCTCCGCTGCGATGTAATCTTCGTGTGCAGTCTTCGTATACATGTCTCCGCTGCGATGTACCAACTTCATGTGTCAAAAACGTACTTGCGAGTGATGTCGTTGAACCCACGCAACGCATCACGTATCTTATTCCTTTGGCAGTAAACGCCTTTTTCAAGGCGGCCTCTTGTTCCTTTCAACAGATGTGTCAAACGTATAGCGTCTCTCTCGAGACGGCGTTGTTCGATTATTCCTGAATGGATGTTGTCAAAACGTATTGGTAATAAGGTGTTGTTGGTATTCCTTGGTAACTGGTAACTGTTTGGAGGTAACTGGTAACTGTTTGAAGGTAACTGTTTGGAGGTACGGTAATTCTATGAGTGCTGTATGTGTGTTCCTACAGCATCCCCCTCTTAAGCGAATCGTACATTTTTTTTAACGGTGCGTCCGGTGCGAGTGACGTAGGATTCGCGGGTTGTACTCGAGGTCGGCGGGGTCAGCGGCCGCGGCTCGTTATTCGCGCTCGATGTATGTGTGCGACGAGTGTCACGTGCGTCTGTTGTTCCTCTAGGAGTAGGTTCTTCTTGCTTGAGTAAGTGTGCTGGTTTGAGTCTGTCGATTGTGATGACAGATGTTCGTAGGGGCATCTGAATGGTAAATTGTTTGTTGCCGCGATGTAGAACTTTGAATGGGCCTTCGTAAGGTGGAGTCAGTGGGCTTCGTACGGTATCATTACGCACGAAGACATGAGAACACGTAGCCAAGTCTTTGTACACGAAAATCTTTCTGTTGTTGCTATGTGACTTGCTGTTTGGAGATAGTGTCGACATTGTTTCGGTCAGCTGACGGGCGAATTCTGCGTCGTCGTTTTTTGGCTGTGTAGGCGTGAAAAAATCTGACGGTATTCTTAATGTTGACCCGTATGTCATGAGAGCTGGGCTGACTTGCGTATCTTCACGTAAAACTGTTCTTAAACCGAGGAGTACGGTCGCTAGTTCCTCGCTCCAGTGTACGCCGGCGTTTCGCGCCATAAGTGCGGATTTCAATGTTCGATGCCATCGTTCGACTTGACCGTTTGCTTGAGGGTGAAATGCGGTGGTTCGAATCCGTGTTATGCCAAATTTCTTCATCAGTGCGTTGAATAATGACGACTCGAACTGTCTGCCTTGATCCGTTGTCACACGTAAGGGGCAGCCAAATCGCGCTATCCATCCCTCGTAAATTGCCTTAGCAACAGTGTCGGCGGTGATGTCACGAGTAGGTATTGCTTCGGGCCATTTAGTGCAACGGTCGACCATCGTGACTAGGTATCTATAGTCATTAGACGGCGGAAGTGGTCCGACAATGTCTACGTGAATATGTTCGAAACGCGCTGATTTTTGAAACTCGCCGAGCGGGCTGATAACATGTCGCTGGATTTTCCCGCGCTGGCATCCGATGCATGACCTTGTCCACATACCGACTTCTTTATTCATATTCGGCCAAAAGAATTTAGTGACAATAATCTTTCTTGTCGTACGTACACCTGGGTGACTAAGTTCGTGTTGTGCTTTGAATGCTACAAAACGATAAGACGCTGGTAGGTACGGGCGTAAGTTGCCTGTTGATGTTTCGTATATGATAGGTCGTTGACCTCCGGGCAATGTGATTTCTGCAAACTTCAGATTCGGGTTGGTCATGCTGATCTTGAGTTCGTCGTCGTTCTCTTGGTCTTTAGCGAGTTGATTGTAGTCGATCGTAGATTGCGACAAGTCGATTTCTTCTATACGAGATAGGGCGTCGGCCGCTTCGTTATTATTACCGTGAACGTATTGAATTTTCGAGCAAAACTGACTTATGTAATGTAGTTGACGCTCTCTTCTCGGTGTATCGCTGGTACTTGGCGATCTTGTTAGTGCATACGTTAATGGCTTATGGTCGGTGAATATTGTTACGTCGTTGCCTTCTATCAGCCGACGTAGGTGCTTAATTGAGGTGAACATTGCCAATAATTCGCGATCATATACGCTATATTTTCTTTGCGTATCACTCAATGTTTTTGAATAGAATGCCAGTGGTTTCCATACGCCATCGACCTTTTGTTCTAATACAGCGCCAATGCTAGTGTTTGACGCGTCTGTGTATAGACGTAATATTGCGTTGGGAATCGGGTGCGTAAGTGTTGTGGCCTTGAGAATGCTTTGTCGGCATTTCTCAAAAGCTTGCTCGCTTTCTGGTGTCCATTTTATCGGAGTTTTATCATTTTTCTTGCTGTTGTGTAGGTACTTGTTTAATTCATGCTGATGTTCGGCTTGATGTGGTAAACAGCTGCGATAAAAGTTAATCATGCCTAAAAATCTTCTTAGTTCTTGTACTGTCTGTGGTTTCGGGTAATTGACTATTGCTTGTATACGTTCTTGCGTGGGATTGATACCATTTGCTGATACTTGATAACCGAGGAACTCTATGTTTTCTTTATCAAACTCGCACTTGTCGATGTTAAGACTGACGCCGTAGGTATTTAGGCGTTCGAGTACTATTTGTAAGTGCTGGCGATGTTCTTCCTGGTTATTTGAATAGACAAGTAGATCGTCGACGAAACAGAATACGATGTTGTCCAGTCCTCGTAAAACTTCATGCATGAAACGTTGAAATGTTTGGCCTGAGTTGCGTAATCCAAACGTCATGCAGTTGAATTCGAATAGGCCGAAAGGTGTTATGATTGCGGTCTTCTGTGCGTCTTGTGCAGCTATAGGAATCCAAAAGTATGCCATTTTCAGGTCCAATTTTGAAAATATTTTCTTGCCGTGTAACTGGTACGTAAAATCCTGAATACGTGGAATGGGATATCTGTCAGGTACGGTGACTGCATTTAGTCTCCGGTAGTCTCCACATACACGAAGTGACCCATCCTTTTTCTTGACGACGTGGAGAGGACTTGCCCACGGACTTTTTGACGGCTTGCATATACCCATCTCTATCATGCGCTCGAATTCCAGTTTTGCCGCTTTGTATTTGTCCGGCGGTAGAGGGCGCGGCCGTGAGTATATCGGCGGTCCTGTAGTCTCAATATGATGTGTGACGTCATGCTTCACTGGAGTCTTGAGTGACATAGGCCGCAGAACATCAGGATATTTCTTCAATATGTCGTGATATACGTGGTCTCGGTTGACCATGTGTATAGTTTCTTCGTTGTTATTTATTTTGATGGCGTTCACGCTGAGATCGGTAACGCGGTCGATAAGTTTCCTCTGGTGCAGGTCGACTAGCAATTTGTGGTATACTAGGAAGTCTGCACCCAGTATTGAGGTTTTTACATCGGCGACTACGAATGTCCATTTGAAGCTTCTTCGTAAACCTAAGTTGAGTTCAAGCGTGCGCTCTCCGTAGGTACGAATCTCTGTTCCGTTTGCCGCGAACAATTTGTAGGTATTCTTGGTCGGTTTATTTTTCTTATTTCGGACGGCTAATACAGATATGTCGGCTCCTGTGTCGACGAGAAATCTCTCTCTGTTGTTGATGTCGATCACGCATAGGCGGCGAGATGTGTGGTTTACATCGACACCCGCCACAGTCGATGTACTTTTTAGTTTTCCTGCTTGCTCTTGGAACACGGGGATTCGCAATTCCGAGCATCGTCGCCGTATCGATAGTGATAACGGCATAGCCAGTCGGCGTCCCTCGGTGTACGTGCGTTACTAGCGCGCGGCCTTGACCTTGAATGTGAGCGAGAGCGGCTATGTTGACGGCTAGCAAAGTGCGAGCGGGAACGGCGATGTGATGCATATTGCTGATTACTTTGTAATTCGGCGATTTCGAGGGATAGCTTTTCTATTTGTTTGTAAAGCATGCTGATTTGCAGATTTGTGACGGAGTTCTGTTGTACTTCGTTGACCGATGCTGGCGGGGGAACTACGGAGACTGCGGCGACTGTTGGTTCGAAGTGTTCCATCATTTTGTCGGCCATCGCAGCTAGAACTTCGAGTGTAGATTCTGTGTTCACGGATAATACTGCGCGAACTTGTGCGGGCAGGTGATTAAGCCACATGACCTTGAGCGCTTCGTCGGACAGAAGTTTGCCACTTAGGTCGCGCATTTTACGTAGCAGCTGGCTCGGTTTCTGATCACCGAGTTCGAGACCGCTGAGGAGTTTCTGAAGCTGGCGATGGTCTGATTCTTGATATGTTGAAATCAGTCTCTCTTTCAGTGCGCTGTATTTACCGGTGGCTGGCGGTTCCAGTATGATGTCGGCGATTTGTTCCAGGTCGCTGCAGCCGAGTAGTGGGACGACAAGGTTAAATTTTTGCTCGTCACCTATCTTGCTGGCGGCGACGGCGGCTTCAAACTGCGCGAACCAAAGACGTGGATTTTGGCGCCAAAATGGTGGTAGTCGTGCAGGCAGCGATATTGTAGCGACGTCGTTTTTCATTGTTGTGACGCCTAATGCATCGCTGAATTCTTCGCTCTTCGACATTTTTTTTTTTTTTTATATAATTTCTGCAGGGATTCAGTCTTGATATTTCTTCTTTTCTTCAGGGTCACCAATTTGGAGGAGGAATCTTCTTAGGTAGAATAAAACTGCGTGTCCGATATGATCTGTCTATTTCGTCTTCAAAACCCCTGCTTATATCTACATTTTTTATGGCACAAGTTGCGCTATGACTAATTATTTACAATTATAAAATACAATATTATTACTACGATCTTAAACACGCGTCGCGTCTCGGAGAGGGGCGCGGGGCGCCGCTGGCCCGCGCTGTGAATCTATAAATATAGGTAGACGCGCTGAGTCGTTCCTTTTCGTCGAGGGCCGCCCGCCGTGTCAAGATCTCCGCTGCGATGCGCCAGCTTCGTGTGTCGTCTTCGCGCCAAGAATCCACTGCGATGTATCCTTCGTGTGCAGTCTTCGTGTAGAGATCTCCGCTGCGATGTAATCTTCGTGTGCAGTCTTCGTATACATGTCTCCGCTGCGATGTACCAACTTCATGTGTCAAAAACGTACTTGCGAGTGATGTCGTTGAACCCACGCAACGCATCACGTATCTTATTCCTTTGGCAGTAAACGCCTTTTTCAAGGCGGCCTCTTGTTCCTTTCAACAGATGTGTCAAACGTATAGCGTCTCTCTCGAGACGGCGTTGTTCGATTATTCCTGAATGGATGTTGTCAAAACGTATTGGTAATAAGGTGTTGTTGGTATTCCTTGGTAACTGGTAACTGTTTGGAGGTAACTGGTAACTGTTTGAAGGTAACTGTTTGGAGGTACGGTAATTCTATGAGTGCTGTATGTGTGTTCCTACAAGTACTTAACTTTTTTTATAAAAGTTACATTGGTATTTGCCTGACCTGGAATCGAACCCGCGCACTCATACTTGAGAGGCTGGTGTTTTAACCACTAGGCCACCACAACCACAATATAATAGGTATGAAGAAATATATACACGAATCCATAAACATCATGTCACCCTGTCTCCTAAACTAGGTATACTAAAAAGAACCCTGCATAATTAGATTATGGTCGTTATGATTTTCCTCATTATTTAGGAGCTGGGCGACGAACTGAGCGTCACCTTGATATACAAAAAACCGTGCACCACTATCAAGTCAACTTATACCTACATATCTTCCTGCCTACGTGTTTAAAATTAAATAAGTTTTGTGTGAGCCACTCTATGTTTGTCCCCTTGTATAGGATAAGTAATGTGTTGTGGGTGCAATGGGTATGAAATTGAAATTCATTATCTGTCGCCGAGCAGCAACTGTGTCCTCGTTACACGCCTCATGCTTACGGTGACACGATGGCGATTAACCTTTTTTGTTAGATATAAGTAATAGATATTCTTTTGTGAATGTTCGATTCAATAATCTTTGTGCTTGGTTTGTGGACCTCCCTATGAGACAAAGACTATATATGGGACTTATGGGAGGTACTACGGCGTATGGTAGGACTTTTACACAATTTATCATCAGCCTACACTCCTACAGTACTCTATACTCCATCCCTATACTTATATATTACACAAACCTTTTTAACAAACTAACCATCAAATATTTTATGTCTGTTCGACAGATCTTGACTTCCATGCTGTTGGCATAAAAATGGCATGAATGTGGTTACAATACCAACTATTTACTGCGGCTGTCATTTGTCATACAACCATCGCTATAGAGGACAGATTTGATTGAACGAGCTGTAAAATAGGTTTTTGTTGTGTAATGTAGTGTAGGTACCGCTGGACATAAGTCTTGTATTATAAAAGATTTTTTTGACAACTCTTAATTAGCTGTTACCAGTCAACCTGCGAAAATCGTCTTCATTTATGTACAGACGACAGCACATCAAGCTACTACAATCTGTCAGATTTCTTTATTAGATTTTCAACTTTATATCTAAAGCATTAAGGCTCAAGGTTGATTGGGAATATTTGCGAGTTTTAGGTAGCTTGACCTGCTGTCGTCTGTACACATTTAGCCCTCTGTTATCGGCCGGTCGGACAGACATCGGTTTTCCGACTAATATGAACAGTTCATTGTCGCTTCTGCTAATACGTATAGAAGAATCAACTAGGTTATCCAGAATCTGTTGGAAATACTGCAGCGATTTAGCCAATATGAAGATGTCATTTGTAAACCTCAAATTCGCAAGTGTGCAATGTACTCGTTGATGAGGTTAATGCATACTAACGGTTAATGCACTGCAAACTATGCCAGCTAAGCTACGTGAAATGCCCCAGCTAAGTGGAACTAACTTAGTTGTGCGGCCGATCCGTAACTAACTTAGCTAAACTAAGCGCATCTCACCCCCTTGCCTTACCCCTCTGATGCCTGTCGATAGTGTTGTACGGACGCGTTTGTACAGTAGGTATGCGAGAGTGAGCTCATTTACTGGTGGACGGACAACGGTAATGGGTGCGTTTACAAACAGTATAGGTACTGGCAAACACAAACGGATATGCTGATTTTCAGCTCAATTTTAATAAATTACTTTTGATTTTGTAAGCGTCAATCCACAAATGAATAAAACATACTGTTGAACTGTTTTCGGTTTATATGTTTTCCATTTCGTTTCCTCTCTTTCATTCGGAGTGCCACAATTCTCATCTCTAAGGCATGTCCATTAGTATATGTCGATGGTTTCAGCTGTCACGGGTTGTCACGTAAAAGTCATCTAAATAAAATGTCAAATCATTATACCAACTAGAAATGTCAAAACAAACAAAACTGTTGTGGAAAGAATAGCGGTTCTGGGTTAGTTTCAAAGTTTTCAAAAATATATTGTTTATTAAACCATGGCTGCTATATTAGGCGGAGGGCTAGGAGGCCTCTCTACGGGTTACTATTTACTAAAAAATAATTTGAATAGCAGCAATAAATTAAAACTACTTCTCTTCGAAGCGACTAATAACTGCGGCGGGTGGATCAAATCTATCCGTACCAAGGACTATATATTCGAACAAGGGCCGCGAACTATCAGACCCAAGGGCTTACAGGGACTGAACACTCTAAATATGATGCAAGATCTAGGTCTGAGCGAGCACATAGTACCAATCAAACCTGACCATCCGGCGGCTAAGAACAGAATGATATACGTGCGCAACAATCTACATATCTTACCTTCAAGTTTAATAAGTGTCTTCAAGAAAAATAAGCCATTTTCAAAGCCTCTAATTTATGCACTGTTCAATGATATAAAATCACCTTACAAAGAATTACAGGATGATTCAATTTACAACTTCGTTGAAAGACGTTTTGGTAAAGAAATAGCAGACTACGCCATATCGCCGATGATATGTGGGATTTGTGCCGGAGATGCAAAGGAAATATCTGTCAAGTTTCTAATGAAAACATTGTTTGAGTACGAGCAAACCCATGGTGGAGTTGTAAAGGGGTTGATGAAGTCTATGTTCCAATCCAAATCTGATTCAGATATGGAGATAAGTGAGTTAGCTAGACAATCACAAGAAGAGAAATGGAATGTTTATACAATCAAAGGTGGCCTTGAAACTTTTCCTGACACTTTACATACCTATTTAATGGACAATAAAGTGACTGTGAACATGAATACCAAAGTTGAAAAAATAGAGTTTGTAGACTCAAGCTCTGCTTTATTGAAAAATTCAGATGGAACTACTTCAACAGCCAATCACATTTACTCTTCACTGCCTGCGTATGCTCTTGCTAAGTTAGTGGAAGACCAACATCCAGAGCTGGCAAATAATTTAAATAACATTCCCTTTGTAACTGTAGGAATAGTTAACTTGTATTTTGATAGAGTAGAACCACTTATTCAGCCTGCATTTGGATTCCTAGTGCCACCTATTGAGAACGCCCCTATCCTAGGAGTTGTTTTTGACTCTTGTTGTATGCCAGATCAAAATGGAACTGTTTTAACCGTTATGCTTGGAGGTAGATGGTTCAAGGAAAAGTTTGGGGAGGATGTCTCTGAGGGCACATTACTAGGAGTAGCCATGCGTGAGGTAGGGAGGATATTGAACATTAAAGTTAAGCCCACTGCGTCACATGTAAATATCTTGAAAAACTGTATTCCTCAGTATGTGATAGGGCATTATGAGAGGGTTGATAAGATTCGGGAGTACATTGCATCAAATAATTTGCCGATATCTCTTGTTGGGTGTAGTTACGATGGTGTAGGTATGAATGACGTAATTTACTCAGCTAAGAAACAAGTTAAAGAAAATCCTTGCACAGGATAAGTATCATCTTTGACAAATTTTAAACTTAAAAAGAGTATGTAGTTATAGTATTTGAGCAGGTTTTTACAAAATGGAGCATTTATTTTATATGTTTTTTGTTATTAAATGGATTTATTCAATTTTTTTTCTTACTAATTTTAAGGTATCTCAATTACTCCTACGTCCTTCCCTTCCAATTCCTTATAGTTTCAGTGCCTGGAGTGTTTTTTGCAGCCAAATTTGGACTGTTGCAGGAAAATGCCACCTGGCAACTTTGGATTTGGTGAAGAGGCGTGTGATGAGGCTAATTGGCCACCTAGATTTGGTTCAAAATGGTCTCCAAATCCTGGAGGATTTGCTTCGGTGTTGTATTGTGTGCACGGGAATTGCAAGACTTAATTCCCCCATCTCTGTTCCATCATCGGACGACCCGTCATACGGCGAGCCTTACGTTGCTGAGAATACTACGGTTCGGACGAAGCGTTTCGCCTCTTCAAAAGAAGAGGCGAAACGCGATATAAAAATATCGCTTACATCGAGGGGCTGCTACAATTTACCAGCGGCGGTGTTTCCGTCGGAATATAATTTAAATGTCTTCAAGTCTAGAGTTAATAGGCGCTTAATGAATTAGCGCGCTTTAACATTTTTTTTTTGTTCTGAATGAGAAATCATGAAATGACTTCTCCCGCTCTAGGCGGAGCGGAAGGGCGTGTCCGACTTTTACTGATTAAAACCCACACGTGTTGCAGTTGCCTGTGCGCTAAGGCCACGATTTCTTTTTTAATCACCCCCAACCCTGGCCCAGGAGGCATCGGTCTTCGTGGAACCCGTCACGATGTGCTAACGACTGAGTGTTTCACGCGGGCCTCGAAGACATTGGTGAAGACAGGCGCGCGTGAAACATTCAAGGTCGGATGGCACGGTAATCAGAGTTACGGAGAAAAATTAGGCGCCATTGTCGCGCTCTACGCTGAAAACTTCCAAACAGCAGCCTGTTAATAACACCGCCTCAGCCCCACTGTACGGAAATCAACCCTGGAACCCCGTTTGTCATCCGCCATGAATTGTAAGTTTTAGATTTTTCTCGTGTTTCCACTTGTTAAAGAGTCATTTGCGATTGTGTATCGAACGTAAGCGGTCAGTAAATTCGTTCAGTGCTTTTAAAAATTACGATCTGTGTGTTTTTATGGAAATGGAAGGTAAATGACTAATTTCTATCAGGTATTGTAAACCTTTTTGGTTTTTGCATTATTACATAGAATTTGTTCACGTACCATTTGAGTTTGCAGCGAGGTGATACATATTTATAGTTACATGTTCTATATACCAGTGTTTGGCAGGGAAACAATTTTAAATCCGCTATTTTGATGGTAAAATTGTTTATCTATATCTACTAATTATGAAGTATTTTATTTGGATAAATTATGTAAATGTTTTTTATTTTGTTGTAGTTACCCAGAAAAAAATGAAATATATTCCTCAGTCAGAAGTCGAAACTCAATGCGACGACGACGACGTGTTTTATGAGAATTCAGGACGACTTTGTTTACAACCCCTGAAGTCTGCTAATTGACAAAATTACCTACTTGAAACGAACACTGTGGGTATGATATGGGTGACAAATAAAGACACTTTTATTTTTTACGGATCCCTTTTGACAAAAGTCGTTTTAGCCGAGTTTTTAATGTTGTTGTTTTGTATCCCCTCTCGGGCACCTTACGCCATACGCAATAGATTTATATGATGCCTGTGCGGCATCATCCGCACGGAATCAGCTAAGGAAAAACGAAAATAATATTATGAGTTTGTGTTCAAAATATTTTATTTCAGTTAAACATATCCAACCATGTTATAATACTTGCAGTAGAATATTATAAAAAAATGTGCAAGCTTTGAAAAGCTAATGGTTATATGCACAATTATTTAAGTAGTGAGAACTTCTTACCCTAAAATATAATTATCTTACTCTTAATATACCGGCTCAAATTCAGTTAGCTAGTGAAACTCCGCAGAGGTGATTTTTTCGTTCATCAAATGGATCTACTGAATGCTTGGTATTATATCACTTGCCTATCTTCAGAGCGCGGAACTCTTAAACCGTCAAATAAACAACTAAAAAAAAACTATAACAAAAAAAAATGTACCCTCTGTATAGTACCTTGTACATAAATTAGAAAATAAACAACATAGGTTCGCCGTCGTATAAATCCGACTAAGGCGACACAGACACGATTGCCGTCGAATTAATTCGTCTAGCGCGCTGACTGGGTTAAGAAGACATCTAAACCCGTCACGTCTGTGGAGTTTCTCTAGTTTCCTTTGACATTGAATTAGCCTAAAAAAATAAATAACTAAGGACAAATGTTTCCATCGTCAGACAACTTTTATTCGTGAAATAAATTTGATGTGACACTTTTTTTTTATAAAAGAACAAAAAACGTTATCTGGTGTGGGAAAAATCAGCCCTAAATCTCCAAACACTGGAATTTCATAAATAATTTCATTTAGTTTCTAAAAGCATACTTTAGGCACATGATATTGTGTATCTAGCTGCTCTATGTATTACATATTCGATATTATAAGTACATAATAATTATATTTTTGCAAAGGTTTTAGTATCCATTTTGTAGCAAATACAGGTGATAATATTATTATCTATGTTAGTGGTGATAATATTATTCCCAGTAACTATGTGTATCATGTTCGCTCTTAACTTTCACGTAATTAGAACCGATACGACGATTTTTATTAACATTTACAAGCTATACTTCACAAGCAGACATGTATGTTTGGATGTGAATGTTTCAAAAGCAAGCCTAGGCGGAATTATTGATTTAGAAATGTCTCGACAGCAATGCTGATCAATCATATACATATTGTTGCGAATGCACCTTATTTCGCGGGCATAAGGTTCAATATCGCGTGACATACAGTGCGTAACTTTTAAGCCCTATAACTCGAGACCTAGACATTGTATAGGTGTAATATAAAAACGCATTGCTAGACCTAGGTTGGCCTATTGAATGGTACAGGTTTCATCAATTTTGTCAACTAAGTGACGACATCGAAATTTCTAGAAACCCGTTTCCGGGAATTACAGTAGGTACCTACTGAATGTACTCGAAGTTATGCGCTATTATTATTACGTCTAGACGAATCCGGAATGTTCGATCAGCTGGCCTATATATAGCGCCGTGACGCCAGCGCACAGTCGTCGCCCTGGCTGGAGGCTTTAAATTCATTTAAGGCATCCACAGGAAAGTCCGGTTAAGTAGTCACGGCCTCTCAAGGTCAACTACGAGATGCCATATCAAAAAAAAAAAGCGCACAGTCAGTCTGCATTCGACTAGCGATACGAAAACAGCGACAGTTAAGAAGCGATTTTTGAAAATACCTACTGCGACAACTGTTACGAGAACTGTGGGTACTACGTGAAGTAACATCTGTAGTGTTATTGTGTGTTTATGACACTGACTTCGTGAACGTAAGGGAAGACTTCGGTGCAACATCAGCTACGTTCTACTTGTCATTGCCTACAATCGACTGTACCTTCGTTGCCAATAAACTTCGCAACCTTTAACCGGCGTTTAAGTACCCCTAGCCCGTAACAATATATGTATAAAATTTATGTTGTATAGATCCCTTTTTCTCCTTTTGTCCGCAACCAAACTTGACACACCAGGCATCAAAATAAATAGAAGTTATCGGAGATTCTGCCTGCGTTTACATTCATGAATATCATTAATTATTCCAAAAAGTAACATTATAAAAACGCTCGCTTTAAAAGCAGGCCGCTCGTCTTACACACTGATAAAATTCTTTGCAAATATACATCAGTTGACGTATTGGGTAGTACATTATTATTAAGTTTTTATATTAGTATTCTGTTGTGACCATGGATATAAATCAAAAATAGGTTTAAAATACCTGTTTTTTTAGTCCTCGATTTTGTGTTCGGTCAGGTAGTTCACATAACTAAAAAAATTGGACTAGTGGTTAGTAATAATAACATACTATAACAAGACAAATAATTCATAATTTTGAAATTACCGCCTGTGCCGCTTGCTAACAAAGGATTTTCTTTCTTTCCGTCAATTTGCGAACTTTGCTGCATGTTACTCGTTTTAATTTTATTGATGTAATGACGATTCTGCGTTACAGTACTTAAAGTACAAGTTGTTTTAAGATCTTATAGAAAATTTAATAAAATATAAAAATGCAAAACCTTATACGTGTCGATTTAATTTGTGTACATTAAAGCGCCATTATGTATATTTTATTTCGTCTGCAAATTGTTTTTTAGGCGCTCGTTTATGACACTTTACCAACTAAACATTGCATTGTATTAATAGAGTCGATGTCGATATTTCCTTTGAGTTGAATAGTTCATTTTTATTTCATTCCACGTTAATACGAAATAGATAAAATTACAAAGGAGTGAACGTTTGTAAATTTTGTTTGTTTACAATTTTCATTTACCTTTCGATCGGTGGAGAAAATTTAATAGTGGGAGACACAAAAAGCGAAAATTTTTACACTTTTTGTTTGTCTCAAACGTTTCGCTTCGAGCGAGGGAGACAAAAGTGAATAAAAAGACTAATGAAAGTTTATAGGTAAATAAAGTAGGGTCTAGTTGGAGCTGACGGTGTCGAGGTCCAGCAGGAGCACGGCATACAGCGTGTGGTCCCGTGGCGCGGCGGCCGGCGTCACCGTGTTGCGGTACGTGTACTGGAGCGCCAGTCGGGCGCGAGCCGGCCTGGAGCATGTCGCCGACGGGGACGTCACCACCTCCAGGCGGAGCGCCAGCTTGTTCGACTTGCGCCACAGTATTATACTGGAAGAAACAAGGTGGTTTAAAAAATTTTAGGCGAACTTGGAACTGCCAGGGCTGCGTGATGTTTGAAAAAGATACCGTGGCCCTAGCGCACCAGCAGGTGAAGAAGCACGGGTGGGTTTTAGTAAAAATCAGTAAAAGTCTGACACACCCTTCCGTTCCGCCCAGAGCGGGAGAGATCATTTAATGATTTATCATCCGCAAAAAAAAAAGACTTGAAAAAATATCTAATTATTGTAACATTGCGATGGAATGCATCGCAATGTTACAATAATTAGATATTTTTTCAAGTCTTTTTTTTGCCAAAAGTGTAAACAAATATAATAATAAAGTTTAGTTTATACTACAACTTCAAACATTTTTATTATTTTTTCTATAATCACACTGAAATGCACTGAATTCATATTGAAATAAAACTGAAACTTTGACTCAGTGAATTGTTGGGACTATTATATTTGGGATATTCAAAATGTCGAAAAATATTTAAACTATACTCAACTTTAATTACATCCACATTTTGGAAATGTCTGATTACCAGGTCACTCAGAAAAAATCGCGACAAAAAGTTTTTATGTATGTGAAACTAGCCAGTTATGATTTATTTAAAAAAAATATGATTAATTAAAAAAAATATGATTAATTTATAACTAATAATAGGTAGGTTCCAAATTCAAAACTTCCCTCCACATTTTTTGCGAACTAATTAAAATTATATCGTATCTCTTTGAAAAATGGATTTGCGTCGAGACCATTTTCGCGCTATGATTTTATACAATTTCCGCCTGAAACCACACGAATCGTACGATAGACTTCAAATGGCATTCACGGGTGAAGGACCTTCTAAGACAACCGTGTATCGGTGGTATAATGCATTTAAGCGCGGTCGACTAACTTTAGGGGATGAAGAAAGAAGTGGCCGCCCTTTGACGTCTGTTACAGAAGAAAACGTGCTAGCAGTGAAAAGTTTGATCCAAGATAAATATACGAATTACATATGGGTATATGTAATTCGTATATTTATCTTGATACTTCCAAGATTCCACTCAGATACCTGTAACGATGTCTTAAACACGCCGAGACAAGCTTATTTCAAATTTGTCTATCATATCATGGAACCGTTCCAGATAAATGTACGAATTACATATGGGTATATGTAATTCGTATATTTATCTGGAACTACATACGGGTACATGTAATTCGTATATTTATCTGGAACGGTTCCATGATATGATAGACAAATTTGAAATAAGCTTGTACCCGTATGTAGTTCCAGATAAATATACGAATTACATATACCCATATGTAATTCGTACATTTATCTGGAACGGTTCCATGATATGATAGATAAATTTGAAATAAGCTTGTCTCGGCGTGTTTACTACATCGTTACAGGTATCTGACTGGAATCTTGGAAGTATCAATACGATCCAAAAACGAAGCGCCAGTCCACGGTTTTGGGTGTTTCATAACGAATCAACGTCTACCAAAGTGGAGCGATCGAGAAGCGGGGGGAAAGATTTTGATCGCTAGATTTTTCAGTTTGACAGGCTCCTTGGTGTCAATTCCTTTACGAAACTAAAGGAGCATTAACGCGGAATGGTATACTACCAAATGCTCGACAGAAGTTTTCTCTGTTGTGAGCAACAAGCGACCAAACACAGGGCTCCGCGGGTTACTGCTTCACCACGACAATGCGTCCGCCCACACCGCAATCAAAACGAGGGACTCCTTACAGAAAAATAAAAGATTAGCTCAATGGGAAACAATATTCGTCGCCGGATGATGAGCTGTCAGCGTTCGAGGGCGGACTGGAAAAAGTGTTTCGAAAACTGGTTGAGACGCATGAAACTTTGTATAGAGGCTGGTGGAGAGTACTTTCAAAAGATGCAATAAAAATATTACATATAGAACATTTTTATCGCAAAACTTTCTCAGTGTCCCACGGATTTCCAAATGCAGTCAAGTCTCTTATTCAGCTTTTTTTTTTGGATGGGAAATCATCAAAATCAAAGCATTTATTTCAAATAAACCAGTTACAGGCACTTTTGAATTGTCAGAAGGTCGGTCAGTCAGTAAGATGAAGTTAGTCGCCCATTCCAAAGAGTAGGTACCTATGGAGAAGAACGGACAAGAAACTCCATGGACATTCTTTTAA
Source organism: Sesamia inferens (assembly GCA_037179545.1). Taxonomy (NCBI): domain Eukaryota; kingdom Metazoa; phylum Arthropoda; class Insecta; order Lepidoptera; family Noctuidae; genus Sesamia; species Sesamia inferens. The sequence goes on from CM073927.1 coordinate 32,074,160, forward strand.
ATTATCAAGCTATTGATACAAATATTTGATTACATCATTCATTTTGAAATCAATCGTGTGAGAACGATGCAGAAATATATTGTACGCTGAGAGCGTCCATGATGGAAAAAAAAGAACAATTCAGAAATTAAAATACGCCGTAGCAGCTAAGAGATGACCAGTCCCCTCTGACGGCGTCCGTTCACGAACATGATGTATGGATCAGCATCATTCAGCTCAACCATATTGAAGGGAACCTAATGACCCAACACACACGCCACCACCAGCGAGACATTTGAGTGAGCATGACATACTCTCAACAGCCATAGCACAATCAAGTCAATAAAAGACTAACCCAACAAATAGATGCTTTACAGCAAGTACATTGTGTTCACACGTGTTCCATGCAATTATACAATACTAAGAAATTGAATCTACACAATGCAAAGACAGTTTTGTCCAAGGTTCAGCAGCTCCAACGGTGTTCCCGAATGCTAAGTTTAGCTCCTGTGTAGCTGCACCAGTGCCGAATACCCCTGTCAGCGATGCAATTCCGTAACGTATAATATGCCTGGCTACATAGTGTGTACTGGCTTTGAGTTAAAAAAAAACAAACAATTACAAATTTAAACTACAAGAGGAAAAATCAAAGAACAATCAGTGTAAGCATAGAAATCGGACGCAGCTCAAGCCCAAGCCTTTTTGTCGTCAATATAATCTTTAACACTATAAAATGCTTTCTGACACAACTTACGTTTAATAAAGGATTTGAATTTATTCAGGCTTTTTTTTTGGGATGGGAAATCATCAAATGACTTCTCCCGCTCTGGGCGGAGCGGAAGGGTGTGTCAGACTTTTGCTGACTAAAACCCACCCGTGTTTCTTCACTTGCCTGTGTGACCAACCCGCAACCCTGACCCAGGAGGCATCGGTCTTCGTGGACCCCGTCACGATGTGCTGACATCTCTTTGAGGCGCGCGTGAAACACAACGCGCCGTAGACGCGGGCCTGGTCCTTACCGGGCGGCGAGCTGCTCACTGCTCACCGCCCGCAGGCCCGCGCCTACGGTGGCTGGGAGTTAGGTGTCGTCTCCCGATATTCAGCCTTACACGCAATGCACATAATACTTTACTTATTTAAATTAATATTACATAGTGATTAAAAAACTGTAAGTTTTTGGTATTCTATAACGTATTGAAGTAATAATAAATGATTATTTCCTGTTAGTATGTAGTACAAATACTTATACAAGTCATTTTTTTTAACTAGACGAGTTCGGAGTTTCCTTTCTGATTACTTTAAGAAGAAAGTCTGAAACAAACTCAAAGATCACAGTATCTTTTAAAGTCCAGACGTAATCCTGCGGGATAATTGCATAACAAATTATCAGTAGCAAACATTCATTGCTTTCTTTTTGTTGTTGAGTAACAAATTTTTCGATAGAAATTTGGCAATGGACTAGCAATATGTTTCGAAATGATTCAAATTGATAATAATAGTCTGTTGCACAATTAGGGCGCTGGTCAGGTCATATAAGTATGAATCTTTTCAAGAAAGAACCACACAGGTTGAGTGGATCGGTCCAGTCAGTGCACGCGTTTCTAAAATCGTGTAGCTCAACTCAAAACTCAAGTTGAGTTTACTTTCGATTATTAATTGTATTGTTTCACTTTTTGGTTTTCTAACTGCTACACATCAATAACGTAATTTTATTAGGAGTTTGGAACCTATTCTTTTTAGGATCCTCTACTTTAAGGGCATAAACGTTATCTGTAAAAGATCGCTCTTAGCGACAAGCCCGCCTATTTTGTCACCCTTTGTAAAATCCTTATATTTATATTGTGTAATCTATACACATAGCGTACATAATAAAAAGTATTCTATTCTATCTTCTAAACCATTATAACAAGACAGTTAAAATTTTCACAAATAATGTATTTTTATTGACACAAAATACTAAAAACAGATATATATATATATATATATTTTAAACTAGTGCTTGACTGCAATCCCGCCTGATGGTAAGCAGTGATGCAATCGTTGATGGAAAAGCGTGCTAGTTTATTAAGATCGTAATCACTCAAAAACTGAGTGAATAGGAAGGAAGACAGCAGTGGAGAGAGGTGATGTAACGTTAAACCCAATAATACGACCAACGATGCTGCGCCAGAGGGAGACTTATCTGGAGACCCTCCACGACCAAACTCCCGACACAACAACATTTGGTGCATCGTACCCGGCACACATCGTAACACAACTGTTCAAACCCGTCCTCCGTATGGGTTCACCAGACATCATGCCGGAATACGACGAATCGCTTGGCGGCAAGACTTTGCCTGGTGGGTGGTAACTTCTGCCGGCAGTCGGTGTTATGGTCTATCACCGAGTGAAAAAAATAAATTTTTAAGGGGGTTCACATATAACAGACGATAATGGTACGAAAACCTTTTTTGTTTTTACTAACAACAATTATCGATACCCTGAGGCCTTTGTTACAGACACGTATCTTGCGCTGTAAAACAACGGTTTAATTACCATGTTTAGGCATGGTCACCAGTCTTGTATAATGGATAACTATGAAAACTTGTTGACACGGACACGGCAACAATACGTTGCGGTATATCAAAGAACACGTCTCATATACAAGGTCACACTAACTTTCTACGCTACTCCGTAAACAAACCGCGTCGTGTACAAAGGGCCTGGAGGTAAATCAAGTACCTAGTAACTGACGAAACTTCACAAATAAAGCTTTTTAGTAAACTAGCTTCTGTGAGATTACGGCCCATCGCTTAGCGTTTTAAGATGCATGAAGAACAGGGTGCAAAGTTCACTCATCCTCCATAGAAAAGAGAGGATCCTCCGACCAGACGGGTGTTGAGTCTGACGGACATTTGCCCAACGGTTGATGTTGGGAAGTTGTATATGTATACGCTAGTTGCACGGTAAACTCTGCTTGCGAGATGTAGAATCCGTGTGACGTCAGTATGACGCGTTGTTTTTACTACTCACGCGAGTTAACTGTGCACCTCGCTGGCGACCCCTCTCCCGCTTCCCCGCGCGGCGCCCCGCATTTGCCGTAAGCGCTCCCTAGCGTTAACATCTTTGTTACAATTGTTGTTATTACCGTTTCTGTGGAGTTTTTGCTTTGTTAAGTTTGTTTTTGTTTTTTACATTTTCGACGCGTTAGTGAAGCCTGTTGGATGCACCAACATTATATTTCAGTCCATATGTATCAATTTAAATGCAAAACGTCATGAGTAAAATGACCTAGTATTATAAACATAAAAAAAAAAATGTAAATTATATTATTTTAACATAATTTTAATTTTTTGCAAACGATAGGTACCGTCCGTATGACGTCACAGAGCGAGGTGCACAGTTAACTCGCGTGAGTTATATATGTTGAGTTCTTTCTAACCTTTTACAATTAATTCAGCTCCTAAAGGACACAGCGTAATGTTCAAAATCAATTGCACAATGGCTGGTAGTTCTGGAGATTACCACCTATATACATACAAAAAACAATACAATTTTACCTTTTTAACTTAACTTCGTCCGAGTAAAATTCTAAAATTTGATAGACACGTGGCGCCATCTATTATCATAAAAACGTAGGTTTGGCTGTTTACCTAGGTAACTGAACTTTTTGGGCTTGTAAGGTTTCTTAAATCCGTTTCTGTACTCTGACAACGTATATGCAAAATTTCAGGATGATCGATTCAGTGGTTTAGGGGTGAAAAGTTAACATAAAATTTATATTATTAGCATAGGCCGGAATAGGTAGAGTGATTTTTGGTACTTATATCATAAATGTTCACAGAAAGAATAACGTGGATAAGCCATTTTCCCGGAATATAATTCCGAATCAAAGTAAAGACACTACCTGACATTATTACTAGTCAATTTATTTAAAGGAAGGTAACAAAACTAAACTAATTTATTATTTACTTGTTGACAAATAAAAAACAATCAAATTCCGATCGAAGCATTAATACATTTCAATATTTTACTTTTAGCCTCTAATGGAGGGTATGGCCAATATAATATAATTTATACATATTTTTTTAAATAATCAACCAATTCCGTAAATCCGGCGGAATGCCCATATTAATATATAGGTACGTTTCCGATCAATGACCCCAATTCACTCTACCTATTCCGACCTATTTTATTAGTTATGACAAAGACTTACTCATTAGTGTCATGCTGAGCGTCATCGTCGTACTCTGCGGCATCGTCCCGCTGCGCCAACGTCAGCGTCACGTCGGGTGACGTCACGTAGCTCGTCGTCTCATACACCGGTACTCGCTCGATGGCTTTGAAAGACGATGTGTCCTGAAATAGTGATGTACGCGTAATGGATTTTAATGTCAACGGCAAAATCCTTTGGTTTACAACCAGATCTAATCACAAAAGTATTACTTCTGGTACATTACGTGGCTTGGCTCTACTATGTGACCACAACATGTATTCATGCATGTATAGGTATGTATTTGTGTGTTGTGTGTGTGTAATGGCCTGGACAATAAAATATTTTATATTTTCCATATATATTTTTAAGCCGATTATGTTGTCCACAAACTCAACTAATTTTAAATTAAGAGCATCTTTGTCTTTCTTTTTCATTAAGAAAACGATAGGACGCTCTGTGGTAGGCCATAACATCGGCTACCGGCAGAGGTTACCACCCACCAGACAAAGTCTTGCCGCCAAGCGATTCGTCGTGTTCCGGCATGATGTCTGGTGAAGCCGTACGGAGGACGGGTCTGAGTTGTGTTGTGAGGTGTGCCGAGTATGATGCGCGAAATGTTGTTGTGTCGGGAGTTTGGTCGTGGAGGGTCTCCAGATCAATCTCCCTCTGGCGCAGCATCGTTGGTCGTGTTGTTGGGCGTAATAGGCTCTTAAACTAGCGCGCTTTACTATCAACGATTGCATCACTGCTTACCATAAGGCGGGATTGCAGTCAAACACTAGTTTATAATTTAAAAAAAAAAGTAGTTTTTACGTAAAAGAGAAGATCCATCCAAACTGTACATTTATAATATTAGTAGGAAGGAAGTAAAATAGAAGAGTAGGAATATTGAAGATGTATTAAACAACTCACCTTCTCCAAGTTCAGTGATCTTTCCAGCGACTTCTCTATGCTCTTGGGTTCCTCCTTCTCCTCTTGAGGAGGGATGTCCTCGGGCTGCAGCAGTCGCAGCTGCATTTCATGTCCCGTGGGGTTGGTAAGCTTCAGCAGGAGTGCTGACTTCTGGCCTGGTTTAACCGGCTCGTGCGAGATTATCTTTACTTCGGGGACATGATAGCTGTGGGTAAAAGCTTGTTTGACGTTTCTGTAGATAATCCCCTTTATTCATAAACGTTGCTTAAAGTTAATTACTGATTAGCAAGTGTTTCACCATACATTTTTGATATTTGCACGTCACTTAACTTTAATCATTGTTTATAAATAAACCATTTAAAGAATATAGGGTTTGTTCATAAACGATGATTAAAGTTAAGTGACAATAAAAATGTATAGTTAAACAGTCACTAATCACTAGTTAACTTTAAGCAATGTTTATGAATAGAGGGGTTTATGTGTTAGTTTTTTCTTGGTAAATAAGAAAACTAATCTTAGAATACAATGTGAAGCTTTGTAACCGTCAACTGTTAACATAACGAATATTTAAGTCATTACGTAACTCATGGTACTGAAGGAATCATGTTTTAATTTTATCAATTATATCAGTACCAAAAATAGAACAGTTAAAAACTGAATTATTAAAGAGCATTCTGTTTGGCACTTACTTCTTAAGATGAGATACTGTCTCGACAGAGATGTGAGGTTGTTACATCGGCCGAGAATTAAGAAAAAATAAACATAGAAAGACCAATAATATTTCGCATACATTTAATACGAACTTGGTTAAAATTCTAACAGCGCTATTAGTTTACTCTAGCGCCAGCTATTTCTTAAAACACCGACTGTATGGCTAATATGACCAGTTATTATGCATCGCTGCTTACCATCAGGTGGGAACGCGGTCAAACACTAGTTCCCCTTATACCCAATATACCCTTATAATAAAATTTCGTATTAAAATTTACGCTATTTATTTTGTTTTGTTCAATTGTTCAGTTCAGTTTTCTATTATTAGTAAAATAAAATTGTATAGTTTTATTTCAAGAGATTGCTAAGGACTTTTAATAACCGCTATACTATTGAATGTGATAAACTAATCGCCACACTGTACATACGAGATGCTAATGCTCTGGTAATGCCCAGCAGCCTTATTATAACTTACTAAGCCAGCAGCTCGATCTTGAACTTGATGGAGCCGGGGTTGTACTCGGGCTTGGTGAGGTTGTGGTCGCAGGCGCGACAGCGCTGACTGCGCTTCACACTCAGCAGCTTGGCGAGCGGGTGCAGCCGCGACACCGACACGGGCTGCCACTCGGGCGACGCCAGCCGCTGTGGCATGCTCGTTACTGCTCATTTAACATAACTCTTACTTCAAGATTAACAAAGAATTTTAAATCTATAGAATTACAGCTAGCAGCACAAGATATTATCAAGCATACAAATACCCATCCATTGTGTGATTCACACAGTAGGGTACACTCAGGGCAAAAAAACATAATAAAACTCCAATGTCCAAAATTAGCGTAACTTGTTTGCATTAAGCATTTTCTTTCTCGCACAGGATTTTTACCAAACTGCTTGACCCTAAAAGGGAAATCCAACAGTGTATTTTTTGAAAACACTGGGATGCGCTCTATTGGATTTTCAATACTCCGCTCAGTATCGAGACTAGAAAATCGAGTGCACCATAAAAACACCCGTGTCAACCTGAGCTATTCCCCGCCCTTATAAGATTTAGAATGGATTGTTTAAAACTGCAAAAGGGTTTTATTTAATTTCAAAAAAATATTAAACCATCTAAGACCGATTTTCCATCACTAGATAACTTTTATTCGAGGAATAAAATTGAAATTTTAACAGATTTTAAGTGACAGAACGCATAGAACTTAGACATAGGAAAAATGGAACCTTAGACAAAAGCAAGTTCAATATTTCAGCGAGAATTTAAATTTACGTTTCCAAATTATGTTAATTCATAGCAATAAACAACTTTGTTGCCGTGATAATTACGTTGATTTTAAAGTGACAGCATTCTTTAAATGGCATTAAAATGTTAGAGTTATATCGTAATCTGATTAGATCAATGAATACAATTCAATACTAACTTTGATTTAAGTTGACCTCCTTCGTGAAGATATCGTCAGGCAGTTCTTCGACCTCCTCGATGGCCTGACTGGGTACAAAGTTCGCGATCGCCGATGAGGAGCTCTCACTGGACGGCAACCCAGCGATGTTACGCGCCATCGCCCCAGTCAGCCCCGTTTTGTCCTAAACGTAGTCGTATTTGCATTTATATTGATATTAGGGGTTCTAAAAAGGATTTGCAATAAATTTCTGATAGATGGCTGGTGAAGTTCAATAGCATTTTGATGTTGAGATTGTAAGTCTTTACGTAAAGAGTTATTCTTTTTATAATGTAGTTTGTTTTTTTATTCTTCTCTTTTTATTCATTTTTATAATGTCGTGGTGGCCTAGTAGTTAAAACACCAGCCTCTCAAGTATAAGTGTGCGGGTTCTATTCCAGGTCAGGCAAGTACCAATGTAACTTTTCTAAGTTATATGTACTTTCCAAGACACTAATGATTAAAAGGTGAAGGAAACATCTTGAGGAAACCTGGACTTTAAATCTGAAATCGCCAACCCGCATTGAGCAAGCGTGATGATTAAGCTCAATCCTTCTCTGTATGAGAGGAGACCTGTGCCCAGCAGTGGGACGATAAAAAAGGTTGATGATGATAATGTAGTTTGACAAGAAAGCTCCATCATAATGTGAATGAGAAAGAAGTTATAAGAAGTACCCTAATTGTATAACACACTATATTACTATAAATTTTTAAAATTTTCAAGCACATTTGTTAATCTATTGTTTTATATTTATATTCGAAAAATGGGTCTACACAACAACGTGAATAACGTAATGAATTTGGTTAAAGAAATTCTAGAAATTCGTCGCTCATCGTTTCTTTCAGGTTCATTTTTCAATGTTACCTTTTTAAAAAATTATTTGTTTTTTTTTTAAGTTTAGTGTAGTTTTACGACCTTCTTGTACGAGTCGCAATAAATACTTTTCTTTCTTTAGGATAGACAGTGACAACACATTATATCACCAAACATGTTTTAAAACCTTGTTCTTGCTCGATTGATTAGCAGCTAAAATATGTTAAATTAATTTATATTACATTAAAAAAGTCGGCCTCGAGTACGAAGGGTTCAGTACCTTTACATAATGTGTACAAAAAAGGGGAAAAACCAGTTACTGTTTTTAGTATTTGTTGATATAGAAGAAACAGAAATAAATCTTCTGTGAACATTTCACTGATGACAGACTTATCATCTCTACTTTTGTAACACAAGATTCGCAATGCTATCCCACTTACAGTAAGAGTGATATATTTCCCTCGGATGTTGAATTTCTTCCTCTCTCGTTCAATCTTCTCTTGCTTCTCCTGCAAAGCAATTGCCTTGTAGTAGTCTAGTAGCTGGTTGACACGTGCTGTGTGCGGGTTTGTACGCTCTGGCCAGCCTCCTGATGCTAAAAATATTATTTATTATTATTATGAGACTCTTTTGTCCCACCACAGGGCAAAGGCTACCCTTCCCTCTTTCCACATAAGGTAAGGAACTCCACAGGTACCCTTTAAATCTTTTAAGAATGACTCCAGTTCAACTAGCTGGTCCAATTTCGATGAAATTTGGTATTGATTTACATATACTTTTTATTCCATTATTCCCATGGGCTTATATGGATGAAACTATAGGGTGTTGCTAGTCATACTAATGTTTATGCATGAATAATAAAAAAGGGCAATTCTATTACTGTCAATGAAGCTGGATACATGTAATATAAACTTTGATGTTGGCAATGATCACACTAGAATGTGCTGTCAGGACTCAGAGTAGTCTATATTATTCCTACCTAGATAGGTGGCATCCTAGGAATGATAAAGACTACTGGGCTAGATGGTACATACCCTCTAGCTAAATGTAATTACGATTTGTTTACTCTTCTAGACATTAAAAGCTAACATAGCAAATAGAGTTACCTTGAAATTTATAATATCAGTATGAGCCCATTTAAAAAGAGCCTCACTTACCCACTGGCTGATCAGGAATTCCAACATCTCTAGATGTCCATCTACAGTTAAAGCAAGACAAGTAGTACATCTTCTTGGGCTGCTTGCTTTCCACCTTGGCATCTCCAGCTGCTGCTGGGTCCTGCAGCACTTGCCGAGGTTGGGCCATGGTGGCCCGTGTAGAGAGGGTGTGGAAACAGCTGGGGCAGTCGAAGCAACTGCTGCAACGGTTCTTCTTGAGACGGGCCTCAGATGAGGGCATGTTCTCAAGGCAATTTGCACAGTAGTGTGAGTCCACCTAGTAAAGAATATTGTGCATAAAATCTACCTGTAAAGTGTGATTGGCATTGAACATTGAAGTCTCTGAACTAAAACTTTGATTAAATTAGTGAGATTAAATAATTTACAATTGGATTTTAAATCACTTCTAAATATTCTTTATCTAATAATTTATTGGTTTATTTAAAAGTGAATTTAAATTGCTGGTAACTTTAATAACTCAAAAACACAGAAATGGCACAGATTAAAAAAGGCATTTATAACCAAAGAATTAAATGCATAATATTAGTAACAAATAGTTCAACAACATAAATTTATAATTATTATAATACTGAAAAGATGGAGGAACAAACCAAAGCTAGTACTGTTACTGTTTTAAATCAATGAAGTGACAAGATGACATCTGGCTTTTATAGGTCATATACAACATGAAATGTTATATACCTATGATTGTTAGATATAATTACAAAATCATAATAAACCAGTGTTCTACAAACAGAAAGAAAAGGTGGTCAATTTGAAGAATTTCACAATAAATACTCACATTTAACGCTTATGTTACGTTTAGTTGTAATAACCTACATAATTATAATATAATCATAATATTAAATTGCAAATTTTATTACGTATTAATTCAGTAAAATACATCAAAAGTGGGTTACCTCATGACAAATGCAGAAACCGCAACGTATTTTCAAGCAATGTCTGCAAAAATAAAGACTTGTAATGGGTTTTAGTTGTCCACACGAACAAATATACTTCACGTAATCTGGCTGTGTTAAATAAGCCATGTTCTTCGATTATTTTAGCTTAGAAAACTAAGAAAATCTAGGCAAATACACAGATGACTTCAGTAGCTCAGTCAGTGATTCAGTGACATTAGCATTTCAATGACAAGTTTTGACATTGACAGTTGACGTCATTGCTTTTAAGTTCAGAAACTAATTTTGCATTCAAAACTTCCCAACTTGGGTATATAAAGTGCTTCAATAATTGAAATCCTAAATCTATTCTCATCCTACTTTTCTCGAAGACTATTATTTGAATGTTTTTCAACTCGTGACGTGAAAATCTATTTTGCCACCATTTAACTACTTTTGTGCTAGTAGGTCAACCATTAAAATTCACAACATAAAGTGCGATTGGTTTGCACCGGCTGCTAGCAACTATTATACTAAGCAAACTGCACAATTCCAAATGTTATACTGGTCGATAGGAGTGGTCAGGAATAAAATAAATCACCAATTCGATTATATAACATAACATTATGGTATCGAACACAAAAGGTTAAAGGAGCGGCCTCCTTTAACCTTTTGTGTTCGGTATATATACAACGTAAGTATACAACGCGTTTCGGATGCTGATGGGACTGCCGCGCAATTGCAGCGCCTCCGCAATGTTCGCAGCGGCTGAGACCGATAGCTTTGCGGCAATCATGCGCAAACGTTACGCTTCAATCCTGCGCCGCACGCGCGGTAGTCCCAACACCACCCTGGTGGACCGGTGGGATTCTCCGATGTTGGCACGGTGGATCCGTATAGCAGTCGCTATTTAACAGCGTGCAGCCGTCTGCACGCTGTTAAATAGCGACTGCTAGCGTCATCGGGGAGTCCTTCTAGTCTATTCGTATTATATAATACTAGCTTTCCGCCCGCGGCTTCGCCCGTATAGGATTCGGTTATATCGTGCTTTTTAGTTATCCCTAGGAAATATCAAATTTTTCCGTGCTAAAAAGTACCCTATTATTTAATCCCGACTTCTAACTTTACGTCTGCAAAATTTCAAAGCAATCGTTTCAGTAGTTATAACGTGAAATCGGAACAAACAAACTCACTTTCCGATTTATAATATTAGGATAGATAATTGTATTTCTTTTTGTGTTTGTTATGTCAAAAGTTATTCTTCCATGTATTGAGTGAATGATAAAGAACTGTGTTGAGATATCTATTCCAGGCAATAACGTTAGACAAACTACATATGTATAGGTATGTATAAACTTAACTTGTTGATTAGGTTGGTTAGGGATGGGATGGCCTCTTATCCATACGAGTATATCTGTATTTTTGTTATGTTCCCATGTATTGGGTACTCGATTGTTACCTGCTATGCCAACTATATAATGTACTGATCATCGAAAGAGGTTAAATATTTTTGGGTATGTTTACGAATATTTAAACTCACATAAACAAACAGCCAGACCCGGAACAGCTATCTGTGGGCCATACAAATATTTATTTCGTCCGGGGATCGAACCCGCGACACGCAGCGCAGCGGCCGATCGTTTAAATCAAATCAAAGCAAATCAAATCATTTATTTCAAATAAACCAGTTACAGGCACTTTTGAATTGTCAGAAGTTCGGTCAGTCAGTAAGGTGAAGCTAGTCGCCCATTCCAAAAAGTAGGTACCTATGGAGAAGAACGGGCAAGAAACTCCATGGACACTCTTTTAAAATATCAAGCTATTGATACAAATATTTGATTACATCATTCATTTTGAAATCAATTGTGTTAGAACGATGCAGAAACATATTGTACGCTGAGAGCGTCCATTATGGAAAAAAAAACAACAATTTAGAAATTAAAATACGCCGTAGCAGCTAAGAGATGACCAGTCCCCTCTGACGGCGTCCGTTCACGAACATGACGTATGGATCAGCATCATTCAGCTCAACCATATTGAAGGGAACCTAATGACCCAACACACACGCCACCACCAGCGAGACATTTGAGTGAGCATGACATACTCTCAACAGCCATAGCACTATCAAGTCAATAAACGACTAACCCAACAAATAGATGCTTTACAGCAAATAGATCGTGCTTACACGTGTTCCATGCAATTATACAATACTAAGAAATTGAATCTACACAATGCAAAGACAGTTTTGTCCAAGGTTCAGCAGCTCCAACGGTGTTCCCGAATGCTAAGTTTAGCTCCTGTGCAGCTGCACCAGTGCCGAATACCCCTGTCAGCGATGCAATTTCGTAACGTACAATATGCCTGGCTACATAGTGTGTACTGGCTTTGAGTTAAGAAAAAACAAACAATTGCAAATTTAAACTACGAGAGGAAAAATCAAAGAACAATCAGTGTAAGCATAGAAATCGGACGCAGCTCAAGCCCAAGCCTTTTTGTCGTCAATATAATCTTTAACACTATAAAATGCTTTCTGACACAACTTACGTTTAATGAAGCATTTGAATTTATTCAGGCTCAGATCTTGAACCACCTCTGGAAGTCTATTGTAAAAATGTATACATTGGCATCTAAAAGAGCCACCTATTTTCTTGAGCCTTGTTGTAGGTACAATAAATTTGTGCTTGTTTCTAGTATTTATATTATGGATATCACTGTATTTTTTATACAATTTTATATTTTTATGAGCATACAAAAGATTTTCATAAATATATTGAGACGGCACGGTCAGTACATTAATTTCTTTAAATTTTTCTCTGAGAGAGTGTCTTGGACTTAATTTATAAATTGCACGAACAGCTCGTTTCTGCAAAACAAATATTGTCTGAATATCAGTGGCATTTCCCCACAACAGAATGCCGTACGACATTACGCTATGGAAATAGCCAAAGTACACTAAACGGGCCGTCTCAATATCAGTCAAATTACGAATTGTTCTAACTGCGTATGCAGCAGAACTTAGTTTTTTTGTCAATTTTTCTATATGGGGACCCCATTGAAGCTTAGCATCCAGAGTTATACCCAAGAACACTGTGCTGTCTTCAGATTCCAATTCTTCGCCCCTTATCAACACTTTAGTTTTCACCTGCCTAACGTGAGGTAGAGTAAACTTAATGCATTTGGTTTTTTTCTCGTTTAAAAGTAAGTTATTAACATTAAACCAGTGGACTACTTTGGAGATCGCGCTATTTACATCATCAGTGACCTGCTGCTGACGTTTAAGTTTAAATAAAAGTGAAGTGTCATCTGCAAACAACACTATATCGTGATTATCCTTTATGAGGTACGGCAGGTCATTAATGTAAACAAGAAACAAAAAGGGACCAAGAATTGACCCCTGTGGGACTCCCATTGTTACTAAAGATCCGGATGATCTTTTTCCATTAACGTCAACGCTTTGAATCCTACCACTCAAGTAGGATGTAATAAGATCCAATGCAGAGTTCCTGATCCCGTAGTGGCGGAGTTTCCTGATTAACGTCTCGTGAAGAACGCAATCGAATGCCTTGGACAAATCACAAAAAATGCCCAAGGCATCGCATTTATCCTCCCATGCATTGTAGATATGACATAGAAGTTCAACACCGGCATCAGTAGTTGAACGACCCCTTGTAAAACCGAACTGTTTGCTATGTAATAATTTATGTTTATTAAAAAAACTTAGCATTTGGTTTAAAATTAATTTCTCAAAAATTTTACTAAAGGTAGGTAGTACAGAAATAGGTCTATAATTTGTGGGGTCTGATGTACTGCCTGATTTAAACAAAGGTATTATCTTACTATTTTTCATGAGATCAGGAAACTCTCCACAGTCAATACAAGTATTAAAGATAACCGCTAGAGTGGGTGCCACAATATCAATAATAGACTTCGCAACTTCCACCGAATGACCCCATAGGTCAGCAGTCTTTTTTATATTGAGAGTGTGAAAGATTTTAATTATATCTTTACTGGTAACATATTCAAAGTGAAATTCCGAATTACAAACATTAACATTTTCTTTAAGCAAAAACTCAGCAACAGAAGGTGATGAGTTTAGGGATTTAGTAGTTAAAACAGGAATATCCGAAAAGAAATTTTCAAACACCTCAGCGACTTGCGAGTCTGATTTTATTATGTTGCCATTAACAGTCAGGCTATAGTCAGTATTTCTATCACTGGACCTTCCCGTTTCACTATTAATAATTTTCCAAGTCGTTTTAATTACATTACTACTGTTTTTTATCTTTGAACTCAAGTAACGTGACTTGGCCATATAGCAAACTTGTTTAAATAATTTTGAGTATTTTCTAACATACAAATTAAATTCAACAGTGTTAATATAAGTCCTCTCATTGTACAGTTCATAAAGCCGAGTTCTACTTTTATGAATACCTATGGTAGCCCAATCAGAGAAAGATGCATTACTATTAATAGAGATAGTCTTGGGAACAAAGGTGGAATCAAATTGCTTACAATATATATTAAAAAAATTATCATAGAGATGATTAGGATCAGCATTAACATAACTGGATAAGACTGGCACTTTATTGATGAGATTAAATCTAAAAACCTCCAAGCGGCTTTCAGTTTTGGGGTTAACAGTGATATCCTTTTTGGCCACTTTTTTACTATTGTTTGGAATAGTAATCCTTTGTCCGCAGTGATCAGAATCAAATAAATTTACAACTTCTTTGCGGCTTGGTATTATGTTAGTAAAAATATTATCTAGGCATGTGGCACAAGTAGGTGTTATTCTTGTGGGCTCCAAAAATAGGTTTACAAGATTGTAGGACTGAAATAGACTTATAATTTTATTACAATAACCTGAGTTCTCTAATAAATTAACATTAAAATCACCGCAAACGATAATGGCTTTGTTCGAAACACAAATCTTGTGTAAAACTTCATCCATTACCTTTTCAAAGCAGTCATACAATCCTGAAGGGGGTCTGTACACACTTAATACAACGAAGCCCTCCAACTCTATACAGGCAATTTCAGCTGTTCGTTCAACAGACAGGCTCACAATGTCTTTACGATTTTTAAATTTGAGCAGGTTACTAACTAATATTAATGAGCCACCATGTATAGCATTTATTCTGCTAAACGAACTACCAACCTGGTGATTCTTAAAATTGAACAAGAACTGGTGACTTTTTAGCCAATGTTCGGTTATGCAAAGAATATCAATACCATAATGGTTCATCAATAAATCTACCTCTAAATCTTTGTTCATAAATCCTTGAATATTTTGATGCACCAAATTAATATTATTTATTGACCTTAAATTTCCTCCCGAGTTGTCTTTGCAATCCTGTATATTATTATAGCTAGAGGTTGGCTCTATTGTCTTAATTTCTAATTTAAATTATTAATAATGTCAACTGGGACCAAATTATTGGCAGAATTAATTAAAATGTCATTGCATTGCTCAAAAGAAGCAATTTGTTTAGCCAAATTCTTGGCTGTAATAGAAAAAAAATATGATAGCGACACAGCTATCTGTCTTTTATAATAATTAGAAAGATAATACATAACATTGTTATGTCTATCTCTTGTCAAATACAAATTATTCTTAAAATAATTATTTATGTCAATTAAATGTAATATTTTATTATTAAATGTCAAGTTGGACATAGTCATGTTTAGTTCATATCTAATCCTATTTTCTTCCTGTGGCAACTGTTCACTGTATGGGAATGTAAATAAGACAACCTTTCCAACATTCAGATTGCTTAACGTTTCACAACATTTAAGCATTTCTCTTTTGCTCACATTTCCCCTACTACCCACAAAAATTAACAATGTTGTATCCTGGGAGAAGTTACATTTAATAATTTTTTGCATAATTCCATATAAAGAACAACCAGGCATACAGTAGTTCAATATTGAGTGACCCGGACATTCATCAGTCAACAAGCGCCCCAAGCCCTTACCTATCTCATCACAGAACAACACAACATCATTAGTCAAGTTTTGTTTAATATTATTGAGATCATTAGGATCAAGATTATTGGGACTATTAGCAGAAGGAACTACGACATCAACACAAGGCTGCGGCAAGGTGGTATCACATGATGTCAACGAATGATCCAGTGTAAGCACATTCGATGTTAAACCGCACTCACAGTTGGTTTTTTGTGAGTTAACCAGCTCATTCATCGCCAACACATATTCTCTCATTAGGTCTTCTGAGGTATTATACTTATTAGTCATAGAAATAAGTTTATTTTGCAGATGGTCAAGTTCAGATTGCAATGACTCCGTGTCAATGTCGTACCTCCTATTACTTTGCTCTAAGTTATATGAATACATGTCTAATTGTTTCAACAAATTCAATCTTTCTCTGTTTAACTTAACACTTTTTATAAAGTACCTTTGTCTTTTTACCATTTTTTGAGTTTTGACAATGTACTTATTAATTTTGATGTATTTTTTTAATTTATTTTTGCTGGTTACTACCCTCACTGAATTTAATGACTTTGTATCATTGTCATCAGTCAAATCTATAGTGTAAGAGGGGTTTATTGCAGAAACCATTGTGGGGGCAATAGGCATCAACTCGCTAAATAGACTCTGATTCAGCGAGGCAGTGGTGTTATTATTGGAAGTCTCGAGTTGTATAATTTGACTTTGAGCCTCTTGTAGCTGCTGTTGTAAGAGGTCTTTCTGACAAAGAACTTGTTCATACTCTAAGCTACACTGGCTGAACCCGTCCACAACAAGCTGGAGCCTATCCCGGGCTTCTATGGCATCAGTGTATTGAGTATGTAACTGAGCCATTTCATTTCTCAACTTCTTATTTGCTTCGTGGGCATTGAAGAGGACTCTCTCATTGTCATCGATTTCCTTAAGTAGTTGGTCACAGGACTCCCTCGAAGCCTTTAATAGGCTCAAAGCCTCTTTGAGTTTGGACTCTTGGAGGCGAGCATGGGCACTACGAGTCATGATCATTATTGAAACTAGGTAGGTAAGGAAGTGACAAGAAATTAGAAGTGAGGCGGTAGTTGTGGTAGAAAATTAAGATAATTAGTAAAAATGAAAATGAAAGCCACTGCGCTAACTGCGTCGTCTAACAAATGCAGCTAACTCGTCGTTGTCTATTCGTCATCTTACAAATTTGGGGTCACCAAATAAACTTTCATAAATATTGGCTTCGTTTGCAAAGATGTCGGAAAGTATTTTTCCACGAGAACGTACCTACGTCTACCGAGTTTTTTTCCTTAGGTTTCCGTATAACTCTATAGTTCGCTTAAGCTCTCAGCTTTCAGTCAACATGTTTTTTTCTGAATTTATCAATAATATACGTCATATTTCAGCCAATTTACGAATTCCAAAATCACTAGGTATGCCCGAACTTAGAATAAAATCCAGGACCTCATGCTCAGCTGCAGCTCTGCAATCAATATACTAGAAAGGTATGTCTGGGGCTGCTAATTATTACGATTCACAATTTCACGCTCAAATTAACATAATCAGGCTAAAGGAAGTATTATATCCTGTGATATGAAGCAAGAAGGCTTCAGGCTGAAATAATGTTTAGGAAAATTATTGATTCACGGTCCACGTTTAACCTAGATATGTCAAGTAGTTTCCAAACAAAATGAATGAGTGGATTCTTCACACGCAAGGCCGTGGTACGAATGTTAACAGACGAGACAGGGACGGATTGAGGACGGGCGGGACGGCTAATTAGGTGCCACAAAACATTTCCAACTATTAATCCAGTCTACAAACGCCAGTAGGTACATGTCTATAATAGATCCTGATAAATATTGATTCCTTATTAGTCATTTTGATAAGTACTATAAAGCTTTAACAAACTTGGAATAGTCGTATAGACGATGTATAGACGCCAGCCTGTCAAGCAACCAGATATTGGCAAATTTTCCAATCAACCATGAACAGTAACGATTTTGCGTTAAAGTCTATATAATAAATTAGTCAGACTGTTGTAGCTTGATATGTTGTCATCTTTAATTAGATCATCATCATCATCTCAGGGTTAATCCCAGTCGCATTCGAAGCTTTTTCAGCTTTGGAGTTTGGGGTCCGCTTTACCAGTCTAACCGCTGATTTTAGCTTAACTCGATATTTTCCGTAAAGCGACTGCCGTTTGACCTCCCCAACCCAAAGGCGATATCGAAGCGTTGCAGTTAGACCAATTGTTGGACTTTTGAGGGCTCCAACAACCCGTAACGAATGCCAATGTTCGTATGGCAACCAGGACCAACGGCTTAACGTGCTTTCCGAGGCACAACCAGACCAGTGCAGATATTCAGATTTATGCATACAAATATTTGCACTGCGCGGGGATCGAACCCGTGCCTCCTTGTGCAACGGCCGCGTTCTCTACCGCTACGCCACGGAGGCTGGCATCTTTACTTAGATATGACGCGTATAAAAAGGCTTTGAAAAAATCCACATGCGTAAATTTGTCCTAACTACGAGGCCTTTCTCTGAGTGTGATCCGATACTCGGTTTGCCGCTTTATGAGTAGTTACGATTCATAATGCTCAAACAAACCAATGATTATTACGTACTACATAAACCGCTTTAGTGCCATTTATCTCTTCGCGATTGATTGGCTAATTATGTAATTGGACATTTGCACTTTTGACATCATCATAAGTATTTAATCTAATAGCCATTTCATAATTTGTAGATATGAAAGATGGTTTGTGACCTATGAAATGAAATGTTAAAATTGTTGTGAATTTTAATAGCAGGTAATATCTAAAGTAATTATCTCTAATGCCTGCCACGATGCCATTTCTTTAACGTACTCTGCTTAACCCAAATGATCAGCTAATGGTGAGTATTATGTAGATATTATTACCTATCGCAGATATTGTAGAGACTGTAACCTTTTTGGTGCTACCATGTAATCGTGCTTATAAAATCTATATGATACATCCCGAGAGAGCTCAAAGATCACTCTTAAAACTAATGACCTTAAAGCCATACCGGTTCCCTGAACAAAAGACCTCTATGAAAGTTGCCAAGTACTTACAGTAAGGCAACTTTACCTCCTCAACATCATAATGCAACAAGAACTGACACTGGTAAGTTGCGCAACCAAACATAAGAGAACCATCCCTAATGTATGTCGCTCAGTCAAATGTAAGACCACATCTGCTCGACGGCAACATCTTTACCTAGCTACTTATATCTACAACAAAGTAAACAGGACCAAAGATGAATCTAAGCACATGGCTTCAAACACTACATTACCTTCAGCCCGAAAATTTACTTACACAATTGTAAGCGGGAAACCCAATAGTACCTAATGAAGGCAAACAAATTTAAACACACGCACACATACACACACGCACACACATATAACATACACAACACATATACAGCTGAACACAGACCACATCAAGAGTATGCTTGCACTAAATTAATTTAATTTGACATTATTTTAATATTGTAGCTTAAAAAAATATGGTCCAAAAAAACGGACGAAGACACTGACTCCTGTAATACAGCTTCAAATAAAAAGTAACTTCTTTTTTATGTCAATAAAACTTTTATTATAATTAAAACTTGTCTATGTAACCTCTGCGAGTTTATCCAAAAATGATAAATAAAAAAATTAGAAGAGATTACACTGATATGCTTTTGCTTTTTCTTATATACAGAGTGGTGCTGACAATACGACAATAAATGAAAATACGAACAATGCTGGTTCATAGGAACAATCCTAAATCATAGAAAAAAACGAAGCACCAAAAAAAAAAAAAATTACAAACAAACTAATTCGCATAAAATTTCAAACGGAACTGAACATCCTTTAAAATATTGGTTCACTGACTTCCGATCGGCGACAGCGCGATCCTGTATCGACTTGCTTTTTTCGCGTCATTAATATTAAAGTTTTATACCGCAGGATGCGGCGGTCACTGTAAGCGCTTCCTTATCAACATGTAACTAAACTAATGGACATATTTATATGATATTTTATGGGTAGACTGAGAAAGTGTTAAGGTACACAATGTTTAATCAATTGTCGTATTGTCAGCTCCACTCTGCATAATACTATTCTATATATTTTTTTAAATTCTGTTTGATTATATTCTGTACCTTGTAGGACTTGTTTTGTTCTCCATAGTATCTACCTACATATTTGGTTACCATAAAATTGATACCTACCTAATTATCTCTAAGCAAAAAAAAAAAAAAAACTAAAACTAGACCGTTGGAGCATATTTATAGAGTTCTTTTTAATTTGCAGCTGTTATATTATTGTCGAGATAACTTTGAATACGTCTCTGCGCGAACTCTTTAGGTCTTTTAAGGTATGCCAATAGGAACCCCGTCCAGGTTGTCAGCTGCTTTCTAATGGCGTAATATATTGCGAAACTGATCGATGGAACACTTATGTCATGTATTAATTACTGGTATCACCGTTGTTTGTGATTTAATGCCCTTTTTCCGAATCCGGTTAAACTGCAGGTAAATAAATTATTAGTGGGACCGTATTTTTTTTCTATTAAGTAATAAGTCAGACGGCTTTATGGCAGTAGAATTAATTTCAAACTTTATTATACTAACATCACATTTGTGGTACTCGAAGGATTAGGCGGTATCGTAGCGTAGGTCTCTTTTATTTTTTGACCTCTGGAGAGCGCGATCGAGGTGTGCGGTATTTTTCCCTCACTAAGACCACACCGGTGATCATCATCAACAGACTGGGCTACTCTTAAAATGCTTATACACATTTTGTGGAATTAAAGCAATGAATAAAGTTAAGGCATTTGTCAATACAATTTTGTGTATTTTAACTACTTTACAAATCAATGCAAAACACATGCATTATAATCATAGGTCGGAATAGGTAGAGTGAATTGGGGTCATTGAAACGTATATATTAATATGGACATTCCTCCGGATTTAGGGAATTGGCTGTTTATAAAAAAAAAAAAAATATAAATATTAAGTCGTAAAACCGTTTGATTTGACCACACCCTCCATTAGAGGCTAAAAATAAAATATTGAAATGTATTAATTAATGCTTCGATCAGAATTTGATTGTTTTTATTTGTCAACAAGTAAATAATAAATTAGTTTAGTTTTGTTCCTTTAAATGGATTGAGTAGTAATAATGTCACTACCAATATTAACAATATATATATTTTTATAATTATAAACTAGCGCTTCACTGCAATCTCGCCTGATGATAAGCAGTGATGCAATCGTTGATGGAAAAGCGCGCTAAAAAACTTAGCGGATAGGAAGGAAGACGGCAGTTGAGCGAGGTGGTGCAATGTTAAACCCAACAACACGACCAACGATGCTGCGCCAGAGGGAGATTGATGTGGAGAGCCTCCACGATCAAACTCCCGACACAACAACACTTGGCGCATCGTACCCGGCACACATCGCAACACAACTGCTCAGACCCGTCCTCCATGCGGCTTCACCAGACATCATGCCGGAACACGACGAATTACTTGGCGGCAAGACTTTGTCTGGTGGGTGGTAACTTCTGCTGGCAGCCGATGTGGCCTACCACCGAGAAAAATATTTACTTGGATCCGGAATTACATTCCGGGAAAATGGCTCATCCACGTTATTCTTTTTGTGAACATCTATGATACAAGTACCAAAAATCACTTTACCTATTCCGAACTATGATTATAATACTTACAAGTATGGACTACGTATAATATATGTATTAAAAATTTAACCTATTAGGAAATTAGCTTCATGAGTGTCATATTTCATTCAAATCTGGTAAGCGTTTGTTACGAATGCACCTTATGTCGAGGGCATAAGGTTCAATATCGCTTGACATGCAGTGTGTAACTTTTAAGCCCTATTACTCGAGATCTAGACATTGTCTAGGTGTAATATAAAAACGCATTCCTAGACTTAAGGTGGCCTATTGAATGGTACAGGTTTTATCAATTTTGTCAACAAGTGACGACATCGAAATTTCTAGAAACCCGTTTCCGGGAATTACCGTAGGTACCTAGTGAATGTACTCGAAGTTATGCGCTATTATTATTACGTCTAGACGATTCTGGAATATTCGATCAGCTGGCCTATATATAGCGACGTGACGCCGACGCCGAGTCAGTCTGCACTTGACTACCGAGACGAAACAGCGATACTTAAGAAGCGATCTTTGAGAATACCTACGGCTTTTAGTAGCCCTGGCTGGAGGCTTTAAATTCACTTAAGGCAGCCACAGGATAGCCCGGTTAAGTAATCACGACCTCTCAAGGTCAACTACGAGATGCCATATCAAAAAAAAAAAAAAAAAGAATACCTACTGCGACAACTGTAACGAGAACTGTGAGTACTGTTGTATCATACATCACTACTCTGTAGTCGAGTAACTAATACCATCTCTATGTATTAGTGTCTATGAATATAGTCTATAGTCTTGTCATTGTAACTTAGGATCTGACCTAGAAGATGTCGATTCCAATGTAATAATTCTACAAGTGTAATAAACCAGTCTAATTATCTAAAGTCTTTAATATTTACCAACGGGACAATCATACATGGTGTCAGAAGAGTGAAAAAACCCAATACGAAGAAAGAAAATTCAAAAAATGCAAAAGTCGGATGGCGTCGGTGGCAACCATGACACCGGAACTGCAATGAACAATGGCTTGAAGGCGCTTAAAATATCGTCAGATGCAACAAACAACAATTACGAAACCTGGAAGCGCTGGTGGCAACAGTTCGAATTATACTTGTTGGCAACGGGTTTGGACAAGTCCGGTGAGAAACGCAAGATCGCCATTTTACTACATCACATTGGTGAAAAATGCTTAAATATTTTCAACACATTCAACATAAATATTGGAGAAAGCACATTACATGACGTCAAGGCCAAATTCGACGAATTTTTTCAACCTAGAAAAAATATTACCATGTATCGTTACATGTTTTTTACCACACGTCAACAGAAATCGGAAAGCATCGAGGATTTCTTAACCGATCTCGAAAATAAGAGCCAAGATTGCGAATTTGGAACGCTCAGAGAATCTCTTATCAGAGATATTTTTATCGCCAACTTGAGTTTGGACTTAGCACATGTACGTCAGAGACTGCTGCAGGAACCTGATCTGACATATCAGAGGATGCGAGAGCTAGCTAGGACACTCATCGTCGCACAGCAGGATGCAGACCAAATTGTCAAGAGGTCCACTAGTGAAGAGTCTGAAAAAGTCATGCATCTGCGTCGGAGGAGCCGTGGTCGAGCGGAGCGTCAGCGACGACGAGCTTCACCAGTCAGTCAGCAGGGATCCAGCGCAGGGAGGTCAAAGTCAAGTCCCAGTCCTGAGAAGCGCTCGAAGACGTGTAGCCGCTGTGGACAACACCACCGCTACAAATGTCCAGCGCAGGGAGCTAAGTGCAGGTCATGTAACTCTTATGGTCATTTTGCAAAATTTTGTTACTCCAATAATAAAAAAATCAGTCATTTAGAGTCGTTTAGTTCAACTGGTAGTCAAGATAATTTTGTTGGAATTTTAAATTGTCATAACTTCAGTCATAGTCATAAGTCTAGTCAATATAATTGTCATTTAGAGTCACAAAGTCATCACAATCAAAATCATTACAGACATAGCAGGTTGTCATACACACAGTCAGATCCTATACTATATAAGTTACAATCAACGGTCAGGTCGCACATAGGCCAGTCGCAGTCAATGTCTAAGAGATCTCATGTAGACTCATCTTGTCATAAAAAATATCCTGTGTCATATTTCTGTGATGAAAGTGGTGATAATGTCATATCTGAGAGGTCTAACAAAAAATGCCTCAGTGATGAAAAAAGACTGGTGACTGATAAGTCTGAGAGATCCAATGAAGACTCTTGTCATATGTCATATTTCAGTGATGAAAACACTGAACAGTCTGAGAGATTCAGAGTCAAGTCAAAAAAGTCAAAAAGTCTTAGTCGAGATTCATATCTTAATGATGAGTACAGACACAAGTCTGAGGAATCTCACACAACAAACACTTGTAGAATTATTACAGCAAAGTCAACACATAGTAAACAGGTCAATACAGTCGAGTCAAAAGAAAACAAATACTATTCTAAACAGTCATGGAACATAAACATTTTAGTTGGTCATACACAAATTAATTGCATTATTGATTCAGGAGCTGACATTAATATTATGTCAAAGAAAACTTTTCAATCTTTGAAATGTCAAAGTCAAATGTCACTTGAGAAATGTCAAATAAACGTTAGTGGGTTTGGTGGTATATCAATACCCATTATGGGTAAAGTTAATGTAAAATGTAGTTTATCTTTAAATAATAGCACTATTAGTGTAAATATAGTGTTTATAGTCGCAGATTTAGTTTGTCCGAATGTTTTAGGTCTACCAACTTGTGAAAAATTAGGTATAATTCAAAGAGTTTTCTCTGTGTCTCAACAAAATTTTAGTGAACAAATTCTTACAAAATACAATGATGTATTTCAGGGTCTTGGATGTCTACCTCAAGTCTGTCGCCTGAAACTCAAACCGGAAGCAGTGCCATGCGTGGATGCTCCGAGAAGAGTACCCTTCGCTTTACTGAACAAACTGCGCGATGAATTGGATCGCATGGAGAAAATGCAGGTCATTGAAAAGGTTTTTAAACCTACAGAATGGGTGAACAGTATAGTGATAACAGTCAAAAGCACGGGTCAGTTACGAATTTGTTTAGATCCTAGAAATTTGAATAAGAATATTATAAGGGAAATTTATCCACTTAAGTCAATAGATGAGATCAGATCTCAACTAGCAGGAGCTGTTTGTTTTTCTCATTTAGATGCATTTTCAGGATTTTGGATGCTTAAACTAGATGAATATAGTTCTGATTTATGTACATTTCAAACACCTTTCGGTAGATATAAATATTTAAGGTTACCTTTTGGTATTAATGCATCGTCTGAAATTTTTCAAAGAGTCATGATGAATTTGTTCGGTGATTTAGAAGGAGTTCTAATATTCATCGATGATATTTTGGTATATGGACCAAACGAGTCAGTACATAATGAGAGAGTACATAAAGTCATGCAACGAGCACGTGAAGTCAATTTAAAGTTCAATAAGTCAAAATGTAAATTTTTAGTATCAGAAGTCTGTTTTTTAGGGTATGTTTTTAGTAAAGATGGTGCTAGGGTTGATGAAGAGAAAGTAAAAGCAATTGTCAATATGCCCACACCAAAAAATGTCAAAGAATTGCAAAGAATATTAGGTATGATCAATTATTTAGGTCCCTTTATTAGCAATTTGTCTCAAAAAACTCAAATTTTAAGAAATCTTTTGAAGAAAGATTCAGTCTGGACTTGGGATGAAAATCATAGTCAATGTCTTAAGAGTTTAATCGATGAAATCACAAAGTCACCAGTTTTAGCTCATTATAATCCCAATGTACCATTAGTCTTGTCAGTCGATTCGTCAAAGTCAGCATTAGGAGCAGTCATTATGCAGAATAATAAACCTATTGCTTATAGTTCAAAAACATTAACTCAAACTCAGTCAAGGTATGCTCAAATTGAGAAAGAATTGTTAGCCATTCAGTTTGGTTGTGAAAAATTTCACCAGTATGTGTACGGTCATAAAGTAACTGTTCATACTGATCATAAACCTTTAGTCTATCTTTTTAAAAAGCCATTACATGATGTACCAGCAAGATTGCAACGTATGATGTTAACTTTACAAAAATATGATTTGGAAGTTATACATGTTCCAGGTAAAGAAATGTTTATATCTGACACTCTGTCTAGAGCAGCATTGAAAGAACATTATATACCTGAGAATGAGTCAGAAATATCTTGTCATGTCAATTTAATGCATTCAAGTCTAGCAGTCACAAAGGAGTACTGTACAAAATTGTTACAGAACACTATGAAAGATGATACTTTGCAATTGTTAAAAAAGTATTATTATGAAGGTTGGCCAAAAAATAAAAATAATGTCAGTCTGTCAATAAAACCATTTTGGAATATACAAGCTGAAATTCATGTAGTCAAAGATTTGTTGTTCAAAGGGTCAAAATTAATAGTACCACAGTCAATGTATAAGGAAATGTTAGGTAAAATTCATGAAGGTCACCAAGGTATAAATAAATGCTTAAAACTGGCTAGAGAGTCTTTGTACTGGCCAAGCATGTCAGCTGATATTAAAAACTTGGTAGAACAATGTTATGTATGTGCACAATTTAAACCTAATAATCCAAAGGAACCACTAAAAAATTTTGAAATTAATAAATATCCATGGCAACAAGTAGGTGTTGATTTAATGTATTTTGATAACCTTACTTATTTAATTGTCACAGATTATTATTCTAAATTTATAGAAATAGCTTTGTTAAATAAAAACAGTACAGCAAAGAATGTAATAACACATTTAAAGTCCATTTTTGCTCGTCATGGAATACCTTTATCTTTAGTGTCTGATGGTGGTCCTCCTTTTCAGTCATTAGAATTTAAGAATTTTATGCATGAATGGGACATAGAACACATTGTAACTAGCCCATATCATCCACAGTCAAATGGTCAAGCAGAGAGTTCAGTCAAAATTATCAAAAATATGTTAAAAAAATGTAAAAGAAACTCATCTGATCCATACATAGCTTTATTACAGTATAGAAACACACCTAAGAATAATTTACCATCTCCAGCTCAATTGTTAATGTCCAGGAATTTAAGAAATAACATTCCTATGTCTTATAACAAATTAAAACCTAAAGTGGTTACATTCAAAAATTATAAAGAATGTGTCAAGCAAAATAATAAAAATAAGTCTAAATATTATAATAGAAATACAAAGTCATTGTCATTATTGTATCCCAATGATCATGTATACTTTAAAAGAAAGCCTGATAGCAATTGGGAACAAGCCATTGTCAAGCTAAGGTTGGCTAATAATAGGTCATATGTCGTTGAGGATGTCAATGGAGTTAGGTATAGGAGGAATAGGGTTCATTTAAGACACAAATATTCTCCTATGCTATCCAATTCGTCGCAGGGGAGAGAGGAAGGTAACAGGCAGGAGTCTAGACCTCAAGAGCTCTCATCTCAATCCTCAGTCAGTCAACATGTAACTCGTGCTGGAAGAGTTGTAAAGCCAACCAGAAGGCTAATTGATGAAATAGATTAAGTAGAACATTGTATACTAGATTAAGACCTAACTATAGTCTTAAGTCATTGTCTAAATTGTAACTAAGTCAGGTTTCTATAATATTGTTTGTCAAGGGTTAATTTAAACTTAAACAGGGGGGATGTTGTATCATACATCACTACTCTGTAGTCGAGTAACTAATACCATCTCTATGTATTAGTGTCTATGAATATAGTCTATAGTCTTGTCATTGTAACTTAGGATCTGACCTAGAAGATGTCGATTCCAATGTAATAATTCTACAAGTGTAATAAACCAGTCTAATTATCTAAAGTCTTTAATATTTACCAACGGGACAATCATACAAGTACTACGTGAAGTAACATCTGTAGTGTTATTGCGTGTCTACAATACGGACTTCGTGGACGTAAGTGAAGACTTCGGTGCAACATCAGGAACATTCTACTTGTCATTGCCTACAATCGACTGTACCTTCGTTGCCAATAAACTTCGTAACCCTTAACCGGTATTATAGTACCCCTAGCCCGTAACAATTGGTGTCAGAAGCGGAATGCCGGTCACGCCAAGGGAAGACGAAAGAGTTCGCACGCGACGACAAGCAGCGATGGATTTGGCGCGTCAAGAGGAAGAATCGGTTAGTGCCCCTGCACCCGGAGTAGATGCGGCCGTCATAACACCGACGAATGTGAGTTCGCCTACTACCACCACTACTCCCGGAGCCAGCGGACCCGATTTTTCGGCGTTACTGGCTCACTTGACGGCGCAAATAAAGCTGAGTATAGAACAATCCCAGGCAGCAACCCAGGCACAAATAGAAAAAACCCAGGCGCAGATTAAAAGTGTAGCAGAATCCCAGGCTCAAATAAAACAATCCCAGGCAGCAACCCAGTCACAAATAAAGGAATCCCAGCAACTGATATTAGAATTAAATGAAAAATGGGATAAAACCAAAGAAGAAGTCAACGAACTTAGAATAAAAACATTTCAACAAGATGCCCGTATGGACCGGCAAGATACGCGCATAGACAAACAAGATGCGCGTATGGACCAGCAAGATACGCGCATAGACAATCATGATGCGCGTTTCGAGAAACTGGACAATACCATCATGGAGTTTGGGAAAGAAATAGAAAGAGTACAAAAAGGAGGTATTAAAGGTGTGATTCCTGTACCCAGTGCTTTGCCGACGTTCCTAGTACCCCATTTTGACGGAACAACGTCATGGGTGGCCTTCCGCCTTCAATTCGAAAAGGTCGCAACAGCTAACAACTGGGACGATAATCAAGCGGTAACCGCTCTTACGCTTGCTCTGCGTGGTGATGCGGTACAAATCCTCGAGAACATATCCGGCGATTGCAATACCCTAGCCTGTCTGTTAGAAGCGTTGGAGTCTAGATATGGAGAGAAACACCTCGAACATGTCTACAGGGCTCAACTCCGCGACCGCACACAGAAGAGCAGTGAGGGTTTGCAACAATGGGCAACGGAAGTGGAACGTATTGTTCGGAGGGCGTATGTATCAACACCGGGATTGATTGATACTACTACGGTGCAAGCGTTTACTGATGGAATCCGAGATGCGGAAGTAAGGGCTGCAGTTCGCCTGGGTCACCATCAGACTCTTAAGGCAGCCTTGACACACGCTCTGGAGGTGGAAGCAGTACGTCAAGATAGCCGACAACACCACCGCATTCGTGAGGTAACAACCCCAATAATAAAAACTCGGCAAGGACCAACCTGCTATGAGTGCGGCGAAAAGGGGCATATTCGGATCAATTGTCCCAGGAAGTCTAAAGGAAGAAGTACTTCTGGGACACAGGTGGAACCCGAGGATTTAAACTAAGAACAGCCAGGGCTAAGGGGCGAGTACTGGCTGGTCGACGTGAAGCCCCCATTATAACAGTATCACAAATGGGTGACGGAAACAGTCTTATTATAGAAGGAGAACTGAATGGTAAGTCATGCAGTTTCACATTGGATACTGGTGCATCAAGAACTATTGCACGGCCGGAGCTATTTCCTCGGACCATAGCATGGAAAAGAGGGTCTTCACAATGCCGATTACAAACCGCCACCGGCCAACCAGTGCTCGTCCTTGGTGAAACGAATGTGACCTTGAAAATGGGTGATAAGACATTCACGCATCCTGTTTTAGTAGCAAATATTACAGATGAATGCATAATAGGACTGGACTTTTTGAAGAAACAGCAGTGCGTCCTGAATGTGGCAAAAGGGGTATTGAGTTTTCCAGAACAAGAAGTATTTCTTCAAGGTGGAAAACAAGGACCTGTGTACTGTTTAAGGAGAACGGTATTACCACCAAGATCAGAAACCTTAGTTGATATTAGACTATCACCAATAGGATGCCGTAAACGTTGCATTATAATAGAAGATTCTGAAAATCACCCAGACTGGATAACAGCAAGGACACTGATGATGATTTCCGATAAACCAAAAGTACGCATCATCAATGTTAGTAACAAAGAAATAATTCTTGAAAAGAATTGCATGGTGGGTGTGTGCGATCACGTAGCATCTTTGAGAAAAACAGAGGTGCACGAAAAGGAACGTGATAAGAAGTGGCAGGAACACGTATCGACACTACTCGAAAATTGTAAGGGCAATTTAAACAAGTTCGAAACTCACAAAGTTAAACAACTGTTGCATAACTTCCATGACATCTTCTCGAAGACCGACGGTGACGTGGGAAGGACCGGGCTAGTCAAACACCATATAGATACGGGTGATACACAGCCGATAAGACAGAGACCACGTCGTATCCCCTTTGCAAGAGAACAGGAAGTCACGGAAATGTTAAGAGATATGGAGAAAAATCGGATTATCGAAGCATCTACCAGCCCTTGGTCATCTCCAGTTGTCCTAGTCAAGAAAAAGGATGGCAGTACAAGGTTTTGCGTTGACTACAGGATGTTGAACGATGCCACGAAAAAGGACAGTTATCCTCTGCCACGTATAGATGACACTTTGGACTTGCTAAGTGGCATGAAATGGTTCTCCACAGTTGACCTCAAAAGTGGATACTGGCAGGTGGAAATCTGTCAGCAGGATAAAGAAAAGACCGCTTTCTCCACTGGTCCTGGGAACGGTCTCTGGCAATTCAATGTTATGCCTTTTGGACTGTGCAATGCTCCAGCTACATTCGAGCGCCTAATGGAGCGCATTTTGGTGGGGTTGCTTGGTGATGCATGCCTGGTCTATTTGGATGACATCATCATTATGGGACGAAGCTTCGAAGAGCACCTACGGAATTTGGAGAAAGTATTCCAAAAACTGCGTGAAGCAAATTTAAAACTCAGTCCTAGTAAGTGTACTCTATTCCAGAAAGAGGTTGGATACTTAGGACACATTATTTCGGCGCAAGGAATTCGAACAGACCCTGAAAAAATAAACGCCGTGTCGAAGTGGCCTACCCCTCGTAACAAAACTGAGGTACGCTCTTTCTTGGGTCTGTGTGCATATTACCGTCGGTTTGTGAAGAATTTCTCCGAGTTAGCGAAACCATTGCATCGTTTAACAGAGGAAAAGTGTCAATTTCAATGGAACTCTGACTGCGAACAGGCATTTGCGGTACTGAAAACTCACTTGTGTGAGGCTCCTGTATTAGGTTACCCTAGTAGGGAAGGCCGATTTTTGATAGACACAGATGCCAGCAATGTTGGTATTGGAGGAGTTCTCTCTCAAACACAAGGAGATCGGCAGGTCGTTATTGCATATTTCAGCAAATGTCTTTCCAAGCCAGAAAGAAATTACTGTGTTACCCGCCGAGAACTTCTAGCCGTTGTTAAGACCTTACAACACTTCAAGAAATATTTGATTGGGAGACAGTTTACACTTCGCACCGATCACGCTGCCTTACAGTGGTTGCTTCAGTTCAAAGACCCAGAAGGACAAGTAGCAAGGTGGATAGAGCAGCTGCAAGAATTTGACTTTGTCACTGAACATCGAAAAGGCAAGTCACACAATAATGCTGATGCTTTATCTAGACGGCCTTGCGAAGAATCTTGCCGACATTGTGCCAAACAGCAAAAGAAAGAGAACGTAAGGATTATCCAGGTGAACGCTTTGGATGAAGACTGGGATAATCGATCATTGGAAGAGGCACAAAAGGAAGATAGTGACTTGAAGACAGTAATCGAATGGAAGAAACGTGGGCAGAGGCCCGCTTGGAGTGAAATATCAGCGCTTAGCCCAACAGCAAAAAGTTACTGGGCTCAATGGGACAGCCTGATAATTGATAATGGAGTTATGAAGAGGAAATGGGAATCACCCAGTGGACAGGAGGTCACCTTACAGATAGTTGTCCCCTGCGATAAAGTTGCATCAGTGCTAAAGCAGGTGCACGACGGAGTATCCGGAGGACATCTAGGAGTGAAGAAAACCTTGGAGAAGGTGAGAAAAAGATTTTATTGGGTGCATTGTCGCGAAGACGTAGAGGACTGGTGTAGGAAATGTGTAGCCTGCTCCTCAGTAAAGGGACCGCAAACGAGAGCCAGAGGTCGGATAATAAAGAGTATTCTATTCTATTCTAATGATGGTGCACCATGGGAAAGAGTTGCTGTCGATATAGCTGGGCCATTCCCTGTTACTGAAGAAGGGAATAGGTATATCATCGTCATGCAAGACTATTTCAGCAAATGGCCAGAAGCTTTTGCAGTACCCAACCAAGAAGCTCATACCGTCGCCAAAAAGCTAGTTCACGAGGTGTTCTGTCGATTTGGCGTTCCCTTGGAGTTACACTCTGACCAGGGTAGAAACTTCGAGTCTTCACTATTTCAAGAGGTTTGCCAACTACTCGGGATACATAAGACTCGTACAACACCATATCACCCTCAGTCAGATGGAATGGTCGAAAGATTCAACCAGACGCTAGAGAATCATCTGGCCAAAGTAGTGGAAGAACACCAGAGGGATTGGGACCAATACATTCCACTCTTCTTAATGTCATACCGCTCAGCAACACATGACAGCACAAATTGCACACCGGCGAAAGTCAATTTCGGCCGAGAAATTAGACTACCCATAGATGCACTAACCGGAACACCCCCCGATACCCCTATCCTAGCCGTCGACTATGTGGCCGACCTACGACGTAAACTAGATGGAACACATGAGCTAGTGAGAGAGAATGGTCTGAAAACCAGCGAGAGAATGAAGATCCGATACGACCGCAAAGCTAACGTGCCCGGATTTGAAGAGGGAACTTTGGTATGGTTACATAATCCCATTAGGAGAAAAGGAAAGAGTCCGAAGTTCCAAGCCAAATGGGAGGGTCCGTACACGATAGTAACCAGGATAAACGATGTCACCTACCGCATAAAGAAAGGGCCTAGAGGGAAGCTGAAGATCGTACACGTAGACCGCCTAGCTCGCTATTACGGAGCAAATCATGCTCGGGACGAGCACGACTAAGAAGGGGGCAATGAGACTTAAGGTGGCCTATTGAATGGTACAGGTTTTATCAATTTTGTCAACAAAGTGACGACATCGAAATTTCTAGAAACCCGTTTCCGGGAATTACCGTAGGTACCTAGTGAATGTACTCGAAGTTATGCGCTATTATTATTACGTCTAGACGATTCTGGAATATTCGATCAGCTGGCCTATATATAGCGACGTGACGCCGACGCCGAGTCAATCTGCACTTGACTACCGAGACGAAACAGCGATACTTTTTTTTTTTTTTTTTTTTTTTTTAAATATAAACCAGCGCTTGACCGCAGTCCCGCCTGGTGGTAAGCAGTGACGCAATCGTTGATGGTAAAGCGCACTAGTTTATTAAGAGCCTATTCACTCTAGCCTTGAAGACACTCAAATTGTAGTCCGACGGAAACACCGCCGCCGGCAGATTGTTCCAGTCCCTCGATGTACGTGGTATAAAGGACGAGGCGAAACGCTTCGTCCGGATCGTTGAGGTGTTAACAACATAAGGGTGGAAACTCGCCGTACGACGGGTCGTCCGATGGTGGAACGGAGATGGGGGAATTAAATCGTGCAATTCCCTCGCACACTCCCCAGAATGTATCCTATAGAACACCGAAAGGCTGGCTACTCTACGCCTGTGCTCTAGGCTTTGGAGACCAACTCGAGTTAAATCAGGGTCACCAATCAGCCTCTTCGCACGCCTCTCCACTGAGTCCAAAGTGGCCAGGTGACACTTAGCAGCACCAGCCCAAATGTGGCTGCAGTACTCCACACACGAACGGACCTGTGCTTTGTACAACATCAGAAGCTGCCCTGGTGTGAAGCACTGCCGGACCTTTGCGATTACACCAAGTTTTCTGGCAGCCACCTTGGCCTTGGACTCAATGAACCGCCCAAAGTTTAGGTTCGAGGAAATCTCAACACCCAAAAGCTGAAGGCGGTCGGTACACTCCAAGGATACATTCCGGAAAGTAGGAGCCAAGGTGAACGGGCTCCTTTTGGCGGTGAAGAGACACGCCTGCGTTTTGGCGGCATTGAATGCTACAAGATTGGCATTGCCCCATTCGGAGACTGCCTGAAGTGCAACACTCGTACTCCTACTGCGACAACTGTAACGAGAACTGTGAGTACTACGTGAAGTAACATCTGTAGTGTTATTGCGTGTCTACAATA
Source organism: Sesamia inferens (assembly GCA_037179545.1). Lineage (NCBI taxonomy): Eukaryota > Metazoa > Arthropoda > Insecta > Lepidoptera > Noctuidae > Sesamia > Sesamia inferens. The sequence continues at coordinate 32,108,019 of CM073927.1, forward strand.
CGGACTTCGTGGACGTAAGTGAAGACTTCGGTGCAACATCAGGAACATTCTACTTGTCATTGCCTACAATCGACTGTACCTTCGTTGCCAATAAACTTCGTAACCCTTAACCGGTATTTTAGTACCCCTAGCCCGTAACACGTTCTATATACACCATAAATATCTAAACATAAATAAACTGTTTGCATTAGTAGGATGTAGGATTATTACTTGTATGAAAATCATCTATCTAAGAAAGGTTATTTACATCTTCCTTTTAGGTGTAAACAAGTCGTTGCTTAGCAACAGTTTGTTTATCCCTATTATTTATCCAATTTGGCTTAAATATAAAGTCAGTGTTATGTAAAGTCCATATAATTATGTCGTGTTTAAAAAGCCTAAAGAATTGATAAATATCGTTTTGTGGAGGAAAGTAAGGAAAAGGTCTCTCATATGGTGAACCGATAACGTGTGACGGCCGCAAGAATCTTTCTACTGGTTACAAGAAGCACAGACCCGTCGAAGTGATGGTGCCTGATGATGAATCATAATTGGTGAGATGTGGGTGCAGGTAGATACACTTCTATTCTTCATAATCTTTTGACGAAATCAGGCGTGATGTTATAATAAGTCCAAAGCGAATTGTGATAGTCTGTCGGCCATGGTATGTCAAGGACCGACACTCAATACTTTTACATTCCCTATAAGTGGATACCGGTTACGAGTGCATGAATTCATTACATGAGTTTCAAATGCATTTGTATGCACCTGTACGCGAGAATATATTAATGTTAGCTTGTATTAAAGTCCACAGTTGACTAAGATATTCCTTAGGTCCATGCTTCAGCCGCTATGTTTACGGCCTGGATTTAAGTAGGTATTCAATTAATTATATAGTTTAGGACTTAGGTGGGATTATTTCAAACTTTAAGCGGTGGATTAGTAATATTCTTTAAAATGATTTAAACTGTGGTTGATTTACGTAATTGGGGCGGCGTGTTTATTTACTAAGCTGGCCTCTTACTCTGCAGAACGTCAAAAGTCGTGTTCCGGCATGATGTCTGGTGAAGTCGTACGGAGGACGGGTCCTGAGCAGTTGTGTTGCGATGTGTGCCGGGTACGATGCGCCAAATGTTGTTGTGTCGGGAGTTTGGTCGTGGAGGGTCCCCAGAACAATCTCCCTTTGGCGTAGCATCGGTGGTCGTGTTATTGAGTTTAACATTCACATTATTGTTATTTAAGGTTATGTTCTAAGCTTTCACGGTGATATAGTTAAAAAATCAAACTACTGGTGACCTTACTACCACTTGTAGGAAAGTGGTGGTCTCATTGTGGATGCTAAGGGTTTGCATCGGTCGGCGAATCCTATTCATGTGAGAGGGAGAGATCAGACTTGGGACTATTGCTCTTTTTTATAATGATAAACTAGTGCTTGACCGCAATCCCACCTGATGGTAAGCAGTGATGCAATCGTTGATGGTAAAGAGCGCTAGCTTATTAAGAGCTTATTCACTAAAAAAAACTGAGTGAATAGGAAGGAAGGAAGAGGAAGACGTTAGTTGAGTGAGGTGATGCAATGTTAAACTCAATAACACGACCAACGATGCTGCGCTAGAGGGAGATTGATGTGGAGACCCTCCACGACCATACTCCTGACATAACAAAATTTGGCGCATCGTACCCGGCACACATCGCAACAAAATTGCTATGACCCATCCTCCGTACGTCTTCACTATTGATAACTTACTTCACCTAATTCTTTACGGTACGAATTTTACAGAATTGATAGAAAGTACATACAAGTCCCGACAGCCGTTCTTTCGTCCTCGCTCGCGTCTCGTCGAGGTCCTTTGCGACGCTCCATACCATTTCCGCGCTGACATTCGCTCGCCAAGACCGCGTCGATGTGCCTGTACTTTTCAATTCGTCCCTAAAAAATCCGATCCAGTTTATCCTTTGCTGCCCTCTTCCAGTAATGCCCTATGCCGAGATCCGTACCTCACCGGGGAGCCCTTACCGTGTAGTCGCTTGTTTTTTAAGTTTTGAAACCTTGCATGGACACCTTACATTATTTAGGCATCTACAGACAAGCCCGGTTATGCACACGACCACTTCCTAGGTTGGACTGTGAGATCCCATTTATAAATAAAAACAATAAAATAAATGCACTATTACCAATCCTGGCGCCATGCCATGGTCAAAGTATTACCACAGACGTATAGCCTACAGTAATAATAATAATAATAAAGCTTGTTAATTCCATGCAAGTACATATTAATTAAATAAAAAAAAACGAGTATGCTTATGACCACACGACTGAAGTGAAACTTCTTTCGCTCCATCTGTATATATATATATATATATATATATATATATATATATGTGTGTGTACAATATATACATGTATACACATATACATATATTAATTTTCTATAAATATTTAAATTTATTTCATGGTTTCATTGGTAAATTCATATTTTTGCATAGATCTTCTATTTTTATTGAAAAAAAAAAACTCGTTGTAGACCTTGTAGTACCAAGCTCGCGCCACGGGCGCCTCTGTGCTTATATCCCCCACTTAACTTCCGTTCGCCTTGCCCGATCACTTTTCGTAATGCTTACGTCACGCGTTCGCCAGCTTACTCCCCAAGTCAAGCGTGCGTAAAGAAGTTTCACTTCAAAAACTTGTAACAAAGATTAATGCGTGGACCCCGTTCGGGTAAAAGCCTCCCCCAAGGAATGCTATTCTTCTCTATCCTTAGCTCTTTCCAGCCACTCTTCACCTGCGCATGCTACGATTTCGTCTGCCCATCTGGTTCTCGGGCGGCCTCTTGATCTGGTGCCTTTTGGCCCGGGCCACTTTACCGACCGTAAAGTCCATCTGTCGTCCTCGTACCATGCCACGTGACCTGCCCACTTCCATTTAGCTTTCATTGCAAAAGTTAAGGCATCACATACTTTAGTCTTTTTTCGAATGTCTACGTTCTTTACCTTATCTTTCAGTTTAATACCTAGGCAACTTCTCTCCATTCTTCTCTGAGTAGTCTGAATCTTGTTCCTGGTTTTGAGATCAAAGGTCCAAGTTTGGCATCCATAGGTAAGGCAAGGTAGCAAACCTGTGTCCATGACAATTTTTTTGAGTGGAAGCGAAAGTTTAAATTTTAGTATTTCCTTATGATGCCAGAACTTGTTCCAGGTAATCGCCACTCTACGGTTTAGCTCTTCAATGTTTCTTTCCTTACTAAAGGAGAGTTGTTTTCCTAAGTATATGTAGCGGTTGACAAACTCGAGAGGAGTGTTATTTATTAAGATGGACGTTGCATTGCGGTTAGACATAATTTTAGTTTTATCCAGATTCATTTCCAAACCAGTTTTTATACTAGCCTGGTTCAACTCATTTACCATTTTGTTTAGTTGCTGCAGGGATTCCGAAAATAAAATAATGTCATCGGCAAATCTCAGATGACTTAAAAATTTACCCTTTATATTTATGCCTTTATTGTGCCATGGCAGCTTTCCTATTATGTGTTGCAAGACGACTATGACTAATAATTTTGGTGAAATCGGGTCTCCTTGCCAAACACCTCTTTTTATGTTGATTATTTCACCTACTCTATCCAATTTGACTCTGCTTGTGCTGTTAGAGTAAATATTTTCTAGGATACTGAAGTACTTTTCATTTATATTTAGAGCTTTTAGCGCCTCCCAGATGCACTCGTGTGAAATTGTATCAAAAGCTTTTTTGAAGTCGATGAAAGCTAGGTATAGGGGTTTATTAAATTCTGAATATTTTTCCACTACCTGGTCTACCACTTGGATATGGTCCATCGTGCTGAAACCGCTTCTAAACCCGGCTTGCTCGATCGGTTGGTGGGTATCGATGACAGGGGCCAGTCTTTCAAGTAGACAGGATGTAAAAAGTTTATAGAAACAAGACATTAGGCTTACAGGGCGGTAGTTGCCTATATCAGCTGGGTCGCCTTTCTTGTATATTAGTATAATCTCCGATTCCATTCATTCTTGTGGCACGGCTTCTTCATCGAGTATTTTGTTCCACAGGATAGTTATTGGTGTCAGTAATAAAGCCTTCGCCGTCTTGATGTACTCGTTGGTGATTCCGTCTGGTCCTGGGCTTTTGTCTGTTTTGAGTTTCGTTAATTGTTTCCATATTTCATGCTCTGTAAACTGGTGTACAGGCGGTGTGGAGGTAGCTGTGTAGCTGTAGGAGACCATGTTTTGATTTTGTGTGTATGGTTGTCTGTACAGATTAAATTGTGATAGTAAACAAGAAAATACCCCAACAGAAACAATCAAGTAAAAGAAATCTGTCAGAATCCCCGGAGACGGCCAACCCTGAAAACCGATATGCTCAACATACTAGTCAAAAACCGCCTAAGAAAAATAAAGGTGATATGAAGAACTATTTATTACAAAAGCCAAAATTATGTCTCGACCAGAAACCAACTGACAGCCAATCGATTACATCAGACCACAACACGGCATAGCAATTAAAATCAGACCCTCTTTCAACCTCTAATCTCCCAGTACGGCCGGTCACCGCGGGAGAGTTCGACTAAAACCCCCCAAGAGCCTACAGTACTTAGGTGTTAATCGCCTGACCACCACCACACATGGTGAACGTAAAACATATTTACCTATTCTGAACTTTTATTACATAAATAATGCGTTAAAAAGTGTTTGTCTAGAGGTCGTAAGTCCGTTATGTTAGTGACATAATGTTGACATTACAACAATCCGGTATGTCCGCGATGTGACCCCACGCTTGACGCTTTTAGGATTCCGTACCCAAAGGTAAAACGGTATCCTATTACTAAGTCTCCAATATCTTTCTTTTTGTCTGTCACTAGGCGTTGCTTGAGATTTCACTGCATGATCAAATCAGAAATGAGGAGATCCGCAATAGAACAAGAGTAACTGACATAGCCCGAAGAACTGCAACACTTAAGTGACAGTGAGCCAGGCACATTGCCCATAGGACCGATGTCCGACGATCGGGGCCGACGGGTTCTCGAGTGGCGACTGCGCACTTGAAGGCGCAGCGTGGGTATGCCCCCGACAAGGTGTACCGACGACCTGGTGAAGGTCGCAGGAAACCGCTAGATGCGGGAGGCGCAGGACCGGTCGTCGTGGAGATGCTTGGGGGAGGCCTATGTCCAGCAGCGGGCGTCTTTCGAAAGACGTCCATGAGATACAGCCTCATCATTGATGAGACTGTCTTTCATGAACCGTGATAACTAGATATTAAAAATTAACACATATAAGTAGTGTACTTCTGTTGTTGCTATAACAACAATTACTAAAAACTGTATAAAATATATATGTATATAAAAACACGCCCATACAACGCGATTTTTATAGGTGGTGGTACGGAATCCATCGTGCATGAGGCCGACTTGCACTTAGTCGGGTTTTTTTATAAGTATTCAAGTATGGACCCGGCTAAGCTGGGACTGTTTGCCATACGTAATATAAATGAAAACAAGCAGTTTTTTAAGAAATAAATTTATTTAGCACAGACTAAACCACACACCACATAATAACAAATAAAAATCAAACAAAAAGGGTAAAAAGCGATGTAAAAAATAGCAGGAAAGCGTGCTTCGCGCTTGAATCAAAAAGGCCAGTTCAGCAAAATGGGACCGGACAACTACTTACCTAGTGCCAAACGCTCAACTGAATTTGATTTGGTGACGATATAAAACAGCTTTATTGACAACGTGACGGGTGTATCTATGCATATTTAAATAAAATTATGACGTATCAGATAAAAATAGCAACGAGTATGTAAATATATTGTCAGTTGAGTAAGATTGCAGAAATAAGATAAAAATAAACCAATAATATATGTTAATATATAAAATGAATAATATAATGACACCGTCTCTTGACCTTCTCTTATACTATATTCGGATCACAGCAGGTCAAGCTACACGAAACTGTCAAATATTCCCAATCAACCTTGAACCTTAATGCTTTAGAGATAAAATTGAATATCTAATAAAGAAAGGCAGCTTGATGTGCTGTAATCTATACAAAGTTTAAAGCCGCCATTTAGCTCAACGAGCTATGGAGCGGGCTATGTTGGGCGTCTCTCTGAAGGACCGCATCAGAAATGAGGTGATCCGACAGAGGACCAGAGTCACTGATATATCTGAGAGGATTAGCAAGCTGAAGTGGCAATGGGCTGGTCACACATGCCGCAGGACCGACAATCGTTGGGGTAAACGAGTCCTCGAGAGGAGACCGCGTCTCGGCAAACGTAGCGTAGGACGCCCTTGGGCGAAATGGAGCGACGACACCAAAAATGTGGCTGGTAGCGGCTGACGGAGAACTGCTCAGGATCGAGCTTGTTGGCGTGCCATGAAAGAGGCCTATATCCAGCAGTGGACGAGTAGAGGCTGATGATGATGAATCTGTACAGAAATCGAAATGAACAACACAAACCTGTTGTAAACTCGCTGTTAAAGCTCGCGGAACAATGAACACATCATCATCATCATCATTTGCTACAGCACTGCTAGACCTAGTTGGGTGGGAAATCATCAAATAATCTCTCCCGCTCTGAGCGGAGCGGAAGGGTTTTTACTGACTAAAACCCACCCGCGTTCCTTCACATGCCTGTGCGCCAGGGCCACGGTTTCTTGTTTAACCAACCCGCAACCCTGGCCCAAGATAATGACCCTTGGTTCAACTGTTGACTGCTGTACCTAATGAATTGACTAAATAATTGGCAAAAGCCAATTATTTAATCGAGTCCTCTTGCAATAGGTACTGAGATACTTTGCATTTTTTTTTTTAATAATTATAAACTAGCGCTTGACTGCAATCCCGCCTGATGGTAAGCAGTGATGCAATCGTTGGTGGTAAAGCGCACTAGTTTATTAAGCCTATTCACTTTAAAAACTTAGGAATAGGAAGCATGACGGCAGTTGACCGAGGTGATGTAATGTTAAACCCAAGACCAACACGACCAACGATATTGCGCCAGATCCCGATTGATCTGGAGACTCTCCACGATCAAACTCCCGACATAACAACATTGGGCGCATCGTACCCGGCACACATCGCAACACAACTGCTCAGAGCCGTCCTCCGTACGACTTCACCAGACATCATGCCGGAACACGGCAATTGCAATTATTTATATCTGTTTCATTCATCTCTAACGTATTTGTTTTGCATAAACATTTATGTGCATTAATAATTGGAGCACAGAATTTTTTCTTCACTATATGTGTTATCAGGAAGAAATAACTGTATCTTCGTAACCTACTTTGAAAATATTTGCACACTCAATCACGCGCAAATGTGCACGTGCTGCGACTTTGAAAAAAGGACCCATGATCACGACACAGAGAATGTACCCAGTTAGAAGTCCTTGCATACAAAGTTGGTTTAGGTTGGTAAACTCGCCTTTTTAATGGTAATTAGTTGCAACAGCAATATTTATTTATTAGCCGGACAGTTTCATTACCTACTAAGCATTTTATTAGTCCAGCACCCTGATTGCGTAACACACTATTACTATCAATTAGAATCATTTTGAAGCATATTGCTAATCCATTGCTCAATATGTTCGAAAAATGTCTGCTCAACACATTGACGGAGTACATTATAACCCAATGGCTCAACATAGTAAATAACGCAATGAATGTTGTTGAACTGTCAAAATTAAACCTCTTACTACTGACGATGTGTTACGTACGTAATTACCCTGCTGTCTTTTAATACAATAAACAAATGAGTCATTTGTTTATTGAAATGACTGACAAGTGGAAATTGTCGACTTTGCCTGTACTGCAAGTGGTCCTTCCTGTAGGGTCCACCCGCGAGGACCCCGTGCTCAACTGTTGAGCTTGTGGTAAGTTCTCAAATTATTCTTAGTGACTTTTTTTAAACAAATTCTCATTACTAATATGCCTAGCAAGTAGCAACCCCGAATCTGGATTTACCCAGCTAGTGTACATCGCTATTAGCTAATGTATACATCATATCTTCATATGCACTGGAGCACAAACTGTATTACCTACTCAGTGGCGAATTTACGAGCAGGCTGAGTAGACTTGAGCCTAATTCCAATTCTACTAAAATCTGCCCTAAGCCGGCAGCCGGTATTTTTGTGGAGGCAAATTTTGGTTCAATTTTTGTTTTTTTGTTATGCCTCTTATAGATAATAAGGGGTCTGCATGACGGTTTACTGTTTTATGATGGCTAACAGATAGAAGGCTGCAACTTCGTAAAAATATTGTAGGACATTACAATTGTAGAGGAGAAAGGACAGGCACCAACTTACCTTGAAAATTTGTAAATCCGCCACTGGCTTTACTAGTGAATGTGGGTGCTATCATGCTATGTATACCTAGCTTCACAACAAAGGAGGATTTAATGCGTGCGCGAGTACTTACATAATACGTAGGCGTAGGTACGGACTGCAGCAAGTCAAGCTACCCGAAACTGTCAAATATTTCCAATCAACCTTGAGCCTTAACCTGGGTTTTTTGACAGGAAAGCCAAGATGAGTGTCACGCGCATTTTTCATTGGACTTTTAAAATTATTTATAGTGTCGTTTACTAAATAAAAACGCGTGATTTATGTAGTAAAAAGTGCATTCAGTGAATAATTCATAAAGAACATTGAAATATCGCAGCATAGTGGCCACATCATGGCTTTGCATAAATCTCCTAGTAGGCGGCTCACGCGGCCGTTTTTTCAACTGTCATTGGCGATATCCGCCATTATTGTGAAATAAATTTTTTAAAGAATTTCTATAATTTGTTACACGTGTTATTGGCAAAATTGTGGTATCTAACCACAGAGGCAGTTGAAGAGTTGAAGTAGTATTCACCCTAAAGAAAAGCAAAGAAAGAGCCTTAACCCTTGCTGTCGTCTGTACCTCCATAATTATGTAAGTACAGCCTACTTTTTCGGGGTATCGATGTACCGTAATTTGATCTTATTTTACAAGTACCAATTTTGTAGTTTACTTTTTATACGACTGTCCTTATTTATAGATAACGTATTATTTATGACAAACCTGTCGACTAAATTCAATATGATTGAATAACAATGTTTTATCTAACGTGTTGGAAATAATTACCACATGTATGCGTAGATTGCTAAAAACCTCTAAATGCATGATTTCGTCATGTGTCTGCGATTGTAGTCGATGATCGTCATGATGTTGTTAGCTAGGCAAAGATAAAAGGACGCAATTTTTTTCCAAATATATACTTTCTAAAATCTACTTAGTTAAATACAAGAAATTTTATTTTTTCTGTAAAATTTGAGCGCTGCTGCTTTCTGCATTCTCTTCCATATATTCTGACATTTTCCTCTAGGATATCCTATCTAAGTAGATATAGTAGGTAATTGATGATTTCAAAATACGAGAATATAGTTTGCAACATTTTTTATGTTGAAAATTGCTACACGGAGACTACATAAAAAACCCATATGCATATCTACGCAACTGAGGATTATCCACCGCAAGGTTGGATGATTCAAACTCCGGTCCCTCGGTTGGGCTCGTTACAGCGATGACTCAATGGAGACATCCAAAGACGGCTGTCGTTACAAATGGAATAAGCGGATAAGGATTTAAGTTTCATGGACATATTTTGAAACTATGTAACTTTCGAAATGTTATAAATGTTAATTTCAATTAATAAACTGAATGACTCAAATTATTTTTCGAAAAGTTAGAATGTGTGTATTAGATGTCCGGTTTGGCTACACGTTAACATTAACATTGTAGATGTATTATATCATCTTATAATTATGTGTGTAATAAACCAGTGGCTCCCAAACTTGACTGCACCAGGACAAACCGAACAAAACCTTTCAAATTCGTTACTCACCTCTTGGCGGCTCATTAAGATAAAAAGGAGCATAACTATCGGAGTGAAGAACTGTTAATGCAACGTGTAACTGAAAGGAAATATACGAGTACATGCCAAGGGCACAACTTCATCAAAAGTTATTGGAAGGGTTTTTTAATTCTATCTCTACATGTTTGGTAGCTGAGAGAATATAAATTTTCTGAGCTTTTCTTAATGAAATAAAAAGTAAAAGATGCACTGAACATAAGTTTGTTTGTGAACAAGGGAATCCGGGCCAGAATCAGGGCCCACCTAAAATTCACTCGCGGCTGATCAGCGGGTCGCTACTCGTAGTTTGAGAAACGCTGGTATAAACGATGATTATTAATTCTCATTACCTAATTAAAGCGACATGATATTTTCTAACTAAACACTTATCAGAACGACCCTTAATCATTTGCGTTGCGGAAAGAATCATTCATGTTGCGTTGTGGAAAGAATAAACCAATCCGCGGTAGTGGTGGGCCCGATTCATATTATAGTGTTGTGTTGTGTCATAACGCAGTTCTAGCCAATCAAAACTCATTTGTACTTGGCGAAGTCCCGAACATATTCTTTGGATTGGTTAACCCAAGTCACGACACAGTAATGTACTCGACTAACTTTAGGCACAGACGACAGCACATCAAGCTACTAGGATCTATCAGATTTCTTTATTAGATTTTCAATTTTATTAAGACTCAAGGTTGATTGCGAATTTTTGACAGAATCGGGTAGCTTGACCTACTGTCGTCCGTATAGGTAACATAACATACATATAACCTCAAGCCTGTAAGCTCTAAATACTTGCGATAAGGCCGCCCATTGTATATTTTGTAGCGTTGAATGTATTTTTCAATTAATCTATTTTCAACAGACTTCAAAAAAGGAGGAGGTTTTCAATTCGTCTGTATGTATAATTTTTTTTTATGTATGTTCACCGATATTTTCGCCAATTATAGACGAATTTCAATTTTTTTTTTTTTGTTGGGTAGAGTTCAGTTCTGAGGTGGTCCCATTTTCACCAGTCCAGGATCTGATGTTGGAATCCAGGAGAAATCGAGGGCAACCACCGAAAATTGTATGCTCGTATGGTGTTTTTGTTACGTAATCATGTCTTACTCATGTATATGCTTCAGGGTGTCAACATCTGATGCTGCTGTCCTGATGATGATGCTACAGTACTCCTTAACGGTTAGGAGTTGGGAGCAGTACTGCAATTGGTCGATCGAATGTATGTAGGGCTAACGTGATACTTGTGTATTACATCCAGACTCACGGCGAGAAATCTCGCCGAGCAGTCTCGCCGGGCCTTCTCGCGAGAACAAGCAATTTATCCACACTCTCATTTTTTCTCATTCGTGATCTGTTTCCTATGCAGTATAGACGACAATCGAAATTGAAACTGCAGCAGATTTGGCTCTGTGTGCCATTGCATATTATAACTTTGCCAATGAATCTAGCTAAACATAAAGTAAAAACTAAAGCTAAAGTTAACTAAAAATAAAGTTCACTAAAAATAGAAAAGCCAGACGGGTAACACAAATTCATCGAAACAGAACAAAGTTAGTACTTTTTTATCAAATTTTCTATCGTCATTATTATTATAACCATGTAGTTGGTGAACCTAGTTGCTGAATCGTGAATGTAGTAAGTAGTCTTCTCTCTTCTCGCCCGAGAAATCCTTTGTCACGGCCAAAAATACCGACACCGATCGGAGAACAGACGAACGCGAGAACGAGACGGCGAGAAACTCCTCACATTCACGTTCTCGGGTGTTCTCGGTGTTTCTCGCCGCGAGTCTGGGTGGGCTATAAGGGCAGTTACTACTCTTGAGATGGTTACGATGTAATCACGAGATATCGAGGGAAATTCTAACAAAAATCTCAATGAAATCGAGACAATTCCTCAAAAATAATGAGTACCTATGCTTAAAAGGGTATATCTACTCCTGAGGTGGTCAGGAATCCACATATTTTTTTTTAAAAGTCAGTTTTCACAACTAAAAAGTCAGTTTTTACAAATAAAAACAAAAAGTTTTTTTATTAAATTTATGTCCGAAGGATTACGTACAATACACACCGAATACTACAAGTATTCGGTGTGTATTGTACGCCCACATTTGGCAGTTATCTTATGATGATGTCCCAAGTAATACGGGACGAGCCTATTGTCATCAATCGCACACAAATACTTTACTGTTTAAAAAATCCATGCCAACATTGCCAGCCACCTAAAAAAGCAACAAAAATAGCTACCTATCCTTTTTCTGGAAAACCTCTTTATAGCCGGCAACCATAGACATGAGTGGAGTTGGTATTGAATTACAGACTGGTTGGTTTGCTTAGGGCTCAAGTAATCCATCATTATGTTCGAATTTCGAGCTGGTTTTTCCCGCCAGTGTTTACTTACTATTTTACACCTAATCATACGAAATCGTTATTTGTTAGTAATACCAGAATGCGTACAGTGGATAATTTTATGCTACAACAATAATTTCTAAACTGTTACCCTGCCTAATTATCGATCACGGTAAATTTGAAAAGATCTTTAGCCCTATAGAGACATTGATTTTGTGGCTCTGAAACAGTGAAACTAAATTTTAAGTAGGTAATATCTTTCAGGATCCTTCTCTAGGCTGTTTTGGTTAGGTTATGAGGTGTCTTTACGTGTCTGATTTTTACTGACCAGTTGTGTTCCTTCAGTGTTTTGTGCCAGGGGCCACGGTATTTCTTTCAAACAGCTCGTGGCCCCTGCACGCTTTGACCCTAACGGACCCCGTCACTATGTGTTAACATCTCTTTGAGGCGCGCATGGTACACCGCTTGGGCCTTGGGCGACAAGTGGTAATAAGGATTGATTTTCAATTTTCCTAAATCAGAAAAAAATGCTCTAGTTAAGCTAGTAATAATTATTGTTTTAACCTCCCGATTGCCGATTTAAGTAGACAGCCACGGTGTCTTATTTATTACGTAGATTATAACATTGTTTTTTTAATTTATAATTTATTTAATGACAACAATGGTCCAATGGTTAGTGACTTATCTACTAAGGGTTAGTAACACTTAAAAACTAATCATGACTGCCGCACAACCAATGGTAACCAGTGCCTAAGCACTGGCGCATCGTACTTGTCGGCCATTGTTTGTAGGATGCTGTTAGCGCTGGTCCTAGTTCTACCTAGCAACGAGGCCGCCTTCTTCCTCATGATGGCATGAAAGTCATCAACCCGAGCCAAAGCGAACATGCCCGATGCACTGCAGTACCTAGGTAACCCTAACAGCACCCGAAAGCCATTATTATACTGCACCCGCATGGCGTCTAAAGCCTTCCGCGTACAGTTAACCCACAGACCGCCCGTGTAGAATGACTGACAAAAAGCTCTGAACAAAGTGATTTTGACCCCACTTACAAGGAGGAAATCTGTGAACCAACATGTTGCATCCAACTGCAAGCGCCCTACGTTCGCGTTCAATGTCTACTTGCTCTTAGATGTCCGCAGTCAAATAACGGCCTAGGTACTTAAATTGGGTAACCTTATTTAGTGGCTTCCTATATAAACAAATTATGGGCTCATAACGTATAGCGGACGTAGCGATCGTAGCGGGCGTAGTTGGCGTAGCGGCGTCATGGGCATAGCGGTAGCGAACGCGGCCGCTGCGCAAGGAGGCGCGGGTTCGATCTCCGCGCAGTGCAAATATTTGTATGCATGAATATGAATATTTGCACTGGTCTGGTCGGGCCTCGGAAAGCACGTTAAGCTGTTGGTCCCGGTACATCTAATGGCAGTCGGTACGGGTTGTTGGAGGCCTCAAAAGTCCAACAATTGGTCTAACTGCAATGCTTCGATATCGCCTTCGGGTTGTGGAGGTCAGACGGCAGTTGCTTCACGGAAAATATCGAAGTTTAGCCAAAATCAGCAGTGGTAAAGCGGATCCCAGACTCCAAAGCTGAAAAAGCTTCGGATGCGACTGGGATTAACGCTGAGATAATGATGATGATAATGGTTATGACAACATTTTATATTATCTTTTATAAGACAGTTATATAGACCAAGAACAAAAGAAGTTCTAATTAATTTCCCACTTTTAGTTTACGTAAAAGAAATTAATGAAGAAACATTCTTTCACTGAAAACTTTTAAAAGTCATTAAATAATATAATTGACAAAAGTCATTAGGGATAATTATTCGGATCGTTTTAGTTATGTAGGTACTAACCTACATTATAATTTCCGCTCTCTATTCCCACTGGCACTTGCGAATTACATTGATAGTAATTTTTTAAAGCCGTGCGACCGGAAAGCCTATCCGATGTTATATAATAATTAACACACACACATTCACACACTAAGTAATATTTGTCACTGTTCTTGCAAACTAGCATTAAATTGTTTAGGCTCTGTTTGAGATCCAAATAAGTAAATAACAATTTTATGTCACTGCACAGACGGCAGCACATCAAGCTGCTACAATCTGTCAGATTTCCTTATTAGATTTTCAACTTTATGTCTAAAGCTTTAAGGCTCGAGGTTGATTGGAAATATTTAACAGTTTCGGGTAGCTTGACCTGTACTTTTTATTTTTTTAATTCTGGTATACACAAAATGTGAAGCTTGTCCTAATTTATTTAAGTAGTAGAGTGTTCTACTACACAATTTACGACTTCTCTTGTGCAAGCATAGCTTATATTAGGCACTGGTTAAAGCTCTGGAAAATTACTATCTAGTATATGTTTTATAACTTCTCTAAATTCAATTCAATTTATTTATTTCTCAAATCCATAATTCCAATGTGTTAGTAGATACTTTGTATGTCTACACAACTCAAAATCTACTGTTCATAATAATTAAATCTTAGTTAGTTAAGAAAACAATTTGCTTGATAGAGTAAAGCAGCTTTATAGATAAATTGTTATGGAAATGAAAAAATAAATTTTAAATTAATTACAATAACATCTTAACAGTAGTCAGTCGAAACGTTCCGCAAAGCAGCAGGATAATTGCGTAACAAACTATCAATAGTAATGGGTTTCATTTTGACAGTTCAAATACATTCATTGCGTGTTTACGTTGCTGAACAAACAAATTATTTGAACTTATAAAGCAATGGACTAACAATATGTTTCAAAACGATTCCAATTGATAGTAATAGTGTGTTACGCAATGAGGGTGTTGCTCTTGTTAATCCAAAGTAAAAATTCTCTCGTTAACGGCTTTTATCCTCACATGCTGCTGTAAAGCTGTAGGATTTCACGAGTACACCAAGGACGTTCGTTCTTGATTTCCTCAATTCACAACGTAGGTATATAATGTCATAGTGATTGTTTATCTTATCCTGTATACTTTTTGACTTGCAGTAGGTAAGTAAGGACGAGTACCTTTCTCTAGATACTCACTGTAACAATACATTTTTACTTTAAAGTAACGTCGCCAATTAGTTTCGTTTTATTCGATTGCTATTAAAAGTGAAATTAACATAGCAATGACATTATGAACTTATTTGCTCATTAGTATGATGCGCACAACCTGCGTGTGCCTTTCATACTAATGAGCAAATAAGTGTCAATAGTGGGCAGTCGTAAAATGTCAACGCTCTTATTGTAGATTGTACTAGAAACAGGTTACCACCCCGTAACTGGCGCTCCACATTAGTCAATCCTTGCGATTTCCTCCGCGGAGCCTTCTAGGGGACAAGTTCTAAGGTCGGCCTCACGTTAGTTTATTGTGCAATATGAGGCGCGCTGTGCGCCGCCGCGCATGCGCCCACATTTTCCCGCCAAACTCCGCACGCGCCCAGACGCGTACGAAAAACTATAAACAAAAAAAAATCATACATCAAAATTTTTATTTATGGTTCAACAAAAGTCAAAAATGGAATTTTAGCAAAATTCAAATAAATGTTTTAATTTTTTTGAATGAAATTAATCGTTTGCATCATAATGGAAGTATAGTTCTCTAATTGAATTCAGGGTAGTAATCAGGTGTGGTGACAGTGTGGTGTTGTGATGAGTGGTACGTGATGTGACCACGATGTGGTTGGCTGTGGTTCATCTGTTGCTGGTCAGCGAAGCCTTCGCGTTCAACATCAGCAACCTGATCGCGCCGTTCAGCGATGTGGTAAGTTACATTATGAACATGCTTTCTTACATTTTACGACAAAATTTGAATATATGTGCAGCTTTATTGCAGCTCTGTAGAAATACATAATATTTACGAGCAATAACCGCCGTCAATTAAGAGAAATAACCGACATTATCATATATTCCATCTTCACACTTGAGCGCTGTTAGCCGCTATTAATTTTAATTTGGTATGAATATTAATTATAATTTTTTCTATTAATCCTTTTTAAATTAAAAACAATAGTAAAAAAGTAGCGAATAGCAAATAAAAAATAATTAGCGTTTTGTAACTTGTTACTTAAAATACATTATACATTTACATACCACATACATACCTACTACATAATTCAATTGATTTTTAACGGAGATCTGTGTAATAAACCATTTCCAACACTGTCTTCAGATAAGTTTACTTAACTAAAAAATCTTTTAGCAAACAGTAGTAACTTCTAAAACTAGTCTTTAAAAGCTCTAAGCTTCGCAAGTATCACCTAACCGTATTTTTAATGTAGAGCTATCAGAAAATATATCTATCTATTAGATCCTAAAACTATGACTATAATATAATATATCCTATACGACGATTGTTTAGCACTAAGTAGGTATTTATTTGCATTACGCTTTGAAAAATAGAGCTTTCTTTTATGATTAATCGCATAAAAACCTAAAACTTCCAGAATACATTTTAAAAATAATTAATGTAAACACGCATCAAAATTCGTTGCGTAGTTTAAAATAAGAACGCGGTTACTTTACAAACATGAAGTGATTTTTTTTTAAATATTTTAGAATGTATAGTATAAGCACAAAGTGTCTTAGCATCCACATGTAATCAAAATATCTCAGGATACAGTGTTTATTAAAAAGTTTGCACTCCGTTTTAGACTAAGAAAATGTGTACAGCTTTGGATATTAAAGCTTCAGATTCATGTCTGTATTCCCTGCGGGGCTAAGCAGTGGCATGTCTATCCACGGAGGTTTTGTGCTCCGAGAAAAGGGGGCAAACCCCCTCGACTCAAAAAAAGAGTTTCCATATAACTATGCTCACGCTTATCGCCATGGCTTATCAGTCAAGGTAAGCTGACAGAAACATGAAGTGACATAATACTTAGTGCCATGTAACAGAACGTGTTAAATAGTACCAAAAGCTTTTAGCTGTTATGATTACATTTGTACGATTTAAAATCATTATCATCTGTGTTAATCCCAGTCGCATCTGAAGCTTTTTCAACTTTGGAGTCTGGGGTCCGTTTTACCAGTCAAACTGCGATATTTTCCGTGAAGCAACTGCCGTCTGACTTCCACTACCCGAAGGCTATATCGAAGCATTACAGTTAGACTAATTTGTTGGACTTTTGAGGGCTCCAACAACCCGTAACGACTGCCATTGATGTTCGTATCGCAAGCGGGACCAACGGCTTAACGTACTTTCCGAGGCGTGATATGTACGATTTAAAATGTCTCTACAAAAGTAGGCATATTGGTACCTGTACCTGGCGGTTGTACTTAACTACTAC
Organism: Sesamia inferens; assembly: GCA_037179545.1. Taxonomy (NCBI): domain Eukaryota; kingdom Metazoa; phylum Arthropoda; class Insecta; order Lepidoptera; family Noctuidae; genus Sesamia; species Sesamia inferens. The sequence goes on from CM073927.1 coordinate 32,125,516, forward strand.
TGAAACTTATTTGCAATCATTCCTGCAGGTCAGAATAAGCATACATATATCCGACTTAGTGACATCTCAGCGTTGGGAACTGTACCCTCGCTGGATTGTAATACTGATTTCTTCTAAACACAATAAATGAAAACTCTTTGATATGATGTAACTTACGATTTCATTGTATCAATAATATTTGTTAATTACAATGGTCTTTAACAACGCGGTTTATTCGTCACCATGACAATCTTTCTTTCAATTTAATGATAGGACAGCCATATTTTTAGCTGACCAGACGTAGGTACATACTTCTTCAAAATTATGCAATTATGCTTAGCCACAAACGTTTTTCAAATTTCGACTTATAGACGTTTTACGAGGCTTTTTTTGTGATGGGAAATCATGAAATGACTTCTCCCGCTCTGGACGGAGCGGAAGGGTGTAATATCAGACTTTTACTATGTTTCTTTACTTGCCTGTGTTACGGCTAGGGCCACGATTTCTTGTTTAACTAACCCGTAACCCTGACCCAGGAGGCATCGGTCTTCGTGGACTCCATCACGATGTGATAACATCTCTTTGAGGCGCGCGTGAAACACAACGCGCCGTCGACTCGGGCCTGGTCCTTCCCGGGCGGCGAGCTGCGCACTGCCCACTGCCCATGGCTCCCAGCCACCGCAGGCCCGCGTCTACGGTGGCTGGGAGTCTTCGGATCAGAGCGTCTGCGACGGCTAGTGGCGTGAGAGCGTTGGGATTCCTGCTGCCTCACGCGCTCCGCCTCCTCCTTTGCTAGCATCACTGCTTCGCAGAAGGAGGTGACGGCCTGCCATGCACTCTCGCTCCGTACCATGACCTGGACCAGGGTCGAACGCGAGAGATCGCTGCCGATCGCCGCTACAAGGACACGGTGGTGCTCTACCCAAACCGGGCAGACCTTCACTGTATGCTCCACTGTATCCTCAAGGCGATCCATAAAATGGTGACACCCAGGCGTTTCCTCCCGCCTTATACGGAACAGGAACCTCCCAATCTACGAGGCTTCTCTGTCTCAATGAAAAACGATCAGAACTAAAAGCTTCCCTCCCCACTGGTGTTGCTCGAGTCCAGGGGTACTCTCACCTACTTTCAGGAGATTGAACCACTGCTGCGGCCTGAATCCATCCAAAGCCATCCTGTACTCGATCCACATCGTGCCAGGCGGCCAGCGTAGACGATCGCCATCATCATCCAGACATAACTGCCTCAGCTCCTCCACGTCCCCCTATTACAGCAGTCTTCAATATACCCTCATCACCCATTTATCAATACATCATCTCTGCACTTCCTCTCCACCAACAACTTCCAGCGGTCATGTTTTTTTTATTTTAAGTTGTTTTTCTGTTAATATACTTTCAATTCATTACTTTTTTTTAGTTTAGTTTTCTTGTCGTTACAAGACACGGTACTTTAGGTAACCATTCTTTTAATTTCAGTTACAGTGCCATGAGTATTATCTAATGTAAATATTTCAAATTTTATCATACTGATACATACGATCCCGGAAAACATAAACTTTCAACTTTGGTTACCTAAAGCTTTATTGTTCACGAAATCTTCGCTATTACATCGATGACTCGTTATTGAAATTAATTGCTAGACGTGTAGCCGTAGAAAATGTACGTAAACCAACGTGCTGAGATTCACAAACTAATTGTTAGCTGTCGTAATTGTCACTGTACGAAGAATATTCACTATTTATTTACTTTGATGTCTTCCGTCAGCCATAACCTCGACATTTAAAATTAAAATCCTTCTTTTAATTACTATCTAGACGTCAATTAGGCAATTTGCATAAAAGATAAAGAATATGAGGAAAAAACCTCAAAAAAAAAAAAAATACAACATTTTGCAATCCATGTCTGTAAGTACAGACCTAAGTATTCAATTATGTATATATATATTGATCCACGACTATGTGGTAACTTGGCAAAAGTGTAGTTTAGCAAATAATTATACGGGTGGAGATAATAAATTTAAATTTTATGGCCATGCCGACAATGGACCACGTAACTTTAACTGTCCTACAATTCGCGCTGGGCATCTTACGACACTGTCTTAGGGCTTGTCTAGGGCTGCTAGATCCTCTTCTTCATGGGAAAGTTTATACGCATTGACAGGTTGTCCCTTATCTTCATCATATTTTATACATTTTATTATAAAATTATCTTCCTTACTCTGGCTTAGACATTGCCTTAAACAATACATTAGAGAATGTTGATGTCTCCTTGAATTGAACACTTCCAGAACTTCTTAACCAATACTGTAATGTTATGCTCGTACTCTGATATACCATAGTTGTTTATTATGAAAGGTGAGCGAAAGTTAATGGATCAGTCATGGTCAAAGTGATCTCGGAACTTCGACTACTAATTGGTTTTTCACATACACATTGGTTTTTCAAAGCATCTTTTACAATTTTTCTCACTTGGGATAGTATGAAATAAGGCACTTTAAATTAAAACACACAATATGTGGAAGCAGCTTCATGTAGTGATTAAAGAAGAAAACGATTATTTTCTTAGCCTCCGTTCTGCGAGAGGAAGTGGGTGTCTCCCATTGGTGGAAGTAACACGTCTTCGATTATTTTTCTAGAACATGCCAGTTTCCTCACGATGTCTGCTTTAACAGTTTTTGAGCAATAATAAAGAAATTAAATCACACTAAGTACCTAAAACTCATAAATTGGTGCCGATACCACGGGGCCAACACTCCACCAAGAACTGTCAACCATAAGGTATCACTAAGACACTTTTGTTAAAGAAAGTATAGGACTGTTACTGATTGATAACTCTACACAGTAGTAGCCCCACTGTAGGTCCAGCGCCTAACAGCCTCCTTCGAGTTAGGCCGGCTGCTCGACCTACATTCTAACGTCCGTATTGGATGCTTTATCTAATTTAAACTGGTCCTACCTACGTTACGTTATCGAGCCGCGGATTAAACGTGTATTATAGGTCAGTCTTTATTTAGTTATATCTGTCTTTAACAAAAAGATTTTAAAGTAGGTATTCTGAAAGCTCTAACAAAGAGACTGCGTGATTAACTAAACAGAGATAAATGATTCCATGACGTAAAAGAATTGGGGATAGGCGTTGTTGAAGTTCGAGCACCTGGTTGGCTAGAAAGGAAAGAACAAATTACTTCTTGATAAACATCCTGTTGATGTCGATTATTATTATATTCATACACAAAATAGTAGTAACAGCTAATGCTGCGATAATATCACAGAAATTTAAGATGCGGGTACGTAGCAGCAATGGTTCAAGTGAGTTCAACGTAAAACACACGGTAAGATCTATACATAAATGATTGATATTTTTGGACCTTTAACACTTTTACTCCTATAATTTACAATCATAACGTAATGCTACGTGGTGTTTTTAACTGCCTATTACAGTTTTATTACCCAATTAATGAAATAAGTTCCATCTTCAATGTTTCCACGCAGTGAGAGACTGGTGAAACGGGAAGTCTCAAAATAGATACCTATAATGGATCAACATTAATAAGACCAACAAACCAGCTTTTTTCGTAATTTTAAGCACGTATCGATAAAAATACCGAGGGCTTGCGTAAGTACCGCGTTAAAGTTACGGAGAAATAATGTTACATATACCTACCACATTTTGTATGTATATCTTGCTATTTGTACTTAAAAATCTAGGTGATAACTGCCGGAGACTTGGTTTGGTAAGTGATGCGGATTAACGGGCAATAAATATGATTTTGAAGAAGTCTCAAAAATATTTACCAAACTGACGTCTCTTCCATAAGCATCTGCGCGTGATGCCACATTACAGCCTACAAACTCTTATATTGACTGCTGAGTTTCGTGTCGCGGGTTCGATCCCCGCACGGAGTAAATATTTGTATGGCCTACAGATAGAACTTGTTCCGGGTCTGGCTGTTTGTGTATGTGAGTTTAAATGTTTGAAACCGCACCCACGACACAGTAGTAATTCCTAGTGTGGGGCAACGTTTTTTTAAAAAACAAAAAAACCGAAAAAATATATCGTATTCTTCTAAGACTTCTTGGAGACTGTAGGCAGACCGAAGGGCGGACTTTTTGGCGGGACCGTCTTATCTAATTTTGACATTCAAAAGGTGCTGATTCTTTTTTTTTATTCTCAGTCCGTTTTTAGTTTTCCTGTTATAGCATAGAATTCTGAACACCAAATACATATAAGCTTAATTCGTAAGCATCTACCTGACATGCTTAATGAGTGTTTGGTCTAGACTTCTAGAGTGTACGCAATGGACACATTGATCGTATATTAATTTTGATGTGGGGTTTCTATGCGATTTTAGTATTCAGTTATAGTGTTAGGTAGAGAGCTCCCTATCCTTTATATCAAGAGGAGAAAATACACAATTCTCGGCAAATAAGAAGGAATTATACCTCTACCTCTCGATCATTCTATTATATGTAAATTAAGATGCTGGACACTCTCGGAAATTATACATACATATACACACAGTCTCTGAGACGCAATCACGCGAATGTAAAAACAATCTAAACAGAAAACGCGATACAATCTCACGGACACAGTCGCAGCACACAGCATGTCTATCACTTATCTAAACTTATATCTTATGCTAACCGGCCCGTGTTCAAAGCACACTATGGCCAATAAAACATCTTATTCTCACGAGTAATGATTGTTTTCACTTGCCGTGCCCTTTCAATCCCAAATTTTTGATTGACCGAATGTTCTTTGACATTTGCCACACAATTTATATTAATAAGTACTTACTATAATAAACAAACGAGCGTCATGATTGAACTTTCCGAACGTTATTTTTAGTTACTATTGGTTTGTTATATAAGTTTGGAATTCAATATTTTAGCTTGTCAATCGTCGGATGTATCCTATTTGTAACGTGTCTACGGCTGTGGTCGTGCGATTGGAATTCCCATTTAATCGTGTCATTAGTTCTTGTGACTGGTTTGCAAGCCTTCAGTGGTTAAGTAGATACTAGGGATGTACCTAACGGAGGTAGTTATATCGGAACCGGAACCGGAGTCGGAGTTTTTATATTTGATTTATTGGAATCGGAATCAGATGCGGAAGCAGGGTCAGAAGTGATGGTACGAGAGTGGTTTTTTTATTAAAACAAAAAAAAAAAAAACATCATTCAGTCAGTTTTTTCATTTAAATTTTTTATTGTAAAATTAAACACAAACAGTGAAAAGAAAATTGGCATATTTCCAAATGAACAAGAAATTAAATGAAGTTAATTAAAATCCAAAGTTGCATATTATATTAAATTAAATGAGCAAAAGCTTTGAAACAAATTAAATCAAATGTGTCGACTCCAAAGCTAGCGAAAAATAAAACAAATGTCTATAATTATGAACGTGTCGTGTGCGTAACAAACTACATAATAACAAGTGAAAAAATAATTGACGGTAGAGTGCACGTTGCAGGAGTCAGGGAATTCCCCGCGTGATATGTATGATTCAGTAGGGTAATTACGTAACACATTGTCAGTAGCAATGGATTTCATTTTGACAGTTGAAAGACATTCATTGCGTTATTTACGTTATTGAGTACACACATTTATCGAACATATGGAGCAATGGACTGCTAGTCCATTGCATATGCTTCAAAATTGTGCAAACGTAATTACGCTGCTGTTCATAACAGTCGGCAGGTCTCCGCGCCGCTATGTTATGCTTTAATAACCTCCGATTAAAACCTCCGATTTAAATGTATCGGAGCCGAAGGTATGATAGTAATCGGAAGTTCCGACTTAACGGAGTCGGAGTCGAAGCTAATATAGATACGTAAATCAAATTTGTAACTGATTGAATCAATAAGTTGGTGTGAAGAACAACCAGGATTACCTGGACACGCTACACCAGACTCAAACTCCATAAGGTTTGGGTCTGGTGTAGTGTGTCCAGGTAATCCTGACTGTTCTTAGTTACAAGTAATTTCAAACAAGTAACTTTTTGTTGATAACATACGTAAGTAAGTATCTTCTGAGTGAGCTGTCACTAACTTTCTCATTTCTTCTCTATATGAAAAGTCTTAGCTTTTAATCACCTACGACACAATTACAACTACAGGCAGATTACTATTAAAATCTAGAGCTAATATTCTGCAATTGTTTTTATATAAATTTTTACTTGTGTTTTGTGAAGAACCCACGTAGTAGTTTGATTTCTCGGGTGTTGAACGCAAGATGGAAATGTTATATCTGTTTAACTGGAGTATTTGAGTTAACATTATGTGATGTCCGATTAAAGAAACTTGTTCTGGTGTGTGAACTGTAAACCAACCAGTTTTGAACTTAACAACGAATAACGCGTGAGGCGCAATCTCCATCGACATGTTTAGAGATATTTATAGTTATCGTGAGTAATGAAACTGGAATATCGGATATTACTATCAGATTAGTTAGAAAATTACCTTTATAAGACAAAGCAATGAGATAATTCTTGAGCAAACTGGTCAGACTCCTATACCATATTCGCTATTCTATTTCGTTTTTATGTGCTACTGGTTAGTTTCAAGCAACTAAATTGCCACAACTTTAACCCGAGTTTTTTTACTCCTTCCGTTATTACATTACATATGTACCTACACCTGTCTAAGACTGAAAATATTTTTTATCACTGGCTACACTGACCTTCAGAAGTTGAATGCGAATGCAAAAAATAAACTAAAGCGTAGGTACAATTTAGAAACATCCATGCACATGTTAGGTACTAGGGGATAAACTAAGATCGAGTATAATTCCTTCCTAGAGTTCATCGCGCTTCCTTTCTCCTATCACTGGCCAAGGTCGGTCACAGCCTAAATGGATATTTCGTAACCTCGTCACTTCCCCATTTGCATATTACGGACACAGTTTTGCTGGCGACTCTGTGTCTAGCAAGTTTTTTTTGACGGGTGCACGCAACACTAATTTTATGTACCTTCAGGGAATTATGAAAAGTTTAAAGATATTGGAGCCATTAAACATTTTATAAGAATTTGCAGGCGTTTTTTTATGTGTTGTTTTGTTGATATACATATAAATATTTGTATAATGTACCTAGTGGTTTTAGATTAGATGCTAGTGGCGTGGTTTGTGTTACTAGATTTTTTTTGCGAAATAACTTAGGCACTGACCAGGTTCGTATTCACCACCATGACTAGTATGAGTTTAAGCTTGTCCAATCAAGGATCAACAATGATTTCGTTTAAACGCAACATTAAGAATATGTACTCATATCGTATTCGACGAAGCGATTGTAGACGTCGCCGCCGGCAAGATTCACTTTTCAATGCGAAAGTACATATACAATTATATGAATACTGCGGCAAACTCCGATGAACACTTTATTTATTTATCTTTAATTTAGGTAAGTTTTTTTTTAATAATTATAAACTAGCGCTTGACCGCAATCCCGCCTGATGGTAAGCAGTGATGCGATCGTTGATGGTAAAGCGCGCTAGTTTATTAAGAGCCTATTCACTCAGAAAAACTGAGCGAATAGGAAGGAAGACGGCAGTTGAGCGAGGTGGTGCAATGTTAAACCCAACAACACGACCAACGATGCTGCGCCAAAGGGAGATTGATCTGAAGACCCTCCACGACCAAACTCCCAACACAACAACATTAGGCGCATCGTACCCGCAACACAACTGCTCAGACCCGTCCTCCGTACGGCTTCACCAGACATCATGCCGGAACACGACAAATCGCTTGGCGGCAAGGCTTTGTCTGGTGGGAGGTAACTTCTGCCGGCGGCCGATGTTATGGCCTACCACCGAGTAAAATTATTATGTACATTTCCATAATTTTGTTAGTGTTGCCTAAAACTATATTCTAAAACAACATTAAGCCATCTTTTGGAGAAACCACGCAACAGTTTATGTACTTCGCCCAGGTACTTCATTAGGTGACCTTCAGGCTTGCTCTTAGACTGTTTGTGATTATTTATGCGAGTGACCTGTATGGACCTATGAAAACATCTTCGACGCGCTACAGAAACGTGGCAGCGACAGCAGTATCCTAAAAGTATTGTTTTGTTTTCAGACACAAGGCATCAATTGTATTTTGCATTTATCTGTTCCATAGACTTCATATAGAACTATAGATAACCCAACAATAAGCTAAAGCTAGCTAAGCAGAGTTTTTTGTCATTATTGTTACCCGTAGTAAATTTGCTGCGCTTTTTGTGCTTATCACAGTGGTCAGTGCCATCCCCCCTTTTTTTTTGTCGCTGTGGAAATGCCTTTACGCACCATACCCCGAAGGGCGTGATTGGGACTCGCCCAGCCGAAGCCGGGAATAACCACTAAAACCACAGCGGCACAACGACATCGCCTTAGTGGCGGGGTCATGGGAAATGGCTGAGCCTGCGCTACCAATCCCCCGCCGGCGATTCCCGCCTAAAGGCGGACCCAAGCCCGGGGTGGGGTAGTCTTGGCGGTGTCTCTAGACATCGCCAACGCCTTCAACACCCTACCCTGGAGTTGCATCAGGGAGGCATTCCGGTATCACCGGATGCCGACCTATCTCTGTCGAGTGGTCGAGGCCTATCTGACGGACAGGGCCGTAATCTACCCCGGTCACCAAGGAGTGTGGAACCGACGAGAGGTGTCGTGCGGTGTTCCACAGGGATCGTTCTTGGGACCGCATCTGTGGAACATCGGGTACGACTGGGTGCTGCGCGCTGACCACCCTATCGGCGTCAGCGTAGTTTGTTACGCTGACGACACGCTGCTTCTGGCACAAGGGAGGTCACACCAGGCGGCGGCTGACGCAGCGACCCTCGGGTTTGCGACAATTGTCAACAGGATCCGGCAATTGGGACTCGACGTAGCCCTGCAGAAGTCCGAGGCCATGTGCTTTCATGGTCCTCGGAATGCGCCACCGTCGGGTTCCCACATAACAGTAGGAGGGGTTCACATCGGCGTCGGGTCGACGATGAAGTACCTGGGACTCGTCCTCGATAGCCGGTGGAACTTCGAGGAGCACTTCCGACGTTTAGCACCCAGACTGGAACGGGCCGGGGCTGCCCTGAGGCGGCTCCCCAATCTAGGGGGACCAAACGCCTCCTGCCGGAGGCTCTACGCGGGGGCCGTGCGGTCCACGGCCCTTTACGGGGCACCGGTGTGGGCGCGGTCGCTAAGGAAGCGACCAGCCCGATGCCTGACCGCGTCCCAGAGGGTCATGGCCGTTCGGCTGATCCGGGGATACCGCACGGTCTCCGCTGAGGCGGCGAGCCTCCTTGCCGGATTGCCGCCATGGAATCTGGAGGCCAAAGCACTCGCCCACATGTGGGGGTGGCGAGAGGAGGCAAAACGCCGGGGCATAACTCCGCTACCGCGAGAAATCGCGGTACGGCGGACAGAGCTCCGGCGGGATCTCATGGCAACATGGAGAGTGCGATTGTCGCAACCTAGTGCTGGGCACGCCACAATGCACACCTTCCGCCTGATGCAGGTCCTCACCGGACACGGTTGTTTCGGGAGGTTCCTGTTCCGTATTAGGCGGGAGGAAACGCCAGGGTGTCACCATTGTGTGGATCGCCCTGAGGACACGGTGGAGCATACGGTGGAGGTCTGCCCGGCTTGGGTAGAGCACCGCCGTGTCCTCGTAGCAGCGATCGGTGGCGAACTCTCGCGCCCGACCCTGGTCCAGGCTATGGTCCGGAGCGAGAGTGCATGGCAGGCCGTCACCTCCTTTTGCGAAGCAGTGATGCTGGCAAAGGAGGAGGCGGAGCGCGTGAGGCAACGGGAATCCCAGCGCCCTCACGCCACTAGCCGCCGCAGTAGACGCCCTGGTTGGGAGACGACACCTAACTCCCAGCTACCGTAGGCGCGGATCTGCGGGCGATGAGCAATGGGCAGCTCGCCGCCCGGTAAGGACCAGGCCCGAGTCGACGGCGCGTCGTGTTTCATGCGCGCCTCAAAGAGATGTCAGCACATCGTGACGGAGTCCACGAAGACCGATGCCTCCTGGGTCAGGGTTGCGGGTTGGTTAAACAAGCTTCGGCAAGTGAAGAAACACGGGTGGGTTTTAGTCAGTAAAAGTCTGACACACCCTTCCGCTCCGCCCAGAGCGGGAGAAGTCATTTGGTGATTTCCCATCTCAAAAAAAAAAAAGGCGGGCCCACAGTGGTCTGGTCTGGGCTGGGTACGTCTTCTTGTGCGAGAAGATGCAGCAGCCAAGGGTTTTTAGCGAGGTGTCCTTCCTCTTAGCCCCACTCGTTTGCCCGGAAGCAAACGGGGCCCCCAGCTCCTCTCAGCGAGGAGACCGGGTTGCCCGACAGTGACCCGGGGTTCGGGTCACGTAAGCCACCTGGAGTGGTGGCCGACCCGCCGCACGTGTGACCGCCGAAGCGGTCCCCACATCTGGTTTTGGTCCGCGCCGGTAAACCGGTAACCCCCATATCTGGGGGCCGTTCCCCTATCCGCTACCTGGGGACGCGTCCGATGGCAGGCCAGAAACTGCAAACGGATCAGTACCGTCCCTTGTAACCCAGTGACCAAGGTATTCCAACTGCTTTGGTCTGTTTAGAGTTGCACCACATACCGAGATATTACCACTTCATACTCGTATGTCTTATTTTGTACCGTAAAAACTAACATTACGCTTTCCTTTGCATTATAGCTTAGTCGATGGGCTCGAACATAGTATTCACATACTACGACCAAAGCCCTTTTTGAGGGCACTGATCGGCGGACTCAACAGCACCATATTTTTTAGCTGTTATTGTTGCTAAAGAAATAGTTCTGCAGTTACTTATTTCCGATATCTCGCCAGTATTATTCTTAGGAACGGCCACGGCAACCATTTTCAGTAAATCAACCGGCAGATAAGAAAGACTGACATATAGGTTGAACTGCAAGGCAAAAATCCTTGGGAGATGAACACCTGCACTTTGGGAATGCTCAATGCTTACGAGAAGGCTATCGTGCCCTCTTGTTATGTTTTTGATGACGGAGGACACGTCAGGGACAGTATACGTACACTTATGTCACTACAGGTTACATTCGGTTTCTGTTTAGCTGGACCTAGAAGTGGGTCAATTTGGTAACGCTCTTGCTTTTATCCTCAACTCTCGGGAGGAGACTCGTCTCAGGATTGAAGCTTTACAGTTTCTCTCTAAAAGCTTCCAAAGTTCTTTGCTGAATGAGAACCACTTATGTCCCTTTTTAAGTTAATGCACGTTGTTTTGATACCAATTTAGTATCGCCTTAAAAGCCTTACATATGAACCTTAAAGAACATGAGTTACTTCACTACTTATTGCATTATCACAGCTCTCCACTGGATTCCCAATCAACAAAACAATTTAATACAATTTGATCTAAATATGTGGGAAAGCCGAATGTGTGAAAAAAAAAACATCCGTATTTGCCAAACAATGTTAATTAAGTTTACGGAGCTTTCTTTAGCAACTCTATCCGAGATATTACAAGACATAGTGCGGTTTCTAGGATGTAACCTACATCGTGGAACACAAAACATTCGCTGTTCTAGTTCTAAGGCTCAATTTTTGACAATAAACAGATGTAACACGTCTTTATTACGGAAATGTACGTGACTAGTGACTACACCACATCTTATCACAGTTAAGTGACTGTATCCAAAACTCTTGTCTACTCTTTATTAACATAACTCTATGAATTTGTACATAGAATTGTCGTGTTTCAAGCATTTCTACAACTGCAAAAGCTTCCTTTAAAACTCCCAAAAGCTTATTTGTGGCACCAGTCTGCAAGCTGTAAACTGATTTTTAAGCTTAGATTGCTATCCAACATTAGATACGTTGAGGGATGGTTGCGTTCCTTAATATTATATCAGGGATGGCATCCCGCAGGGGTCGCTGTTTAGTTATCTCCCGTGGAAGGACATGTAGGTATATAGTAATGACGATATGACGCATTGTTTTCAATCCTGCTTTTGGTTTTAATAATATTCGTGTATTGATGTTGTATGTAATTTATGTTAATTTGTCGATAATTTTGCACCATTATTTTTATTAGTATTTTATTGAAGTTTCATCAAACAACTTTCGTCATATCTATAAGTTTTAAGTTCTCTTTTAAATTCAGATGTGTATAGTATGTAGATTGCAATTAACTTTTGTACGTTGTGCGAGGTTAAAGTTATGATCTTTAACCATTAACCCAGCACCGCAACCGCGATGATTACGACAATGGTGATTAGCCTATTGCCAACGCACCACTTCACCTCCCGCCCCCACCGACAGCACACAGGTCACGGGGGAACTGATTGCTCACAGCTTCATTATAAAATGTTTATTATCTTCCTCATGCACGAAAGCTTCTTTTGTGACCTTCGTTCGACAGTGTAATTTTTTTCAGCAACTAAATGATTAATGCTTTTAATATCATCATTTAGTCACTAGACTAAATGATGATATTAAAAGCATTAATCTAGCTCAAAACCGAGATGCGGCGCTTGTTAACCTACTGAGGTTAACAAGCGGCTGCATCTCGGTTTTGAGCTATTAACTTTGAACTTCCTTTTTTACACTTGTTTTAAATACTTGGCAAAATCTTTTATGATAAGTTTGTCATACTTAACATATAAGTAACTTACAACCAATAACCATAACATCATGAGTTTCCCTGAAGCATCATGCCTGTCATCTGCCTCATTCGTCATCCTTTCAGCCGAAAGACGTCCATTGCTGGACATGACGTCTTTAACAAGGTCGTCATTCCACCTTGTGGGAAGCCTGCCAACGTTACATCTTTCGGTATACGATCGCCACTCCAGAACCTTTCTGCTCCATCGACCAACTGTTCTACGAACAATGTGGTCTACCCACGGCCACTGTTAAGTAAGTTTTGTCGGGTCACGTTTGGTCTCCTGCGGTAGAGCTAGAGGAGATCCTCGACCTACCCACCATTCATCACTAATCACATTAATGATAACGTGATTGTATTATAGATCACCTGATCTGCCTATAATAAAATCATATTAGCATTTATGTTTAATTTGTCATTATCTACGTTCATCTGTATCAATTAGATTTGCGAGAATTATCTAATGTTACTTGAATAATAATTGCCCGTCGACACAGATCCGCAGTTCTTCTTACATTTGAGCAAATATTTGACCATTACGTAAAGCATTTGCTATTACATGCCAATGTCGTTTCCGTTCTTGTTCTTGTACTTGTTTTGTTGTAATAACTTTTTTATGGAACTCGATTCCACGGGGTGAGTGACTAGCAGCTGGTTATGAGGTATAATATGGTAAGTTTGTGCTACTTGTCATATAAGTTGTAATGTTGAAGATTGTCTGTTTATTCCTTATAAGTTAAACCCATGTGTTTTATTTCCGAAACACGTGCTTGCCTTATGCATGGTACACGAATGACTTTACAAAGACCAGGACTGGGATTTAAAATTATCATCAACCTTTTTATCCTCCCACTGCTGAGCACAGGTCTCCTTTCATACAGAAAAGAATTGAGCGTAATCACCATACTTGCTCAATGTGGGTTGGCGATTTCAGATTTAAAGTTACATTGGTACTTGCCTGACCTGCACCCTAAATGCGTAACGCACCATTACTATCAATTGAAATCATTTTGAAGCTTATTGCGGTTCCATTGCTCCCTATGTTTGAAAATGTGTCTGTTCAACAAAGTAAATAACGCAATGTATGTTGTTGAACTGTCAGAGTGAAACCCATTGCCATTAATAGTGTATAACGCAATTACCCTACTGGAATCGAACCCGCACTCTTGAGAGGCTGGTGTTTTAACCACTAGGCCACCACGACTTACTAGGCCACCATGTCTTTTTTAGGGTTTTAAAATGGGGTCCTCAAAATGAACCTTTACTCGAAGACTGATCAAGCATGTTGGTCGAATTTTCTAATCACTTATTTAGATCCACGTTGCACAGCCACGTACATTCTCTCATTTATGTAAGGGAGTCCGAAGATAAGAACAAATCACGACGATACTCCAGTTTTCTACTGTCACTGCTGATCAAGCAACCGATTCACTACAGTCGTGAACTCGTGACCAGTATCATGACTTAGAAACATACAAACACTGTGCGAACATCACCTTGATTGATTGATGCTAAATCTTTCCTACGTGACGAAATACAATCAACGTAATTTAAGATACGTGAAATTCGTAAATGTTCTAGAATTTTCCCAATGCCTAGTATTTCTCACGGATTACCTTTAACATGTAACCTATCGAGTATTGCAATCATGTGAAATTGGCGTATTGGTAAATGACAAGACAACAATAGTTCACTAAACTTTTTAATACCTATTCGTGAGATATTCCTGTGTGAACTATTCGGAAGTATAAAAATATTGGTGAAATATTGTTGCGTAATTGTGAATGTTCGAGTCTCCAAGAAAACTGTTTGGTTACCAACTGTTGTAAATGTTATTATGGTATCTAACCGATTAGTAAGCAATAGCGTTTAAAACATAAGAGTGACAGACGACCAGCGTGGGATCCGAACGTTTAGTGATATGTGGGGCACTTTGCAATCTGGGATAGAATTATAGTCACACACCAAGGCTATTGTTTCGTTCAAATCGTTAGTCGAGGCCTCGAATAGAGAGAATTTACTTCATTAGCGTTGCCTATTAATTATCTGTTACCTAACAGATAATTAATAAAAACTTCAATAAAATACGTGTGATTTTCGTACACTGCATCGTGGCTCTATGTGTTGCATGTATAGAGCAAATAAAAACTTAATGTTTCACTAGTAAGCTCTTCTAAGTTTCTTAATCAATCAATTAATACTAATTGTTTATTTCATTCTTCATCCACTTACTCCTGCCTCTTCTCTGTAAAAGCTTTTATTTTGGCTTCATGTAATAGCTCAGATCTCGATAGATTTTCAGTACTAGTATTTGAAACCAATAGGGCATGCAGTGGTATGCAGCTGCATAGGTTTGACTGGAAGCCTGGAAGAACTGGAAGAAGATGATGATGCTACTAAAAGGACAATAAGTTTTTGTCCTAGATTTGTGTTACTCTGACTCACATGATTTAGCCATTCATCTTCCTTTCTAAATGTTCCAGAAATCTTTATCGATTTTCCTTGCTTTGAGCTAGAAGCTAAACAAAACAAAAGTAGGTCCACAACTTTGAAATTTAACTAAATATTTTGAGCTCGTGGTTAAAACATCAGCCTCTCAAGTAAGAGTCTGCGGGTTCAATTCCAGGTCATTTTTTTTTCTTGAGACAAAACCCGCCACACTTTTCCCACCCACTGCAACTCCTGAAAGCCAGAAAAACGCCGAGCAATGAAGCTCGACGAGTCCCGGAGAAACGATTCAACTGTCTTGGGTCCCGCAACGAAATTAATCAGAAAAGAATAGCGGAGGAGTAAGAAAAAAGATATTTTTTCCACTTCCCTCCATAACAAGCAGGAGACAGAACAGAACTAGACCAATCGGCACAAAGGGACATTATTGCAACTGGGAGAAGCCCAGATTGCCAAACACCACGGAATAAAATTTGATTAAGTTAATGGATCCTAAGTAGGTATTAGCTGTTACAATTTATTCCAATAATAGGTATGGCAAAAGCGCCTGAACGCATGGAAATTGGTTCTAGTTTCTACAAGGTCCGTATAATAAACGACTCCGGATGTAACTTGTACTACCACTATCCAACATAATATTGCGTTCATTCTGCCAAAGAACACACTCCCACAAGATGTGATGTGCGGACTGTTCAAATTCACAGTTCGATGTAGAACACTGACACAAAGGCGAAGGAACAAGTTTAAAAGAATACAGTTTACTTTTAAAGTTGCCATGACCTGTGAGAAATTGGGCAACGCAGTGATCAACCTCCAGCCATGTCTTAGCCAGCCGATCGCCAACTGATGGAAAGAATAGACGGAGGTCCGGCCCTTGATGGAATTATCCCACCTACTTTGCCACTCGGATAAGAGGTCCTCCCAGACTTCAGTCTGAGGTTTAAATAATCTAGAAATTTTATTAAAGTCGGGTTGTGTAACAAAATTAGTGTCCATGGCCTCCCCCCTCGCGGAGTAGTACATTGAAGCACGTCGCTGTACCTCAAGATCGACCGGAAGTACACCTGCCAGTACCGGTAAGGCTTCAGTACTGACCGTTCTATACGCCTTGCATAGAAATATCAATGCCAGACGTTGGCTTTGAAGCAGTTTACGTCGTGCCGCCCCTATGTTGGCCCTGTCGGCCCAAACAGGTACACCGTAGCACATACATCCTGAGTAGGTAGCTCCATATATAGTTTTTAAAGTTAGGAATGATAGACCCCAAGTTGCTTTGGATATTCTAGTTAGGGCATAAAAGTTCCTTTTAGCTTTTTCGCCAACTATTTTTATATGTTCGATAAATGAAAAATTTCTTTCTAAGATCATACCAAGGTAGCATACGGATTGCAGTTTTTGAAGTGAAACTTCTTTAGGCACGCTTGACTTGGGGAGTAAACTAGCGAAAGCGTTACGAAAAATGATAGGAAAAAAAAATGATGAAGGCGAACGGAAGCAGAGTATAGTCCTATTTCGTCTGTAATACAAACAAGGAGTTGGCTCATGAAAATATTGCATGACCTGTCGAGTATGAAGTTGTGAGTTCGCATCTCGCCGAAGCCAATATATATTTTTTGGATCTTTTTAAGATTTGTTAACAATTGAGTCGAGTATGAAGTTGTGAGTTCGCATCTCGCCGAAGGCAATATATATTTTTTGGATCTTTTTAAGATTTGTTAACAATTGATTACCTAAGAGCACAAATAAATTTATAAATTTCGTTCTGTTCTGGCCTTTATATTGTTTTATATATTTTTGCTGAACATTTCTGATATAATTGAAAGTATAGAAGCTTTAAGATATCGTCACAATACGATAATTGGACACAAAGTACAAATTGCTTTCGAGCCTCATAAGCTCAATTATTAAGCTAAGTACCTTGATTGATTAAGAACTATGAATTTCTTCGAGAACATGACGCTGCGAACACCCCCCGACCCCCCTCATTGATTACCTCACCCCCCCGTGGATTATCTCGGGAACCAGAGGTCGTGGACTACCCGAGTTTGGGGTCCCCTGAATCAGGAGGAGGAGCCCGACCTTTTGGCCCCGAGGGAATCCACTCCCCCCTCTCCCCCTCCCCCTACCCCCCGCAACCCCACGAAATCTACCCCCCCCCCTTTAGTTACCTCACCCCCCCGTGGATTATCTCGGGAACCAGAGGTCGTGGACTACCCGAGTTTGGGGTCCCCTGAATCAGGAGGAGGAGCCCGACCTTTTGGCCCTGAGGGAATCCACTCCCCTCCTCTCCCCCTCCCCCTCCCCCCCGCAACCCCACGAAACCTATCCCCCTCCCCTCCCCCCTTTAGTTACCTCACCCCCCCGTGGATTATCTCGGGAACCAGAGGTCGTGGACTACCCGAGTTTGGGGTCCCCTGATTCAGGAGGAAGAGCCCGACCTTTTGGCCCCGAGGGAATCCACTTTTTTTTTTTTTTTAATTGGAGGTCTATGCAAAAATATTAATTTATAAATGAAAGCATGAAATAAATTTAAATATTTATAGAAAATTAATATATGTATATGTGTATACATGTATATATTGTACACACATATTATATATATATATATACATACAGATGGTGCAAAAGAAGTTTCACTTCAGTCGTGTGGTCATAAGCACACTCGTTTTTTTTAATGGGAACGTTGTGAAATTGAATAGTAGGCAATGATTTAAGATTACCTTTTAGTAGAAGTTGATAGGTTTTATGCGGCGCAAACGCTAGGCGGTTAGATCACCCCACTGAGATATTAAATTTAGGAAGTATTGGCTAAGTTCTCAAGTCCAGCTCGGGTACTTGACTGAATGAGCAGTAGGCCATCGTCCGCGTAACCAGTAAGTGAACAGCCGCAAGGAAGCGGGATCGCGAGGAAGTCATCAAAACCCAAATTCCATAAATAAGGACCGACAACTGAACCCTGAGAACATCCCATGGTTAGTGTTTTAGTACTAGAAAAATGACCGAGCTTAAGTACCGCGGAACCGTTTATAAAGTACGAGTAAACGAGATTATATATGTTTCTATAGCACCCGCGGGTTTTTAATTTTAACAACAGCATAGGCCACCAGGCGTTATCAAAAGCCCCAGAAATATCAAGGAAGATCCCAATTACGTACTTGTTTTCAGATTGGTTAACGGTTCTTCTGACAGAAAGCGCCGCGTCGACTGTAGATTTACCTATGGTGAAGCCATAATTGATTATTATGGAATTTTAGACCGTTCGGTAGTAAACGTGGAACGATGAGGCGCTCAAGAAGTTTCCCTAAATATGGTATAAGTGGGATAGGATGATATGACTTCGGATCATCCGGTGGTTTGTCACCACACTTTGGTTTTATTCGTATGAAACCGCGTCGCCATTTACGAGGAAAAACGCCTTCAGCGATGCATCGGTTGTATATAGTTAAGATAGCATCACCCGCTGTTTTACACGCTTCTTTAATCATCCTATTAGATATTTTATCTTCACCTGATGATTTGTTGACCGGTAGTTTTCTAACAATATTTATAAATTCGTCATTAGATGGTACGTCTGACATTGGTGATTTAGGTGGCACAGGAGCCCACGCTCGAATCTGTTGGTGGTAGTCGCTATCGTTAGCCGGTGAATCATCAGGGATAAGTGTATTAATTAGTACTTCTGTTGTTTCCTCTATGCCTGTGGTATGCTTATCATTGACTTTAATGTTTTGAACGTATGCAAGGTCGACCGATCTGTTAGCTTTAAATTCGTGATATAAGGGAGACCACGGACCCTCCCTGTCAAGTTTATCAACGATTTTTCGCAACAAGTTACCCTTAGATTTTTCCACCGATGCTTTGTAGCGTGACTTGGCAACTCTAAAAGCATTTAAAGCGAACGTAAGAAGATCTCCAGTAATCTTTCGGCTCTTGAGTTTATTTAACTGTCTACGCGCTCTGCGATATCTTTTACGCTGTTCAACTAAATAATCACTCCACCAGTCACATCTACGAATATTGGTCATAGATCCGCGACCAATGGCAATGTCAGCACAGTAGGTAAAGGTTTCTGACATAATGTCAGCACTTTCTTCGGCTGACAGCCCGTCTCGAGTGAATTCTTTGGCGTGACACGCAAAAAGCGAGCCGAAAAATTCCCAGTTCGCGCCTTTACATCTATATCTGAAATTACCGGGAATATGAGACGGACCCTGAATATAACCAGGAACAAATTCGTACACGATCAGGCGATGATCACTACAAGACGCGTCCGGTAGGACACGTACGTCCGCACTTGAAAGTGTGACGTCAATACAAGATTCGCCCATTTGGCTGCAAAAAGTAGGTGGTGCATCAGGGGTATTATGAATCGATAGGTTCATCTCGGCAATGAAATCCTCAACAGCGCAGCGTCGTTCGGTATAGGTGGCCTGAACCTTGCCATACCACAGAGACGATGACGCGTTGACATCAGCACCAACGATAACTTTGCAGCCCGCGAGTGACCGCAAGACATGACGGAGATTATGTATATGAGGAGTAACAGGATCTGAATATAGAAAGTAACAGCTTACAACGAATACTTTAAAAGAAGCTGATGAGACTTCAGCAACCGCACAGTGTGGCGCCATGAGGTCACGTAAACACGTTTCCGTAAAGTTAGAAGACCGCGCAACATAAATTCAGGCTCGTGCCCTGCAATCTAGCTGCACTACCCTGTGACGTAAACGTGAGTTTTGATATTGTTCTTGAATGATAACAAGGTCTAAGTTGTAGTCAATAATTAATTTATCTAACTCTGATGTCGCCACCTTATCGTTGTGAAGGTTTAATTGCCCTATGTTTAGACTATCCATCTTAATTAGTAATTATTATGTAGGATAAGTTGTTCGAGTTTTAATTTATAGGTACCGCACTGATCAGACCCTTATCTATGGTCAAAGGGTTTTTTAAATCGTTTACACGCCGCGCAAACCGGGGTAAAATTTGAATCAATCAATTCCAGGTCAGACAAGTACCAATGAAACTTTTCTATATGTCCTTTCTAAGTAAATCTTGGACACCAATAACTGATTAAAAGGTGAAGGAAAGTCGGCCTAGGGGGGGCAAGTCAAATTTTTTGAGTGAGTAATCTTTGTGCACTAAAGTCGGACACAGTTTTTTGGCAATTAGACCGTGCATTTTGCCAGTGCCTGCTGCGTGGTTTATTTAAAAGTTAGAGATAAGTCCTCATTTATACTTTGTTTAGTAATTAGGGGCGTTCATACATGTTCTGCAAGATTTCCAGGGGGGTGGGGTCACCTGCCCCCTGCCCCCCTCGGTACGCCCATGCTCTTACTAAATTCACATGCGATGAACGCTCTCTTTTCGTTATGCAGTGCTTTAATCACACTTGTTGATTTCGTCTTTTATTTTCAAATAATACAAAGCTTCTTCTCTCGACGACATCGCGATATAGTACGAGCAAGCTTTACGTGTGTCACCGACGTCGAGCCGAGTAAGTTCACGATTTTTAAAACCGCGTACTTTAAGTTCGTACGTTTATTACCCACTTATCGTACTTCATTATTTAGTTTGTTACTATAATTTAAAGGTTATTCATAAAATATTATGATTATGACATTTAAATTACGGAGATGTGATGGTTATACTTAATCCGTTTCGGTAGTTAACAAACAACAAACAACCACACAAACACCACATGACATCCTTAACCTTTTGTTCCCGTACCGGGGGTACGGGAACAAAAGGTAAACGGATGAAGTATAACCATCACATCTCCGTAATTTAAAATAATTAAATAAGATAAAGACTGATTTGCACGGTACAATTTAATTGGCTATGCTTTCAATTAAGTTGAGGCAACAATAAAAGTTGGATTGTCTAAAAACCATTTACACGATGCAAGTCACCTGTTGCATCAATTTTATTCTATGCCATGGCGATTAAATTGCACCGTAAATCAGTCTTTAGTTGTGGGTAGTATGTATTCTCCAACACTTTCTATATTACGCGAGCTCATTATCAATATCCTCTACATTCGGTGTAAAGTAGCCTCTTAGTCAAGAGGCTAGAAGGTCAACAGTACATCATACTATTTCTTTGTAGTAAAGCTTATGTAACTGATACGTAATTGAAATATTATCTAGGCAGGTACGCATTTAATTGCATTCGTTGACTTACTGAGTGTAAGATTACCAATGGTGTTTGTAGAGTTTGGTTAGAGATGTAGGTCAATAAACTAATCGACAGCGACGTAACGGAAGAGGAATATAATGATTTAGCTGATATAAACGATGTAGTTAACATTCAATAATACATAGTAATTTTGATTGAACTCACAATATTAATTTATAGTTCGCATAGAACCAACGCCACAGTAGGATGTACGGTACCACCTGGACACACAGCAGTGTGGATTAGATTGATGACCACCTAAGAAGCCTTATTGATAGTTAATAACATAGGCAACATAACATCATACCTTTAATCCCCTAAGGGTTAGGCTAATGTGTAGTTATATGTAGTGCTTCTACATTTTACCATTTATATTTAAGTCCCATAATAGGAGGGCAGATTATTGCCATCGACTAGGCACGAATACTGACACCGGGCTAACAAATACCTCATAGAAAAAAAACCTATTAATACTTTACCCGATATGGGAATCGAACCCAGGACCGTAGTAGCGCTTGCGATCACTAGGGCAACGAGGCAGACAATTGACATAAAATCAGAATATCAGTATCTAAAAGTAGGTAACAGTCAGTATTCCTATGGAAAGTTGATTATTCTTGTCTCTAACATTAATCTTATTTCAAACATTTAACAATTATGTATAAACTGATGTTTGCATTCATGTAACGTACCTACACACGACTGAGTTATGTCTCATCGAGCAAACGATTTACCCACATTTCAGGTCTATTGACCCACTAAAACTGACCGCCGGATGTCTGCACGCGGTCGTTCCAAAGGTTGCGTTTCTTTATAATTCTGCTGTTACTATTTTATTAACAAACACGATAAATGGGCTTTACTAATACTTTCACATATCGCGTAAAACCGATGTTTATCTTCTAACCAGAAATCCAATATAGATATTTAATATTTAATTATCTAGTTAATTAAATAAAAACCTATACTAACATGTGCCTTTAAATTAGCAATCATTAACTGAAAAGTTGACAAGTTACATAATGATAATATAATATGCACGTTATCAATTAACACACAAGCCCAGCGTCTTCCACGCAAATTTGTCGGTCTGCTCGCGTCCGCGCATTGCGTGCGCGCATCTAAAAGCGTCGCTTGATAACCGCACGCTTTCTCATTACGCGCCAAATGAATCTCAATCAGTTTGCGCACGAGTTTCAACATACGAACCAGTAAGTGACAATTAGTTGTGTGTTATGATCAGGAATTAGATGGCACCTAAAAAGGCGTAGTAATTGTTTTTTGAATGAAATATTGATTCGAATTCGAGGCAGGCGCTAAGTAGATTCATTTGAGGATTGGATTCAAGTGAATTTAATGAATCAGCACGTCGGTCACGTTTCTTATATATACTGCAAAGTTTGCTTAGTCTAGTATGTTTTAAAGAAGCAAATGAATGATTGGATAGCCATTCGGGACTCTCGAGGGCTGACATTTCATTGACAGTGAAAGAGAAAGAGAGAGAGTGAAAGCTTTCAATACAAAAATATTCCGCAACAAAAATTGAATAGAATACTTTGTTTATTCAGCGGTTTATCCAAAGGACACATGGACCTGCACATCGTTAAATCGTTAACATTAGTCGAATTACCGTACTTAAAATGTTACAAAATCTGCCAAGTATTATGAAAAGGGAGTATCTTACCTATGCCATTGCTTGCCTCAAAATGTGGCACACTTCCTCGTAGCATTCAAAGAGAATTGGCAAATACATGGAGTGCCATCACTCACAGCGGCATAAAAAACTCGGTATTTATGTAAACACGCGGATTTCGGATTCATCTCACGTATATTTTAAATATGTATGTAATAGTTCGTAATACTATCATGCGTGTGCTACATTGTTTGCACACTTTTGTTATTTATTGTTTGGGTCGATAGTGGCTTCACTTTAAACCCCACATTTGTCATCATCATCATCTTAGCGTTAATCCCAGTCGCATGCGAAGCTTTTTCAGCTTTGGAGTCTGGGGTCCGCTTTACCAGTTTATCTGCTGATTTGGCTAAACTTCCATATTTTCCATGAAACGACTGCCGTCTGACCTCCACAACCCGAAGGCGATATCGAAGCATTGCAGTTAGACTAATTTTTGGACTTTTGAGGGCCGTAACGACTGCCATTAGATGTTAATATGGCAACCGGGACCAACGGCATTTCGAGGGACGACCAGACCAGTGCAAATATTCATATTCATGCATAGAAATATTTGCACTGCGTGGGGATCGAACCCACGCCTCCTTGCGCAGCGGCCACGTTCGCTACCGCTACGCCACGGAGGCTGTCACACATTTGTATCTCATGTAATGTAGGCAGTAATGTACCTAAAGGATCAATAAACAACATAACAAAACATACGGCCTTGTTTCCCCGAAGGAAAAGACAAAGGTAAGTAGTACTCTTCTTTACCTACCATACTATCTCAAGCTAAACAGTATTAAAAGTTTAAACGACTAGCTAATGGACTTTTAAGACGTCAAGGTCGGTTTAAATCATAATGTAATTTACAATAAGTAACTGCTATTCTTGTACATCATTTTTCATCAAACACTTGGTAGAGTCTGCCTCGTTGGCCTAAATGATTGTAAAAGCTACTGCTGGGTACAAGATCTTAGCTTCGACGCCCAGATTAAGTATAGTATAGTAGTAGTAAAGTTATAGTGTTTTTCTATCAGGAATTTTTCTGCAGAAGCCCGGATCTGTTTGATTTGTGCTCGGTTGATAGTACGTAATTCATAGTAGTTAAACCAGAAACCAGTTATGCGTGCCGTTATGTGTTGTATGTTTGATATTTAATTTTCCTCATAGAATGTCCATATCTCTTGGTAACCGTGATCTCTGTCAGTGTAAACCTTCTGAATATAAATCGTCGTCCATTTGATTTCTCTTCAAAGGCAGGGTGTGCCGTGTGTATTCAATTGTAAATCTTTATTAATCGTAACGTTTGTAAAATTTTATAATCTAACGATTAAAATAAGTCCTCATGCCTGTTCAAATGGTTACACGTGAGAGAACAGCATGGCTATGATGGATTGTAACTTTAAAACCAAAAAACATACTAATAAACAACGCTTGTCGTCGTGGTGGCCTAGTGGTAAAACACCAGCCTATCAAGTATGCGTGTGCGGGTTCGATTCCAGGTCAGGCAAGTACCAATGTAACTTTTCTAAGTATATCGTGGATACCAATGACTGATTACATGGTGAAGGACAACATCTTGAGGAAACCTGGACTTGAAATCTAAAACCGCCAACCCGCATTGAGCAAGCGTGGTGATTACACTTAATCCTTCTCTGCACGAAAGGAGACCTGCGCCCAACAGTGGGACGATAAAATAAAAATAGGTTCAAAATCAAAATCAATAGGTTGATGATGAAACGCCACTTTTCTACAATTTGAGAGACATATTGACTTAACAGCAACATACGTACAACAGCCTTGTGATGCAGTCTGCTGAAACAATTAAGTAAATATAAACCCGTCTTTTATTGCCTGAAGTTTCGCGTGGTGCAGTTGATAAATAATAAAAATATCACAATTGAAAGGTGGCGCGGTACACTAAAACACAAGGTCATGCAATGTATTTCCAGATATATATTTACGAAAGGCAATAAGTAGTTCAATTCCTTTGTAAATCCTTCAACATAATAAAAACTCAAGGATTCACATTTCAATGCATTCAATGACGTAACTCGACTTTAAATTCTAGATATGCGCCGACTATGTGCACGAGTGTGTGCAACGCAACATTGTTACCGTAACTTTACACTTGAGGCCTGGATAACTATGAGGACGCGGCAATGAAATGACCGACCTTGCACATTGCTCGCCACTGTAATATAAATCGTCGGTAATGAATTGCGGCCTACTTCTATTAGGTTTTAGTCTATTTGTCATGTAGTGTGAAATTATACTATTAGGAACGTTAACCTAGTGGCTAGCAGCACTAGGTTACCAGAATAAGATTAAATCTTATTCTGGTAACCTAGTGCTGCTAGCGAATTTTAAATTTTAAAATTCGTAATTAAATACTAATTGCTTATGCAATGAAAAGAAAACCGAATGAGCTTAAATTACATAATTACAGTCAAAGCAAACATTTATCTATAAGGTGTGTATGGAAGCGTGACATAATTATGTCAATACTTACTTGATGGGCTCACAATAATGAGAACATTCTGCGTTGTAAACGATCTTGCGAAGCATCAGGTTAGGCATAGTAGCGGCGGTAAGATCCTCTTTGAGAGAGGCGCCATGGTGCCTTCACCTCCCGCCTGACCCATGTCCTCATCGGACACGGTTGTTTCAGGAGGTTCCTGTTTCGGCTAAGGCGTGAGTAAATACCAGGGTGGCACCACTGTGTGGATTACCCAGAGGACACTGTGAAGCATACGGTGAAGGTCTGCCCGGCTTGGGTAGAGCATCGCCGTGTCCTCGTGGCAGCGATCCGCTGCGATTTCTCACGAGCGCATAGCAGGCCGTCACCTCTTTCTGCGAAGCAGTGATGCTGGTAAAGGAGGAGGCGGAGCGCGTGAGGCAGCGGGAATCCTGGCAAGGACCAGGCTCGAGTCGACGGCGCGTTATGTTTAACGCGCGCCTTAAAGAGATGTTTGCACATCGTGACGGGGTCCACGAAGACCGCTGCCTCCTGGATCAGGGTTGCGGGTTGGTTAAAAAAGAAACCGTGGTCCTGGCCGTCGCACAGGGAAGTGAAGAAACATGGGTGGGTTTTGGACAGTAAAAGTCTGACACGCCCTTCCGCTTCGCCAAGAGCGGGAGAAGTCATTTGATGACTTCCCATCCCAACAAAATAAAGGTTAGCTTCGGGTCACTATCAAAGCAAAATAATTACAAGACTTGGGTATCATTTTTGCGCTATTCCAACATCTGCATAGGTTGATTATTGTCCAATATGAGGGTAAGGTAAAGTCGTCAAGTTTAGTAAATAAATAAAATTCACTCCTGGATTTTCAACACAATCTTTATGCATCCATCAGAAACATTTTGCGCATATTATCCATTTCTCGTCATTTGTATCGTGAGAAAACCTTTTCTGACATACTGGGCATTCAGCGTCATAGTTGTCACTATCTTCTTTATCAGTTAGAAACTAAAATTGGAGAGTCTTCATCAGACGTGTCCCCGTAAGAAGATTAATTCTTATGTTGCTTATTAGATTTCTTTTAGTTTCTTCCTTTCTTATTTTTGTTTATATGTCCAATCCTGTTTTCCTGCTTTTCTTTCATCTTTTTCTTTTTTTTTCTTTTCTGCTTCTTTTATTTCCTGTTTATGCGGTGAAGCTGTAGCTACCATTTCTTTACCTCGCTTAGTTAAAGTTGAAGGAGGCTCAACAACTGGAACAGGCTGTATGTCAAAGAAAGGATCACATAGCTTCTCTTCGGCATCTAAAAATAAGATTTTAAAACTGTAAAAAACGTACCAGTAAAAAGAATTGACCTACATGTCGCTCCCGGGACGATATTAGGCTCATGTAAGGGGAGGATATTAAGAATTTGTTAAGTTTGTGTCCATAACCTTAATAAAACTGCAAAACTAGATCTTGTTATTTAAAAAAATATACACCGGGACGAAATTAAGCTCGGGTACGGAATTTGGCGACATAGTCTATGTGTAGGTATATATGGGATATACCTACACATAGACTATGACTTCTATAAACATTACTTATTCATTGTTTTGTATGCCTAACTAATAGCCTTCTGAAGTTCGCCATCCATTCCCGAATTTTATTCCTAGTCTTTTACTTATTGAAACTATATTTTTCTTCCAGTTACACGTCGGCTACCCGTCTCGCAAGTCGCACGTTCGTCGCCAGCGCGCCATACCTTCATCCGTACCGTTCCCCTGCCAGGATGCTCTCTCTTGGGGCCGCAGTCCGCAACCCCCTACATCGGTCCACCGGCTTCGGCCTGGGGACATCGATGTGGTGGCAGCCATAGGAGACTCCTTGGTAGCTGGTAGCGGGGCACTTGAAGAGTTTGCGCTAGGAGCCTTTGTGGAGTATCGTGGAGTTTCGTGGTGTGCTGGTAAGTATTGCGTCATCATGTTACATTGGGGAGGCGAGGTGCTTGTAAATACACTAGCTAATTTTCATTATATCCTTTTGGGCTACCGATATATGTATAGGCATTGTTTCTGAACTACCTAAATTGTTTAAAGCTTTTAGTAAGGTGCTTATTCCACTAGGGTATCTTCTAAATATACATAGTATTTGCACAGCACGGCTATGCTGTGAAAAGCATTAGGTAATGCTTTCACCATAATTGTTAAGGACTGTGCCATTTGTGAAACACTGGTTTCAAAACATTCCTACTTCAGATGTCTGTCTGTTACGTACTTAACTTAGGAAATACGATTTTCCATAACATTCAATCATTTTACGGCCTGTTAGTGCCTGTGGTTAACTTAAGCTGCTTCTGACCGCAGCGATTTCCTGAATGCGCTTTAACACACTAGACAACCACCATTGACAGCTCATAACCATAATCGTTAAACGAAGCACCAGAACGTCACGTCTAACAACATATAACGCTCCCTACGGTCTATGAGAATCACAGAAAACCTCTAAGAGAACTACAATATATGGAAAAACTTCTTCATTAATTAAATCTAATTCATTTATATAATATAAGCCTCAAAAGACGGCTTGATGCTAAGTGTACGGACAAACAAAAAGTTTTATCTGGTCGCGGTTTGTATTGAGAATGCAATGTCAAGATATACCCAGATAAATGTATGTTATATAAAAGCACTTTGAAATCACTTTATGCAGTTTTCACACTTCCTTTGGCAGTGCTATATTCAATTGTGTGAGATTCACCTCACACAATTCAATGTAGCACTCATGAGGGTAAGCATTTCTACATTATAAGGAACAGTTGAGATAGGTTGTTATTAGTACAGGTAGCAATAGTACAGCAGTACCACGCTGCATCAGTCTAACTGGATATGAATCGCATAAATTCCAATCGCTTTTAAAATTTAATTTAATTATCTTGTAAAAAATAATGTAAATGGCTTCGATCTACATATGTAAAATTATCCAAGTGGATTAATTTGGCACTGATAGCTGAAATCCAGGTTTGTCTAGTTTGGCTACAAATGCTAAACCCTTAAAAGTATCGTATTTTTTATTTATAAAAGTTTCTTGATATAACTCTATTTAAGATTTCTATAAGACGCTATATTAATTTCCTTCTCTGTACATGTTGTAAGATTGTGGAACTCACTCCCGCCTAACATTCGTGATTTAAACACTATTTCTAATTTTAAGCGTCGATTAAAAGAGCATTTACCTTTCCTCTATATTGTGAGAATTTGTTTATTATTTATACATATTTATATATTTTAGTATTATGTATTTATTTAAGTAGTATACTTATTTTTGGTTTTATTGATTTGGCTTATATAATTATTTTTGGTTTATATGTTTAGATATATTTAATATTATTACTTTAATAGTTATGATATTCATATTTTATTTCCTCCTTGTTCTTACACACTATTGTCTACATTTCTGTTTTACTTCTCCTTTCGCAGGTCTGCTGGAAGAAATTTCTTAAGAAATAAGCAGCACCTTTGTACTCAGATCTTCATTTTGTTGTATCTATATGTATTTTATTGTGTGTACATAAATAATAAAATAAATAAATAAATTATTTTATTGTAGTCCTTCAACTCCACTTTAGATAGAACTGTGCCTTGCCTTTACATATTACAAGTAGACTCTTCAGGGGGGTCACCGGTTTACGTCAGGGTTAGGTATTTCTTTTGGTGACCCTACATTCTGAATACTATGTATTTCTAATATTACCTTCATGGCAGAACGTTTATTTGCCATTTTCTTAATATCTATTCATTCGTAATTTTTCAGGCGGCGACGCATCATGGCGGGAGTATCTGACCTTACCAAACATCCTGAAGGAGTTCAATCCCAACCTGCGAGGCTACTCCACAGGGACAGGAGAGTGGCTGACCAGGAACGCTAAGTTCAATGTGGCCTTTCCCGTAGCGTCGGATGAAGATGCCCTGAAGCAAGCTAGGGTAAGCATATCAATTGTAAACA
Source organism: Sesamia inferens (assembly GCA_037179545.1). Taxonomy (NCBI): domain Eukaryota; kingdom Metazoa; phylum Arthropoda; class Insecta; order Lepidoptera; family Noctuidae; genus Sesamia; species Sesamia inferens. Next base: position 32,154,847 of record CM073927.1, read on the forward strand.
AAACGAAAGCCAGAAACGGGTGCCTAATGTTGGCGTCTCTAATTTGAGTCATAGTATAAATAACTATTGAAAAACTCAAGCCCATAATCTAATGTCTTTGTTTCCATACACTGCAATGGTCCTACTCCAACCGGGGGTCGCCATGGAGTGCATTTGCTTACTAGTGTGAACAGGAGGGTAATTGCATAACACACTATCAGTAGCAATGGGTTTCATTTTGGAAGGGACAGTTTAACAATATTCATTGCGTTATTTATGTTTGTTGAGCAGACATATTTTTCTAACATAAAGAGCAATGGATTATCAATATGCTTCAGAATGATTCCAATTGATAGTAATAGTGTGTTCAGTGTTACAAAATTAGGGTGCAGGATCGTCGATGGTGACGTTGGCTTCGACCTCTTGAAAGCGTACGATGTGGACTAGTACTCACTCTCCCTTAAGGAGAGACGTATGTCTTAGCAGTGGATTCATTATAGAGTGATAATGTTATGCTATACCTATACGCGATCTACGTATTTTTGAATATTGCACTCGAATTGGAAACAGCAGATTGCGCAAACCATTTCAATGAGTCGGTTAAGTACGTGTGTTTAACTTAAGTATTGGTCCATAAAATAAGTAAAATTTGACCATCACTAAATCTACATGTTCCGTGTGTATCAATTTGAACGCCCACGAATGTGTGTCAGCAATGATTTTTACTTAATTTAAGAAGCGTGACAGAATCCTCAACGGTACCATGTGATGTGTGCCCACAAAATAATGATCATCTCATCTTATATGTGAAGAGATGCTATAGATAGGAATATGCACGGACTCACATCGGGACGGTTTGGAAACGAACGATGTGCAGCATTTAGTTAGGTTAGGTTAATTACAGAGCTGCTGCGGAAGCAGTGTTCGTTCTCGCAACTCCCGGTGTAGGTGTGAGATGGAACACTGGGGTGGTTTTTAGTCAGTAAAAGTCTGACAGACCCCGTTGCCCGCCCCGGGGCGGCAAATATCCATGAGGATTTTCCATCCCCAAAAAAAGGCCAATTACAGAGCTGCAGTTCGTGTCAAAATCGAACTTTGTTTTTTTTTTGTATTTTCCTTGTTCAATATCGAAACCATCCAACCAAAGTAACTAAAGGAAACTATTATTTACTATCATAAACTTGTTAACTGTTTCCACACATTTACCCGCAGTTCCTATTGGGAAACTTCACTTTCAATTTACCTCAAAACCTTAGTAATTGTTAAAACTTAGCAATCGCATCTTCCGCAAGCCCTTCCCCGCAACAGCACGTTATAACAAAAGACATACTTTAAATGACCACCATGACCCTGATGACACGAGCTTTTGTGTGGAACGAGGTCAACATCGTTGCACCTGTTTGTTAAGGCATTAACATTAACAAATAAACGACAATGATTATAGTCGTTAGTAATAAAGTTATATCTTCATGTTATTGTACTAAATGTATGGGATTTGGAAACGTGGAGTTTGTCAATGTACACATGTTTTCTCAACGTTCAAAGCGAAGAGCTTGATTACCGTGGAGCGTGTCACTTGTTGTAAGTTTGATACAAGATGTGTTTGCTGATTTTGTAAATATAATCGTTTGCCGACGTTTGTGAAGTAAGCGAGCAATATGTTTGGTTCTTAAGTATACACAAACACATACACACATACTGTAGGTTTTTTATTTCCAAATGTGACAAAATAAATCGTGTATCGAACTGGATAGTACAATGTAAGCCTTCTCAAAACCAGCAATGATTGTAAGTTTATTGTAGATCTTATCTTGATCTAGAAGTACCTACCATCACACACACCACTACACACAGTTTTACCATGGATCTAGCACACGGTCCAAAACATATCTGTTTTTGATGTAGTGCGGTTATGACCAAAAACATTGCAACTGTTTTGTTTTTTTTTTTTTTGAAAAGCCAAAATGTTTAAATGTATGCACAATAATGTGCTCCATGGTTACAGTGTGTGCGTCGATTTCCCCCACCATATTGTCTACACCTACATCCATATGTTACGTATTCTGTAAAAATTTCAGTGTGAGTTAGTGTGATCTTGAAGGTTCTCTTCAATATCACTTTTGCCAAGTATTGATTTTAAAATTTGTATAAAGTACAACCGTTACAGTTCTAAAATAACCTAATAAGTTACCAATCAAAATAGCACTCTCACTCGCTTTACAGATCATAGTAGCTCGAATGAAATCATCTCCGGACATAGACATCGCGAAAGACTGGAAGATGGTGACAGTGTTCATCGGCGCCAACGATCTGTGCTCAGCGTCTTGTCTCAACCCTGTCTCCTGGTCTCCGGCTGCTCATGCCAAGAAGCTGGCGGTAGCGCTGGACTACTTGCAGAAACATCTACCGAGGACTATTATTAACTTGGTTCCAGTATTAGGTTAGTTTATATTATTTTGTTAGAGATTACGAAGTTATTTACTGATGATGATAGTGACAGAATGTTGGAATTTTTGTGAGAAAAATGCTTGACTGTGTTAAGTAAATTATATATTTATATGTTCAAATATTGTTATTGCTTTCGGCCGTTCTGTTTATATAAAAAAGAATATTAGGATTTAAAAATATAAAGGGTGAATCTGACATCGACGCACAAACGAGTACATGATTCTGAACCCCCCAGTGGTGGAATTTTTCGTCGGCTTTTTCATGATTTAAAAAAATATATATGTCTTTTTTTCACTTAAGACCGTTCATAATTGCTATACTTTTATAGCCCAATAAGATTTTAAAGTAAAAATTAATTAATTCGCCAATTACACAAAAAAGCGCAATGAAAACATAACTCGAAAACTATCTTATCAGCTGATTTAATAGAGTTCACATTAGGGATTAACGTCATACCTACAAACCCGCACGGCGGCACGCTTGCAACGCTCAAAGGCCGAGCCGACACTTTTTTTAAACATTGTTATTTCTGTAACCGATCATTAACGACATAAATGACTATCATAATTTTATTAGTGGCATGCGGTCTAGCCTTTTCGCGAAGTTTGCGTTACGATGTCAGATACACCCTGTATTAAATGTTAATAACGATGACTGATCCTGTGATTCATCGGTCCCCTGCAAAAGATTTTCATTTCTTGATGAATGTACACTCTTACAGGCTATTGCAGTCTTGTAGGTTATTAACCAAACTAGTTTCTTGATCATGCTATGTTACGCATCATGCTTGGTTATGCATATTTCCTTATATGTATATGTTAAATATTCCAGATGTATCAGTATCGATCCGCGTGCTGCGTCCGATGATGTGCCGCCTGATGCATCCTCTGTTCTGCACGTGCTTCCACCGACAGGGAGGGAACGAGCTCTACGACCTCGTCCGGATGGCGCGGCTTTATCAGAAGGCTGAAGTTGCATTGGTAACACTCTATTTGTGACATATTCGCCAACAGAAAATTAACTTCAATCCCTACACAATAAAGTACCTACAGTATAGTAAAGTTTTGACGTAAACAGAATAGCGGCCTTTAAATACACCATCTATCGCGCGAAGGGCATCCAAACTCGGACACTTATCAACTCCGGAGCTAGTTACGATGTTGAGCAACCAAAACTGGAACTCCGGAGTTGGCTCCGGAGACGAGAGCTTTTTTAGAGATGAATAACAATGTCCTTAATTTTAATCAACAGAAGTTTTATTTGTCAAGAAACCAGTTTTTTTTTTTTTTAATGTACTGTCTGTCAGACATAAATTGTAATAGACAACTAATACTCATTATAAAATATTAAAATAAAAATAAACATTTGTTTAACAAGAATCACTCTTTTTGTTTAAAAATTTGCTATCTGACAGGCAAACGTTATAATAGACAACTAAAACGAATTGTAAAACGTTAAAACAATCAACAATCATAAAAAATAAACTTTTTTTTTTAGCAAGAATCAGTCTTTTTGTTTAAAAATTTGCTATCTGACAGCCAAACGTTATAATAGACAACTAAAACGAATTGTAAAACTTTAAAACAACAATCATAAAAAATAAACATTTTTTTTAGCAAGAATCAGTCTTTTTGTTTAAAAATTTGCTATCTGACAGGCTAACGTTATAATATACAACTAATACGAATTGTAAAATGTTAAAACAATCAACAATCATAAAAATAAACATTTGTTTAGCGAGAATCACTCTTTTTGTTTAAAAATTTGCCATCTGACAGGAAAACGTTATAATAGACAACTAACACGAATTGTAAAATGTTAAAACAATCAACAATAATAAAAATATTATTTTTTTTAAGAAGAATTAGTCTTTTTGTTTAAAAAATTTACTATCTGACAGGCAGACGCTATAATAGACAACTAATACGAATTGTAAAATGTCAAAATAATCAACAATCATAAAAAATAAGCATTTGTTTAGCAAGAATCAGTCTTTTTGTTTAAAAAAATGCTATCTGACAGGCAAACGTTATAATAGACAACTAGGTAATAAGAATTGCAAAATGTTAAAACAATCAACAATTATAAAAAGTAAATTTTTCATTTGTTTAGCAAGAATCAGTTTTTTCCTTTAAAAATCAACAAAAACAATGATAAAAATAAACATTATGTTTGGCAAGTCACAATAAAATAATAATCATGAACTTATAGGTAGATACCTATACCTAAAAAATCTACTTTTTTGAGAATGAAGCTCTCGGTAATATGTTCTGAGAACAGATAGCGTATTCAAAGACGAATTAGAAAGAGACTTCTAACTTTTAATTAAAGGCATATGACAAAATTTCTGTCTATATTTTTTAACTCACACTGATCGTTTGTTCTTTTTTTATTTTTGAGTTGAACTAGAACCATATGAGCAAACATGATTACTTGTGCCACACGAGATTTTCTATCCATTTTTCACCGCCACCCGCAAGTTTCTTTCGATCTATCCCGAGTGATTAGCCTTTACACGGCCGCTCTTACCGCTGAGGAAAACAATAGCGGTAGCGGAAACATATTATAACAAAGGTAATCGGACGTGCGTGCAGGCTTTCCCGCGCGCAATCCTGTACGCTCCTAAGAATTCGCGAAAGAAAAGGCCGCTGATGCTAGTGAGATAACCTATTTTATTCTCAAATAGCATTGCACTGTTTTGGTTGAACTATACTCCATCGGTTTAGATAGTTAACTAAAGGTACTTAAACAAAAACCACGTGACTTGGTTACCCGACTAAACGTAATACCAAGCACTTAAGTTGTCCGCTATGTCACAGTTGTCTGTTCAATTTAGGAACGTTATAATTAGTTAATTAACGGCCCCGATTCATTTGTTCACAAACTCAACTAAATTTAAGTGGAGAGCATCTTTTTCTTACTATTTTATTAAGAAAAGGACAGAACATAATATGTCAATTTAGGCCTGTCAAATTAGTGCGCTCGACTGACCTAAACTGGCGTTCTTTTAGTCGCCATGTTTATAATCGCGTCTAAACTGTCTATGGAGTATTTAATTTGACAGGATTAAACTAAAATGCTATCTTCTATTCTTTACCTAATGCCTAATGAAATAGAAAGAAAAAGGTACACATAACTTAAGGTTAGTTTAGTTTGTGAACTGTTGAGTAAATACATGAGTAAACCCGAATGTTAGGTTTTATTTAACTAATAAAATGGAACCGAATACTTTTAATAGATTGACATATATCAATTATATGACAACAGTCTGGATTTCTTTTTAAATTAATAACCATAAACTACTACATGAACATGAGAATCGCCGCCAATATCTACTGTTTCCAATTTGAAGAGTACAACTCGGCTGTTTTAAGTGATCACTTTCATACATTTTATATAACATTTCAGATAGAAAGCGGTCGCTACGACACCAAAGAAGACTTCACAGTGATTGTGCAGCCCTTCATGCGTCTGTTCAACGCACCGCTCCCGCCGCCCGCTCGCCCACTGCCGCTCGTCATCCACCAGTCGTACATTACACACGACTGCTTCCACTTCTCACAGAAGGGACACGCCTTAGGTACTCTATATTTCAATCGACATTTGCAACATATTCGCCAAAGACGTAAACAAGGATCGTCCTCCGTGGTCAAAACGCCTGCTTGCGACGTGGAGGCCCCGGGTTCGATCCCCAGCCATGTCATGATGGAAAAAGATCTTTTCCTGATTGGTCTGGGTCTTGGATGTTTATCTATATATGTATCTATTATAAATGTAGTATCGTTGAGTTAGTATCTCATAACACAAGTCTCGAACTTACTTTGGGGCTAGCTCAATCTGTGTGATTTGTCCGTATATATTTATTTAATACTAGCTTTCCGCCCGCGGCTTGGCCCGCGTGAACTTCGGTTATATCGCACTTTTTACATTTCTCTCGGGAAGAAATTTTTTTTGGTATATAAAGTACCCTATTATTTAATCCGGACTTCTAACTTTAAGTCTGCAGCATTTCAAAGCAATCAGTTCAGTAGTTATGGCGTGAAAGTGGAACAAACATACTTACTTTCCTATTTATAAAATTAGTAAGGATGAGTTTTGGAAAAAATTAGTTTAATTCCTACACAATATTATCATCATCATCAACCTTTTTATCGTCCCACTGCTGGATACATGTCTCCTGTCATACAAAGAAGGATTGAGCGTATTGATGTCTGGTGAAGCCGTACGGAGGACAGGTTTGAGCTTTGTTAACAGTTGTGTTGCGATGTGTGCCGGGTACGATGCGCCAAGTGTTATTCTCCACATCAATCTCCCTCTAGCGCAGCATCTTTGGTCGTGTTGTTGGGTTAACATTGCTCCACCTCGCTCAACTGCCGTCTTCCTTCTTATTTACTCAGTTTTTTAAGTGAATGGGTTTAATAAACTAGCGCGCTTTACTATCAACGATCGCATCACTGCTTACCGGCAGGCGGGATTGCGGTCAAGCGCTAGTTTAAAGTTATTAAAAAAAAAATCACCACATTTGCTCAATGCGGGTTGGCGATTTCTGACATAAAGTCCAGGTTTCCTCAAGATGTTTTCCTCCATCTTGTAATCAGTCATTGGTGTCCAAGATGTACTTAGAAATTACATATAACTTAGAAAAGTTACATTGGCACTTGCTTGACCTGGAATCGAACCCGCACACTTATGAGAGGCTCATGAAAGGCTGGTGTTTTAACCACTAGGCGACCACAACTACATAATATACCTCAAACATTTTTATTATTTAGTGGTCCTTCTGATAATCAAAGATTTTTAACTTGAATTATGATGTCTGTGTGTAGCACTGCCCTCTGTTGCTATTATATCCTGTGCATTGAACTCATCGCTAGTACTTTTTTGTTAATAATTATAAACTAGTGCTTGACTGCCTGGTGGTAAGCAGTGATGCAGTCGTTGATGGTAAAGAGCGTTAGTTTATTAAGAGACTATTTACTTAAAAACAACTTAGTAAATAGGAAGGCAGACGGCAGTTGTGCGAGGTGATGCAATGTTAAACTCAACAACAGGATAAATGATGCTGCGCCAGACGGAGATTGATCTGGAAACCCTCCACACATTTAGCGCATCGTACCCGGCACACATCGCAACATAACTGCTCAGACCCGTTCTCCGTATATACTATTTACGTTTACTGTTTATCATTTAGAGACAATTTCTAATCTGTATTGCTTATCATAACAACCAAAAACCTATAACCTCCGTTCCATGTTCCAGCCGCCAACCTCCTATGGAACAACCTGCTGGAGCCGGTCGGCAACAAGTCGGAGAACGAGCCTCCAGTCCTGCTGCGATCGTTCCGCTGTCCTTCACGACAGGCTCCGTATCTGTTCACCTACAAGAACTCCAGGAGTTACATCATCAACGGCAAGCAGGACGGGGCTGATGATGTCTTCCTATGATGAAGGGGGTTTGGCCGGAAAATTACCGCAGTCAATGTTTTAGTGTTGTTGTTAGAGAATGCTATAGGAGAAACTTTAATGAAGTCAGAGTTTTAATGCTGAATGGAAAGTACTGTGTTTCTAGCAGCGTATAAAAGGCATCTGTGATGTTCTGCAGTGTCTTCTAAATATTAGTAGTTAAAATAAAGTGATGGTTTAGGGGACTGTAAAGTGTTCACAAAGGTGCTCCAAATGGACTTTACAAATATTTATATTTTTCCTCTTTGAGTTTTCTTCGTGCTATTGCATTATACAACGATATTTTTTGTTTATACGAAACCTGAATATAATTTGTTCGGATTAAGCAGTTGAATCGATTCCAATCATTTTTACACCATGTTATATTTTTTCCCAAATACATTTAGAAATTGTTGCAGTGTGGTTACCGATCGCGCCACGCAACTTTTGATAGATCATAGTACTGCGCATGCACAACAGCTCACGCCACAGGTCAACGCATCGCTCGCCCGCCCGAGCGGAGCGTTGACCATACTTTGTTGGGACAGCCAACTAGAATAACAAGCTCATAACTTTGTGGTTTTTCATGATATCTTTTTGAAATGTTAAAAAAAACTGGACACGTGTTTCGGGTTTCGCATAAACAAAAAATAATGTTGTAGTATGTCTACCCTGTATGCATCGCTCTCTACATGTTTGACGTTTCGGATGTCAAACTGCCAATTTATATTTTGGTAGTAAAAATCGCTCAAAACATTTAAAATAAAACAAACGTATGAATATTTTAGGAGAGTCGGAAAAGTCTATAACATTTGCGACTCTACTATAGAGGCATTCTGATTTGTTTTAAAGTTACCTTTTCTATGACAAGGAAGTATTAGGTAACAAGTTAGTTCTTAAGGATTTCGAAAAAAATACTTGTCAATTACTTTTAAGTAGATTTTTATTAAAAAAAATAATTTGTACATAACTAGGTAGAGATTACAATATTATTATAAATAACAGTGTCATGTTTTGTTGGCACATAGATATTAATTATGTAATTCATTTATCTAAATAATTGTTTATCTAAAAGCAGTAATTAAAAATGTATTACAAATCTTGCTTTCTGTTTCCAAATTATAAAGTTCTCTATTAAGTATAGGCGCGAAAAATTTTTCAACTGTCCCATAGAAAACTCTTTTTTTTAACGTTTTAAATTAATGGTCTAATGCTTGATTGCGATTTTGACCTATGGTAAGTAGGGATGCAATCCTTTGATGGTAAAGCGCACTAGTTTATTAAAAGCCTATTCACTCTAGCCTTGAAGACCCTTAAATTGTAATCAGACGGGAAAACCATTGTAGGCAAATTGTTCCAGTCCTTCGGTTTATTAAAGACGAGGACTTGATCTTAACGGTTGGGATGGTTACCTCCTTTACCAGCAGTGATACTGGCCGAAGTAGGTGACGGCCTGCCATGCACTCCCGCTCCGGACCATGGCCTGGACCAGGGTCGGCCGCGAGAGATCGGTGCCGATCGCCGCTATGAGGACACGGCGGTGCTCTACCCAAGCCGGGCACACCTCCACCGTAAGCTCCACCGTGTCCTCAGGGCGATCCACATAATGGTGACACCCTGGCATTTCCTCACACCCTTAAATTTGAATGTTCATTGAAAACTGCTTTTTACCAAGTTGGCTCTACTAGATTATCTGTTTGCTCTAAGAATAATATACATACTTGAATGTTCCAAAAATTGGAATATTTAATTTAATTTAAAGTTAACAATAGCTCAATGTTGTGATGTAGATAATTAAGTGAAAGTAAAGTTTAGTATAATTAGTAACTTTAATATCACTTGTTAGTGCCATTGACGTTACGCTCTGAACCAAATGTTATTGTAAGCGAAAGTTACCTAAACAAATTACTATAAGTTATCGGTATATGGCTCCAATTACTTAGAAAAAATAAATGGATTTGTTCTATTTCTGGCTTTTTATATTGTCCTTTCATTCCCTACCCCACATTTTCTAGCAAAATATATGATTAGCTTATATACTTGGATTAGCTGTTGAGCTGTTGGGTTCGAATTCAAAAAAGCCCTTTTCTTATGTTATATGTAAATAATTTCATCTTAACTACTCTTAAAACGGCAAAGGAAAACATCTTGAAAAATACGGTGAGATGTTATATTCCACAGCCAAAAATTCGACAGCATATGACATCAGCCAACCGTCATTCGATAGATTTTCAGCTTACTGTCTTCCGAAGAGAAGACACCAGTGTTGTCCCAGCAGTGAGAACATTACAAGCAGATTACGTTACGCTAAAACTGAAGATGAATTGAAACGTGATTCTAACATACACATACGGAACAAAAGTCGACGCAGAGGGTGCCACAAGCACATACGGAACAAAAGTCGACGCAGAGGGTGCCACAAGCACATACGGAACAAAAGTCGACGCGGAGGGCGCCACAAGCACATACGGAACAAAAGTCGACGCAGAGGGCGCCACAAGCACATACGGAACAAAAGTCGACGCAGAGGATGCCACAAGCACATACGGAACAAAAGTCGACGCAGAGGGCGCCACAAGCACATACGGAACAAAAGTCGACGCAGAGGGTGCCACAAGCACATACGGAACAAAAGTCGACGCAGAGGGTGCCACAAGCACATACGGAACAAAAGTCGACGCAGAGGGTGCCACAAGCACATACGGAACAAAAGTCGACGCAGAGGGTGCCACAAGCACATACGGAACAAAAGTCGACGCAGAGGGCGCCACAAGCACATACGGAACAAAAGTCGACGCAGAGGGCGCCACAAGCACATACGGAACAAAAGTCGACGCAGAGGATGCCACAAGCACATACGGAACAAAAGTCGACGCAGAGGGCGCCACAAGCACATACGGAACAAAAGTCGACGCAGAGGGTGCCACAAGCACATACGGAACAAAAGTCGACGCAGAGGATGCCACAGGCACATACGGAACAAAAGTCGACGCAGAGGGCGCCACAAGCACATACGAAACAAAAGTCGACGCAGAGGATGCCACAAGCACATACGGAACAAAAGTCGACGCAGAGGGCGCCACAAGCACATACGGAACAAAAGTCGACGCAGAGGGTGCCACAAGCACATACGGAACAAAAGTCGACGCAGAGGGTGCCACAAGCACATACGGAACAAAAGTCGACGCAGAGGGCGCCACAAGCACATACGGAACAAAAGTCGACGCAGAGGGTGCCACAAGCACATACGGAACAAAAGTCGACGCAGAGGGCGCCACAAGCACATACGGAACAAAAGTCGACGCAGAGGGCGCCACAAGCACATACGGAACAAAAGTCGACGCAGAGGATGCCACAAGCACATACGGAACAAAAGTCGACGCAGAGGGCGCCACAAGCACATACGGAACAAAAGTCGACGCAGAGGGTGCCACAAGCACATACGGAACAAAAGTCGACGCAGAGGGCGCCACAAGCACATACGGAACAAAACCGTCAATCTCCTATCCTTGTCGTATTTAAATGTAACAACTGGCTAATTACGATTCTGTGAAAATATGTTTTTTTTTTTATTATAAACTAATCATTGACCGCAACCCCGCCTGATTTTTTTTATATATTACAAACTAGCGTTTGACCGCAATCTCGCCTGATGGTAAGCAGAGATTTCGCATAAACAGAAAATAACATTGTATAATATGTCTATTTATTTATTACTAGATTTCCGCCCGCGGCTTTGCTCGCGTGGTATTCGGTTATATCGCGCTTTTTAGATTTCCCTCTGGATTATCAAATTTTCCGGGATAAATAGGACCCTATTATTTTATCCGGCAAAAGAAGGATATATTAAAGGTGCGTAAAGATAAATAATTAACTGAATTGTGCTAATTTTTGAACATTATTCAAGTCAGTAAAAATTTAAAGAAAAATTGCCACTAATCTTACTTTACTATGCGCTAGTACTGCACTCTGTTGACCGAATATTGCAGTATTATCCCCTATTAATAACCAAGGACTCTTCCTTGGTTATTAATAGGGGATAATACTGCAATATTCGGTCAACATTGATGTCACTAATACTATAGGAGTTGAAATGACTCTTCATTTCAACTCCTATAGTATTAGTGCCATCAATGCGGGTTCTATTGGAATGATACTAGCGTTCCATCAGGCGCTACTATACATTTAAATCAATTATATTTCATTGATCCAGATTCCCTTGGTCACAAACTAAATTAATTTTAAGTTCAGCGCACCTTTTTTCTATTTCATTAAGAAAAGTACAGAAGATAAAATGTCAATTTAGGCCTGTCAAATTAGTACGCTCCTGACCTAAACGGGCGTTTTTTTAGTCGCCATGTTCATAATCGCGTCTAAACTATCTATGGAGTATCTTAATTGGAGAGGATTAATCTAAAATGTTATCTTCTATCCTTTTCTTAATAAAATGACAAGAAAAAGATGCACTTAACTTAAAATTAGTTTAGTTTGTAAACAACAGAATCGGCGCCAAAACAGACTCATTTAACAAATGGATAAGTAGGTAGATAGTCCACTGCTGGACATAGTGTGGTGTTATACATACGCGGGACACTCAGAAAGTTTTGTGATAGTTAAAAAAAATGTTCTATAGGTACATTATACTACATGCGTCTGAACCAGTTTTAGAAACACTTTTTCCAGTCCGCCGTAGACTACTCGTTTTCAGCCTGCTCGAACGCTGACAGCGCATCATCCGGCGACGAAAATTGTATCCCTTTGAGTTGACCTTTTATTTTTGGAAATAAGAAGAAGTCACACGGTGCTAGGTCAGGGCTGTAAGGAGGATGACCCAGGAGTTTGACCAGTGTACTTTCCACAACAGAGAAAACTTCTGTCAAGCATATGGTAGTATACCATCCAACGTTAATGCTTCTTTGGTTTCGTCAAGGAATTGGCTTGTATCCCAAAAAATAATTTAATGTCCGTCAGATAGCTTTATAAAAAATATTGAACACGTATTTTTTATTTTTTCTTTAATTCAAATACTTAGGAAGATATATTTATTTGAAATGTCGCATGACGTCACGCCATGGTGCAAAATATAGAACGGCGTGACGTAATTAGCCCCCACTCTGTAACTTTAATACGCTATATCTCAGTAATTTTTGGTAATTACGACAAAATAAAAAATACGGGTCTTAATTTTTTTTATTATCTGTAAGACGGACTAATTATTTTTTTGATTTTCATACCTTGGATACATCCCTATTGACACCAAGTAGCCAGTCTAATTGAAGAAGCTCGCGATTAAATCTTACCCCCGCTTCTAGATCGCTCCACTTTGGTAGGCGTTGATTCGTTTTGAAACACCCAAACCGTCGACTGGCGTTTCGTTTCTGGATCGTATTGATAAATCCAAGATTCATCGCCTGTAACGATATCGTAAACACGCCGAGAAAAGCCTGCTTCATCGGTGCATCGGTGAGATTGTGCGGCAAACTATCCTCCGCAACCGAGGATGCACATGTTGAATCTCGTGTATGAGTCTATTGTCTTGGATCAAACTTTTCACTGCTAGCACGTTTTCTTCTGTAATAGCTGTCAAAAAGGCGACCATTTGTTTCTTAATTACTCTAGTTTCTTTGTTAGTTAGTCGACCGCACTTAAATTCATTATACCACGAAGTTTCTCAAATATTTTTTTTATAAGCCAAATAGTATGCGTGACGGACGCTTCCAAAGTGAAAAAACTAACTTCTAAAATAAGTAAATGAAAAATCTAAAAAAAAAAACACATGATGTACATTAATAACTATAAAAACTACCAACGAAAATTGTTTTGAACGAGATCTAGTAAGTAGTTTTTTTAATACCTCGTAAATCGTAAACCGCTTATTACCGCGTAATCTTTCGTACAAATAACTTAAATCCTTTAATTTCATAAATCAATGGTAAGGAACCCTTTGTGCGTGAGTCCGACACACACTTGCAAGGTTTTTTAGTTTATCGGTACTGTTTCAGGCGACATTTGAAATCGTAAAAAATCATAGCGCGAAAATGGTCTAAACGCAAATCCATTTTTCAAAGAGACACGATAATTTTAATTAGCTCGCAAAAAATGTGGAGGGAAGTTTTGAATTTGGAACGTACCTATTATTAGTTGTAAAAATCATATTTTTAAATAAATTGTAACCGACCAGTTTCTCATACATACACACACATTTTGTCGCAACACTTTCTGAGTGACCTGGTATACTCACACTTCTTATTTATATTCATACTTTTATATCATTCATTCCTACAGGTCATAATAAGCATTCTGGGATGCGTATAGAATATTATCAGAATAGCGTCTCATAATACCAGTATTATGTAAGTATTTTATTGAGCTCACAGACACATTCCTCAAAAAACCCTAAGATTCGGCGACTTAGCGACATCTTAGCGTAGGAAGCTGTACCTATGCTGTGCTGTATTACTTTTTCCTACAAAACACAACACGTTTTAATTTAATATCAGTTATATTTACATTGTTAGAAAACATTTTCATTATAATGACAGTTTTTGAGAACGATGTTGACTGTCACTATGACGACCTTATGTTCAAAATTCTTAATAACCGCAGAGCAGTGACAGTTTCCGTCTGGCTTCTACACAAACTACGTTATATTAATTATTATATATTTTGCCTTCAGAGTCCCTCCCAGGGGTACCCTCTCCCTCATGGAGAGGTAGATCTCCTCCTGTGATCTCTGTGACAGGCCCTCGCCGCTACTACTGCCTGGTGCCGTGGCTGCTGTGGTACTCAACAGCCCTTGCCACACGTGCCTCGGTCTTTAAGAGGCTGTGCCACTGCGTATAGCACTCGTCTCTCTCTCTGCCGCTGTCTACCACTGCTCTGCAGATGTCCCAACCTACCCGTACAGTTTCTACTGCTACTCTGCATCTGGGTTCACCGAGACTGCTGCTGCTATTTTCGTTTTACTTTTTTTATCTTCTTATCACCCACATCATCACTCATTTATTTTTTTATATTTCTATAACAATTTTTTTTAATAATAAATTCTTAATCTACTGATTTCCCTCTTTTTAATAGTTGCATGTCATTACAGGACAATAGGCGTTTCCTATTCCAAGCCATTCAAATCGATTTTCGGCATCATAATCTAGTTATCAGTCATTCTGCCAAAATCGCAGCTGGCTGAGGCTGAGAGCGTCCTACCGATTCGCGATCTCGACTCAAGAACACGTCTACTCCATCGGTCTTCGGTTCTAGAGCTAATATGGCCGGCCCAATGTCACTTTAGTTTACTTATTCTGTGAGCTATGTGGACAACATTGGTTCTCTGCCGGATCACCTTGTAGCGGTACCTACAAAACGCCACAAAATGAACGACGCGTCATACTGACGTCACACGAATTCTACATCTCGCAATCAGAGTTTACCGTGCAATTAGCATACACACAACTTGCCAATTTCAACCATCGGGCAAGTGCCCGCCAGACATAACACCCGTCTGGTCGGAGGATCCTCCCTTTTCTATGGAGGATGAGTGAACTTTACTCCCTGTTCGTCATGCCTCCACAACCTCATTGCGGATTCGATCTTAGACTCGAAGCATAGCCCTTTCCATAGCTCGCTGAGCGACCTTGAATTTATGGACCAGTCGTACCGTGATTGTTTACGTTTCTGCTCCGTAGGTCATAACTGTCAGGACGCACTGGTTGAAAACCTTAGTCTAGTCTTCTCGTCGCTTATTCCACAGACCCTAAAGGTGTGGTGGTGGGGACCACACATATCAACCCTAGCAGGAAGGCTCAGTTCGGCCGCCTACACCGTCAGGAAAGTAAGACAATACACTGACGTTGATACAGCTCGTTTAGTTTATTTTAGTTATTTCCACAGCGTTATGTTCTACGGTATTCTACTGTGGGGCAAAGCCGCTGACATACAAAATATATTTGTGCTCCAAAAACGAGCTGTCCGAGCAATTTACCAGCTCGGTGTCAGATTTTCTCTGAGAAATTTCTTTAAAGATATTGGTATTCTCACGGTTGCTTCGCAATTCATCTTAGCCAACATCTTATATGTTAGGCAAAATATTCACGTGTACACCAAAAACTGTGATATTCATAATATTAACACCAGAAATAAGGACAAACTGCGAGCCCCTTTTCACCGACTTTAAAAGGTTCATAACTCTTTTGTTGGGCTTGGTATAGCTTTTTATAACAAGATACCCTCTGCTTTGCTAGACTTGCCTTACACTGCATTTAAAGCACAAATCAAATCCAAGCTTTGTTCAAAGGCATATTATTCCGTGAATGATTATTTAAATGATAAGAATAGCTGGTCGCTCTGATTAACTCAGGACAATGTTTGTGTTCTTTCTCCGGAATTAGCTTACTGATACGTTATATGAGTTCATATAATTTACTTTTTACATTACATAAATATGTAAGCTGTCACGCCCTTTATGCCTGGGGCATTTATTTAAGTAATAAGTTTTTAGTTAATTACATTTTCATTTAAATATATATTTGTTTTGCTTTGCTGGTATTTTGGCGTGGTAGCTGGCATATGGTAAATAATTTCATTGTTGTTGTATTTTATCGTGTTCATCACTATACGTAGTATTGTATTAAGTCAAGTGTTATTTTTAAATGAACAGACAGCTGTGCTGCTGGGGAGTTTCTTCCGCCACTTCTTCTTCCCAGCGAAAGCACTAGGAAGTGTCGACGGGAGGGCGTTTTGGGGGACTGTCTTATGTAATATTGACGTTCAAAAAGTGCTGATTCTCAGCCTAATTTGAATAAATGACTTTTGATTTTTTGATTTTATTAAAGTCTAAGGTCCGTATCTAGGATACCAATTTTTATTGATTATAACTTTTCTGACTGTTTTTCTTACATGATATATTTTTAAAAAGGAACTATGTTTAAATTACTTTAATTAAAGACTATGTGGAATACGCAACGAGAAAACTCGACGAAGCTTCTCAAACGCTGCCCAGCCCGGCTGGATTGTTCTACTAGCCTCCATCTCAAAATTGTCATTTCCAAACTGCAGAGTTTGTCCGAAGTAAACGTAGTCTTGAACAACCTTGAGAGTACTGCCATTGCAACAACAAACATAACCTGGATTTTGCCCAAGTTCATCCGGAGACCAATGCGTGCAGACGAAACTACCAGGCCCTCCAGCATCAACTGCAAGTCCTGTACCGATTCATCCAGTATGACGATGTCATCTGCAAATTTCAATTATGAGATGTTATGTTAATGTTAATGCCTCGTTCCTGTCCAGTCCAGCGTCTTAAACACATCCTACAAAGCGTTAGAGAACAATTTCGGGGAAATTACGTCCCAGTGTCTCAGCCCTCGACGCAAGGGGATATGTTCAGTTTTACGTTTTATATTGTGTGAACAACACAGTGGTGTAATATTATCACTTGTTCTTCCAAACAAAAATCTAATACAAAGATTTGAAATCACATTCTAAGCTCGCTTGACTGTTGGCTGCAGAACTAGAGTTCTCCTATCCTGCACGGCATAAGATAGACTTTACAGTACCTACCTACTAGTATTGCTCGTAAGTTATTGCCAGTAGGTGATCTGCGTTGCCGATTTTGTTTAATAGAGTTTTACCCAGATCATTTAATAATTTAATTAATTAAATGGACAGCAAAATATTAAGGTTCCTATAAACAGTTTCTCTAAAAGTGCAACATGGTGTAGGCATACCAAAAAAGATGAAAACGAAATAAACTTTAGATAGTTCATCCAATTTCATTCAATCCATAAATCTCGGGTAGATCAGATATAGGCTTTATCGTTGGTTTTGTCGAACCACTGACAGCCATTTTCCAAACTTATAGCTTACAACGACAAACGAGACCATTGCCTACATTATAGCCAGTAATAACACCCTTCAAAATAAACTACGTACCTAAACCACGACACAGACGTATTAACGTTTTTCCAATCACAACAAACAATACTTCGGTATACCTATGTAGGTTGATATCATCGTGATTTCACGGCCGGGTACCGCCGATCCCAGCGCTGGGCATCGCGCATGAAATAATACGAATGCCGATTACAGGTTAGCGGGGATCGCCAACCTTTGGTAAAACCAAATATTTTTTTTTTTTATCAGAAATCACTTTTTCTCGACTAAGAGCAAATGATAAAGTTATACACTGGCGGTTTAGATAATTAACTAAAGATAAACAAGTAACTCCACGTGACTTAGTTAATCGACTAAACTAATCACTTCAGTTGTCATGCTACGTCACAGTTGCCTCTTCAATTTAGCAAAGATGTAATTCGTTAATAACGTTCCTAAGATTTTTTTTTATAAATATAAACTAGGTATTGCTGTACCGCAATCCCGCCTCTGGGTAAGCAGTGATGCAATCGTTGATAGTAAAGCGCGCTAGTTTATTAAGAGCCTATTCACTCTAGCCTTGAAGACACTGAAATTGTAGTCGAATAAAAGTCGAGGCGAAATGCTTCACCCGGATAGTAGTGGTGTCAACAACGTAAGGATGGATTCGCTGTACGACGGGTCGTACGATGATGGAACGGAGATGGGGGAATTACCTCGTGCAATTCGCACACTCTCCAAAATGTATCCCATAAAAAACGGATAGGCTGGCTACTCTTCGCCTATGCTCCAGGCTTTGGAGACCGCTTTGAACTAAATCTGGTTCGAAAATTAGCCTCTTGGCACACCTCTCCACCGAATACAAAGTTGCCAGGTTGGCTTTTTAACTGGATTTCGTTCGCGAGCCATTTAAAAGGGTTATTCTTTTACTCTTTGTCTTCAGTACACACTTTGCCATAGTTTCAGCGTCATAATATGCTAAATGTGTCTCAATGTTTGATGAAGGTCTTCATAAGTCAGTAATGAAATATTCGAATCCCAAAGCCTGAAACTGGTGAAAATACATCCATAAGTGAACCAACTCTGGCTTAGTAATAGTTGGGGGAAGGGAATTATTAAACAGATACAGTGATGTTAATTAAGTACATAGTTTCGGTTTGTGAAAAATATTTTCCCCTTTTTTCAATTTCGGGAATATTGATTTGAAAGTAGTCGAAACAACATATTTCTGCCCTAGTTACTGAAACATTACAAAGAAAGGAAATAAAAATTGCCTTAATGACCGTGTATTGACAATTTGTTTTATTCATAGTTCGTTACTATTCCATCGTAGTTAAGTAAATAAGGGTCGTCGAACGCTATATTACGTTTGTGATCTAGTGCAGTAGGAAGGGTAAATGCGTGACACAGTTTCATACAACTGTATCGCGTAGTTTTCTATATTCTCCATGATTCTAAGATTAATATTTCTGAAAGTGTTTTCAGTCTGGCAGTTCAATTATTTATGAAGTCAGTAATAAAGTACAGAGATCGATACATGACTGTTGATAGCTATGGTAGGTAACAAATGATAATAGTATATTGTTATGAAGATTGGGCCTAAAATAACCCATTATATAAGAGTTCGTTTAATGAATATTGTAACCAAGTTAGTTATATTGGGTTTTCAGAAAATAAAATAATCCAATACAATATGAAATACGAAAATTCCGTAATTTAATTAAATGACGATCATTAATTAGAATAAATGGACTTTTTAAAAAAAAATCAAACCGACTTCAAAAAAAAAAACACAAACGACAAAAAAAGACAATAGCAGTACTTACATAACTAAAAAGCGATAAATAACCTAATTTATTCACTTAATGCATATTATATATCTACAATTATTTAAATATTTACAACTTAATACCTAATACTTTAACAAAGTCTTCTTTAACTATTTAAATATTTACAGTTATCACTTATTTTTGGAGTCGGTGCCAGCCTGCAGCCTAGGTAACGTAGTCCGTTAGTATATCTGTGGTGCTGTTTGACTGAGGCGCGCGGCCCCGGGCCGGTAAGCAAACGCAAAACCACACACACCAAGGAGAAGGTGCGCCTGGGGCGCGGGGCGCGGGGTCAGCCGGTTGAGTGTGCCACCCGAACGCGGGCAGACGCGTGAGGGCAGACGTCGTTGACGGTCGCTTCCATTAATAAATTATTTCAGCGCGCTTATGCAATTTCCTATTCTTAGTTTTGCTTTGAATTTTAATGTCGGTCAGTTTTCTTAATTATATTTATTTGTTTGGCTGGCACCGACTTCAAAAATAAGTGATAACTGTAAATATTTAAATAGTTAAAGAAGACTTTGTTAAAGTATTAGGTATTAAGTTGTAAATATTTAAATAATTGTAGATATATAATATGCATTAAGTGAATAAATTAGGTTATTTATCGCTTTTTAGTTATGTAAGTACTGCTATTGTCTGTTTTTGTCGTTTGTGTTTTTTTTTTGAAGTCGGTTTGATTTTTTTTTAAAAAGTCCATTTATTTCTCGATTTTTAGTTGTGTTAATGCGTTTTGAACTAAAAATAGATGCTAGTTCATTTAGTTAGGGTTAGGGTTTCAATTTATTTAATATATAGTCACTAATTAATACGTTCGTTTGACGAATCGTTCATATTTTTTAGGAAGCTATAATTGTTATTAATACGTACTTACTTTGAAGAGTTTGATAATACTTATTAGGTATTAAATTTTTTTTTATTATCATGGGTAGACCCACTAAGGCTGCAGCCCGAATGAGGGCAAATCGTCACCTGGAAAGTATTGCAGAAAATAAGAAACGTCTTTCCAAAAATTGCAAGCGAAATGTTATATCTCGTTCCCAAGAATCGCCTCTGGCCCGTCAAGTGAGATTATCTCAGATGAGAAGTTATATGCGTTATCAATTATCGCAAGAGTCAACAGAACAACACCAACAACGTTTAGATTTTATTAGAAAACGATTAAGTAATGAAACTCCAATACAGCGTGAACATCGTCTCGCTGTTATTCATGAAAGACTGAGTAATGAAACTCCAGTACAGCGCGAACATCGTCTCGCTGTTATTCATGAAAGACTGAGTAATGAAACTCCAGTACAGCGCGAACATCGTCTCGCTGTTATTCATGAAAGACTGAGTAATGAAACTCCAGTACAGCGCGAACATCGCCTCGCAGTTATTCATGAAAGACTGCGTAATGAAACTCTGGAACAACACGAACATCGTTTCGCTGTTATTAATGAAAGGCTGAGTAATGAATCCCCGCAACAACGCGAACAACGAGTCAATGCTATGCGTGAACGTACTAGGAACGAACTTCCTTACCAACGGACTCAAAGACTAAATTTAATGAGACAACGAAATCTTGAGGTAAGGCGAGTAGAAAATGAGGAGCAAAGAAGAGAACGCTTAGAGAATATGCGGGAAAGTACCCGCAGAATTCGATATATCGGAGAAGATAGTTTCCTATCTACCATTAATGAATTTGCTGATGTTCCATGTGGTGTATGTAGAAAACTATTATATCCGAAGCAGAGATGCCGGCTAGAAACCTCATGTCGACAAGATTTATTGCCTGGTGAGTTGGTAGAAATGAGCAACATTGTAGTATGTTCGCGATGCTCTACTAACCTGAGGAAACGTAAAGTACCTTCCCAAGCGTATTGGAATAAAATGGATGTGGCGCCAATACCACCTGAAATTGATAGTTTGTCAGATGTAGAGCAACGCCTACTTACAAGAATAATTCCATTTCTAAAAATTATTAAAATACAAAATAGGTTCAGCCAAAATTGGTGCAAAGGTCAAGTGGTTTTATTTGCACAAGACATAGTGGAAATTGCTGAGCAATTACCACTTCCACTATGTAGCGCAGGGTTGGTAGTCGTGGTAGAAACACGAGAGAACTTGCAGCAACATAGAGAATTTAATATAGACATGGAAAGAGTGAAGACGGCTTTACAATGGCTATTATTGCATAATAACCTGTACCGCGACGTTATACCAAACTTTGCGAATATGTTAAACTATAATATGTCAGATATAGTACAGGTTGCTGAAATTCAAGTAGGTCGTGGTAATGTCCAAGTACAGTCTGATGAAGGCCAGCAAATGGAACAACAAATTCCACAAAATCAATGCAACAGGTTTGTAAACATAAATGACAACATTTCTGTTTTACGTGGTTCGATTCACCAGGGCAATGACCGATTTGGTATGGACTCTCGTGGTAAGCAGTGCACTGCCGTCGCAGCTGTAGCTTGTGTCGCATTTGAAGTATCAGACCCGATTACATGGACAGTGAGTGATGTCGACTACGTAATGATAGTTGGAGATGCATACTATCGTCAATGCATTTTAGCACGACAAAATCCCGATTCTAGAGAACAAAATACTGAATATTTAGCTACGAGGGAACTTATGCCACGCTTATTGTTCAACAGGAGCTGGGTAAATATAAATGTGCAGAGTAATAGTTCTATTGATGGACATATTGATAGAGATCAGTCTGAGGAAGGGTTCCCGAATTTGCAAAATGCTCTATTAATTTTCTTTAGGGATTACCATTATGGAATTTTCACGTGTAATTCTTTTTCCGTTGCTATTGCACGTCAAAATATATCTGGCAATAATATATATTGGCTATTCGATTCTCATGCTAGGGGGCCAAAAGGTTGTAAAGCGTCATCTGGTGGTACAGGATGCTGCATGCGCTTTGTAAACATACATGATTTATTCGTAATGCTACGTCGTAATTTCAAGATAAATAAAGGTAATCAAAATATTCTTAATATATATTGCATTACGCCTATTTCTATTCTCACAGAAGAGAGAGAAATATTGCAAGAGGTTGCTTCTCAAGTAGCACGCCCCGAATTATTGCATGAACTGTTAAGTAATAATTCACACATCCCTACCATAGTATAACACGCAGGCATGCAAGAATCACCTACCTTCACGTGTTCTCGTCAAGGTCCGGCCGATATATCCTCTACATATACAGCTAATGATAATCCCATTATTTCCCAATACCCAAATACTTCCTCAGTACTTCGGTCACCTACAAATCATATTCGTAGTATGTCGCCTAATTCCACGTGCCCGCTTCCAGGATCAAATACAAATAATTTAGAAAGACGAGTAATTTTTTCTACTAGTTTACTGTACTCCATTGATGACGACGTACCTAATTTGGATACTGTTATTAACGCTAATAACGAAAATGGATTAGACCATCAAGTCAGAGTTGCTGATATCCAAAGGAAAACAGCACCACCTCTCAATATTGAACGGGAGAAAAGAATGGAAGAACTTTGTTGGTATTTTCTTTACCCTGATGGTAGAAACGGTTTTGGTGAAGATCGAGATATATCCATAACTGCACTCGATTATTTCCAAGCGCGAATTATGGGAAATGATAATCGATTTCAAAGAAACGATTATTTGTTTTTTGCATTGTCTGTTGTGGAATATTTTAAAGCCAAAGCAAGCGTTTCGGTCTCGTGTCGAATGAAGCAAGGTGAGCATACACCTCAAGGTCTTGTTGATAATATGCATTTGACAATGAGAAACATAAGAGGATCGGCTGCATACTGGAAAAAATGTTGCGCGGAATTGATAGCCATGGTGCGGAGCCTCGGTCCTCCAACTTGGTTCGTTACATTTTCATGTAACGATCTCAACTGGCCCGACATGATCAAAGCGTTACTCATAGCTGATGGACGTCCTGACGCAATGTCTGACAATGTTGAAAACTTGTCATTTGATGTAAGACTCGGGTTGGTACAAAAATATCCAGTTGTAGTGGCTAGACAGTTTACGCTTAGGGTAAACGCTTTGATAAGATTTCTTAAAATGAATAGTGAATGTTTAGGAGGAGCTATCACAGATTTTTGGTACCGCATTGACTTCCAAAATAGGGGAAGTCCCCATTTACATATGCTTTTGTGGTGCAACGCTGTACCTAATTTTGATAGTCCTGAAGGGCTTCGAGTAATCGATCAGGTGGTGTCATGCTCACTTAATGGTGATAATGCTGAGCTGGTAAAAAGGTTTTGTAACCTTTTTACCAGCTCAAACATTCCACAACCTGCTATAAAGATCGTAATACTGGTTCGTGTCGTTTTGGATTTCCAAGGCCTATAAGTAACGCAACGGTCTGCTTAGAACCCGATGACGCTCTTCGCAATAATGGCCGTTTTTGTGTACTACAACGAAATACAGAAGAAGTTATGGTTAATAACTATAACTCGGTTCTGCTTAAAATTTGGGGAGCAAACATGGACATACAGCCTTGTGGGAATGTAACAGCTGTTGCTTATTATATTGCCAAGTATGCGAGCAAGTGTGAACCCAATGATTGTGGCGATGTTGTGAGAGAAGCGGTTCAAAAAGCAAAACGTCACAGTAATGATGTATGGAAACAGTTGTTTTCTGTGTCAATGGCTATACTTGGACAACGCTTAGTTAGTGCTCCAGAAGCGGCATACCGTCTCTGTCATTTGCCTATGAAAATGTGTTCAAGGAAAACAGTTTTCGTTAATAGCTGTCGTCCAGAACAACGTTATAGACTCTTGCGATTTTGTGATGACGAAACATCAGTTTTCAACAACATATTTGATCGGTACCAACAAAGATCGAATGAATTAGAGGAGATTAGCTTAGCTGAATTTGCAGTTCGTTACGAAACAGTTTCAAGTGCATTTTGGACAGATGATGACGGTGACATTGAGCTAAGAGACCAGGAAAACGAGAATTCGAGGTACATACGATTACAAGATAATTCGAGGATGCGTATCAGAAACCAAGCAGCAGTTTTACGTACACGATATTACACTATAAATAGTGATCGAGAAGCGTTCTTTTACAATTTAATTGTGTGTCATATCCCCTTTCACATTGAGAGTGAGCTTATTCAAGAGGGCGAAACAGCTGAAGCATGTTTCTTACGCCGACAATCGGAGCTAAGGCCCCTGCTACATAATTTATCTGTAGAGCAGTTCGCCCATGCTGAACAAATTATACAACAAGCTCTTGTACAAGCAGTAGCCCTCAATGTTGTAAACGAAAATGGCCCTGGAGAAACATCTCATAATATGAATATATATGCCGAGGACCAAATTGATGTCCATAACGATGATTTTATAGAAAATGATCCCACTGCTATGCCTGATGACGTTTTCACAAGTGGAATTAGAAGTCTGAATGTCCAACAAAAAGATTTATTGAAACGGGTGTCAGATTCTATTGAGAGAGACATACGGAGAGATGACAATCAAGAGCCTTTGTTGATGTTTATTACTGGTGGAGCTGGTAGCGGTAAATCTTTTCTATTGAAATTAATTGTTGAGCATATTAACCGCTGCTATGCTCCAACGGTGGATAGTTTGTTAAGACCAAATTTTGTAGAAGTGGCGTCATTGACAGGTGTTGCGGCTCGGCAAATTTCTGGAAGAACCCTTCACTCTGTTTTTTCACTTCCCATCGAAAAAGGCACTACGATGACTTATAGAAAAATGAGTGGACAGCCCTTGGAACGGGAACGGCGTAAGTGGCGTTATATTAAATGGTTAATAATTGACGAGATATCGATGGTATCTTACGAAAATTTGCGTATAATACACTTACGTCTGCAAGAATTCAAAAACAATAATTTACTGTTTGGAGGTGTAAGTGTATTATTATTTGGCGACATTATGCAATTACCACCAGTTAAAGGGCATTGGTGTTTCGATCAACCATCATGGGCAAACGCAGAAATACATTTATGGCAGCAGTTTTCCTTCTGTGAACTCACCATCAATATGCGTCAAAGTAGCGATGAGGAATTTGTTGATTTGTTAAATAATTTGCGGTTTGGAGAACTTACATTCTCACAATTGGAACTTCTATGTGAAAGACGGCGAGTTGAACAGGTTGGTGATTTCGCAGATGGGGCTGCAGTTAGAATTTTCCCAACGATCAAATTGGTGGATGACTACAACTCTAAGATGACAGCTCAACTATTTCAGTCGAGTCGTGTCTATACCTTGCATGCTATCGACGAGTCGCGAGAGGCCGCAACCTATGGAAAACGGCCTCCATGTAACGTTATTCCTGCTGATGTTAATAATTGCGGTGGATTGTTGCACATACTAAAACTGGGCATAGGTTCCAGAGTAATGCTAAGGCGTAACATCTCAGTTACCGAGGGTCTTGTCAACGGTGCAATGGGAATTGTTTGTAAGTTTAGGTGGCCTGCTCTGCGTCGCGATCAGTTAGAATCCGGCGAGTTACCTGATGCAGTTTCTATTAAATTCGACGATGATACTATTGGTACTAGAGTGAAAGATAGTGACGGCTTAGTTGAAATTGCACCAGTATCAGCAACATTTCAAGCAACAAAAGGCTATGGGGATGTGGAAAGAAGAATGCTGCCGTTAATATTGAGCTGGGCTGTAACGGTTCATAAGCTTCAGGGTACCACATTAAATAAAGCGGTAATTGACTTAGGCAAGAAAAATTTTGCTAAAGGTCAAGTGTATGTTGCTTTAAGTCGAGTGAAGACTTTAAACGGTATTGCACTTTGTGATCTAGAACCAAGCAAATTACTTACCAGACCACATGATGAAAAGGCATTACGAGAAATGGAAAGATTAAGACAACTATTGTAAAAATATATGGATTCCTGACCACCCCAGGAGTAGATATACCCTTTTAAGCATACTCATTATTTTTGAGGAATTGTCTCGATTTCATTGATATTTGTGTTAGTTGTTAGAATTTCTCTCGATATCTCTGAAATTTCGTGATTACATCGTAACCATCTCAGGAGTAGTACCTACCCTTATAGCCCATCCAGATTCACAGCGAGACAGACCGAGAACAAACGAGAACGTGAATGTGAGGAGTTTCTCGCCGTCTCGTTCTCGCGTTCGTCTGTTCTCCGATCGGTGTCAGTATTTTTGGCCGTGACAAAGGATTTCTCGGGCGAGAAGAGAGAAGACTACTATATTCACGATTCAGCAATTATATAGTTCATCCAAGTGCCTGCTGCAGTTTCAATTTCGTCAATGTCGTCCATATTGCATAGGAAACAGATCACGAATGAGAAAAATGAGAGTGTTAATAAATTTCTTGTTCTCGCGAGAAGGCCCGGCGAGACTTCTCGGCGAGATTTCTCGGCGAGATTTCTCGCCGTGAGTCTGGATGGAATATAAAAACCCCTCTAGACTCACAGCGAGACGTAACGAGAGACTTTACGCGAGAAGCGAGAAAGCGTCCAAACGCAGCGATGGTCTCACTTCGTGTTTGGCCGTGATCAATAGCGCAGAGGCTTCATTATTCATTATTGTGTGCGTTAGCATATTATAATTTTATAAATATTAAAATAAATAAAAATAAAATACCACAGAGTAGGTACATGCACATGAACACGATCTACGCGTAGTCAGTACGAGTACATGCGTTGATCTGAGTTGAGACCGAACGAGAATGTGATACGCTTCTCTTTTCTCACCCGAAACACTCTGACTCGGGCCAAAATACCGCCACCGATCCGAGAATAGGCGACCACGAGAACAAGACGGGCTAGCAATGAATCTCATTCAAGGTGCTCGCGTGTTCTCGGCGTGAATCTGGATGCGCCTTTACAAGTATCCCGTTAGCCCTACATACATTCGATCAACCAATTGCAGTACTGCTCCCAACTCCTAACCGTTGAGGAGTACTGTAGCTTCATCATCAGCACAGCAGCATCAGATGTTGATTCAAGCATACCTCACAAGCAACATGTTAGCCCTACATACTACTAAATAGTTTCCATCGACCAATTGCAGTACTGCCTTCAAACTCCTAACCGTTGAGGAGTACTGTAGCTTCATCATCAGCACAGCACCATCAGATGTTGACACCCTGAAGCATATACCTGAGTAAGATGTGATTACGTAACAAAAACACCATACGAGCATACAATTTTCGGTGATTGCCCTCGATTTCTCCTGGATCCCATCATCAGATCCTGGACTGGTGAAAATGGGACCACCTCAGAAGTAAACTCTATCCATCAAAAAAATTTTTTTTGAAATCCGTCTATAATTGACGAAAATATCGGTGAACATACATAAAAAAAAAAAAAAAAAATATTATACATACAGACGAATTGAGAACCTCCTCCTTTTTTGAAGTCGGTTAATGAAATAGAATAAATTTCAATAAGAGGATAACTGTTAAGATTTTCGCTCCAATGTTTTTTTTATTTCTTCTGTATCCGTAACGCAAAGCATGCAATCTTCTCCCGAAGATATCGTCGCTCTTAATTTCATTTTCATAAATAAAATATTCTTTTTTTTATAAAACTTTAATAAAAATGAATAAGACTTAATTTTTTATCTAGGCTTTTAGTGCTTAACAGACAATATTTACAAAAAAAAAAAACAATTTTTATATGTGATAAAAATAAATTTATTACTAAAATATGTATGAGTAACCAGGTATTTTCGGAACCAAACTCTTGAACAATTAAATTTAAACAATACCCATAGTTCCAAATAAGGCAACATCAAGCGCGCCACGTCAGTGTGACCACAAAATGATCAGAGTATGTTGTGGTAGGCGTGTAATTAGTCTACAACGACCTACAGACAGACTTTAAACAGCAAACTATGTAGTTACCACTGAAATATGGCCGTATTGTAAAAGTAAATGGAGTAAGTTAAAAGTAAGCAGCGAATTTCAAATATCAAAAACAAAATCAAAAGTCATTTATTCAAATTAGGCTGAAAATCAGCACTTTTTGAACGCCAATAAGATTATTATTTTATATAGGTTTTCTAATGTCAATTTGAGATAGGGTTAGTGAAAACAAAAACCGGCCAAATGCGAGTCCAACTCGGACACAAAGGCTTCCTTCCGTACCATTATCAAGTATCATACAAAATAAAAGTCCCAGTATTTATTGCAACTACTATGACGATTCATGAGATACATCCTAGTGACATACAGGCGGATAGACATTGGAGGCTTAATTTAAGAGGCAGATATCTGGATATCTTTCGGCTAAATGATGATGAATTTAATTACTAATATACCAGTTATAAATAGGAAACTTCCTACTGAAAGTTATAGTTAGTTGGATTGGTGTCTTCGAAGTGACTTTTCATTGATAAATTTTCGGATTTAACACAAACTCGTTACTAGCTTGTAACTTGTTCTCGTCCGCACAATGTCGTCCAAATGAGCTCAATCGGTCCGAACAAATGGCGCATGACATCTGTACCATCAATTGCTGCTCTTTATTGATACTTGCAGATCCATATTGTAGTACAAACTTGATGCTGATCAATCTATCAACAACTTCATCTGCCGAACCTTCTCCCAACTATACTGGGGTCGGCATCCAGTTTTACCAGATATAACTGAATACCAATATTTTACAGGGAGAATTATTCATCTGACCTCCACAGCTCAGTTACTGGGTGATATGATAAGAATGGCTGTCAGGTTTTCGGGCTTCTGACCCAAAATAACTATCAAAGATCCTTGAACCACAGCCGGGAGCAACGACTTAATATGCTTTCTGAGGCACTTGGGGTTGGTATGTAAAAATGGTCACCTAGCCACGCTTTAACCGCGGCAAGCTTTCTTAACCTGGTCGATGAACTGCAGTTGTTATTACGTTGTCACAAGCTCTATAACTTCTGGATGGTAATTGTTATAACTTGGCTTTGAGGACGTCGCAACGTAACGTCGTCTTTAGAGACGAAGTTTTAATGTCTCATTTGCCAGTCATATACCTGTTAACTATATATAGCCTCAGAAAGAACTATGAGCCCGAACTCTACGTTTAAAAAACAAAATCAAAAGTCATTTATTCAAATTAGGCTGAGAATCAGCACTTTAATAAAGTCAAAATTACATAAGGGACTCCCCAAAACGCCCACCCTTTACTATATCCTTAGGTGGAAAGGAAAAGTGGCGCAAGACAGCTTTTCTACCAGACCAAAATGTAATCATTATAATAGTAGGCAAGCAAAGTAGTTAACATAAAATCAAACTATTCGCCTAACCGATTACATCAAATAGAAGGAGAAAGAAGCAAAAAAAAAAACTATTAATGGAATTAAAATTTAATAGCTAAATAAAAACCTCCAGGATAAAGGGTGTGCCAGCTATATGCTTATCTATATATTTAACTAGCGGCCGCCAGCGACTTTGTTCGCGTGGAGTTAGTTATGCTTCGCCCCTATTAGTCGTAGCGTGATGTTATAAAGCCTAAAGCCTTCCTGGATTAATGAGCTATCCAACGCAAAAAGAACTTTTCAAGTCGGACCAGTAGTTCCCGAGATTAGCGCGTCCAAACAAACAAACTCTTCAGCTACGCGCTAATCTCAGGAACTACTGGTTCGATTTGAAAATTCTTTTTGCATTGGATAGCCCATTAATTCAGGAAGGCTTTAGGCTATATAAAATCACGCTGTGACCAATTGGATCGGAGCAAAAAAAACGCGACCGATATCGCAGGCGGCCGCTAGTGTAATATATTTTTAATCGCTTACCTACCCATTCATACATATACAGTTTCAGCTGTCCTCGTATTGCATATACCTATGTATATCGTGATATGTCGTCATACGTACAATATGCATCCATCTCATCTATTGAACTCAGTGTAAAGTATTGATCGATCCACAGAAACATTCAGGGGCGTAGCTACCGCCGTATCTGCCGTATCAATTATACGGGGCCCCCGAGCCACGGGGGCCCCCAACTCGCGTAAGCAAAAATTAATAAAAACTTCCCAACTTTTTTTTTGATTTCACAAATGACAAAAGTCAAAAAACTTTTTTTCTTACTCGTTGCGGGACCCAAGACAGTTGAATCGTTTCTCCGGGACTCGTCGAGCTTCATTGCTCGGCGTTTTTTCTGGCGTTCTCCACTGTTGATTCTGGCTTTCAGGGGTTGCAGGAGGTGGGAAAATGTGTGGCGAGTTTTGTAAAAAAAAAAAAAAACAAAAAAAAGCAATTTCTCTTTTTCCGGCGTAATGGCCTGCACACTGCGTGCGACGTGTGACGGGCGACGAGCGCTATCCAATAAGAGCTCTGATTTTCCGAACGGTTCCGGGGGAAGCGAAGTTCTCAAATTTTGGAAAAAGTGACAGACAGATTACATTATGATGAATAAATATTTCTATTAATTTTATGTAATTTTTTTTTCTTTTGTGTGAATTCTTTACCCTTCCTAAGGGCCCCCATACAAATTTTTATACGGGGCCCCGCTAAGGAATGCTACGCTTCTGGAAACATTATCATTAAAATATTCCACTCTCCCCTTCAGGAAATAAAAATAGAAAGGTAAATAATACATATAAAAATCTTTTATTATTAGTTTTCATGAATATCGCGTGGTTTCAGGGATAAAAAGCTCCTTTATTTCCGGTCCCCTTCAGGGTTTGCGTGACGTATATTCCTCCAACTTGAAACATTTGAAACCGGCCAAGTGGGAGTCGGACCTGCGTACTAAAGGTTCTTGCCAAAGAGCCTTTCCTATAATAGTTCTTATAGTAATATACTGACATTACATCATGCTCTCCATGGCGAAACGCCGACGGCTGAATGATGCAACGTTGGTGTGCAGTAATGACCCATAACATTGACTGCCCCCAGATATTGAACACTTTTAATTTCCATGCTTCCTCAAGCATTCTTCCCAACCCCATAACACGACCGTGGCCACTAAAAAATGGCCAATAAAATAAATAAAATAATGGCAACAGAAATACATCATTTGTAAAAAAAAAAACGAGTGTGCTTATGACCACACGACTGAAGTGAAACTTCTTTAGCACCATCTGTATGTATATATATATATGTGTGTGTACAATATATACATGTATACACATATACATATATTAATTTTCTATAAATATATAAGTTTATTTCATGGTTTCATTGATAAATTAATAATTTTGCATAGATCTTCTCTTCCTCCTGAATCAGGGGACCCCAAACTCGGGTAGTCCACGACCTCTGTATATATAATATATATAGGGGTTTTGGAGAAATAATACGACTTCCTTGAATGCAGTATATGGTCGACTGGTGAACCGTTTATTAAGAGGACAGCGATCGATACACACATAATGTTGAGGGTACAATGTTGAAACATTTTGTAACACTACCTACTTACAACATACATTACACCCTACCACTTATTCTAAACTGCTCTTATACAACTAATTTACAATTAAGTATATTATTCATGGCTGGTACCTTGTGACCGGTTTCCTTACACGTTTACTTCGGGTCTCGGATGCTGTTGCTGGTGGTGGTGGTGGTGTCAGTGAACTTACTCCACTATCAGGTTCGCCAACGTCAGTTGGGAGTGGACAAGTTAACATAGACCGTGGAGACTTTCTCCAAATTTGATCTATATGTCTTTTTAAAGGTGGACCATTTTCCCTACTAACTAAGTAATAACGAGATCCTAAGTTCCCGTCAATTTTACCTCTAATCCACTTATCCTCCCTTCCAAAACCTCGAGCCCACACGTCATCCCCTATCTCTAAGGCACGCATTATACCACCCGCACTTTTGACCTGTTTCTGTTGAGCCTCTTCCACTCTTTGTTTAACGCCTTGAACCTTATTGCCCATGTTCAACAGATCTAGGCGAGACCTTAACGTTCTATGCTGCAGTAACCTCGCCGGTGACTCTCCCGTCGTGCTATGTACGGTATTCCTATACATAAATAGGTACGACTTCAATGCCGTATCAACCTCTATACCGTCCCTAAAAGCCTTTTTTAACGCATTTTTACAAATTTTAACGGCATTCTCTGCAGCTCCATTCGATGCAGGGTGATAAACAGGCGTAAAAATATGTTTAATACCGTTAACACGCATAAATTCTGCTATTTCAACACCTGTAAAAGGAGGTCCGTTGTCCGATACTATCTCTTTTGGTAACCCAAACCGAGCTAAAACATCCCTTAATACCTTAAGAACTTCCTTTCCGGTCGTTCTTTTCATTTCAAAAGCTTCGATCCATTTAGACGACGAATCCACTATGACAAAAAACGTTTTACCCTGAAAAGGGCCTAGGAAATCAACGTGTAACCTACTCCACGGCTCTGAGATATAGGGCCAGGGTTGAGGGGGTGCTTTCGGTGGAGCTGGAGCTTCCAACCGACATGTATTGCATTCCTGGCAAACGCGTTCAATGTCTGCATCGATACCAGGCCACCAAACGTAACTACGAGCCATTGATTTCATTTTAACAATGCCCATGTGACTGATATGCAACTCTTTTAATATAATACTTCGCAATTCCGTTGGTATCACAACTCTATAGCCCCACATTACACATCCCGACTCGACATACAACTCATTCCTTCTAACAAAATAAGCTTGTAGCTCCGCATCGGGACATGAAGGAGGCCAACCTGACCTTATATATATCATGACTTTTCTCAAAACACTATCCATATTCCCCAGTTTACTGACATCTTGACTGGTTATCGGTAAAAAATCCTGTACGAAATTTATATATGTGATTTCGTTCTGTTCTTTGTTCCTTGTACCCACTGGCAACCTAGACAACGCATCTGCACCATTCTTATCGGTAGGTACGTATTGAATTCGATACTGATAACCAGAGAGGACTACCGCCCACCTTTGTAGCCTACTTGCTGCCATCGTTGGAATGCCCGTTTTATCCCCAAAAATAGAAACTAGTGGTTTGTGGTCCGTTTTGAGAACAAACTCTCGCCCGTATAAGTACTGATGGAACTTCCTTACTCCAAAAATAATAGCAAGCGCCTCCCTTTGA
The DNA here is from genome assembly GCA_037179545.1 of Sesamia inferens. NCBI lineage: Eukaryota > Metazoa > Arthropoda > Insecta > Lepidoptera > Noctuidae > Sesamia > Sesamia inferens. The sequence goes on from CM073927.1 coordinate 32,188,414, forward strand.
ATCTGCGAGTAGTTTGCTTCCGATGCGTTTAAAACCCGCGACGCGTAAGCGATCGGACGCTCGGTTCCATCGGGCCACACATGAGCTATGACCGCTCCCACCCCCTGCGCACTCGCATCCGTCGTCAGTGTTACCGGCATACGCGGATCATAATGCGCGAGTACCTCACTAGAAGACAACAGATTTTTAATGCTGTTGAAAACTTCCGTACAATCTTTTGTCCAAACAAACTTATTATCCTTCCTTAGTAACTCGTAAAGGGGGGTTAGCCTCATACTAATATTCCTAACAAACTTGGCATAGTACATAACCATACCCAAGAACGATCTAAGTTCGGATACATTGGACGGTATAGGTACCTTTTTGAAGTGAAACTTCTTTAGGCACGCTTGACTTGGGGAGTAAACTAGCGAAAGCGTTACGAAAAATGATAGGAAAAAAAATGATGAAGGCGAACGGAAGCAGAGTATAGTCCTATTTCGTCTGTAATACAAACAAGGAGTTGGCTCATGTAAATATTGCATGACCTGTCGAGTATGAAGTTGTGAGTTCGCATCTCGCCGAAGGCAATATATATTTTTTTGGATCTTTTTAAGATTTGTTAACAATTGAGTCGAGTATGAAGTTGTGAGTTCGCATCTCGCCGAAGGCAATATATATTTTTTGGATCTTTTTAAGATTTGTTAACAATTGATTACCTAAGAGCACAAATAAATTTATAAATTTCGTTCTGTTCTGCCCTTTATATTGTTTTATATATTTTTGCTGAACATTTCTGATATAATTGAAAGTATAGAAGCTTTAAGATATCGTCACAATACGATAATTGGACACAAAGTACAAATTGCTTTCGAGCCTCATAAGCTCAATTATTAAGCTAAGTACCTTGATTGATTAAGAACTATGAATTTCTTCGAGAACATGACGCTGCGAACACCCCCCGACCCCCCTCATTGATTACCTCACCCCCCGTGGATTATCTCGGGAACCAGAGGTCGTGGACTACCCGAGTTTGGGGTCCCCTGAATCTGGAGGAGGAGCCCGACCTTTTGGCCCCGAGGGAATCCACTCCCCCCTCTCCCCCTCCCCCCTACCCCCCGCAACCCCACGAAATCTACCCCCCCCCCTTTAGTTACCTCACCCCCCCGTGGATTATCTCGGGAATCAGAGGTCGTGGACTACCCGAGTTTGGGGTCCCCTGAATCAGGAGGAGGAGCCCGACCTTTTGGCCCTGATGGAATCCACTCCCCTCCTCTCCCCCTCCCCCTCCCCCCCGCAACCCCACGAAACCTATCCCCCCTCCCCGACCCCCTTTAGTTACCTCACCCCCCCGTGGATTATCTCGGGAACCAGAGGTCGTGGACTACCCGAGTTTGGGGTCCCCTGATTCAGGAGGAAGAGCCCGACCTTTTGGCCCCGAGGGAATCCACTTTTTTTTTTTTTTTTAAATTGGAGGTCTATCCAAAAATATTAATTTATAAATGAAAGCATTAAATAAATTTAAATATTTATAGAAAATTAATATATGTATATGTGTATACATGTATATATTGTACACACATATATATATACATACAGATGGTGCAAAAGAAGTTTCACTTCAGTCGTGTGGTCATAAGCACACTCGTTTTTATAGCTTCTACTTTACTTGGGCATGTCTTTACTCCATCTTTACTAATTATGAACCCTAAATAAGATACCTCATCCGCAAAAAACGTACATTTCTCTTTCTTAACCTTTAACCCGTACCGCTGTAATCTATCGAAAACTTTAAATAAAGTATCCATATGTTCTGCCTCGTCCCGGCCTGTCAAAATGACATCATCAAGAAAAACTCCTACCCTAGGCATACCTTCAAAAATTTGTTCAATTTTTCTTTGAAATATCCCTGGACTTGATGACAAACCATATATCAAACGATTGTATTTATATAACCCCCGGTGTGTATTGATTACAGTATATAATTTCGATGGTTCATCCAGACAAAATTGTGCGTATGCTTGAGATAAATCAATCTTTGTAAATTTATGCCCCGAATGTAATTTACTTAATAAATCATCTATTCTAGGTAGGGGAAAACGGTCAACCTCTAAACATTTATTTAAGGTAAGTTTATAGTCACCGCACAATCGTAGCGAGCCGTCTTTCTTAATGACTGGTACGACCGGGGTCGCCCAGTCTGACGTCTCGACAGGTGTGATGATACCGTCCCTCTCCAGCTGATCCAGCGCTTGCTCCACACGCTCCCGCAGCGCGTATGCTAGTGGTCGCGCTCGCAAATATACCGGTCTCGCATCGGGTCGTACACGCAAACTCACTTCACCACCAGTAAAACAGCCGAGACCGTCAGAAAACACTTCAGAGTATCTGTAACGCAATTCATTAATATTAAAAACTTTGGTACTAGTCATATTATTTATACATTGTTGATTGAGTTTATCAATAACTTCTAACTTAATTTTCAATTCGTATAACCATTCTCGACCCAATAACGGCTCTTTACCGTGGTCTATTACAAATAAATCTAACTCTTTGCAAGTATTACCAAACCGTACATAGGGTTTAATTCTGCCCCGTGGATACACCTTTTCGCCAGTATAATAGTTAAGTACTAAATTGCATGTAATTAAAGGCAGGGTACTTAATTTTTTTTTATAAAACTCGTAACTTACACACGAAATTCTACTACCTGTATCTACCTCCATACAAACATTTTTTTCATCTATTGAGACGCCAATATAATAAGGTTTATATTTCACCGAATTATCTAATTGAAGTACATTTAAATTTACCTGTTCTAGGTTATCGAAATAATCATTATTACTGGCTGACTCCTCCCCTTCGTCCCTCACTTGTGTCCACATAAGATCTCTGTCCTTTTTCAGTCTAGGACACATCTTCTTTAAATGACCTTCCAGATTACACACACGGCACGTATATCTTCTAAAACGGCACATACTCTTCTCGTGGTATGCTCCGCAAGCGGCACACGAACTTGCCGCTAGTTGCGTTTGCCTCGACTCGGCCGGCGCCGCTCGTGCACCGCGGCCCCCACGCTGACTCACCGCTGGCGCGCACTTTGTGTCTTGCTGCGGGTTATGTTCCGCTGACCGACGGCCGCGAGCCCCCGACCGCCCGCTGCCTCGCCCGGCCGCGCCAACATAGTGCGTCGCTGCCCCTTGCGCCGCGTCTCTGACGTCACTGCACTGACCGCGGTCCCGAGCCCGAGGTTCTACCATCGCCGCGTCAGACTCCGCCGCTTCCATCGCCACTGCCAACTGGAGCGCCTTACTGAACGTCGGTACCTCTCCCTCGAACAAGCGTTGCCGAATGACGTCATTTTCAATACCGCAAACAAATTGATCTCTGAGATTATTATCCAGAGCTTCCCCAAAATCACAGAACTTCGTCAACTTTTTCAGTTCAGCTACATAAGTTGCGATATTCTCCCCTTTCAACTGTTTCCTTTGTCTGAATTTAAATCTCTCGGCCAGTACATTTGGTTTCGGTTGAAGATGACTTTGCAGTATCGTAACAATCTCATGAAATTTTAATGTAGAAGGCTTCTTCGGCGTACATAATGTGACTAATAATTCGTAACACGCACTTCCCATGACCGTTATCAATGTTGGTACTTTTAAATTCACTTTCACATCATTCACTAAAAAGTACTGCTCCAACCGCTCAATGTACAAAGTCCAATTATCAGTTTCGACGTCAAAAACTTCCAATTTTCCCAAAGACATCTTGTATTAACCGCAGTATAACACGCTATGGTCCAACTCGTCGCCAAATATTATATATAGGGGTTTTGGAGAAATAATACGACTTCCTTGAATGCAGTATATGGTCGACTGGTGAACCGTTTATTAAGAGGACAGCGATCGATACACACATAATGTTGAGGGTACAATGTTGAAACATTTTGTAACACTACCTACTTACAACATACATTACAGTTCCCGAGATAATCTACGGGGGGGTGAGGTAACTAAAGGGGGTCGGGGGGGGATAGGTTTCGTGGGGATGCGGGGAGAGGGGGGAGGGGAGGGGGAGAGGGGGGGAGTGGATTCCCTCGGGGCCAAAAGGTCGGGCTCCTCCTCCTGATTCAGGGGACCCCAAACTCGGGTAGTCCACGACCTCTGGTTCCCGAGATAATCCACGGGGAGGTGAGGTAACTAAAGGGGGTCGGGGGGGGGGGGGGTAGTTTCGTGGGAATATTAAGGGGTGGGGGGGGGGGATACAGGAGGGACTGTGAAGTAGGCGGTACCAAATTTTATGTTAACTGACCCCCTTAATGGTTGTCAGTCAACATAAAATTTACTGTATAGTGTTAAGTGTAAATAAATAAATAAATAAGTGTATCCGTGTCTCAAAATTAAAAAAAAAAAAAAAAAAAATATTTTTGCATAGATCTTCTATTATTATTGAAAAAAAAAAACTCCTTGTAGACCTTGTAGTACCAAGCTCGCGCCACGGGCGCCTCTATGCTTATATCCCCCACTTAACTTCCGTTCGCCTTGCCCGATCATTTTTCGTAACGCTTTCGCCAGCTTACTCCCCAAGTCAAGCGTGCCTAAAGAAGTTTCACTTCAAAAATTCAACAATCTAGCTATAACAATTTATGAGATACAGCCTGGTGACGGCTCAGTAGAGTGGAGAATTAGTAACAGCGTCCCGTTTTTACCCTTGGATAAGGAATGCTAAAAATGTAAAAAAGCTCTGTTATACTGTATCACGTAGTTTTAAAGTTATTAATTTTGATAGGACTGTGTTTATGACATGTTCAGCTGTTATTGATTGAACAGTTCACTGTTTGCTCTACTCCGATGATACATACCATAAATACTTTTTACGTGCTACGTCTTCTATTCTAGAGCAATATTTATACAATATGTAACTACCATTGTTGTTGTAGAAGCATGTCGTCGAAATCGCTTCCTTCATTCGTTTTCTAGTTAAGTCATGTTAATATAAAGTGTTAAGTGGATTTAAAGTATTTCGAACTAATGTCGAAATACATTCTTGTCGTATTAGAGTCTGTCAAAATGTAAGTACTTGGACTTTTATTTGTATATATGTAATTATATTTAATTACTATTAATGTGTCAATACCAAACTTGCGCTAGCAGATGCTGACACTGTACTGGCACAACGTTTCGAGAGAACGTTTAGACTTTTAGACAGTCCGTTTCTAGAACTCTTGACGAAAACATCGCGCGCGTGGGGCGCGTCTTGACGATTGATTTTCGGGAAGTAAATACCACCGGCCGCGGTTTTGGACAGTTTTTCGCGTTTGTTGCCCGTGTTTTTGAAGTATTTACTTGAATTATAAAACGTAACAGTGCCGTCCTTAAATTGAGTTGAATTTGAATCTGAATCTGAAACGTGGTTTCATTGTTGATCGTTTGTCGGGCGTGGATTGACGCTGCTAAATAACGGTTTCCTACGCTGGTGAGCTTTGGTGTCCTCCCGGAGGAACTTTAATGTGTGGACTGGTATTGGACAATCAGTGTTATGGAAGCCATCTGGACGGTACAACGGTAACAAGTAAATCAATCTCCGACCACACTCCACAGCAAAACTAAGGCACTTACCTTAGGACACAGTGTGTTCCGTCGTACCACCGGAGGGTCAGCGCGCGCGCGCCGACTTCAACGCCGTCCGGATGGCTTCAAATACACTGATTGTCCAATACCAGTCGACACATTAAAGTTCCTCCAGGAGGACACCAAAGCTCACCAGCGTAGGAAACCGTTATTTAGCAGCGTCAATCCACGCCCGACAAACGATCAACAATGAAACCACGTTTCATATTCAAATTCAACTCAATTTAAGGACGGCGCTGTTACGGTTTATAATTCAAGTAAATACTTCAAAAGCACGAGCAACAAACGCGAAAAACTGTCAAAAAACCGCGGCCGGTGGTATTTACTTCCCGAAAATCAATCGTCAAGACGCGCCCCACGCGCGCGATGTTTTCGTCAAGATTTCTAGAAACGGTCTTTTTAAACGTTCTCGAAACGTTGTTGTTGCTGACACTGCTGTGTTACTGGGGTTCCAGAATCAGTCTTTCAAGAGGAGTCGAGCCATCTCTATGTGCGGATGGTGATTACCGGGATGGCTTTAGCGAGGTAAATATCCCACATTCCCCAACCTCGATCCTCAGAGGCCGGGTGCCTTTTGAAAGTTTCCACCCGAAAAAATAAAGGAAAAACATTGTGTCTAGTTTGGGACCCGCTGTAAATAAATGTACCTAAGGGCCGTGCGGTCCATGGCCCTTTACGGGGCACCGGTGTGGGCGCGGTCGCTAAGGAAGCGACCAGCCCGATACCTGACCGCGTCCCAGAGGGTCATGGCCGTTCGGCTGATCCGGGGATACCGCACGGTCTCCGCTGAGGCGGCGAGCCTCCTTGCCGGATTGCCGCCATGGGATCTAGAGGCCAAAGCCCTCATTCACATGTGGGAGGGGCGAGAGGAGGCAAAACGCCTTGGCATAACTCCGCTGCCGCGAGAAATCGCGGTGCGGCAGACAGCTCCGACGGGATCTCGTGGCGACATGGAGAGTGCGATTGTCGCAACCCAGTGCTGGGCACGCCACAATAGCGGCGGTAAGTCCCCTCTTTGAGGAGTGGCTAGAGAGGCGCCACGGCGCCCTCACCTTCCGCCTGACGCAGGTCCTCACCGGACACGGTTGTTCCGGGAGGTTCCTGTTCCGTATTAGGCGGGGGGAAACGCCAGGGTGTCACCATTGTGTGGATCGCCCTGAGGACACGGTGGAGCATACGGTGGAGGTCTGCCCGGCTTTGGTAGAGCACCGCCGTGTCCTCGTAGCGGCGATCGGGGGCAATCTCTCGCGTCCGACCCTGGTCCAGGCCATGGTCCGGAGTGAGAGTGCATGGCAGGCCGTCACCTCTTTCTGCGAAGCAGTGATGCTGGCAAAGGAGGAGGCGGAGCGCGTGAGGCAACGGGAATCCCAGCGCCCTCCACTAGCCGCCGCAGTAGACGCCCTGGTCGGGAGACGACACCTAACTCCCAGCCACCGTAGGCGCGGGCCTGCGGGCGGTTTAAATCATGCAGTTCCCTTGCATACTCACCAGAATGCATCCTATAGAAGACCGAAAGGCTGGCTACTCTACGCCTGTGCTCCAGGCTTTGGAGATCATTTCGAGTTAAATCTGGGTCGCCAATCAGCCTCTTTGCATGCCTCTCCACTGAATTCCAAGTAGCCAGGTGACATTTCGTAGCACCGGCCCAAATGTGGCTGCAGTACTCCACACACGAGCGGACCTGTGCTTTGTACAACATAGCCGGATTTGTACTGCCGGACCATTGCGATGACGCCAAGTTCTCTGGCAAAGTTTTTTTTTTTTTTATTAACACCCGTCATCACAGGGCGTTGCCGTCGCTACACTTCTTGCGTGGCAAGAATCTTGTTAATTTTGTTAGTTTTTTCTGCCAATTCGGTTTTTTCCGCTTTTGCCCTTTTGCGGCATTGGCTGTTATTTTTGGATCGCTCTTTTTCCATATGTTTATATATATATATATTGTCATTTTATTATTACTGCATTTAATACTATATTATTGTACTACATTTAATATATATTACTATATTATTGCTGGTTGCACTGCTCACCTTGTTCGCTTGCGTTCTATACTAATCTTTGCGACTTTGAGGCAAAACCGCTCCAGATACGGCCTGGAGTGTTTATCCGTCATTAGGTCGGCAATAGTTCTGGCAAAGTTTAGGTTCGAGGAAATCTCAACTCCCAAAAGCTGAAGGTGGTCGGTGCACTCCAAGGATACATTCTGAAAAGTAGGAGCCAAGGTGAACGGGCTCCTTTTGGCGCTGAAAAGACACGCCTGCCTATATTTATGGATTAAACTAGTTCGGTAATAAAAAAAAGATCATACATTTGTGAGGACTTCACTTTCAATATATATGTACACACGATAACTACATAGGTTTGTAGTTATGTTAGACAATGAAACAACCCTCGTTTATTTAAAGCTGGCCTGCGTGGGCTCCAGGGTGTGGTCATTCACCACGCAATATCTACCTCGTTCATCATCATCATCATCATCTCAGCGTATTATCCCGGTCGCATCCGCGGCTTTCGCGTTGGAGCCCGGGGTCCGCTTTCCTGCTATTACGCCTCCATTTCGCACGATCTCTGGCATCCTGTGGTGTGAGATTGTTGGCACGCATGTCATCACTTACAACGTCAAGCCAGCACTTCTTTGGCCTGCCTCGCTTGTTCCGGCCCGGCGGAGGCGCCATGGCAAGACATTTGTTACCCACGTAACATGCCGGTTTACGTAAGACGTGGCCGTACCAGCGCAGGCGACTCTCTTGCAGTTTGTCTGCTATGTCACGGACATGGAGACTGCCACGGATGCGGGAGTTCCTGATGCGGTCTTTCCGCGTAACTCCACACATCCACCGCAGCATACTCATCTCCGTGACACGCAGCTCCTCCTTGTGTCGCGCAAGCACAGGCCACGCCTCACTGCCATACAGAAGGACAGGTCTAATGATGGTCTTATAGACCTGTCCCTTAAGCTTAACCGGCATTTTGGGGTCACAAATGACACCTGTCATCTCACGCCATTTTGCCCAAGCAGCGGAAATGCGTGCCTTGACGTCGCAATCAATGTCGCCGGACGCGTGGAACACAGACCCCAAGTATTTAAATTGATCTGTGCACTCGACCCTGTCTCCGCCTATGCACACAGGCATAGGGTCTGTGGTGTTGCTGGCCATGTACACCGTCTTCGCCACATTGAGTTTAAGACCTCCGCTCTCAAGCGAGTTCTTCCACGCATTTACCCGCCGCACCAACCGTTCCCTGTCCGCGTCTGCCAGCGCGATATCATCAGCATACATGAGCAACCAGGGAGGTTGCTCATGTGAATTCTTGATGCTGTCTGACAAGACATCTAATATCACGCTGAACAGGAACGGACTAAGGACGGATCCCTGGTGTACACCGACGGTGATGGGGAAGGGTTTAGTGTCGCCAACAGCGGTCCTAACAACGGAATCGGAATTGAGGTACATGTCTCGAATTATGTCAACATAGGCTTCTGGTACTCCTTTAGACCTCAGTGCCCACCAGATCACCCCCCGAGGGACACAGTCGAAGGCCTTCTGCATGTCTAAAAAGAGCATGTGCAGAGGCGTGTTCTTCGATCTGTATCTCTCCATGGTGATCCTTAGGGCGAAGATAGGGTCCGTGGTTCCGTACCCTGGACGGAACCCATATTGACACGTCGAGACAGAACACTCCTGCCGGATCCGGGAGTCTAAAATCCTCTCAAAGATCTTCATGGTGTGGGACATGACCTTTATACCGCGGTAGTTACCACACTCCTGTACAGAGCCCTTGCCTTTGAAGACTGGAGTGATAATACTCAGCCTCCATTGGCTCGGGATTTTGCCGGACAGGAGCACGCGGTTCAGAAAGTTTGTTAGCATGCCCACACCGCGAGGACCCATCGCCTTCCAGGCCTCAATGGGGACTCCGTCAGCACCGACAGCTTTCCGATTCACCATGCGACGAAGAGCCGTGTGGACAACTAGTGATTAGCGATTCTTTAACCATACATTTTTGACCTTTTAACGTTACTTAATTTTAATCATCGTTTATAAATAAACACCACAGTGTGTAAGGGGTTTATTCATTAAGTATGATTATAGTTAAGTGACGTGCAAACGTCTAAAATGTATGGTTAATCAATCGCTAATCACTAGTTAACTTTAAGCAGCGTTTATGAATAAAGGGATTTATTTGTAAAAAAAAAAATATAGTTATAGCGATTACTTAGATACCTTATGTGATTTCACGAGAACTTACAACTTCGGCCACCTCTGACTCCATAGAGGTGGTGGGAACTCAGAGTCATTCGAAACAATGAATTCATAAAGAAAAGGACTGAAAAGAAAAATTTAATCCTGTCAAATTAAGATACCCCATAGACAGTTTAGACGCGATTATAAACATGGCGACCAAAAATACATATGTTAGTATACGTGAGGTCCGGACTAATTTGACATGATTAAACTAATATTTATCTCTTTCTCCTTTTTAATGTAGGTAGTAGAATGAAAAAAAAATGCATTTAACTTCAATTTAGTATAGCAAACAAGGAAATCAAAGTCAACATCACAGTAAAAATAAAAAGAAAACGAAAATCCATTTTGTATGGTTTAAAAATACAAGTTCTTCCCTCCTCCGTACCTCTTAATTTTATTAAAAATGTGCATTTTAGGTAGATACAAATTGGCAAAGGGTCAAAGTTCCCCTGTATGATCCTTCCTCGTGCATCCCCAACCCTTTAAATATGGAGTCCATGATTGGATTTCGTAATCGAATCAATAAGTGCTAAATAGTTTGTAAAGTTAGTTCGAGTGTGTACCTAACTGAAATTCGGAAAACAAGAATTCTGTACTGTAGGCCTAGTATGAGTTTTCAATACGAAACTCGTTCGATCGTATCGAGCGCGTTTGACTCAGCGATTGGCCCGCTTCAAGGTCGTAAGAAATCTCAACCAATGAGAGCGCCAAACGCGCTCGATACGATCGAACGAGTTTCGTATTGAAAACTCATACTAGGCCTACTGAACAAAAGATTTACCACATTTGTATCTTCAGCTATTAACAGAAATAATAACACAGTGTTCTTGAAAATTATTTCTAGCTAGTTCCAAGTCTAAATCAATAAACCTATACAACATTTTAATATGCCTTTGTCTCCATCGCAGACAGAATTCCGCAGTTCACTAGTTTGATATTCAAATCTGATGTTTGTGTACATCATTGGTCACGGAGCTTTAGTCATTGGCTCATTGCTCCTCTTTGAGACTAAGACTGAAAAATTGGGTACCATCTGGACATACCACTGTCGCGGTGCTAAACGAACGACCTATTCTGGATACGATGAACAATTGACCACAATTGCTGAAGTCGAGTTAGAAAGACATTTCGTTTTAAAGTAAATATTCAAACCAATATCAACACACAGTAGAAATACAAACCTATTGTAACATGTTGATATTAGTTTTATAGTTTCTTGTCTGTTTGTCTCCTCTCCATCGGTACCCACTGCGCTTTGTATTGGGTCCTTAGCCACCTTCAGCTCATGATCAGGGTTAAAAATATCCCGATATTTCCAGCTATACCTATATAAACCACCGATGTGCCGAATCGCATCCAAATTCGTTCAGTAGTATTTGAGTGAAAAAATAACTTCTAGTGTTAAATCAATTGAATTTGTTAAATGAAATAATCAAAGAAAAACTAAACATAAAGATTAATCTAAAGAAAACCTGGCTGGTGTTTCAAACATGACGCAAAACTAATTTAGAAATGGCATTACGGAAGCTCAAATCAATGAAGCTTTGAGGTGATATACAACTTCGCAAAGGAATGCGAAAAAAAGCAACATAATATGTAGATTCTGAAAAAAAAACCGAATCTATAATTTAGGAATAAAATTAAAACGTGTTAGAATTGTTTAGAATTAGAATACATTCTGATAATGACGTACCTATGTACGCTGTATGTAAGTAAGCTTTATCTCGTCGAAGATGATAGACACACAATCCTCATTTAAAATTCAGCTGCTAAGTGAAAAATGTAAAGCATAAGGAGTGGTCTGAAGATCTCTGTTCCATATAGTAGTTTTATAGGTTCTCCAGAATAGGTGTGCGCGTAACTTGGCATATAAAAGCGGTGTGTAGAGCCAGTCAGGCACAGTCCGGCCCAGCGCGTTGCCTCACCAACTCGCCACGCCACACGCTCCAATTTCACGTTTTTTTGTAAACTTCTTCACCCAACTTCAACAATGGTGAGTCCTAAGATATTTTTATTTGTAACATCATTTTGATTTTATTTACGGGATCGTGGCAGTGAGATGGTGGTGTTTAGATATTTTTGGGAGTGTTTTCGGGAACTTCCCCATGTTTTCATTTGTAATTCTAATTCAGCTATGATTTGGAAGTTAGTTTTTCAAAGTAGCTTGGCCGTATACATATTTCATTGGGTTTCAGGATCTCATTTATTTGTTTTCAACGAAGTTTAGTTTTGAAATGCATTTGTTTACTTTATTCAGGTGCCATTTCAGTCATCATTATTATTTTAGGAAAGGTTTTAACTAAAACCATGTTCGGATACCAATGCTGACGCACAAATGTCCAAAATAAATCTCGATTAAAAATAAAGACGTATCAAAAAGTTTTGGAAAACTTTTTATTGTGTGTGATCACGATTCATCATAATTCAGAAATAACAGACACTGAAAATCACTTTCAGTCACGATAATAATGTAGGTAGGTAGATTTGTGAGGAAGATTTCAAGGAAAAGTTTAATGCAAATCGTCAATATATATATAGCTGAGTAATGAAGCGACGTTCGTGTTGCGAATTACAGCCAAACATGAACTTGTAACATGGAAATAATGATGGATTTACTTTTAGCGTTTTGCGTTAACTGATATTTAGTAACAACCAATCGGTTCTATAGATTTTATTTTATTTTTAATAGTTGTTGTTATAGCGGCAACAGAATTACATCTAAAAAAATATCATCCAGCCTGGTTAATCAACAGCAGAGTCACAGGGTCTCGTTTATACTTTTTGGGTATGGGACTAAGAACTAGGAGGAATTCCTCCTACTACATACCTCAAGAGTAGGTTTCACGCAGCCTTTTCCTTCTTGATACCATGGCCTAATGAGGAACATATTTTTTTTTTATAAATTTTAAAGTAGTGCTAGACTGCAATCCCACCTGATGGTAATTAGTGATGCAATTGTTGATGGTAAAGTGCGCTAGTTCGAGCCTTGAAGACACGTAAGTTGTATTCCGACGGAAACACGGAAATACAAGGTTAAAAAGCCGAGTAACACTACAATCGTCTCTTTTCAAAAGGCTTTTAAAAAGACGAAAAGACCGTTTAACAAAAAATATTATATAATTAGAATTTAAGTAAATAACGTCGAATGGGTAAATACTGGTGCAATGTAGGCAACCGGAAAATTGACCAAAAAAATAATGCATTTATTATTATAAAGTAGCATAAACAAGGTAGATAAATTAATAATTCTATGGTATAGAATGGTTATCCGTAGCGGTTTTGATCCAAAGGAAATCGTGACATTGTCACATGTACGTAGGTATAATGAACAAATCAAGGAAAAAGTTACCTACTAGGTAAAGTTGTATTTACAGAATTATGTTTTGACTTTGAATGTCAATGGCAATTGATAAAAATTGGTAAATAAGTAGAGTCAGAGTCGAAGATTTGTTTAAAACCATTAGATAACCTTGAAATAATACATAAATAACTCGGGATTAGTATAAACCTTTGAAAAATGTCTTGAAAGACGTAAAACGTTAAATCCTTTACATCCGTTTTCGAAAAGTAAAGTAGCTATGCGCAATATACTTATCATCTATTCACAATGTAGGTATGTACTATCGCATAATTCTATTTACCGATGTCTCTAAAATTGTCAACAATGAATTCAAGAACACGTTCTACTCAAACTATTTATTTGCTCATTCTAACCTAATTGTAAGTAATCCATCAAAATATCCTTTCCTTATAAGGTTCTACTCAATTTCAGAGCAGCCCAGTTATAAACAACCTGAGCTGGTCGGTCACGGCTGACCGGGTGCCCGGCTGTCGGCTGCTGACCGCAAGCTCACCGGTCCACGACCATCGTACTTGAGCCAGGTCTTAAAGTAGTCTGAATCAATCCGCTGTGAAGTGGTCATAGTACCTAATTATAACTTGGATTCACTTGACTTGGCTGTAATCCAAAGAACGGAAGAGTGTTTAGATTGATGGAAGCAAAACTTGTTAAAAGTTTTGATTACAAGTGGTTCTAGTTCTAATTACACATCTTTGAATGGTTGGTAACAGATTTAACTCAAAACGGTCTCCATAGCCTAGAGCACAGGCGTAGAGTAGCCAGCCTTTCGGTGTTCTATAGGATTCATTTTGAAGAGTGGCCAGGGAATTGCATGATTTAATTCCCCCATCTCCGTTCCATCATCGGACGACCCGTCGCACGGCGAGTTTCCATCCTTGCGTTGTTAACACCACTACGATTCGGACGAGGCGTTTCGCCTCCTCTTTTATACCGCGTACATCGAGAAACTGGAACAATTTGTCAGCGGCGGTGTTTCCGTCGGACTACAATTTGAGTGTCTTCAAGGCTAGAGTGAATAGGCTCTTAATAAACTAGTGCGCTTTACCATCAACGATTGTGTCACTACTTACCATCAGGCACGATTCCGGTCAAGTGAAAAAATTATAAATTAGTATAATTTTTAAAAAAGATTAAAAAAAATAACAAAACAAAACTGTTTTAGATTTTCGAAATAAAAGCTTGGCGTACTTACCTACTATAATTGTAACAGTTCAGTCACTTTAGGGTTTCACCTCGGAATTTGAGATAATAAGCTCCAAACTCGTATACTTACAGCTTTATTTTGGCGTTCTAAAAGTTGTCTGAAAAGTCTCATATTATCTCATGTCTGCGTCGTAAGTTATTCGAGAAAATCGATTTCCGTGACCTTTGACCTCGAATAACTTACGACGCAGACACGAGATACCTTTCAGACAACTTTTCAGATAACTTTTAGAACGCCAAAATGAATCGAATACAAGTTTCCAGCTTATTATCTCAAATTCCGAGATTGACCCCTTTTTTGCCTAAAGCCAGTAGAGCCAACCACTAAAATCTATACTAATATATAAAGCTGAAGAGTTTGTTTGTTTGTTTGAACGCGCTAATCTCAGGAACTACTGGTCCTACATTTGGCTTCATCCTAACTTCGGTTGAAGTAAAATCAAAATATGAGTGATACATTTCGTCAGATATAATAATTAAAACTAAATAAATTATAAGTAAATCTAATCGTTTAAACGCAAATTTGACAAATGGCACAGATAAAGTTAGCTTTGTTTCAATTTTTTCATTTCACAACGCTTACGATCCAATTGGGATCCAGTTATGGTTAAACCATCTGTCAAAAGGTTAGCGCGATACGAAACAAAAAAAGTTATGGTTTGGTTGCGATCCAATTTTGTTTTGGTTGAATTATTTTAGCCCCCCTGTTTAAGGCTGAGGCTATAGTAGGGAGTGGTTTGCGATGCAACTGGAAGAGCGAAACGAGATAAACATGGTATGGCTACATTACAAGCGAAATTCCGGCGTATATTCGGCGATCACATGGCTACAGTACACATGCTCAACAACGAATCGGTCGGTTTCTTAGAATGTGATCAAATCATCCATCGCGGTTTACTATACGCATAATGTTGCCACACGCATATTTAGCAGCACTATTGAACTAGTCGTGCAAGTGAGAAATTTTCTAATAAATTCACTTCAATTTCGCTCATATGTTGATATAGCCGATGCCGTGATTTCAGTAATGTTGTTCCTATCGCATAAAGAAATCAAAGATCGCTAGTAATATTTGATGTACGGTGTAGCCATATACGTGAGCATTCATTTACTAGTTTTAATCGCTCATGTGTCGCAGGTCGCGTCGCGGCCTAATGTAGCCTCAGCCTAAGACACTGTTCACATAGCACAGTTCATTTCCAATTTCCTTATGAAAACATGGCTGAAAATGATCATTCGTCCGTCGTACACGTTATCATCGTGGGACAGCTAGGACGTTAGCACCGAGCCATCCGCCACAGAGCACGACACTTGACAATCGTGGATCGTTAACAGTACGTGGCATTTATTAAACTATATTATCGATAAATAATTAATAAGGTGCAGCTTTCCCGTGCGATAACAATGCAAGCTTGCATGCCAGCGGCGTAGCAATGTTTATAGGATTCTTTTAGTGGAAATGTGTGCAGCTGTTGACATTGAAAGGTACCTACAATTTAGAATTATATTGAATAGATACTAGAGATGCCGATGCATTCCGCTAGTTTCTATGATAAATCCTTTACTGTACAAGTAGTACAGTTATGGAATGACTTGCTTCCGTAAGGCGTGCTCAAACACTGTCCACTTTTAAAACATAAAAAAACCACTTCCTCTTTAAACTCATTACATTAATTTGCTCTTTAAACTCATTACATTAATTTGCTCTTGGATTTAGTTTACTAAAGTACATAATAATAGCTACCTTACACTTACACTTGACCGTTACGACAGACCAAAACTTGCAAATGTGATGGAAAATGTTATCACTAGTTAAATCTTTTCTTATCAATATTTGTAAGACGATATCGTGCCACTGAACTGAACTGGGCGGGCGAGCGGTGTGTTGACCATATCTTTTAAAAATTTTGTACATACGATTCTTTATTTAAAAATATTGGATATTAGTTTCGGGTTGCTCAAATACAAAAAAAAAAACGTTATATAACAGCATTTAATAAATCTTAGATGGATTTCCATGAGGTTGGGGAAAAACGCAGCAGCATAGGGCATTCCGATGCTGAAAGCTTTCAAATAAATTAATTGTATCGGTCAGATTAACATTTTACTCATACTGGGATTATTTTAGTTTATAAATGGGTACTTTTAAGATCCGAACCTAGTTTTAAAGGTACATATTACATACTAGCGGCCGCCAGCGACTTCGTTCGCATGGAATTAGTTGTGCTCCGCTCCTATTGGTCGCAGCGTGATGTTATATAGCCTTCCTGGATTAATGGCCTACCCAACGCTAAAAGAATTTTTCAAATCGGACCAGTAGTTCCTGAGATTAGCGCGTTCAAACAAACAAACAAACTCTTCAGCTTTATATATTAGTATAGATTTTAGTGGTTGGCTCTACTGGCTTTAGGCAAAAAAGGGGTCAATCTCGGAATTTGAGATAATAAGCTGGAAACTTGTATTCGATTCATTTTGGCGTTCTAAAAGTTATCTGAAAAGTTGTCTGAAAGGTATCTCGTGTCTGCGTCGTAAGTTATTCGAGGTCAAAGGTCACGGAAATCGGTTTTCTCGAATAACTTACGACGCAGACATGAGATAATATGAGACTTTTCAGACAACTTTTAGAACGCCAAAATAAAGCTGTAAGTATACGAGTTTGGAGCTTATTATCTCAAATTCCGAGGTGAAACCCTAAAGTGACTGAACTGTTACAATTATAGTAGGTAAGTACGCCAAGCTTTTATTTCGAAAATCTAAAACAGTTTTGTTTTGTTATTTTTTTTAATCTTTTTTAAAAATTATACTAATTTATAATTTTTTCACTTGACCGGAATCGTGCCTGATGGTAAGTAGTGACACAATCGTTGATGGTAAAGCGCACTAGTTTATTAAGAGCCTATTCACTCTAGCCTTGAAGACACTCAAATTGTAGTCCGACGGAAACACCGCCGCTGACAAATTGTTCCAGTTTCTCGATGTACGCGGTATAAAAGAGGAGGCGAAACGCCTCGTCCGAATCGTAGTGGTGTTAACAACGTAAGGAGTTGTGAATGTTGCGATATACATTTATCATCGCTTAAGTTCTAACACCGCGGAACTCAAAAAAATGGTCAAAATGTGTTATGCATGTCATTGGATAAAGAATCGAAAGACGCGTCATTTGACCAATCGCAAATAAGCGATTAAACCAATGATAGCGCGTTATTTCGAAAAAAAAAAAACAAAAAAAATATTATTAGATACTATTTACAAACTTAGACAGTTTTTTTAGTCTCCTGAAAAGTTCATTATTTTGAGTTAAGCGGTGTTAGAACTTAAGCGACGTTATGTTCATATTCTTCCATTTATCCTTCTTCTTAATAACGCGCTATCATTGGTTTAATCGCTTATTTGCGATTGGTCAAATGACGCGTCTTTCGATTCTTTATCCAATGACATGCATAACACATTTTGACCATTTTTTTGAGTTCCGCGGTGTTAGAACTTAAGCGATGATAAATGTATATCGCAACATTCACAACAATATTGTTTCAAGTTAGGAGTAGTGACGAAAACTGGCCAAGTGCGTGTTTGACTCGCGCTCCGTACCATTATCTATACAGAAAATATTCTTTTTGTTGTTCAAATATTATTTGTTGTTCTAGTGGCAACAGAAATACATCATCAGTGAAAATTTTAACTGTGTACCTATCACGGTTCATGAGATACGGTAGTGACAGACAAATAGAAAGACATTGGAGTCACATGTTTACCCTTTGGGTACGCAACCCTAAATAGTAAAATATTTCTGCCATAACTGTCCTGATGGAAAAGCATAAAAAGAAAAAGAATATAGAATAGGAAGGTATATATATTTTGGACGTATTAATATTTTTAAAAGGAAAACCTAGTGCTGTACTTAATGCATCGATGTAGTTGGTCAGTACCAACGTGCTAGGTACTTAGGTATTGATTCAAACAATCAATACTAATTGGTATGGGACAAATATTACTGACAATTGAAATGGTTTTTATCTATTCAGTAGTATTCAGTGAGGTTTTGTGAGTTATAAGGCTTACCTTCAATGTTAGATAGGTAACTATGTACTTATGTTACAATTATTATCGATGATAGTTGTATTTAGCTATTATTAATGAAAAACTTAAGTCATTTCGTTTAAATAGCTTCTAAAAGTCGATGTCTTAAAAAGCTGGGATGTACTCGTATTATGATGATAAGGACGGCCTTTTGTATTGCTCTTAGAGTTTTAGTCCAATTTCGTGTAAAAAGTTAAAGGATTCACAATTACTATGTATTACAGTAGGTACTAATGTCATTATCATGACACCCTATCGTATTTATATTATTTTGTAGTACTTATTACTTCTATGCTGAAGTGATAAAAGCTATTATCGATACAAAGCGATTTTCATATCGATGGTGCAGAACTACCTAGTGATGCGTTTTTATTGATGAACCTATGTTTTATTTTTGAGTTATTACATATAGACATAGTTTTGGTTTTAACTTTTATATTGAGCGTCTTTATAATTTAATTATTCAAATCAGCAGAGGAAAGTGTTGGATGAATTAAAAAGTAAAATGATCTGTATGCTATATAACCGACCTGGAATTAGATCCATTCAATCTAGTATTTCTATAAGCGTAGCTTTAGTGGTACTTAAAATCATAGTTATGTTTATTACGATGACTAGAATTTAAGAAAAAAAAAACCAGGGGCGAAAATAACATTGTTTCACATAAGATCTTAACAGAACCAAAACAAATTGTAGTCATATTACTATCAAATCAGATTGTCGAATCAAAGCATGAAATGAATAAAATGATCAATTAATAGTAAGTTCAATTAACTTAAACAAAACACAGCGGGCTACCAAACGGTACAATCTGTGGTGGAACCGCCGCGTTATCTCGAAGGTTTTTATTTTCAACAGCTCAATGGACGGAGCGTAACTTAGTGGTTATAAATGTAACGGGCTTGTAATTGTACACAGTTTAAGTCTAGGTAACAGTTTACAATATCTAGGAGAAGTATTTTTCGAGATAAAATTACTTATTAGGGTTTATTGAACCTTTTTAGCTTAGAATTCCCGTTTCATGTTCATGTGTATGGAGATCGAGCCGAAATACTACAAAAGTATTGTATATTTTGTAAATTGTATGCCGTAAAGTTATTTGTATTCCCTTCC
Organism: Sesamia inferens; assembly: GCA_037179545.1. Taxonomy (NCBI): domain Eukaryota; kingdom Metazoa; phylum Arthropoda; class Insecta; order Lepidoptera; family Noctuidae; genus Sesamia; species Sesamia inferens. The sequence goes on from CM073927.1 coordinate 32,208,024, forward strand.
ATTAATGGTTGAAACTTAGTATTATTTAATGCACTCTTTGTTTAAAAATCGAATCGACTTTAATGAAGCTTTACAAAAACTGAATACAATGCAGGCAGGTAGACCTCATCAGGATCATATTATTATCATCGATTAAAACAATCGATGCGTAGGCGCAGGCGGGCCTAATCCCGCTATTATCCTATTAGTTGGATGATTCACCCTGTTCCATTGTAGGGATGTGTAGAACGGTTCTGTTTGTTCTTGCTTGACTTGAGTCATAGCTTTAATATACAGTATGTTACGAAAACCCTGTCCGACCCATAAGGATAATAGAGGTTAGGTAAACACATGACCAAATATAATATAAAATTTTACGTATTCATCATAGTACCAATACAAATGAATTTTGAAATAATCTTTTTTTCCAACGAATTTATTCCAATTTCCCCGAAATTTGGTAATTTTTAAAAAGTGACAACACTGGTATTATTATGAGCGAATAGCGATGCGACCACGTGCCGCGTGTCCTGCCGCCCGCCCCCCGCGGTCGGCAGGCGAAGGGTGGTCAACGCACATTTAATAAGTTACCTCCTTTTGCGAAATAATATTTATTTTTTTTAGGGGGATTTTTTTTTTAAGTAAAGCCCGGTTTTGTATGCATTAGTAGAATCAGTTATCGATACCTAACAACACCTTCACGGGTCGGACAGGGTTTTCGTAACATACTGTATACAAAAAAAAAATATACCTCAAGGCTATTTACTTGTTTTAAGTTTTAAAGTATAATTAAAACTCTCAAATTTTCTCATTTTAGTTCTAGTATCGGAGATGATCAAAGATAAAATTTTTGTTGAATCATTTTTGAAACAATACACCTATTATAAACCTTCTTTTTAGTATATTCAGGTAGGCACCGAGGTCATTAGTCGTCGGTTGACTTTTATCTAGATATGAAAACCAGAAACACAAGGTTTTGAACCAAAGATTTTATTAAGCAAAAGAATTAGAAATCATTTCATATCGGGATTTCGATAAGTACTAAATATGTAATCATTGGCGAGGTATTCGCTAAAATGTAAACAAATTAACTTTAATTCCTACACTACAGTTATATAACTTTAAAATCAACTTTATTGCTGCTAAAATAAAGTTGATCTTTTTTTAACTTGAAATAAAGTAAATTTGATACATAAATAATTTTTGAATATAGATAAGTAGTCCAATAGAGTCAGAATAACTCGTTAATTATTAAAGGTCACAATTGTAATACATTATCTACAATACTACGACACACCAAAAACAATAATATCTTCCTATTGTTAACTAAAACAAAAAACTACATGTAACAGCAAGGTGAACGACCCCCATGGGCGCGCCTAAATGCCTGCTGTACACTAACACTAATTAAGTTCAGCTATTTATTACAAAACACCATAATTAACGCCTGAATTATACATATGGTTTGAAATAAGGTTAAGGAAAACCAATTATGATACTCGTTGATAATATGACTACGGTAGGTACTTTAGAGGTTGTCTGTCAGAAGACAACCTCTAAAAGAAGACAACTTTACGTTGTGCGGGCCGGCTATAGCCTATATTAATTATACGCGGGGTGCCGAAGTCAAGCGAGTTTAGAATACTGTGTCAAATATTTTGAATAGGAATTTAGTTTAAAAAAGCTAGTGTATTTTAATATTTTATTGAAGACGTTCGGCAATATAAAAGTTCAGGAATCGTATCACCCTGACAGCCATCTCTCTCTGCGGCCTTCGCAATATTGCGACGTTGCTGTCGTCGTCGGGTAGCGGTTTCGATACCTGCACGGAACAAATATTTGTATGACCTATAGAACCTATAAGTACCTAATTGTTTAGGGTCTGGCTCTTTGAATATGTGAGTTTATATATTTGTAAACGCTTCCACGATACAGCAGAAATTCCTAGCGTAAGGCAAAGTGTTTTAATATAGATCCATGGACCGCTCCCTTTATCATCACGAGTACCTAATCCACCAGGGTCGTGAAATATTTGACTAGTTTACAATTCACACTGCTTTAGAAATGTTCATGAAACTATTGCTCCTTATCCTGAATATCAATTTAAAACTTGGAATTGTGCCATAAGAGATAACATAAAATAGTAAATGACAATTTAGTAACTGTCTAAGAAAAGTTTCAATAGAAATTAATCTACCTTGAAATAGCTGTATTCTGCACGCTATGCGAGATAGTGAAATTAAAAACATAAAGCTTATGCATCAGACAGACAACTCTACATTTCAAGAAATCGGTTGAAAATAATGCAATTCCATGGCAAATAATATTCTTCCACAGTGGATCCAGGTGGTTTCCATCGTGATTTGTGGGAGGCCTCTTTGCTCAGCAGTTAACTTAAAAAATACAACAACTACTCGTCTGTTGATTTCTCGAAACAACAAAATTTTACTTCAATAAGTAGGTACAGCTGTTGAAGGCTCCGTGATTAAAAAGTAACAGAAACACTATATTAGTAGCAATGGGTTTCGTTTTGACAGATCAACAACATTCATTGTGTTTTTACATTGTTGAGCTGACATATTTTTCGAACATATGGAGCAATGGACTAGCCGTATGCTTCAAAATGATTCCAATTAATAGTAATAGTGTGTTACGCAATTAGGGTGTCGATCGATCATTCATGTTGAATGATTGATCACACAGCGATATTATATCTATACAGAGCGATTCCCCACCACATCTCAAAATGCTTGATAAGCCTTTAGGCTGTCATTCGTGGACATTTGAAAGTCGTTATACGTAGTCAGAAGCTCGAAAGTCTGACAAACCGTCTTGCCAAGGGTTATAGCACCTATTATTAAGCTATTGCATTGTGGAGATCAGACAAGCAGTCGCTCCATATGCCCTCTTGGTGGTAGGCCATAACATCGGGTGCCGGCAGAAGTTATCACCCATCAGACAAAGTCTTGTCGCCAAGCGGTACGTACGGAGGATGGGTTTGAGCAGTTGTGTTGCGACGTGTGCTGGGTACGATGCGCCAAATGTTGTGTTGGGAGTTTGGTCGCGGAGGGTCTCCAGATCAATCTCCCTCTGGCGCAGTAACTTTGGTCGTGTTGTTGGGTTTAACATCACCTCGCTAAATTGCCGTTTTCCTTCTTATTCACTCAGTTTCTTTGAGTTTCTCTTTACGAGTTCTTCTTTTCTCTTTCGTTTCTCAGTTTCTCTTAATAAATTTACCATCTTTACCATCAACGATTGCATCACTGCTTACCATCAGGCGGGATTGCAGTCAAGCACTAGTTTATAATTATAAATATATATACATATATATAAAATAGGAACATGGAGATGTTCTCTAAAAGCAGTTTTCTGCAAGTTTTCGAATTTAACACAAATTCACTACTAGCTTGTAACTTGTACTCGTCCGCATAATGTCTTCCAAATGAGCTCAATCGGTCCGCACAAATGGCGCGTAAGAACAAAAGAAAAGCGCGAGAACTGCTCAGTGCTCAGGATCGAGCTTGTTGGCGTGCCGTGAAAGAGGCCTATGTCCAGCAGTGGACGAGTAGAGGCTGATGATGATTTATATGTCCGGTAAGACTGGAAGCCCAACATATGTAGTTAGACAAATGACGACAGATGTTGATAAAATATTTTTTATTAAAAGTGAGTCATTCCACAAAACCTTGCACGCCGTGGTACAAACAGATTGTCTTTTTACTACACAAAGCATTATTAAATTGCAATCACAAGTCGTGGTACAACAACACATAACAGAGAAGCGTTGTGAAACTGAATTATCTATAATTATGTGATTATAACCACGTTAAGAACGCTTATAATGTAGTTTGACACAAATACTCTGAGTATTTCGTCAATGTTAGGGTGTATAATTATATTACACTAATTTAGACTACGATTAATTAATTTACTAGGTACCTAACTATACCCACTATTAGGATTATTTGATGGAAACACCGAAAACACTCGAAGTTTATGACGAAATATAAAAATGAGACCACTTCTCTACGCTACGGTAACTGTATATAAATTACCGTATTAAATGTATTTTGTATGCACGGCTACACATCAAGCTTTACATAACCAGTATAAGTCGACTTCTGAATCCATGAAAAATCTGAACAATGCAAAGTCGCCTAAAAATGGAAATGTATAGCTTAATGCGTAGCCGTGTGTACATTGTTTTGTGAATAGATTTAATTAGACGCAATTTTGACACGCCAGTTCAATTAGTTGATAAGCTTCCAAAGATAACTTATTATACCAGCTGATTGATTCTGTTAAAATGTAACCGTGAAAAATTTGGTGAATTAAGCTTAGAGTCAACTGTCAATCTTCTAGCATTAGTTGGAATGGTAGGGCACTTTACGGTCCATTCACCTAAGGTAGTAGGGAAGATGGTTACAGAATCGTACTACGACGGTCTAAAAGACAACTTTTGCATAATCATATGTAATAGGATAACATTATCATCAGGTGACCCTTTGCGAAATAGTCGCACATTAAAAAAATCTTTGATTTTCCAAAAACCTGAGTAATTTAAATAATTTGTATATTTTTCCGGTGTAGAAGTCCAGAAAAGCTTTTAAATGATGCTTCATTTATGTATATTCATAAAATATGAAGTAAGTTATAACATACCAACAAAAATGCCCTTAAAAAATGATCACAAACTAAGTAAATTCATCATTATATCACGAAAATTATGTGTTTGACTGTGTTATCTACTTATCAATAAAATTACTGTCTTTGTTTTTATGTGCAATAATATTTATTCCAAATATATTAGAACTGAAGGTGATTAAGCTGTTGTGTCACTATTTTACAAAAATTAGGGGAATTGCTAATGATCTGTTGCGAATTCAGGAAATGAATCGCAAAAGCCAAGAAAAGTTTTGTATTATTTTCTAAGCTATCACAGGCCGAATTACTATAGAGACAGTTGCTTCTACCCAGTCGTTTGCGGATTCACAGAAACTAATTCTTAAATTTCTTTAAACCTAATAAAATACATCTAGCTAATCACAAGGTATTCACTGAAAACCTATTGTGCCTTTTAAAATATGTCATTGGCCACAAAGTTACCAGAGTCATGTCATACATGGACACAGAAGAATGGATAATGTAAATAATGCAGTCGTAATTTAAACCCCGTTCCTTATATTTCATAGCTAATCTGAAATAGGAGAACAGTCATGCACTAGATTCTAGCATTCTAATATATAGGCTATACAAACTAATGATTCGAATTGATGTTGAAATTTTCATCATAATAAAAATATATTCGCAAGAAAACTGTTGTTGTGTTTAAGTGTTCTGTGTGTACAAGCTAAAAATCAATTAATAGTCAATAGTAATATAATTTTTTTATTTATTTCAAATATATCTAATATATGACTGATAACAGGGTGAAGGAAAACATCTTGAGGAAACCTGGACTTTTTAAGTCTGAAATTGCCACCCGCATTGAGCAAGCGTGGTGATTAAGCTCAATTCTTCTCTATATTTTGAGAGGAGACCTGTGCCCAGCAGTGAAATTTTTGGATGGGATATTTTAGGTAGATTTCTATTGGGGCCTTGAAAATGATTTCTTTATTATTATCTCTAATAAAGTTTCAATACTATGTTAGCTGAACATTGTCTAATAAGCAATGAGTCTGAATAGTATTTAACACGACATCCTAATACAAGAAGACTTTTTAGGCTAACTGTTAGGTATTGAGTCACTGCGGGCGCGCCGGTGACGTCATCAGTCCCTCCCTGTCATACATCCCTCGGTAATATGAGACTATGTTGAAACAACACTGGGAATTGTGACGTCATAATGCGGTAATTAATTATATTTATCTAGTGTGTGTGACTAGGAGTTTTGCACTAGTTTTTTTTTTAATTGGGGTTAAAATCAGACCGTTGAATGATAAATCCGCACGCATTGACTCGCCCGAAACGGGCATCTCGACATAAAAAAAATGATATATATCACGCACTAAGTTTCCTTCGACAACTCTGGGAATATGTAGGTACATATTTTTGGTACATTTTGAATTGTATACAAATAAGGAAAAAGTCGTGGTGGCCTAGTGGTTAAAACACCAGCCTCTCCAGTATAAAACTGTGCGGGTTCTATTCCAGGTCAGGTAAATACCAATAACTACCAGTAACTTTTCTAAGTAAAATGTACCTTCAAAATATATCTTCGACACCAATGACTGATTAAATGGTGAAGAAAAACATCTTGAGGAAACCTGGACTTTAAGTCTGAAACCGCCAACCCGCATTGAGCAAGCGTGGTGATTACGCTCAATCCTTCTCTGTATGAGAGGAGACCTGTGCCCATTAGTGAGACGATAAAAAGGTGGATGATGAAGGAAAAGGTAAAATATCTCGAAAAACTGTCTACATAGTAGTTACTAATATACACTGGGACCGATAATTTTCTGTTTCATTTCATCCCAGCCAGCTGTAAAACAGAAAGGAATTTCAACAGGAGATTTTTTCCATTATAAATGCACGAGTAGCCAAATGAATCAGTCTTCATTGCGCAATCCTAAGTTCTGGCGGCGGCCATGACTTTGCAGACAATGAGTTAAGTCTTCACTTTTTTTGTATTTTAAATGGAGTTCCGTCATGGGTAGATACATTTTTGTTTGTTGCACTAAAACGTACATAGTGCTTTGATTTGTGTAAGGAAATTTGAGAAGTAAAAATGTTATAGAATTATTTATGCAGAAAACTTTAGGCGCATTAGAGAATTGTATCTACTTGTCAAAATCAATAGGGAAATAAATTAACACGCCAACCCAGTGCTGGTTGGATAACACATGCCGTTTAATGTTTTGGTTTTAAGACATTTTTCAAGATGTTTTCCATCATCGTTTTGAGAAAAGTGGTAAAGAAATTAAATACACAATGTGAAGTTTGGGTTCGAACAGACGACCTACAACTCTACATCCGGGGCGGATACTACTGCGCCATCACTGCTCACAGAATTTTTATCTACGTTTACAATTTAGAATGGGAAATCATAAGTCCAGCCACAAAATTATTTATTAGACACGTGATTAAACTTCTAATTTTATAACTAAGCAACGGGAAAATAACATAGCCTCTAATAAACTAATTCGTCTTTTTTACAACGCCCACTAAATATTCTATAGAAAGTGTCAAGTAAAGATAAACAATTATTCTGACTTGTCCTTCTTATTCATGCATTGCCACCAAATTTACTAACTCGACCACGGATTTTACATCTCGTCACAATTTTACGTTTTACAGCTTCAGCGGAATGTCCTCAAAAAATATAATTCAAGCTTCTACAGAAAGCATCATTTATCATAACTCAGCATGTAAAATAATACATCATATATATTTTTTTTTTTATGATGATGATGATGATTCATTTATCATGAAAATAGTCACTGCATGATTTGGTGCAAGTACGCGAGACGACAGCGACCGGTCATTTCCATCAATCGGAGTGCGCCAATCGATTCATGTGACGACGAGTTGAGTTGTTCACGTGTATAGGTATGTAATTTTAGGTGATTAGGTTAGCTTAGTCTTTTATGACTACCCAGAACGTCTATGAGGGCAGAAAGGTGGTTAGGTTAGTTTTTTTTTATGACTACCCAGAACGACTAGGAGGGCAGAAAGGGGGTTAGGTTAATTTTTTTATGACCACCCAGAATGACTATGATGGCAGAAAGGTGGTTAGGTTAGGTTAGTTCTTTTTATGACCACCCAGAACGACTGTGAGGGCAGAAATGTGGTTAGGTTAGGTTAGTGTTTTTTTTAAGACCACCCAGAACGACTGTGACAGGTGGTTAGGTTCAAGCTGAAAAGACTTTATACTTTCCTGATTTTTCAAAAATGAAGTCTTTTATTTTGTCTCTTCTCAATAGCTTCTGATAATATTTAGTGGTCAATATACGGACTATTTGGTGACATTTTTAGCAAAATTTTGATGGTCAATTATTAAGGGATAAGTTAAATTTTAAACGTCCTGAGTTAACAAGTTAGAAGCTAAATAAATATATTTTTTGATGTCATTTATTAGTATTTTAGAAGTTAGAATGCATGCTACAAATTTAGATGCTAAAAATAATCATTATGCTGAGTTGTATTTACAGTGGTTTACATAGAAGATAAGTACCTAGTGGCTTAGATAGTATTATTTAGATGCTCGTTAATTGTGGCTGACTTAGTAATTTAGAAGGTAACATACATTTTTGGGGGCGAATAATGATATTAAAAAGAAGCCTGTTTAAATAGCACCCATTTAGAATTTACAAAAGCAGTAAGCACTACCTAAAACAATTTATAGAAGTTAAAAATTTATCTAATACATAAACAAGGCGTTTGTTTACAAACAAACTTCAAGACAGTAAACAAAACCAATGACCTGCGGAACCATAGACTATAAATGGTCAGTTTTTTGTTTCTTGTCAAAATGGCGGAGAAAATTAGTGTGGGTTTATTGACCCGACGCCTAGCGTGTCGACTACAATCGTGTTGCTCATGATAGGCTGTGATTACTTCTGCTGATACGTGGAGACATGCGTTTGGTATTGAATACTTATGAGCACATATTTGGTCAAATGGAACCTTATGTAATGTCATAGAATGTGATTCAGATTCATGTGTAATGATGACAGAAAGAATTAGGACGATAACGGCTTCTCCTAATAACGATCTTTGTTTTATGTGTTGCTGTATTTATGTGTTGCTGTACTTATGTGTTACTCTGATTGCCCGTGACATCATACCAGGCTCTATCAGAATACCAGCACTGCGCCATTTACTTTTTTAAATGTTGAAACATTACGCAAGTCGACAGTCTTTTGGCCTCGTAAAGGACTTTCTGATTTGTGATATTACTTTTTTTTTACATGTAGTTTGTTTTTATTTAAAACTAGCTTTCCGCCCGCGGCTTCGCCCGCGTTGTATTTGGTTATATCGCGCTTTTTAGATTTTTAGGGTGCCAAATTTCATCAAAATCGGTTGGGAGGTTTAAGCGGGAAAGCGTAACAGACATACAGACAGACAGAGTTACTTTCGTATTTATAATATTAGTATGGATTGTAATTAATTTAGTTTTAGTTCAGTTTTTCCGTCCAATGGGAATCACAACAAATACGTTTTGTTTCTTTCCTTCCTTTACCTATCATTCGTTGATTACCAAATCCTAGCTAACCTAAGCTACCAAGCCTGCTGAAATCTACTCGAATTTGTTTAAAAAGAAAATTCGAGGTTTATTAACAAACAAATGTTATTACAAAGTAAATGACTTTTTGAATGATACTATTTGACATTTGTATTTATTCGTTTGTATTTTATATTTGTTTTTATTTAAGGGTGAAATATGTTTGGACGAAAAAATTATATTGTGACATCCAGCATGCTTAAATTGCATGCAAACACATGTTTGACAAATAAAGTTATCTTTATCTTTATCTTATCTTAAAAAGCCGGTGATCCCATTTAATGGGCTCTTTTAGCGATTTCCGGGCCGTGAGCTTTGAATCCTTTACTTCAGTAGAGGAAATACAGCAAAAATCTGCTCGTCAATACTCACTCAAAGCCACCCACCTCTCCAAAAGCTCTAGAATATATAGCCTAAAGTGTAAAACTAGCCATCAAACCCTAAAGTGTAAAACTATAGTCTCCCCTCTAAATTAACCCTGCGACAGACAATACCTGTAGGTAAGCTAACAACACGTGAGAAACCTAAGTACTAATGAAGGGTTTGTTTTCGCGATACCCTAAAAGCTCACTTCCGGAAGACGGATACTGATATCCGCAAGTATAGTGCGGCACTACATTCCGGATATATCCGCCACATTTGTGAAATGTCGTGTTATTGCCATGATTATTTACACGCATTCTTGTTATATTTTAGTGTTTTTTTTTAATATTGCAGCTCGCTTTTTACAGCTGTATTTCTAATTTTTTTGTTCTTTTTTAGACGGACACTGTTACTAGAATACCAATAGACGCATCAAGAGTTCTTTGTTGATAACAACAACTTATTCTGTTTGGTCTATTTTATGTTAGCTCTAAAAAATATATGTTTGTACTTAATTTATGAATTTAATATTAGGTACTAACTGTCCCAGCAAACGTTGTTTTGCCATATAAGTACATTATTTCTAGGAAATATTTGATTAGAATCGTGATTAAAAAACGGGCGTCAATCTTAAAACGATGAAAATTTAGGATTTTATGTAGATTTTAATGCTACATTGTAAAATAATTAAAATTTGTCCAAAAATAAAAATACACTTCTCATCAAAAAAATCGAAACAGCTTACGAGTTAATGTTATGTACAGATTATCAGAAAGATACACATATTTAGAAATATATGTCATAATTATGTTGTTTAATAGTGAAAACAAGAGATTTTAAAATCCTAATGTTAATGTTCTAAATTCAAATGAAATTTTCATAGGATTCGTATTTGGTAACGAGTAGCTGCATTGGAGGATGTTTTCAAGGTTCTGGACTGGAAAGGACTGGGCATCAACATCAATGGCGAGTACATGACACACCTTCGGTTTGCTGATGATATCGTAGTCATGGCTGAGACCGCGGAGGACCTGAGTACAATGCTCGAAGACCTCAGTAGGGCCTCCAAGCGAGTCGGTCTTAAAATGAACATGGGCAAGACGAAAGTCATGTCTAATGCCCATGTTGTACCGACTCCTATAAAGATTGGAGACTCTGTTCTCGAAGTTGTTGACAGCTACGTGTACCTGGGACAAACTATCCAGTTAGGAAGGTCCAACTTCGAGAAAGAGGTCAATCGTCGAATCCAACTCGGCTGGGCTGCTTTCGGGAAGCTACGTAGAATCTTCTCGTCCGAAATACCGCAGTGTCTCAAGACAAAAGTCTTCGACCAGTGTGTGTTGCCAGTGATGACTTATGGAATTGAGACGTGGTCGCTAACAATGGGCCTTATAAGAAGGCTCAAAGTCGCTCAAAGGGCAATGGAGAGGGCTATGCTTGGGGTTTCACTGCGCGATCGAATCAGGAATGAGGAGATCCGCAGAAGAACGAGAGTAACCGACATAGCCCGAAGAATTGCAACACTGAAGTGGCAATGGGCTGGACACATTGCCCGTAGGACCGATGCCCGATGGGGCCGACGGGTTCTCGAGTGGCGACCACGCACCGGAAGACGTAGCGTGGGTAGGCCCCCGACAAGGTGGACCGACGACCTGGTGAAGGTCGCGGGAAACCGCTGGATGCGGGAGGCGCAGGACCGGTCGTCGTGGAGAACCTTGGGCGAGGCCTATGTCCAGCAGTGGACGTCTTTCGGCTGAAATGATGATGAGATAATTTTTGCCCTCTATGGAGTATGAAAGATATGAATTAAACAATACACGTAAATGAAAAAAAAAGCTAGGAAAAGTTTATTTAGTAACTGGTAGGTATTCCCTCCCCGAGCTCTTATGACTGCTTCCATGCGGTTCTTCATGGATCGGATGAGAGTGACAATCAAATGTTGAGGCATTTCATTCCATTCTTCTTGGATTGCATGCTGCAGCTGGCTGAGTGATTCCAAGGCCGGACTTCGGCAAGATAATCTCGTACGACGCCCGTGGTGCGCACCCTAGCATTGTCGTGCATGAATATGAAGCCGTTGCCAATAAAATGTGCATAGGGCATCACGTGAGGCTCAAGACACTGTTCGACGTACCGATGACAGTTTAGTGTAGGCAGACGTGGCCCAAACACGAACACTAGCTCTGTATTACTTTCGGCGCTGATTCCTCCCCAAACCGTATACGAACCGCCACCGTAGCTGACCCTTTCTTCAATACAGCATTGTGCAAAGCGTTCTCCATCTCTTCTATAGACCTTGTTCCTTCCGTCGTTACCATATAGCATAACTTATCACTCATCAGAAAAGAGAACTGTGCTCCATTAGACGTATGACCAATTTAAGTGCTCACGTGCAAAGCTAAGCCGTTCTCTTTGATGGGCTGCAGTTAATTTCGGCCCGTTTGCTGGTTTGTGCGGTACCAATCCATGATCCTTCAACCTTCTTCTAATTGTAGAGTCACTTACAGCCACACCACGTACAACATGAAGCTGCTGCTGTAGTTGAAAAAAAGCGTTAAGGCGTCGATTTCGTAAAGAAGTTGTTAGAATAAATCGATCATCTCACTCCGAAGTAACGCGATTCCTGCCAGATCCTGAACAGCGCGTGAACAAACTAGTCTCCCGATAGCGTTTGTAGACTCTATGAACAGATGCCAGGCTTTGGCAATCTTTCAGCGACAACATGCTGAGTAAGTCCAGAATCCAGTAATGCCACCACTTGGGCGGCCTCTGCCGGTGACGTGTCCATGTTTTACAAAAAATACCTAAAAACGTTTTCAGACGTGCCGAAGCCGCAGAAAACAAAAACTTTCAAAATAAACGCAAAATTTTAATTTACCAAAGAGAAATGTACCTACTCTAACTCTAAACACACATTTGTTTCAAAACAATGATACATTTCGTTTGTAGATAAACAAATGAAATTATAATTTTGAATTTAAAATTTTCGCTTTCCTTTTTAATTACCAAACATGATGATGACATGATGTGTTTTTTTTTCCATGGGATAAATACTCTTTTGTGTAAAATTAGGATAGAAACCATAAAAAGGGAAGTGTTTCGATTTTTCTGATGAGAAGTGTATAAAACGCTGGGAGTGGACAACCCCTTATAACTTAGGGGTATGAGAAATATAATGTAATAATATATTATATAACGTTATTTTTACTTAATACGAAACCTGAATATAGTTTCTTCAGAAACTGAATTGCCTCCAATAATTTTTTACACAATGTTATATTTTTTCCCAAATACATTTAGAAATTGTTGCGGTGTGGTTACCAAGCGCACAACACAGCTGACGGTTGATCATAGAGCAAGGCGCATGCGCATAGCTGGACACCAAGTGACCTTTTCATAACCTGTCAAGGCCGCTGTTATTGAAAAGAGATACCGTGGCCTCGGAACAGGTAAAGGCACCCGTGTTCCTTACACGGATGAGTTTTAATCAGAAATAGTTTGACACGCGCTTCCGCTCCTCGTCCTCCGTGCTAAATAAATATTTAGCACAGACCGAAAGATACACAGTGCACCAAACATATACATTAGAAAACAACAAAAAAAAAGAAAATAGCGAGAAGTGCCTCGCGGCTGCACCAAGATAGCGGAGTTTGCCTCGTGGCTGCACCAAAAAGTATATTGAATTTCTTGATGAGAAATGATGACGATAAAAAAAAAACTAATAATTAGTTGGTACATATAAACAAAATACAAACGTCAGTACCTCAACCATGACATACATTCGATCCCTCAGAGCAATAAGTCTCAGTGACGACAAGATATAAATATCAGGACGCTTCATCGATCCTCAGGGATCTACGGGTCATTAAGATATCGGACGATCCATTGTTTTTGTCAATTGTAGCGTGAACTTCTACCTCGAAAACACGATCAGTCTGATCACAGAGGAGACTCGTTGCAAAAGCTTTATTTAAATGTTTAAATGTAAAGCAGTAGCTTAAAACTTTCTTTACGTTTCGAAAAATTATAGGTGAAAATTTAAAGCGAATATACCTAGTAATTGAAAAATCAATATTTCTAGCCAGGAAACGGCCCCATAATGAAAACGCATAAACAAACATTGATTTTTAGATAGATGTAGTTAGTATATTTAATTTACAAATCATCCGCATTAAAATACGTAGCAAAATTTATTAGTTCCTATGCGGTCACACGGACATAAACTTATACTTAATAATTACATGAGATGTAGAAACCATTATACATATAGAAATTACGTTCATGTAATTTCCGATCCAAATTGGTTCAATAAAAACAATTTCAATAGACTACCGGATAATTGACGTTGTAGGTGCCATAAATACGTTTTCTAATTAACTTAACCCCAACAGTGGGTGTTCTCCGCGGCTACGTAATTAACCGCCTACAAATGTCTTCCCTTTTAAAGATATTTATTGTAGCAATTCCAATAATACTTCCATTTAAACAATCGTTGAATTGAATTAAATTGTAATTGGATGAATAATCGAATTACTTTGTTCTGTAACTCGCGTGGGATTTCTTTAATGTATCTAAAATTTACATTCTACTTAGTTTTCCAAAATAAGTACATAGTTTTAGGAACCTATCGACCTACTTTTGTCTGTGGTACCTACTCTTGTGGAATTTAAGTCTTATGTTTTTAATATAGATGTTGTTTTAAACGTGTGTTTGTGTACCTATTGCTTGTCATAAATCAACGTTATAATCGAGACATTTGTTCATGAGTCACATGGTCCTAAAGCGGCCCTAGGTACTAAATGAAGATTGGCAACGAAAATCGCGGCCAACAAACGCTTTCTTTAATCGTGTATACTGCAGAATCATCATCATCTCAGCGTTAGTCACAGTCGCAGTCCAAGGCTTTTTCAGCTTTTGGAATCTGGGGTCCACTTTACCAGTCCTCTAACTGCTGATTTTGGCTAAACTGCGATATTTTCCGTGAAGCGAGCAACCATACAACCAAACCGAAGGCGATATCAAAGCGTTGCAGTTAGACCAGCGTGTACCTACTCTAAAATATACGTAGGTTAAACCACGGTACCACAGAATATTCATTTGTCAATTACCACATGCTAATCTCAACACTGATATGGATGAAAGCATTTATCCATGGAATCGATGAATTCGTCGTTGAAATCTCGGTACAGTGCATACCTATGCCGTCAAGTGTCACGTCGGCTAACGGTCGGTGATTGACGGCTATTACCGCGGTAATGACCCTGCATTGCATGAAATATTTTCTGCCATAGCGTGCAAATTACCCGGCTTAGCCAAGGCTAGACATGAATTAGCTGAAGTCCACGTCATTGTGGAATTTGGGTGGTTGAGCGCCTATGACAATTTGTCTTGCTTCAGACTTTTAACAGCCAAAAAGAACCTTTTAGTTCTGTTCGAATTTGTTTCTATTCATCATAAATCCTTGTTTTTGTGAGAGAAATAGCTTAATTTTAACTTTAAATTCCCTAAAAAATACTTTTATAAAAAAAAAATCTTTTTGCAGAATATTTCCCAAATAATGCATCTGTCTGTCCACCTAAATATGCCTACCTATGTCATGTTTGAACTCGATCCTGCAAACAAATAGCCCATTTATCATTTTACCGTGATACTAGAGAGTTACCTTTCGATACTAGTATGTATAGTTATAGTAGTTCACTAGTTTACTAGTATGTATAGCATAGTTTCGATACTATGTACCATATGTACCATGCTCCCCATATCAAACTACCGTCATTCAGTGAAGGTTGTACATTCTGATTGATGTTCCTTCGTTAATGATTGCCGTACCATACCGTGCCCTCTCTTTTTCACGAACATTAAACGATTACCATCGTGAACTACAAAAAGGAGGCTTATTTTAAATTGAAGATTTTAGGGGAACGTGGGTACAGCCTGAAAACATTGTGATTTATTATTTGAGGGACAGTTTGGGGTCAAAAGCAATGAGTCTGAGAGGTCGTTAGACATGAAGGTAGTGGGTTCACTATAAGTAGATACTGGGTCGGTATTGCTTAATGATCTTTTATACGAAATGTTGTAAACCTCGTATCAGAATATATAAAGGATTTCATTATCGATTCTCAATAAAATAGATAATAATATCGTATTTGGTTACGACACCTACACATCAACTAGTTTCGGGAATCCAATGTGGAACTTTATCCAAATTTGGCGTTACTACACATAAATTAATTAGTTCCTTTCCAGCTAGCGGCGCCCTGTAGTTTCACCCGGATAAGTTTCGATTCCATTGGAATATCGAGATGAAAAATATCAGATGTTTAATACTTCGGATATAAACCAACCGAATTATAAACCATCGATGTGCCAATTTTTTTTCTATTACGTCCAAATCCGTCCGGCCGTTTGAGTGAAGATTTCTATGTACCTATCTTATGTTTACATTGCGCTGCATGCATAATTATTCAGGGGTCGTTGGATGGTATCAATCATAACTTGATAACTCAGTGAGTCATAAGTGATTGCCTATTTATTAAAAGCAATTTTTACTTATATGTTTAGATCGATCTTTAGCCTGATCTTTAACCCAAACAGTTTCCATCACCATCGACACTTACTCCAGAAACATGAAAATAGTATTCAACTTACAACTGCGCGTATTCGGGCTATTAAAAAACTCCCTTGGAAGCCAGGATAATCCTTGTTTTATGATCGAAGGGAGAGTCTCAGTCCTAGAACTATGTGTGTGTATGTATAATATTCTAACCCCTGTCTAGTAAACACTGAGGGTCTTCCTCAAATAATAATCAGAATGTCTGAACTTTTATCAGCCTTCATTTTTACTTAGCATTTGTATATTACAGACTTTGCGACTAGTTAAATTTCTTGTCCGTTTACTCTATACTAATATATAAAGCTGAAGAGTTTGTTTGTTTGAACGCGCTAATCTCAGGAACTACTGGTCCGATTGGAAAAATTCTTTTAGCGTTGCATAGCCCATTAATCCAGGAAGGCTTTAGGCTATAGCATTACGCTGAGACTAATAGGAGCTGAGCATATAAAAAAAAACATATCGAAACCTACGCAGGTGAAACCTCGCGGCGCAGTTAGTTTAATATATGTAGGTAGTGACGTAGATTACCTTGTACATTTAAGTTAGGACATAAAATAACGATAGGAATTAGCTTAGTCCACGCCTAATGTAAATTGGCGTATTTTTAATAGCCATATTTTTAACGCGTCTAAACTGTGTATAGATTATCTTAATTTACCACGACTAAACTAATATTTTGTCTTCTGTCCTTTTCTTAACGAAATAAGGAGAAAAAGATGCACTGAAATTAAATTTAAGTAGTTTAGTTTTTGAACAAGGGATTCGGCGCCAGCAACAAAAAATCAAATTAAAAGATTAGAAAAACTCCGTTTCGAACTTTGCGACATGCCATCACGTATAGAGCCAAAAAACCACTGCGAGACATAATGATGACTCAACACCTTTTTTCAATTAACAACTAAAAACGATATGTTTATGAAACGTTCCTATCACACATGATAATGCATTCTCATCAGTATTGGAGGTGCGTTGCGAGGCGTATCGGAAACATTCAACTTAGTAGTTCTACATTAGATCTCTTTAGTCTGACACCATTAATCACAAATAGGGCGTCGATTCAAATGGTTCCTGCGTGGCGAACGATCCAACGTTTATCATTTAAAGTTTCTTGATGTGACGCCTTTGTAAATGTAGACACCATATTATATGGTGCCTTAGGCGTTGTATTGTTTTCGTTAATTATATAAGTAAGTAGAATATTATGAACAATTTCACCAGTTGGAATGAATAGACGAATTGGTTACATAATGAATAGAAAAAAAACCAGTAACTCTCATGAAAAGAAAGTTAGTACCATCTGGGTCCTGAGTCTGAAGCCAGTATTACACACTATGTAGCCAAGCATATTGAACGTTACGGAATTGCATCGCTGACAGGGGTGTTCGGCACTGGTGCAGCTACACAGGAACTAAACTTAATATTCGGGAACACTGTTGGAGCTGCTGAACCTTGGACAAAACTATCTTTGCATTGTGTAGATTCAATTTCTTAGTATTGTAAGTATAATTGCATGGCACACGTGTGCGCACAATGTACTTGCTGTAAAGCATCTACCTATTTGTTGGGTTATTTTAATTTCTGAATTGTTTTTTTTTTTTTTGTGTTTTCCATAATGGACGCTCTCAGGGTACAATATACTTCTGCATCGTTCTCACATGGTTGTAATGAAATACATGTATCAATAGATTGGTAATTTAAAAGAGTTCCCATGAAGTTTCTTGCCCGTTCTTCTCCATAGCTACCTGCTCTTTGGAATGGGCGACTAGCTTCACCTTACTGACTGACCGACCTTCTGACTATTCAAAAGTGCCTGTAACTGGTTTATTTGAAATGAATGCTGTGATTTGATTTGAGAATATCATATTTTGAATTGATTAATCATATTTTGAACGATGTCTTTGTAAAAATCTGTCTGCTCGTTATAGGTTTAAAACCTTAGTCTAGGTATTAAGCTAGTTTTAAGCTCTAATTACCAAGCAGAACCAAACAGTATTTGTGACACAGATAATACATGATTGCTTTAACTATGAACCTTATTGGAACAAGAAATTTTAATTTGACGAAGTCTTTCACCTCGCTAGATTAAGGTCACTAAACTAATAATTGTTTTTCCTTTATCGTAACTATATTTACAAAAAATATGGTAAACTGTTATCATTAGGTTATCAACAGTTCCGTGTAATGTGTGTATAGGTACAAGTTTATAGCAATGGGGTTAAAGTACCCTTAATGATATGTTACAGGTTAAAGCCCCCGTGAGTTCTGGTGAGATCGCTACCACCTCGAGCCCTAATTCCATGCTAATGCGACTTGATTGTTCGAAAAAATCTATTATTCATTTACCGCTACTGTACCTACCTATAAATAGTAGGTGTAATAGACGAGAGAATTCGCAAAGTTTAGTAACGAGTGAAATATGCGAGCATTATATTTCTTATTAATTATTAGAGACACACACACGTACACGCATCCTCACACACACACACACACCCACACACGCACCCGTTAGCAAGCAACGTAGTAGAGTGTAAAAAAGTGCTTCCTCTCTCCTAACTTCACTTATTTTGTTTGTGCCCGACAGGGTCCACGTGAACTAATTTTAAGTATTACCATCTAAGAATACATGTGGAAAACAATAAAAGTATTGAGTATTGACTTTCCTGCCATGTAACTGCCAGTTGATACTCTACCTAAGTGGTCCTCTGCCATTTCATAATCCCTGGTGTTGTAGGGGATGCTGATGATAATATTTTGGCCCTTTTGTTTACCTCTCAACAAGGAAACAGGCGGTCACTAAGCCGAATCTTATAATAATAAGCTAATAAACACATAAGCTCCAATACCAAATCCTTTTATTTCCTTCTTCCTCAGAGGGAATGCATCTCCGTCCACATCGGCCAGGCTGGCGTCCAGATTGGCAACGCTTGCTGGGAGCTATACTGCTTGGAGCATGGCATACAGCCCGATGGCCAGATGCCCTCGGATAAGACTCTGGGAGGCGGAGACGACTCCTTCAACACCTTCTTTAGCGAGACAGGCGCCGGCAAGCATGTGCCCAGGGCGGTGTTTGTGGACTTGGAACCTACTGTTGTTGGTGAGTAACAACAAAAAAGTTCGGACAACAGCAGGTCAAGTTACCCGAAACTGTCAAATAATCCCAATCAACCTTGAGCCTCAATACTTTAAAGAAAATCTAACAAAGAATTCTGACAGATTGTAGTTGCTTGGTGTGCTATCGTCTGTACAAATTGACGAAATTGACGATAAAAGAAAGACAAATAATTATTGTATTTCATCACTGCTTACTTTTTATTTTTTTAAATAATTATAAACAACTAGGTTTATAATTATTTTAAAAAATATTTTTTTATGGAAAAGGTAAAATATCGGCCTTTTGTAAAGGTTGATTTTATAGATTATAGTAAGTGTGAACTTACGAAGCCTGGACCAGCCCTGTCCTCAAGAACTAGATTTAGTTAATCATTTGGCAGACATTTTCTAATTGTATTACGTGGATATTACATTCGTTTACATTGCAAAGTTTGTTTCGTTTATCATAGAAATAGCTTCATTAGGACCTTAGAAAACGTTAATTACAAGATTTAAATTTGAATATAATGAATATGCTACAGTATCATTGCCTATCCAGTGCCTATCGGCAGTATGCTTAGCTTACTAATTCAGCTAAAAATAAGACCTATACAAAAACATGTTGAAGAAACCGTGAGGCTCTAAATTGAAGGTTTCTCGTCGCTTGTAATAGAAATATATAATAGCTGGCGGGTATTGAACCCCAGCCCGTGCCGCTACTACTTCGAGTGACGGTCTATCATTACGCTACAGCACTATGAAAGCACATCTGTCAAGAAAATCCGCAATTTTTTTAGTTTCTGATTAGATCTTGTAGGTTCATTTTGAAGGAGGATGTAGGTACAGCTGTACATCCTCCTTGAAAGTTAACCCACGAAAACGTCTATTAATGTTCTAATAACGCGCCACTGCCGAAAAAGAATTAAACCCAGAACCTTATCAAATGGACTCAATATGCGGACGAGACATAGTACACTAACATGAGTAGTTATTAGATAGTTCCAAATTAGTATCTTGAATTATAGTCTGACGTCAAAACCAACTTCATACATTCCTAATGTCATAATGCCACTGTAGTAACATGAAATTAAATATAAATACAATTGTGGTACGACTTACTAACAAAAAGGATTTCGGTTCGAGGAAATCTCAAATCCTAAAAGCTGAAGGCGGTTGGTGCACTCCAATGATACATACCTACATTCCGAAAAGTAAGAGCAAAGGTGTACGGGCTTCTTTTAGCGGTGAATAGACACGCTTGTGTTTTGGTGGCTTTGCCCTTTTCGGGGACTGCCTGTAGTGCAGTTCGTACGCTCTACCATAGCCTCTCTTTGGCACCGGATTGCTTCCTTACTTACTAGCCCGGGCACCCGGCAGGTATCTCTCCTCAACTGTAGTGTCACGATCGATGTCACAGGAAAATAGTTTTTTTTTTCGATTAAAATATTTAACCATAATGGCCCCGATTCCCTTGTTAGAAAACTAAACTAATTTTAAATTCAATGCTTCTTTTTTCTTTCTATTTCATTAAGAAAGGGACAGAAGATAAAATATTATTTAAGTCAAAATAGTCATCGGCTGACGTAAATTGAGCTATTTGACGGCTTTCTGTTTCTATCTAATGTTCATTCAAGCTAAACAAATAAATTATAGTGGAGATCAATTTGAATTCAGAGTAACTGATTCTATTTAAAATATTTTAAAATTGATTGAAGTTGTAGCCTAAACTGAACTTTGTTGAATAGAAATTAAAGGTATTTTTCGAGAAACTCATATTTAGTACTTAGTTTACATGGTCGGCAATTAAATTGCGAACACATATTACATTATAATAGACACATCACGCACTGTTATTTGAAGATGAATCATATAAAACGAATTATCTATGATTAACCACTCCACATTTAAAGACAGGAAGTTACAATATTATCGTAAGAGCTTATACTTGAGAAGCTCTTTGATATCTTTGTTGGCAGCCGTTCTTAGTTAAGTGCCCTTAACTGATAGGTACCTACAGCTCAGACAGCATTCATGTCAATTAAATTCGTCAAACGGACACGATCACTTGATTTACTTTTTATTCTATTTTGTACTTTTGGTGACTCAAAAAGTGAGTCACATTTCTGGTTCATGTCTTGGAATGGGCCATCTGTTGCCTGAATCATTTCTTTTTATTGTTTTTTTTTCGGGATTGGATTTTAGTCTCAACTGTATCATTATTTTTGTAAAATGAGAACTCCATTTTCTTAGAAACACTTATTTTAATAACAGCTGTTTTTTCTTGCCACATTTACTTAGGAGATAAATATGAATCATTCAGCATTCTGAATAAATCATGCAAGCAAAACACTTGGGACTGCGTGTGTTAACAAAGTATCATACAAATTCTCATCGCTATCTGTGTTTACTCCTTACAGACCAGCTTTCTCTCAAACCTGCAGCTGCAGCACCTTTCTACAAGAAAGTTATTTATTAGTTACCCTTATTATTTCACATCAAAATTTGAATAAATAAATCGTCTTCAGTCAAACGGTAAAGATCTCAAGACCACCAAAAAGGTTGAACCTCAGCCTTATTTGAATAAATAATGACTTTTGATTTTTTGACTTACTTCCAACCCTTCGTTTTCAGACGAGGTTCGCACCGGTACCTACCGGCAGCTGTTTCATCCGGAACAGCTTATCACTGGCAAGGAGGACGCGGCCAACAATTACGCCAGAGGCCACTACACCATCGGCAAGGAGATCGTTGACGTTGTCCTCGACAGGCTCAGGAAACTCGCCGACCAATGTACTGGACTCCAGGTGAGACGATAAGAAAGAAAGAACGAAGGAATTACACTTTCCAGCTGATTATCTACCGCTGAAACAAGCTTCTGCCAATCACGCTCCTATATCTCAAATACTCTCATCGTTGAAAACGCACTACTAAACTCACGCCTCTTTAGAGGTCTGAGCGGTGTCTGTTGCACCGTGTTCCACTGGCCTGTACCACCAGTGGTGCAAAAGACACAATAAATCGGTGTTGACAACAATCATCGATTTTTACGACTAATAACGAGAGGTGGTGTAGCTACATTATGTAGAAGTTTAGCCAAAATCAACAGTTAGACTGGTAAAGCGGACCCCAGACCCAAAGGCGGAAAAAAGCTTTGGATACGACTGGGATTAATGCTGAGATGATGATGATGATGATGCTTTAAAAGGCTATAATTACTTATAATTAAAAAAATGTGACTTTGTGTGTGTCATGTCTTTATGCTAGCTTTCTTTTCTTTTCTAGCTAGCTAGACCATTTATGGTTCAGATGTAGGGACCGTATTATTTTCTGAATGCAGTGTCCAGGTGTCATTTTCTTTCTCTTTATAACTATCATTAAACAAATGACAATATCTATAATGTGTTTATAAAATAAATAAAACCTTGTTGCTCAGGGCTTCCTGGTGTTCCACTCATTCGGAGGCGGCACCGGCTCCGGCTTCACGTCGTTGCTGATGGAACGCCTCTCCGTCGACTACGGAAAGAAGTCCAAGCTCGAGTTCTCAATCTACCCTGCGCCTCAGGTATTGTCAGCATGGCGGCTCTTGAACACCATGAACGGATTAAATGTGGTGAAATGTCCCCTTGGACTTCGCTATGATTGTTTTGCAAATCATTTACCTACTTATACGTCTCTATCAGGTGTCCACCGCAGTAGTGGAGCCCTACAACTCCATCCTGACGACCCATACGACGCTGGAGCATTCGGACTGCGCCTTCATGGTCGACAACGAGGCTATCTACGACATCTGCAGGAGGAACCTCGACATCGAGAGACCCACCTACACCAACCTCAACAGGCTTATCGGACAGGTGGGTGGAGCTGGAAACTAAATAGGTGTAACTGGCTATTCAGATCGACATGGATAACACTCATTAACTAGTACTATGGACTAAGTACGGAAACCAAAACAATGAATAATATAATACAATATTAAGATTTAAATAAATAAAATATTATGAATAATATTTAACTTAATAAACTGTTCATTTATCAAAATTAAACTTCATTCGAAAAGATCCATAAGTTTCTTATTAAACTTCAACTTATATCTGACGGTCCTTTTCTGATTACTTATCTTTGGTGATTGTACAGACGTCAGCACAACAAGCTACTACTATAAATTATTTTTAAAAATAGATTTTCAACTTTATCTCTAAATCACAGAGGTCCAAGGTCTATTGGGAAAATTTGACATTTGGTACCTAAGTTAAATGTTAGAAAAGGTGTGCTTTACTGGACACCATAATAATTTTCAGTTCCGTAATACAGCGATTTGCACAAGGATATAAAAGCAATCGTCAGGAGGAAATTGTCTTTGTTTTAATAATCCGTATCAAAACACCTACCTACTATTACCTTCTCGAGGCTTGGAAATCGTCATCAACTAGCCGCCTGTTAGAAATGGCGATATTTTTTTTATCCCGATCAGATGTTTTTTTTAATTGTGCACTTTTCAACCGTTTTTTTTTTTAGATCGTATCGTCAATTACTGCATCCCTCCGATTCGATGGCGCCCTGAACGTGGACCTGACGGAGTTCCAGACTAACTTGGTGCCATACCCTCGTATCCACTTCCCTCTCGCCACGTACGCGCCTGTCATCTCCGCGGAGAAGGCCTACCATGAACAACTCACTGTTGCGGAAATTACCAATGCTTGCTTCGAGCCAGCTAACCAGGTAAGCGACTACTTTTATTCTTTGGTCCCTTACCTTCTGCGACAGTTTAAGCAAGCCGAATTTATAAGTTTTTATTTTGAATGCTGCACTGTTTAAGTTTAAAAATAATGTGCGTAAAATTAGTTTCAAGAAGTACTTACGACCAGCTCATTTTAACTTTCACATTATTTTTTTTTAGATGGTGAAGTGCGACCCCCGTCACGGCAAATACATGGCCTGCTGCATGTTGTACAGGTAATTACGTATCTTATATATAGTTTGATCGAACAAAAGTCAATATAGCATTATCTTAATATGTACTTAACTTTTCCTTGACAGAGGTGACGTGGTGCCTAAGGACGTAAACGCCGCCATTGCTACCATCAAGACCAAGAGGACCATCCAGTTCGTGGACTGGTGCCCCACAGGCTTCAAGGTAGTACTTGTGTTTGTAACTTCAATCCCATTAAGGGAAAAACCAATACCTCTTGTGATTTTTATAATTTATAATCGGTATAAATATAAAATAAATCAAAGTCGCTTTCCGTGTCACACAGATTTCATTTTGGACTATTATTTAAAGAAAATATTTCTGCAGGATTTTATATAATACATTAATAAATAATAAACCACATATAGCTACAATCTTTTTGATAAGAACAAAAATCTCTACCAGGCAGGGGCGGGTCTTTAGTTTCTTAGAATTTGACTACCTACCAGTCAATCATATTACATGAGCTGAATAGTAACAATGTGTTTGCGATCAGGTGGGCATCAACTACCAACCCCCGACCGTGGTCCCCGGAGGTGACCTGGCGAAGGTACAGCGCGCCGTCTGCATGTTGTCCAACACCACTGCTATTGCAGAGGCTTGGGCTAGGTATGTATTTACTTTATGAACACTCAATTAAAGTTTTCGAGTTTAATTAAAATAAATTTGTTTGGCTTTTTCTCGAAACGCTGTTGCATTAGGCATTTATCAACATTTTTTTATATTAGGTACATTGCCTTTTTTTAAATTTACAGAATAAAAATACTTACCTACCTAAATCAACATATTTTTCTTACAATACGTAAACGTACACTCTCTCTAATTGACTTTGAACATTCCAGACTGGACCACAAATTCGACTTGATGTACGCGAAGCGCGCCTTCGTCCACTGGTATGTCGGCGAGGGTATGGAAGAAGGAGAGTTCTCCGAGGCTCGCGAGGATCTGGCAGCGCTGGAGAAGGACTACGAAGAGGTCGGAGTGGACTCAACTGAGGGAGAACTGGACGAAGACAATGAGTACTAGAAAGCGTCAAATATAAAATGAAACGATCGACTTCAGTACGGATGTGCAGCGTTTTAGAAGTATTGTCTTGTTACCTTTGTTTAGTCGATTCCATATGATAATATGGAATCGACTTGTTGTATGTGTATCCTTACTACGAAGGTGGGACTGAGGGACCAGGAGAATTATAACTCTGATGTGGGTCAGCTTTTGATACAATTTTATTGAGACTTACCTTAGGTATTTGCTGGATATATACAGCTTTCTGTCACCTGGTCCTTTTAGTCAGTTAAGCAACACCAACTTTAGTCGACCACAGAGAGTCTACTCAATCATGGCGTTTTTGTATTCGATCAATATATTTTTAACTCAATGCCGTCATAATAAAATAATAAGTTTAATAATAATGTAATACGTAATATAGTACCTAAGAATGTGAGCTTGGTCGAGGGTAAACTCAGTGCAAACTTTTGAAAAAACTAACTTTCAACAAGTTGAAATTTAAAGTTTGAGATGCTGCGAGTGTAACAAAATAATTTGCATTTATTAATTTAAAAAGAATTCGTGATAATCTAACATTGTGGCAGTTAGATGTATAGTTTGTATCATTTATGTCATAAGCTAACTTATTGAGACCTAATTTTATGCTTCGAAAAAGTGGATTTGTGTGTTTGAGAATTACTATTTATTTTTAATGCACAATAAAGATTTTTTTACACATACCTTCTTCGTTTTATTCCGACTTCTAAATAAAAGTCAACATTATTACATACATTTTTTATTCATATACAAAACTGCTCGAAATAACATATACAAAATTGCTCGAAATAACAAACAACCATTTAAGACACTAACTGTAAAAAATCCGATAACAATTACATGATTTCATACTCTTATGTCTGATAAATTGTTACAAAAAGATCTTTTATAGTTAAATACCATAACAATTATCAATTTGTACATAGCCGCGTAAATATACAAGTAAAAATCAATGTAAAAGTACAGCTAACAAAAAAGTTCTGAATGTGGACAAGAAATCTCCATCTCTCTTCCATCATATCGTGCATAAATCATAACTATTTAAGTCGTGGTGGCCTAGTGGTTAAAACAGCAGCCTCTCAAGTATGAGTGCGCAGGTTCGATTCCAGGTCAGGCAAGTACCAATGTAACTTTTCTAAAGTTGTATGTACTTTCTAAGTATATCTTGGACACCAATGACTGAAGGTGCAGGAAAACATCTTGAGGAAACCTGGACTTTTCAAGTCTGGAATCGCCAACCCGCATTGAACAAGCGTAGTGTTTACGCTCAATCCTTCTCTGTATGAGAGGAGACCTGTGCCCAGCAGTGGGACGACAAAAAGGTTGATGATGATTTAAACAGAATACCCACTGAAACGAACTAAGTCTACTCATCACATCAATAAAATGCTTAAATAATAAGTAATAAACAGTAAATACATATTTTTAATTAACTATCAGTGATGTTAAATCGCTTGTAGCGCCATTTGTTGACCGTTGTCATAACTTGTATGGAAATCAATGGCTTCTATAGAAATTAACTTGAACATTGATTATAATCAATGAAACTTATATAATTGGAAGAAAAAAATTGTCAAGTCATTTCCAGGGGCGGATTTAACAGCAAGCCTGTGTCCAGGGCGGCAGATTTTTGTGACGGTAAATTTGGAGTTTTTTTTTTTTTTGCTACGTACTTACAATATTGTGTAAGTAGCATGCATTACTCCATCTATTCAATCGTACATAACTGAACTTTGATTGGCTCAAAAAGATACCAAAAATTATTTTACGTGTAATTTTAACAAAATTGGATTGGAGTGTACAAATAAGTTAGGACGTGACAATTGGGTTGTATCCTAAAAAATAATTTATTGTCCATCAGATAGATTTATAAAAAGTATCGAACACGTATTTTTTATTAGATTCAAATACTAAGGAAAATATATTGATATGAAATGTCGCATGACGTCACGCTGTGGTACAAAATATACCACTGTGTGACGTAATTAGTCCCCACTCCGTAAGTTTAATACGCTATATCTCAGTAGTTTTTGGTAATTTCGACAAAATAAAAAATATTGGTCTTAATTTCTTTTATTATCTATAAGATGGACTAATTATTATTTTGTTTTCATACCTATTGTAGAGGCAAAAAGGCGGCAAAAACCAAACAGCTTATACCTCGACCATTAGTAAATCCGCCACCGGTCATTTCTGAAATTTGTTACAGAACTCATATTATACAATAGCCCAATTTAAGAAATCATAAAGGATTCAATATAATCCAAATTTTGTGCAATCAGTTCAGATAGAAATAGACATTATTTTGTAAAGCCATTACATTGTGACCTTTTACTAAACATAGTCCGTTAGTTATTTACATAAACACGTTTTTATAAAACAATTGCAACGTAAAAATAATAAATTCAACTCATTGAGATCTTATTGATAAAAAATGAGCGTGTCTTGAAATAGACGTAGGAACATTTAGTTTTCTAAACTCACTTTTGGCTCTAGTTAAACTGTATTGAAATAGATTTATTAGGTATTGGCGCCGATACACTTTCGCCGATAGTTCATCGTTTTCTTTATATTTCACTAGCTTTCCGCCCGCGGCATCGCCCGCGTAGGATTCGGTTATATCGCGCCTTTTACATACCTCATTTCCGGGGATTAATTATCATATCATTTAGCTTTTAAGTTAACATATGCATATTTGTTTGCAATTTATTAACTTGTCTTAAACGACACACTGCGCCATTTATCATCGAACTAATATGAAGCTAACAATATTTTTGTTTTCCCTCGAGAATATCAAATTTTCCGGGATAAAAAGTACCCTATTATTTAACTCGGACTTCTAACTTTATGTCTGCAAATTTTCAAAGAAATCAGTTCAGTAGTTACGGCGTGAAAGCGAAACTAACAAACAAACTCACTTTCCGATTTATAATATTAGTAAGGATTTAGAAAGGGACAAAACATAGTACGTTAGTTTAGACCTGTCAAATTAGTCCGCGCTTGACGTAAATTGATGTATGTTTGGTCGCCATGTTTATAATTGCATATAAACTGTCTATGGAGTATCTTAATTTGATAGACTAAATTAAAATGTTATTTTCTATCCTTTTCTTAACCTTTTGAACGCCAATCTACATAATACGCGATGTGTCCTCCAGCGCCACGCTACAAATGTATATCGTATCTATAGTAAAACGTAGGGAATGTCCTATCGACAAATAATGTTATACATTTAAATTAATGTTTATTCACCAATTTACGAAACTAAATAAAAACTGTAACTGTATTTTCATATTTTATTTCATAAAATAATCAATATGAAAACTTGGATATATTTCCTATAATAAAGAAAAGAATTGTAAATTTATAAGACGTGTGTTCTAGAAGTTCACATCCCTATTTGTCTCCAAATGTAATCCTTTTACTTCATATCAAGTAGTTGGCGCTCGAGGCACGTCAAAATCCTTTCTGATATAAGGATGTCTTGTCGACGTATTTCTTGTCGATGTATTTCTATGGTATTTATTTTTATATTCACTGTGGTCGAGTTACACGTGCATAAACTCAACCGATTCCTGTATAATTTATTTCGTTTAGTTACAACAAATACAATTAACAGAAGCTAAATACGTGGTTTTCTACATTTTTTAAAGTTCCGTAGCCAAATGGCAAAAAACGGAACCCTTACAGATTCGTCATGCCTGTCTGTCCGTCTGTCCGTTCGTATGTCCCAGCCATTTTTTTTTCGAAACTATATGATCTATAGGTACTGTTGAAACTTGTAGGTAGATGTATTCTGTGAACCGTATTAAGGTATTGATGCAAATATAAAAATAATAATAATAAAGATTGGGGGCTCCCCATACTTAGAACTGAAACTCAAAAATTTTTTTTTCTTCAAGCATACGTTTGGGGTATGTATGGATAGGTCTTCAAAAATGATATCGAGGTTTCTAAAATATTTTTTTTCTAAACCGAATAGTTTGCGTGACAAACGCTTCCAAAGTGGAAAAAGTTGGTCCTCCCCCCCCCCTACCCGCCTACCTCTAACTTCTAAAATAAGAAAATGAAAAATCCAAAAAAATATATGATGTACAAGTACATACATTACTATACAAACTACTAACGAAAATTCTTTTGAACGAGATCTCGTAAGTAGTTTTTTTAATACCTCGTAAATCGCTTATTACCGCGTAATCTTTCATACAAATAACTATAATCCTTTAATTTCATAAATCAATGGTACGGAACCCTTTGTACGTGAGTCCGACACGCACTTGGCCGATTTCTTTTTATTAAAATTACTGTTTTACACAGATGTTACAGACCTACTTTTAATGGTTTCGCAAAATACTAGCAATTATTTTTCTGGTTTATACAAACTAATAGAAAACGGAAGAAAATTCCCGAAACGGAAGTTGACGACTTAACGGAATGTCAAGACGACGAACTATTTCAAAATTCAGATTTAGAATTGAACAACTCGCAATAATTGAGGTTTGAGATATCTTTATAATTCGTCATATTCACCGTCACAATTTTTGTAAACATTGCACTACACTAAAATGCACAAAGTCACTATGACCTTGAAACCTGTCCGCTTATGGCGTCACAGAGTTACTTTTATACAAGTCGGTGGCCTGTGGGGAGTGACAAATTACTAACTTTGTAGGGATGGGTTTTTCAAACGGTGTTTCACTATCGACAATGATTAGAAAACCTATTTATTCTTGATTAAGGTGAATAAAACCTAGTTTATAGTTTACAATATTTATAAAATATTATTAATTCACGTCATTTTCTTGCAATAATAGTATTTATGGTCATTTCGACGAAATGAAATATAGCGAGGTCTTCATCGTGTCCCATCACTGGCTTACTTGATATCAAGTAATTGGCGCTGGGGGCAATAAAATATTTTCTGGCGTTTTTGTTTCTATTGAAAATAAAACTAATAAGAACTTATTATGCGTGAAAAAGTTAAAAATATGGTTGATAACAGGGCAATTTTCCATAAAAACAAAATAAAAGGTCTTGTAAAAGTCGTAAATTTATTTTATACTGTGATTACTTCTAATGAAGTAGTGGCGCTGAGGGCACGAAAATCTCGAGCTTGTATAGAAGTGATTGGCGTTCAAAATGTTAACGAAATGGAAAGAAAAAGATGCACATAACTTAAAATTAGTTTGTGAACAATAGAATCAGCGCCAATATCAATAAATTGAATGATAATATTTCTCATCAGTGCTGTTTTCTCCTGTAAAATTATTTCATTTAAAAAGCATAAGCAATATAATTCTCGTATTAAAAATGGCGGCATGATTCAGGCACTGTATATGTTGCCGATTTATATTAGCTTTACACAAATACTATAAAATATGACTATGGTTCTTTCTATAAACCATGAATTAACTGTAATCATGTTTAACATGATACATACATACATTAATTGGCAGAGTAGTTAATAAATGGAGTTCTAAAGTGTCAGACGCCTACGCCTATGTGACAGTACCACATATGACTAGGTAACAAGTGAAAAGGGTTTTTGGTTTTCGTCCTGTATATAAAATCCAAATTTTTAATTTTCAGTCACTGAAACAATATTCAACCAATGGGCTGGTACAGGGTGGCAATGACTTCGATCTGCTTTGTAACATGGGGTACATAATGAACCCCTGGGGGTTACACTATTTTCGTCTGTTACAAAAATTACTGAATATTATTTGTTATTAATAACATAATTTGTTTTTAATCATAATCAATTTAAAAGTTATTAAAATAAAATTTTATTTGTTGATAGTTCCTCTGTCCAACTAAGATAGTTCTTTGGTGGAACGAACAATGCTGAAGTCCTAAACAGCAGTGAAAATGGATTCAAATTAAAAATCTTCTCAAAAGAGGTAAACAGCAACCGGAACGGTTACACAGAGATGATACTGCATGTTTCGGGCATGTGCTATTTGAAGTGCACTGTCTAAGTTTAGTGTCTAGTGCCCTGTTCCAAAGAGTCCATTGTCAGATATTTCAGACTATCTGATAAGTCCATCTCTCTAACGATAGTTGCGGCAATACACATATCCATGAAGTTTAATTCCATGTTATTATTCACCATACTGGTTCAATTCCAGTTGAATCAGTATGATGAACCGTTTAATTGACCATTCCAATTAGAACACAGCAATGCCTACACACTTCAAAAACTTTATTTTTGAAATTTGTAGGCACTGCTGTGGTCTTTATTTGTAACAGTTTCCTCGTAAACCCACTTTCACTAAGACATTAGTATACAGAATGGTGTTGACAATACAACAATAAATTAAACATTGTGTACCACAACACATTCTCAGTCTACCCATAAAAAATCATATAAATATATTTATTAGTTTAGTCACAGGAAATTATTTTACATTTTTCACATTTTCTACATTTTATGTAGAAAATGTGAAAAATGTAAAATAATTTCAATGTAAATGTAGATGTTCATAAGGAAGCGCTTACAGGTTAATGACCGCCGCATCCTGCGGTACCAAACTTTAATATTAATGGCGCGAAAAAAATAAGTCGATACAGTATCGCGCTGTCGCCGATCGGAGGTCAGTGAACAAATATTTTAAAGGATATTCTATTCTGTTTGTAATTTTATGCGATTTAGTTTGTTTGAAATTTTATTTTTGATGCTAGGTTTTTTTCTATGGTTTAGGATTATTCCTACGAACCAGCATTGTTCGTGTTTTCATTTATTGTCTTATTGTCAGCACCACTCTGTATAATAATAATCCTTTTGATTTTGAATGACACAAAAATGCACTCCATTTACTCCCTACTCCGTGGAATAAGAGTGAGTAGAGTGTGTGACAGCTAGTCAGGCTTGTGGTGGTGGTTCCCTGTGGGCGTCACCACGTCGCGCGGGAACCAGCCCCGCGGACCGCGAGCGCCCTCGCCGTCGCCCACCAGCTTCTCACCGAACAACCAGTGTCTGTGGACCAAGTCAAAGAACAAAACATTAGTCAATTTTTTATTGATATAATTATGGAATAAAATTGATACCAGAATCCAAGGGCCCAACATGGATGTACAAACTGCCAAATATTCCCATTCAACCTTGAACCTTAATGCTCTAGTGATAAAGTTGAAAATCTAATAAAGAATTCTGACAGATTTTAGTAGCTTAATGTGCTGTCATATGTACAGTTCAACCCGATAGGATTGAATCACTGTCTCTCTGGCCAGAAAAGGAATGTCAAAAAATTGTTTTTAGGGCTGTGTGTTGTATGGTATCTGAATCACCTCCATGTATGTTTGGAGGAATGAGGAATAGTGAGTAAAGTTTATTTATCATCTATAACGGTTAACTGAGTTTATGATCTTGTATGAGTTGGCTTCAATTGTAGTCCGAGATATTTAGGCGCGCGGGCGCAGCGAGGGCGCCTATAGTTCGAGGGTGGAATTGATGCTTAAACCCGAGCTAACTACTCTGACATCTCGATTGTGAGGTAAATAGAAAAAACCGGCATTACAAGAATAAACAATATTTAAAGTAAAAGTTTTCTATTCCCGCCTTTTTTTTATTATTTTTGTAAGAACGAAATTGAGCTTCACCATTCGATATTTAAAATTGATGACTATTATACTCATATGAAAACAAGGCTGAATAGCGAAGCGACCTCTTTTGTTGCATGATATGTCTATTGCCAGTATGATGGTTAGACTTACGCGAATTTTTTGAAGGGGTAAAGAGTTTTTCTAGCTACATTATTATCCTAGCGAGCTAATTGGTCACATACAATTTCAGTTTGGAGGTAATAAGGACCTACTTACCGAATATCATCGTTATCTCAGCGTGAATCCCAGTCGTATCCGAAGCTTTTTCAGCTTTGTAGTCTGGGGTTTGCTTTGCCAGATTAATTGCTGATTTTGGCTAAACTTCTATATTTTCCGTGAAACGACTCCCGTCTGACCTCCACCACCCGAAGGCTATATCGAAGCATTGCAATTAGACCAATTGTAGGACTTTAGAGGGCTCCAACAACCCGTAACGACTGCCACTAGATGTTCGTATGGCAACCGGGACCAACGGCTTAACGTGTTTTCCGAGGCACGACAGGAAGCAAATATTTGTATGGTTTTGCTGTTTGTGTATGTGAGTTTATATGGTTGTACCACGATATAGGAGAAAATCCTAGTGTTGGGGCAAAGTTTTTTAAAAGAAAAAAGAATAAAAAAGGTAGGTTCCTCCGACCAGAAAGGTGATCTTGTATGAGTCGCATTACCTCCTCTGCCTGGTGGCC
Source organism: Sesamia inferens (assembly GCA_037179545.1). NCBI lineage: Eukaryota > Metazoa > Arthropoda > Insecta > Lepidoptera > Noctuidae > Sesamia > Sesamia inferens. The sequence goes on from CM073927.1 coordinate 32,241,596, forward strand.
CGCACCAGGTCCCCGGGCCCGAGCGCCAGTCGGGGCTCGTCGGAGCAGGGCGCGTGGAGGGCGGCTCGTGGTCGGTCCCACGGCGCCCAGCTCCCGGAGTACGTCTCCGTCGCCGTATACACACGAGACCGGACCAACTTGTCTTGTTTCTGAGCTTGCTGCTCGCGCTGACAAATTACACTTTCATTACTGTCACGACAAAATTACAAAAGGGTAAAGGGTGGGGAGGCGTATGCGTTACGTCTGGGAGCAAACATTCGTAGAAAGCGTTGAGGTTGCTTTTTTAATCGCCTTCCAGTTAGCATGCGTCACCCGTGCCTGTTATCAAACCCTGAATTTATTAAACATCACAATACAAATCTATACTAATATATAAAGCTGAAGAATTTGTTTCTTTGAACGCACTAATCTCAGGAACTACTGGTCAAAAAAAATATTTTTGCGTTGGATAGTCCATTAATCCAGCAAGGCTTTAGGCTATATAACATCACGCTGCTACCAATAGGAGCGAACATTAAAAAAAACATATCGAAACCCAGGCGGGTATAACCGCGAGGTGCAGCTAGTATAAAATAAAAATACAATCACTTGCCGCCTATAATTGGGTTGTATCCTAAAAAATAATTGAATGTCCATCAGACAGATTTATAAAAAATATTGAACACATATTTTTTATTTTTTCTTTCATTCAAATACTTAGGAAGATACGAGTAATATATTGATTTGAAATGTCGCATGGCGTTACGCCGTGGTACGAAATATACCACGGCGTGACGTAATTAGCCCCCACTCCGTAACTTTAATAAGCTACATCTCAGTAGTCTTTTGTAATTTCGACAAAATTAAAAATACGGGTCTTAATTTTTTTTTATTATCTATAAGATGGACTAATTATTTTTTTGATTTTCATGGCTTAGAAACATCCCTATTACATGTTATAAAGTTTAAATTGTAATTATTGAAACGCTTCTGTTATTTAAGACTAGCATAGTCCATCAGTTTCACTCGCATAAGCCTTTTTCTTTCCCAATTTTTGTGCAATCTCGGTCATGTTGCTATTACGACGGACACATAAAACTGTTGTAAAACTTACCGTTAGATCATATTCCCCGCAGCCTTCCCTCAGAGGCCACTTGATGCCATCGTACTTAGCTGTGAAGAGTACCAGCTTGATGTTATTCTTCCATCCCACGTTATACGGGAACACAAACTCAGGTAATCCCTGTTCTTCGCGACGGCCCACTGCTTTCTCTATAATCCAGTCTTCTATTGTGGTCTGGTTCCGAAGGATGCCGCGTACCTTTAAAGTTTATTGTTAGAATTTTTATTTTGATATTTCAGTTTCTTTGGCAAACAAAAACTGTTTAAAATATATTATGCTTTGGGATTAGGAACCTCAATTCTATTACTGTTAAGTAGTTTCGTTTAGATCTAAACTTATTGTTCGATCTTTGTAATGCATGCTCTCCATACTAAAATGAAATTAATAAGGATGTAAATACAGTTGAAATTTGTATGCTAATTTTGCGTCGTCTTATGTGTCTACTAGCTCTAGACTGTGGGAACTAAAGACTAAACTACAAAGCCAGGAGCACAGGCGCTACTGAAACAATTTGCTGCAGCAGTCTTTCTTTCCGATTATAATTTAAGTGTCTTCAAGGCCAGAATAAAAATAAAGTACGATTTACTACCAACAAATGCATTACTGCCCACCATCAGGCCGGATTGCAATTAATTATATACTTAGATGTATTTATTTATATAATGAGTAGATTTTGAACGGTTTTCTTGTGTCTGACAATGTAACAAGCTGCAGAGTAATTTCGTAACAGACTATCAGTAGTGGGTTTCATTTGATAGTTTAACAACACTCATTGCATTATTTATGTTATTGAGCAGACACATTTTTCGAATATATGGAGCAATGGATGAGAAATATCCTTCAAAATAAAAACCCACTGCTACTGAGTGTGTTACGCAGTTAGTGTGCTGTGCTGTGTGTTGATCAAAGCTAATTATGGAAATAACTGAAAAACTTCGTTCTATAGCGATGGCACTTTAGAACTACGTTTTTACTAAAAAATTGAAAGCAAATCACTTACTTGTAAGTACAACAGTACTCCAACAGCTAACACGACGCCGACTGCCATGCCGATGGCGAGTAGCGTCAGCAGCAGCGTGGTGAGAGTGAGGTAGATCATCGGCTCGCGGCCGGTGCCGTTCAGCACGTACCACACGCGGTTGATGGCGTGGTACATGCAGATTGATAGCACCTGAACATATACAACACTACTTATAATTTGGTTAAAAAAGTTGAATTGGTGGCATTTGTGTCACAAGATTTTTGGATTATTTTTTTGTTTGCTTTTTAATTTGTTATTGTCTCGTATAGTTTTGAGATAGTTAATATGTCTAGTCGATTTTTTTCATTAAAAAAAAATAACTTTGCCCCACAATGAACCCGCGACACACGGTGCAGCAGTCAATAGCTTTACCACTGCACCAACCATTCCATCTTAAAAATTCCTTGAAGCAGTTAAGTTGTTGGAAAGTCTTACAACGGAAGCATGGAAGCAGCCTAGCACGGCTGAGACGAGGAACATGGTGAAGTAGCCGTGGTTGTTGTGACCCACGCAGCAATTAATCCACGGACAGTGGTGGTCCATCTTCTTTATACAGTAGCCACCTGAGGACATCAATTTTATAGCTCATTGGCAAATACTTAATCCATTTATACAACGTTATTTGTTGTTTATGCGAAACCCGAAACACGTGTCCAGTATTTTTAAGTAAACAATCTATGTACAACATTTCAAAAAGATATCATGAAAAACCAGAAAGTCGTGAGCTTGTGATCTTACCTGGTTTCCCAACATAAATATGGTCAACGCACCGCTCGCCCGCCCGCGCCTGCAGCGGTGAGGCGCGGGAGTGCCTGTCTCACGCGCCTAGTACTATGATCTAACGTCAGCTAAGTTGTGCGCTCGATAACCACACTGTAACAATTTCTAAATGTATTTGGGAAAAAATATAACATGTTGTAAAAATGATTAGCATCTATTCAGTTGCTTATTCTGAACAAACTGCATTCAGGTTCCGTATAAAGAAGAAATAACATTGTATATTAATAAAATTTATATACAACCACTTTCCATTGCTTTACTCGTGTTTATGTCTGAAATAATCTTTCAAGAATATGCTACTAGGAGAAAAAGTCCTATTAAAATCCGTCAATCCCTTTCAGAGATCAGGTGAAACGTGAAACCAACAGGCATAGGCTTCTAATCTGTTCAAAATCAAAATGCAAAATTTTGTAAGATTAAATCTGTATTTACAGTAATATGTGGTATTGGGTAAAATAATGAGACTTGTCCAGAGAAACGTAGACAAATGATTGAATGAATTAAGTAGTTACTAAAAATATATTCCAAACTTTTAAAATAACTACATTTTCTACAGTGGTGTGACCTCGGTGCTTTGAATCCTTTACAAGCTGTGCAGAACTGCAAGTTATGTGTGTCCTCTTCTTTTTCCTGGAAATATAATAACAAGAATTCACAAATGGATTTCAGTATTAGTTAATTGATGCAAATGTGCACCTAATTGCATAACACATTATCAATCTGTACCTAAATAATTAAGAAGAATTTTGCTTCATAAGTTAGAAATATATTGCATCATTGTTTACCATCAAGCAGAATCATGGTTAAGCTCTTGTTTATAACATAAAAAAAAAAAATGTGTCAACTCATCAAATTAAGAACAAAATAAATTTTGTAGAACTATCTTTGCAACTGAAGTAAACTGGTTGTGAAGACAGCAAGGTTCATCATATTACCTCATCTTCACCTTTAGTGATGACAGTATGTAATGTATGTGTAACAGTTGACAGTATATAAGGTAAACCCCACAGAGTACAGTTTGTAACATGAAAACATTAAGTAGGTTAACATCAGTCAGCCACATCAGTGTTTGCATACACACACTACGTAAAAATAAATTAGTGATTTTACAATACTCAACATAGCAAGGCAGTTTATTTTTCATTATCACCGGGTTTCCATTATCACAATTTTATAGAACAATCATCACACACTTAAAGAGTATAATATAATCGTCATACTAACATCATACATCAAAATGTCAGTATAACGTCTGTAACTGACATTACAAGCTGTTTACAGTAAGGAGGTAGCTAAAGACTAATGTCAATCTATATTAATCTATTCATACTCACAGGTTTCCATCCTAGAGGAACAAAACCCGGTCCCTCAAGTAGTGACTGCATGAAGTAATACAAAGTGGAAGCTGCCAATGCAAGGAAGAGTGCTGCGTGAAGAGCTGCTGCCAACGAAGTGTGTGGCGGCCACCACATGCCTAGCATGTGGACCATCGCCCATGTTACTAGCTTTATTATACCTGGAATAATTAGGAATAATGTAATTGGCAAAAGTACACTGTACAAGCAAGTTTATAATAATCTGTATTTTGTTTAAATATATAATTTTATTTTAAGATATGCAAAATTAATTGAATTACTGATTCTCTTATTAGATAATATCAACTAAATGGACAAGCTCACAGCAGTTTTCCTTCATGAAGTAAATTAATGTAAGGAAAAATTGTTAAAATTAATCTATTTGACACACACACACACACTGAAAGAATTTGGTAATTAAAACAACATTAATATAGTAAGTTTACAGCATGTATGTATTCAAATAAATTTAAAGCTGTTTTGTTTTATATGCAGTAATTATATTTTTATTGTGTGAATACAAATAAAAAAATTGTAATCAAAATAAACTATAACAGTTTGAAAGAGGTTAAAAGGATACAGGAAACTGTATATCATATCTACAAGAGAAAAGGATGTGTATGTACATTATATTACTTTGTCTTGTTGTTTTAATATCACACTCAGTGTTACATTTAGAGCTTTTTTTTTAATTAAAATAATTCATACTAAACTTATAATCGCTGAAAATTGTTACGAAAAAAAAAAAAGAAACAAACAAAAAACTGAATACAAAGCTATCATCGCGACGCACACAGCAATAGCAATCAGATGTTTACATTCGTGTGTCTACTCTTCCATTCACAAGTTATCGGTAAACGAAATTAGAGAAGCTATAATAGACTTAATTTATTCTTCATCACTTTTAAGAAATGTCAGGTATATAGCAAGTACGTTTAAAAGCTAATAACCATTTAGATTTTGCAAATAAATAGCATAAAACTCACATAAAACCGATATTGGACCCCAATGAAACAATCTGCGGAAGGGCGTTGATGCCATTTAGTTGAGGTTACCGACTACTTATGTTCTATTAAAAATGTAAAATTAATATCAAATTAACACATAACAAACTTCTCTACTATATAATTTTCATATTATAATCGTAATATTTTATTATTTACGGTTTCCGTAGAGGCAACGCTATGTTATCGTTTGATGAATGACAGTGAGTCAGTGCACAGTCAGTGACTTTAACTTTATTGACATTTATCTTTACGTTTTGAAACAATTATATTTTTAAATAGTTTTGGTCAAAGAGTCTAGTAAGTATATAGTTTTTTAGGTTTTGGTTCTAGATTTACTAGCTAGTAAACTCAATACTAACCCCCTTATTCATAAACGCTGCTCAAAGTTAACTAGTGATTAGCGAATCTTTAACCATACATCTTTGTCCTTTCAAAGTCACTTAACGTTAATCATCGTTCATGAATAAATCCCTTATACACTGTGGTGTTTATTCATAAAGGATGATTTAAGTTAAGCGACGTTAAAAGGTCAAAAATGTATGTTTAAAGATTCGCTAATCACTAGTTAACTTTAAGCAGCGTTTATGAATAAGGCGGTAAATAAATAAAGAATGAATAGGCTCTTAATAAACTAGCGCGCTTTACCATCAACGATCGCATCACTGCTTGCCATCAGGCGGGATTGCGGTCAAGCGCTGGTTTATAATAATTTATAAAAAAAAAAAAAAAAATTACTCTCGGAAACAGTATTAAACAAAATAATAATAAATAGCGCAACACAAATCATTGTCTCACCTTTCGGGAAATACAAACGTTTTGATAAGTTATTTTGAATTAATTTTGGTGAATCACAATGATCTTAGATAGTCTAAACTAAATGAAGGCCGTTTCAATAGACGAAATCAGCACTGCTGTAATTTTCAAATATTTATCCAGTGAATACAAAGCAATATAATGTGATACTTAATTATTGCGGAATAAAATGATAAAAAATAAAAACAAAAGAAAAGAAGATTATAAAAATACGCTAAAAGGTCTAAGACAATTAAAAAAAAATTACTTACTAATGCTGAGTATGAATTTATGTTACAATGTTGCCACAGCAGACAAAGTTTCAATTTTTGGTAGATTTATGGCTTTCTACAGTTTTCATTCAACATCATCATCATACATAAGTAAATGAAGAATAGTTAGACTCTGAGTGGTTTCTTATAAGTTGTTATATTGTCAAAACTGCTATATTTTGCTCTCAAAAAATCAAAGAAGATTATGACAGTTTTTTTATAACAACATCGGCTACCACGTCACACAGGCAGTTGTCACATCGCGATATTTTTGTGACTCAAGGGTGTGTGCATTCTTTATGTGTGTTGTTCTACTTATGTGGATTATTAGGTGATATTCTTCTTTTTACCGGGTAAGTTAATGTCTAAACATATTTTTTTGTACGCACCAGAAAGCCCATTTTTATGTTCCGGGGTTATATTCCCAATTTTTATGTAACGTTTTTCTGAGATCAGCCGACTGCCCGGTGACAATTTTATTATCATCGTTCGCTTATGATTATTTTGTGTGAAAATGTATAGAATAGCACAGAAAAGAGCGTTTAATGAACATTCTGCGTGCATACAAGTAGGCGTTCAGTCACAATTTCATATAAGTAATGTCACGCGGCAGAGGACCCGTCAGCGGCGGTGGAAACGAACGTGAACAAAATTATCGTTACATGTATTCTATCTCGTTGCAGATTGTGATCCCAAACCGCCAAGATGCCGAAATCGGTGAGTACTCTTGTTTACATTAATTTGTTTAGAACTGAGTTAGGTTACTGTGTACTAATTTGTATATAGTTTGTGTCTGTCGTGAATCCACTGATTTCACCATCGCAATGTGATCAGACGACACATGAATGACGCTGTATAAGTTTATATGAGACATTTTTCATACAAAATTAACTTTCTACATTGATAACAGTGTGAAAATGTTCAACAAATAAGTAACATCAGTACAAACATTTGGCAAAAACTGTTATTATAGCTTATAAATGTGTAACTCTTGATTGAATTGAGGTGACATTATGAATATTTATGATATATCTCTTTGGGAAAGTAAAAGTACTTGTTTAGTGCGGAAGATAAGAGTATTTCGTAATATAGAGGAATTACATTATGGGTTATCTTGGTTAAATTTGTGATAACACCCAGTACATTTTGGGCTGCTTAAGTATTGTTGAAATCTTAATCTTGTCCACATAAAAATAATATAAATTATAATGACATATATACTGTGACTTATTAATGTCATTACTGAAATAAAATTACAGTTATGAAACTTCTTGCGAACATAAAAAATATTTTATATGAATTTTATAACCTGTCAATATAAGCCTTTAAATGCCTTAGACAGTAACAAATTATATTAAAATGACATTAAAATGCACTTTATTGCAATTGGTATGATTCATCATTTATAGCTTGCATGCAACTACCACCAAAAAAGTATTTTTTTCACAAAGAAATTTATCCATTTGATTTTGTATCCAAACTTTACAATACTTGTAACAAGTTTTCAATATTTTATCACACTTTATGCATTTGTTTATGTTTCATTGAGTACATATCACTAGTTCTGAATTTATTTTTTGTTTACCATGTATGCCTAATGAGTGTTAATGAAAATATTCATCTGTAGAAATGCATCCTCTGGACAATTAACATAAAATTCTTTTACTTATTATTATTTTGTAGTAAATATTCTAAAAAGTTTTCTAATATGATTAAAATTTCTGATATGATCCACCCTCATTTAACTAATTAAAAAATAACTTAATTTTAATTATATGTAGTATTAACTAAAAATAAAACCTCATTTAAAAAATGAGATAGCAGAGGTGGTTGTGATTCAGCCTCGATATTGTAATGAGTTTACTATGACATTGACTCTGTTATCACCACATCCTGGTCGACACTGAGTGATTATACTCTTCCTTTGAAGGCCCATTCATATTATTTTCAAATCAAAATAATTAATTTATGTCAATCATTTTTTCCTTATGTTTTGTCTGTTATCACCGTTCACATATTTTTGTTCAGCAGGTTATTCACTTATTACTATATGATTGACCAAATGAATACTAACCCTGTTTCTGTATCCATTTAATATTTCAGATACTGGGTTATATAAGCGACGCGCTTGATTTAGGTGCAAATGATAATGCCTTGGTTAGTCAAAATATTTGCATTTGGTTTTCCTATTTTAAGGTTTTTTTTAACCTGTAGTTGATTATTTTGTTTGCAACCCTGTGTGGTTTGGTTTTTTTTCCTAATTAGATTGTTTTTGTGGTAGTTGTGATTTTTTTATAATTGTAGTACAGTGTAATGTACATTTTTTTTAAAATTATACTTAAATGATATTATGGCTGGTCTAAAAAAAAACAAGTTAAATACATGCTTGCCTTAAATAGATGTCCTACTAGTAATACACACAGTATATTCCTAGGTTCAATGAAATAGAAACCTTGTAAGGTCACTTCCACAATCCATTGGTGTGGCTATTATAACGTAACATAGTTATGTTTAAGCAGTAAATTCCAGCAACATGATTGCATTCTAGTTGCTCTCCTTGGTTTTTGTTGTGTGTTTGTATGTGTGAAATGATCTGTGAGAACCTACTTATGGTTTATAGATTTTCCTATTATAATCATCCAGTTTTTGAAAGCTAATTAGCTTACACACTGTCAAACTAATAACATAATAATAATATATTGTTCCCACTGTTGGGACACAGGCCTCTCTGTGAGAGAAGTGGGCCTTAATCCACCATGTGCACAGGGCCAATTGATGGATGTCATTTTCTAGGACATTCAATTTCTCTCAATTTTTCCTTTTACTGTTTTACCAATAACAGTAGTCCATGAGCTTGAGTTTGACAGTTTGTTAACTAATTCTTGTATATATAGATAAAGCTTATAAGAAACAGTGTGTTAGACTTGTGTATTAAATCCTCCATAAAGTAAAAGATCACGAAATGTCATTTTGGATATCTTCATAATAGCTTTAGACATGAACCAATTAATTACTCATTCAGTAATGGTTGTCTGTGCCCCGTGGCTATCATTACTAAATGTGTCTGTCTTTATTATGTGTAGTGTGAATGGAATAGTAATTTTATGCATGATGTGTAAGTTTTGTGTGACATTCGTATTAATAATTGATCAATATTCCATTAGCAGATGATATAAAAACTTGGTAACATTTTGCTACAAACTTTTCATAGCAAACTTGTTCCTTTTTGTGTCTGATTTATGGCATTAAGTTCTCCCCTATTAGCGAACTATGTACGTATATTGTAGCTTAATCATAAAAACTACTTGCTTTAGCTACACTACTGACCAATACTTGCGGAAAATGAGGTATTTTATAACTAAAGAAATGCAATCTAATTTGTTTTTTTTTTAGTTTCTTGGCATGGCTCCTTGCCCATTGCGCAATATCTTAATTTTTTTAAGTTGTTTGTGTCACGAAGGGTGTTGTCAGTCGTAAATCTAATAACTAGTGATATAATGAAGTAAGAGAAGCCTAGCTCAAGTGTGTCGTAGGAAGGAAGCGGGAAAGTGGGGCGCGCGTTATCTGGTTAGCGGACGATGGCCGGTGCAGCCATCGTCGGGAGTCGAAAAAACAACCCACGGTAGCGCTCTCCTCTGCAGAGGCCGAATATATGGCGCTTGCGTCCGCTACTAAAGAAGCTTGTTATTTACGCCGTTTTATCCATGAAATAACAGGTAAACTTACGCCAGTTAAGCTGTATTCAGATAGTCAGAGTGCCATAAATCTCGTTCACAATCCTGTACACCACAACAGGACGAAGCACATAGATACGAAACATCATTTTATTCGAGAAAAGGTCTCTTCTAATGTTGTTAAGTTAGAATATCTTCAGAGTTGTGATATGCCTGCAGATGTTCTCACTAAAACACTGGGGCCTATAGCACACAAGAGATGTGTAGCTGGTTTAGGTTTAATTTAATTTTTCTGTGCAGATTTTTTTTTGTTTCACAGCTTCGATTATGTGGGGCTGTTGTAGATTATGCCTAATCTCAGCTGTGTAAACCAGGCCTTAGAGCCTACTGGCACGTTTTATTATTTTCATTGTGTTCTATTCTATTTTTATTTTATTTGAAAGCCTTGTTTACCTTAGCACTTACTTCAATATAAACTTTTCACCGAACAACATCTTTCCTTTAAAATATTTTTTTTACCACGGTGCCACGAACCCCGTCGACCTTTATATCTACAAAACGTTATCAGCACGAAATTGTGGAGTATAAAATCCGTGTGTGAAATATATACAAAAGTGTATTTTTTTGGAAAATATTGTTTTTTGTATTTTTTTTGGTGTGCGTAAACATGTCACATGATACTGGTGATATTAATGTTGTGGCGAAGTCAAGCTCTTCGTCATTACCAACCTTTGGCTTAAGAAACAAGGAGGGTTATCCGACGTGGAAGTTTAAAATGAGAAACTACCTACTCCACGAGGATCTCTGGTTTGCCGTTACTGGATACCCAGAAGGTGACACAACTCCTCAGGCTATAAGGGTAAAGTACGATACAAAAGCTCTTGCTAAGATTTGCCTAACTGTAGATGGTGCAGCTATAACTCACGTTAGAAGTGCAAAGACTGCATCGGAAGCGTGGAAATCATTACAGAAAGCTTTTGAGGATAACGGTATAGGACGAAGAATAGCTCTTGAACGTAAGTTGTACCGCTTAAGTCTCGCAGATTATGCAGACATTGAACAGTACATAAATGCAGTTACTTCAACTGCACAGGATCTTGCAGATATTGGGAAGGTGATAGAAGATACGTCGATTGCCGCTATACTTTTAGGTGGACTCACTCCAAAATATGAGCCCCTCATTATGGCGCTTGAAAATTGCAATGTTGATGTAACTACTGACCTGGTAAAAACGAGACTCCTTAATGAAATGTCTAAAAGCGACACATTAACGACGGATTCGGTATTTCAAGCAAAAGTGAAACCTAAATCCAAAAAGAAGAAGGAAGTAGTATGTTATGACTGTAATGTACCCGGACATAAAAGACCAGACTGTCCATTGAAAAAGAAGAAGGAAAAGGGTAATGTTACGAGTACAAATGACTCCTCATTTACTGCTTTGAATACTTCTGGATCTGAAAACAAGGATGTTTGGTATGTAGACTCAGGTGCAACTAAACATATGTCTTCAAGGCGTGATTGGTTTCAACATATAAAGTTGACTGATAGAGGAACCGTAACTGTCGCAAATGGTGAAAAGATCAAATGTTTAGGATTAGGAGATATTTCGATCTCGACACCTAAAAATAAAATAAATACAATTTCTGATGTTGCTTATGTACCAGACTTAAATGCTAATTTGCTATCTGTACAAAAAGCTGTAGATAAGGGTTTTATATGTGTTTTTAATAAAAATGGATGTAACTTTTATAAAAATGATACCTTTTGTGTTACAGGTGATTCGCTTCTTCATGCTTCGCCCTGTGGTGGATTGTATGTACTTAATGGCTCTACAAATGTTTCCAACACTGTGGCTGATAATTATTTAACAAAAGATGAGCACTCTGACTGTCAGGATAGGTATCAAATCTGGCATAAGAGACTTGGACACCTTTGTCGAATAGGCATGAATCGGTTGAAGAATCACCAGGTAGGGGTAGAATTTTCCGTAGTAGATAAATCAAGTTGCATCGCTTGTGTAGAAGGCAAACAAGCAAGAAAACCTTTTAAAAGGATAGCTTTTAATAGAGCAACTTCACCTTTAGAGTTGATCCACTGTGATCTGTGTGGACCTATGTCTACAACCTCTTTTCAAGGTAATAAATATATGTTAACTTTAGTTGATGATTATACCCGAAAAGTTTTTGCGTATTTCTTAAGTTCAAAGACCGAAGTAAAAGATAAATTTTGTCATTTTCAAACTTTAGTTGAAAATCAATTAAGTTTTAAAATAAAAAGGATTAGGACTGATGGCGGCACAGAGTTTGTTAATAAAGTCTTTGCTGATTATCTTTCATCAAAAGGTATCGCGCATCAAACAACGACGCCTTACAGCCCTCAACAAAACGGAGTTGCAGAGCGAACCCACCGATCTATAACCGAGAAGGCGAGATCGCTGCTGGCTGAAAGCTCACTACCTAAGGCTTACTGGGAAGACGCATTTCGCGTAGCTGTATACCTAAAAAATAGGTCCCCTCATCGAGCCTTAAGTGGGGATATACCCTATGATAAATGGTGTGGCAGAAGATGTGATCTTAGTCATCTAAGAATTTTTGGATGCAGAGCCCTTGTCCATATACCTTCATGTAATAGAAAAAAGTTGGACATGAAAGCTGAAGAAGCTATTTTTGTGGGTTATTCTGAAGATCCAAATAGTTATATTTTTAGAGATCCTTCTAACCCACGGCGAATCCTAAAATCTAGGGATGTAACCTTTTTTGAAAACTGCTTTACATTTTTGAAACGAAAGCAGAATGAACCTGAGGTACAGTCGGACTCAGTTTTACTTTTTGAAGAAAATGCTGAAAGAGATGAAAATGAAATTGAATTTCACGATTGTGTTGAGAGTATCGACCCTATAGCTGAAACGTCTTCACCAATAAACACACAGCGTTTTGATGAAGAACCAGCTAGTTTGGAAGAGCAGCCATTTATCCAGGAGCGTCGGTACCCCTCACGAAACAGGAAACCACCAGATTTTCTTACTTATAATGTATTGTCTGATGATTTGGATGAGCCGACGACATACTATGAAGCAGTTCATGCTGACGATGCCGAAAAATGGCAAAATGCTATGCAAGATGAGCACAATTCTCTTATGAAGCTCAAGACCTGGGATCTTGTTGACAGACCAAACAAGAAAGTAATACCATGCAAGTGGGTTTATAAACTGAAAAAGGACGCTAGTGGAAATATACTGAAATACAAGGCTAGACTGGTCGCAAAAGGTTTTAAGCAAGTTAAAGGAGTGGATTACGACGAAACGTTTGCGCCAGTAATTCATCATTCTTCCCTACGTGCCTTATTTGCGTTGGCTGCAGAAATTGGTTTAAAAATAAAACATTTGGACGTAGATACCGCGTTCCTATATGGAAACTTGGAAGAGGAAGTTTATATGGAACAACCTTTTGGTTTCATAGAAAAGGGTGGCGAAAGTAAGGTTTGCCTATTAAAGAAATCCCTTTACGGCCTAAAACAGGCACCGCGTGCCTGGAATAAAAAGTTAAATGAAACACTTTTAAAAATAGGTTTTGTTCCAACTCCTTCTGAATCTTGCGTATACACTAAACTTTTTGATAAGGAACTCGTTATTCTTAGTGTCTTTGTCGATGACTTTTTAGTATTTTTTGACTCTGAAATGACATTTGACATTGTCAAAAAGGATTTGTCGAGTAATTTTTCACTAAAAGATTTGGGTTTTTTGAAAAAGTATTTAGGCCTGAATTTTAATATACAGGAAAATGTTATAGAAATTAATCAATCGTCATACATAAGTTCACTACTACAAAAATTTAATATGATAGAGTGTAAGACGGTAAATACTCCACTTGTAAAGAAATCGATGGAAAAGCGTTGTGATGATCAGGTTAGTGAGAATTTTCCATACCAAACTCTTATTGGTTCTCTTATGTATTTGTCTGTAAACACACGACCAGATATCGCGTATACGACGAGCTATCTCAGTCAATTTAATACGTGTTATACTAAAGAGCATTGGAATGCTGCAAAAAGAGTTTTACAATACTTGAAAGGCACTCTCAACTACTCATTGGTTTATAGAAAAAATGGAGAACTCTTAAAAGGATTCTGTGATGCTGATTGGGCAAACTGTACGATCGACAGAAGGTCATACACAGGTTATGTTTTTGTACAAGGTGGAGCACCTGTGTCATGGGAGTCGAAAAAACAACCCACGGTAGCGCTCTCCTCTGCAGAGGCCGAATATATGGCGCTTTTTGTAGATATAAAGGTCGACGGGGTTCGTGGCACCGTGGTAAAAAAAATATTTTAAAGGAAAGATGTTGTTCAGTGAAAAGTTTATATTGAAGTAAGCGCTAAGGTAAACAAGGCTTTCAAATAAAATAAAAATAGAATAGAACACAATGAAAATAATAAAACGTGCCAGTAGGCTCTAAGGCCTGGTTTACACAGCTGAGATTAGGCATAATCTACAACAGCCCCACATAATCGAAGCTGTGAAACAAAAAAAAAATCTGCACAGAAAAAATTAAATTAAACCTAAACCAGCTACACATCTCTTGTGTGCTATAGGCCCCAGTGTTTTAGTGAGAACATCTGCAGGCATATCACAACTCTGAAGATATTCTAACTTAACAACATTAGAAGAGACCTTTTCTCGAATAAAATGATGTTTCGTATCTATGTGCTTCGTCCTGTTGTGGTGTACAGGATTGTGAACGAGATTTATGGCACTCTGACTATCTGAATACAGCTTAACTGGCGTAAGTTTACCTGTTATTTCATGGATAAAACGGCGTAAATAACAAGCTTCTTTAGTAGCGGACGCAAGCGCCATATATTCGGCCTCTGCAGAGGAGAGCGCTACCGTGGGTTGTTTTTTCGACTCCCATGACACAGGTGCTCCACCTTGTACAAAAACATAACCTGTGTATGACCTTCTGTCGATCGTACAGTTTGCCCAATCAGCATCACAGAATCCTTTTAAGAGTTCTCCATTTTTTCTATAAACCAATGAGTAGTTGAGAGTGCCTTTCAAGTATTGTAAAACTCTTTTTGCAGCATTCCAATGCTCTTTAGTATAACACGTATTAAATTGACTGAGATAGCTCGTCGTATACGCGATATCTGGTCGTGTGTTTACAGACAAATACATAAGAGAACCAATAAGAGTTTGGTATGGAAAATTCTCACTAACCTGATCATCACAACGCTTTTCCATCGATTTCTTTACAAGTGGAGTATTTACCGTCTTACACTCTATCATATTAAATTTTTGTAGTAGTGAACTTATGTATGACGATTGATTAATTTCTATAACATTTTCCTGTATATTAAAATTCAGGCCTAAATACTTTTTCAAAAAACCCAAATCTTTTAGTGAAAAATTACTCGACAAATCCTTTTTGACAATGTCTAATGTCATTTCAGAGTCAAAAAATACTAAAAAGTCATCGACAAAGACACTAAGAATAACGAGTTCCTTATCAAAAAGTTTAGTGTATACGCAAGATTCAGAAGGAGTTGGAACAAAACCTATTTTTAAAAGTGTTTCATTTAACTTTTTATTCCAGGCACGCGGTGCCTGTTTTAGGCCGTAAAGGGATTTCTTTAATAGGCAAACCTTACTTTCGCCACCCTTTTCTATGAAACCAAAAGGTTGTTCCATATAAACTTCCTCTTCCAAGTTTCCATTTAGGAACGCGGTATCTACGTCCAAATGTTTTATTTTTAAACCAATTTCTGCAGCCAACGCAAATAAGGCACGTAGGGAAGAATGATGAATTACTGGCGCAAACGTTTCGTCGTAATCCACTCCTTTAACTTGCTTAAAACCTTTTGCGACCAGTCTAGCCTTGTATTTCAGTATATTTCCACTAGCGTCCTTTTTCAGTTTATAAACCCACTTGCATGGTATTACTTTCTTGTTTGGTCTGTCAACAAGATCCCAGGTCTTGAGCTTCATAAGAGAATTGTGCTCATCTTGCATAGCATTTTGCCATTTTTCGGCATCGTCAGCATGAACTGCTTCATAGTATGTCGTCGGCTCATCCAAATCATCAGACAATACATTATAAGTAAGAAAATCTGGTGGTTTCCTGTTTCGTGAGGGGTACCGACGCTCCTGGAT
Organism: Sesamia inferens; assembly: GCA_037179545.1. NCBI lineage: Eukaryota > Metazoa > Arthropoda > Insecta > Lepidoptera > Noctuidae > Sesamia > Sesamia inferens. The sequence continues at coordinate 32,257,747 of CM073927.1, forward strand.
AAATGGCTGCTCTTCCAAACTAGCTGGTTCTTCATCAAAACGCTGTGTGTTTATTGGTGAAGACGTTTCAGCTATAGGGTCGATACTCTCAACACAATCGTGAAATTCAATTTCATTTTCATCTCTTTCAGCATTTTCTTCAAAAAGTAAAACTGAGTCCGACTGTACCTCAGGTTCATTCTGCTTTCGTTTCAAAAATGTAAAGCAGTTTTCAAAAAAGGTTACATCCCTAGATTTTAGGATTCGCCGTGGGTTAGAAGGATCTCTAAAAATATAACTATTTGGATCTTCAGAATAACCCACAAAAATAGCTTCTTCAGCTTTCATGTCCAACTTTTTTCTATTACATGAAGGTATATGGACAAGGGCTCTGCATCCAAAAATTCTTAGATGACTAAGATCACATCTTCTGCCACACCATTTATCATAGGGTATATCCCCACTTAAGGCTCGATGAGGGGACCTATTTTTTAGGTATACAGCTACGCGAAATGCGTCTTCCCAGTAAGCCTTAGGTAGTGAGCTTTCAGCCAGCAGCGATCTCGCCTTCTCGGTTATAGATCGGTGGGTTCGCTCTGCAACTCCGTTTTGTTGAGGGCTGTAAGGCGTCGTTGTTTGATGCGCGATACCTTTTGATGAAAGATAATCAGCAAAAACTTTATTAACAAACTCTGTGCCGCCATCAGTCCTAATCCTTTTTATTTTAAAACTTAATTGATTTTCAACTAAAGTTTGAAAATGACAAAATTTATCTTTTACTTCGGTCTTTGAACTTAAGAAATACGCAAAAACTTTTCGGGTATAATCATCAACTAAAGTTAACATATATTTATTACCTTGAAAAGAGGTTGTAGACATAGGTCCACACAGATCACAGTGGATCAACTCTAAAGGTGAAGTTGCTCTATTAAAAGCTATCCTTTTAAAAGGTTTTCTTGCTTGTTTGCCTTCTACACAAGCGATGCAACTTGATTTATCTACTACGGAAAATTCTACCCCTACCTGGTGATTCTTCAACCGATTCATGCCTATTCGACAAAGGTGTCCAAGTCTCTTATGCCAGATTTGATACCTATCCTGACAGTCAGAGTGCTCATCTTTTGTTAAATAATTATCAGCCACAGTGTTGGAAACATTTGTAGAGCCATTAAGTACATACAATCCACCACAGGGCGAAGCATGAAGAAGCGAATCACCTGTAACACAAAAGGTATCATTTTTATAAAAGTTACATCCATTTTTATTAAAAACACATATAAAACCCTTATCTACAGCTTTTTGTACAGATAGTAAATTAGCATTTAAGTCTGGTACATAAGCAACATCAGAAATTGTATTTATTTTATTTTTAGGTGTCGAGATCGAAATATCTCCTAATCCTAAACATTTGATCTTTTCACCATTTGCGACAGTTACGGTTCCTCTATCAGTCCACTTTATATGTTGAAACCAATCACGCCTTGAAGACATATGTTTAGTTGCACCTGAGTCTACATACCAAACATCCTTGTTTTCAGATCCAGAAGTATTCAAAGCAGTAAATGAGGAGTCATTTGTACTCGTAACATTACCCTTTTCCTTCTTCTTTTTCAATGGACAGTCTGGTCTTTTATGTCCGGGTACATTACAGTCATAACATACTACTTCCTTCTTCTTTTTGGATTTAGGTTTCACTTTTGCTTGAAATACCGAATCCGTCGTTAATGTGTCGCTTTTAGACATTTCATTAAGGAGTCTCGTTTTTACCAGGTCAGTAGTTACATCAACATTGCAATTTTCAAGCGCCATAATGAGGGGCTCATATTTTGGAGTGAGTCCACCTAAAAGTATAGCGGCAATCGACGTATCTTCTATCACCTTCCCAATATCTGCAAGATCCTGTGCAGTTGAAGTAACTGCATTTATGTACTGTTCAATGTCTGCATAATCTGCGAGACTTAAGCGGTACAACTTACGTTCAAGAGCTATTCTTCGTCCTATACCGTTATCCTCAAAAGCTTTCTGTAATGATTTCCACGCTTCCGATGCAGTCTTTGCACTTCTAACGTGAGTTATAGCTGCACCATCTACAGTTAGGCAAATCTTAGCAAGAGCTTTTGTATCGTACTTTACCCTTATAGCCTGAGGAGTTGTGTCACCTTCTGGGTATCCAGTAACGGCAAACCAGAGATCCTCGTGGAGTAGGTAGTTTCTCATTTTAAACTTCCACGTCGGATAACCCTCCTTGTTTCTTAAGCCAAAGGTTGGTAATGACGAAGAGCTTGACTTCGCCACAACATTACTATCACCAGTATCATGTGACATGTTTACGCACACCAAAAAATACAAAAAACAATATTTTCCAAAAAAATACACTTTTGTATATATTTCACACACGGATTTTATACTCCACAATTTCGTGCTGATAACGTTTTGTAGATATAAAGGTCGACGGGGTTCGTGGCACCGTGGTAAAAAAAATATTTTAAAGGAAAGATGTTGTTCAGTGAAAAGTTTATATTGAAGTAAGCGCTAAGGTAAACAAGGCTTTCAAATAAAATAAAAATAGAATAGAACACAATGAAAATAATAAAACGTGCCAGTAGGCTCTAAGGCCTGGTTTACACAGCTGAGATTAGGCATAATCTACAACAATATTCCTAGGTTCAATGAAATAGAAACCTTGTAAGGTCACTTCCACAATCCATTGGTGTGGCTATTATAACGTAACATAGTTATGTTTAAGCAGTAAATTCCAGCAACATGATTGCATTCTAGTTGCTCTCCTTGGTTTTTGTTGTGTGTTTGTATGTGTGAAATGATCTGTGAGAACCTACTTATGGTTTATAGATTTTCCTATTATAATCATCCAGTTTTTGAAAGCTAATTAGCTTACACACTGTCAAACTAATAACATAATAATAATATATTGTTCCCACTGTTGGGACACAGGCCTCTCTGTGAGAGAAGTGGGCCTTAATCCACCATGTGCACAGGGCCAATTGATGGATGTCATTTTCTAGGACATTCAATTTCTCTCAATTTTTCCTTTTACTGTTTTACCAATAACAGTAGTCCATGAGCTTGAGTTTGACAGTTTGTTAACTAATTCTTGTATATATAGATAAAGCTTATAAGAAACAGTGTGTTAGACTTGTGTATTAAATCCTCCATAAAGTAAAAGATCACGAAATGTCATTTTGGATATCTTCATAATAGCTTTAGACATGAACCAATTAATTACTCATTCAGTAATGGTTGTCTGTGCCCCGTGGCTATCATTACTAAATGTGTCTGTCTTTATTATGTGTAGTGTGAATGGAATAGTAATTTTATGCATGATGTGTAAGTTTTGTGTGACATTCGTATTAATAATTGATCAATATTCCATTAGCAGATGATATAAAAACTTGGTAACATTTTGCTACAAACTTTTCATAGCAAACTTGTTCCTTTTTGTGTCTGATTTATGGCATTAAGTTCTCCCCTATTAGCGAACTATGTACGTATATTGTAGCTTAATCATAAAAACTACTTGCTTTAGCTACACTACTGACCAATACTTGCGGAAAATGAGGTATTTTATAACTAAAGAAATGCAATCTAATTTGTTTTTTTTTTAGTTTCTTGGCATGGCTCCTTGCCCATTGCGCAATATCTTAATTTTTTTAAGTTGTTTGTGTCACGAAGGGTGTTGTCAGTCGTAAATCTAATAACTAGTGATATAATGAAGTAAGAGAAGCCTAGCTCAAGTGTGTCGTAGGAAGGAAGCGGGAAAGTGGGGCGCGCGTTATCTGGTTAGCGGACGATGGCCGGTGCAGCCGCGACACATGCCACGGACCATGCTATGTACTACCTGTTAGCTGAGTTAGAACCATCCCACTAACATGGAGATAGTTTACGGTACAATACTAACAAAATGGCAATACCCTAGCCAATCCAATCCGGTGTATCTTCTTTCTGAATCGAAGTGTAAGAATAGTAGTTGTATTTGTTATGTGGCCACGTTAATCGCGACAGCTGTGGCTTTTTTATGTCATCCAAAGTGCTAGTGGAGAGACACTTTGAACACTCGATTGACTAACTAGCTTGTCGTGGATTCGTGAGATCGTTTGGTCAGGAACAAAGTACACGCACTGGGTGTCGCGGAGGGATTTATCTAAAACCCCCAGCTTGATAAATAGACTCGCCCACGCCCAGCTCTGTCTAAGACTTCGGTAAATACCGTCGTGATGTAAATGTCCCTTGTGTATGTTGCCGACAACATTCATTGTGCGGCTCTAGATAAGCCAACTCCGCCCGTGATTCATTTCCGCCGATTCCAAGTTTACGGCACGAGTAGTTACGATGGTTTCAAGTGAGACTCCCGCTAAAAGTTTCGCCATCCGAACTGATTTGTCCAAACCGAACATGGTACATATATCTATAATAGGGTAGTTTAGGTAAAATCTAATTTGTCCGTCAGTCAGATTTCCAAAAACTACTAGACAGGTATTTTTTCTTTTTTCATATAAACAAAAAATGAAGACGACACAGTGCGTTGAACACTCGTGTGACGTCACTGCACGCTACACTTTTTAGCGAGCAGTGACGTCACCAACCACCACTTTGATGTCTTTTATATTTGTCAATTTTTATTGATTTGATAAAACAAAATATACGTACCCAATATTTTTCTATAATCTGAATGACGGACTAAATAGAATCATTTTTTTTATACCCAGGAAACATCCCTACTATGGTTACTCACAACCATAATAGGGATGCGTGCTCGAGATCGCTTCGTATTTCGCCTTTTTTACAATCTCCTAATTTTCGCCAGGTCCTATAATTTGCATGTGATTTAGCTTCTTTATTGGCCTTTTTATTTTACTTACAACAGTAACTTCAGTTCAGAATGAACCGATAAGGTTACGTTAGCCAGATCACTGAAGATGTGAAGTGGAGCGTGTTATCTTGTTGGCTGAAGGCGGGCGATGAACCCAAGAAACGGGTGAAATGTTTGCATTGGTTCTGAAACCTTACGTTAGATACACAGAATTAATAAACGAACAGACCGCAGTGCAAGATCACCGTGGTGGAAGGGAAGGTTGAACACGTCGTTGAGTATCTATAATATTGTTAAAAAAGCCTCTTTCCAGGCAAGACAAAACAGAGAGATCGCAGGGTGCACAGAAAGTGCCTGAAGAGTTATCTCTCTTTGTCCCTTAAGAGGAGACTCCTTCAAAAGCACTAGTTTTTAACAGCTTTAAACAGAAAGAAGTGGAGAGTAGGGCCTTTGTCCTGCAGTAGACATCACAGGCCATTAATATAATTAATTATTAAACTGATGGAGTTACGAAGTAATACACACAGCCCAGCGTGGAACTCTTCCGGCGCATAAGCTCCCACATTCAACTTGTCAGCCTTCAAAGCAAGAGCGGAACGGGCATCTTCTCGGCTCACCCCCTGCATCATATCAACATTTTCCATCAGACGTGATCGAGGTCAAAAGCAGATACATCATCATCAACATTTTTATCGTCCCACTGCTGGACACAGGTTTCTTCTTATACAGAGAATGATTGAGAGTAATCACCACGCTTGCTCAATGCGGGTTGGCTTTTTCAGACTTGAAAGTCCAGATCTCCTCAAGATGTTTTTCTTCACATTGTAATCAGTCATTGGTGTCCAAGATATACTTACAATGTACATATAACATGGAAAACTTACATTAGTACTTGCCTGACCTGGAATCGAACCCGCATACTCAAACTTGAGAGGCTAGTGTTTTAACCACTAGGCCACCACGACATCAGTAGATACATTCAGCAATAAAAAGATATTATAGGAAATTTAGTTATGACATAAAAACCATGGTTACTACGTCATAATTAAAATAAACAATACTTTAACCTCTATAATTAGTCAGGAACATGAACAATCAGTTGAGGAAAAAGACGTTCTGTTTCCTTTAGCGTAATGGTCTAATTTCAGTAAAATATGTCAGTCGTACGCGGTCCTGGAACGCAGAAACAATTCCCTCTCTGATATTATTTTATTCGGGGGATATTATTATATTTATTATATATCATTTTAGTGTGTTGGCTGGATAATAAAACTGGAATTTGTTTAAATTTCGTGCTAATTTCAAATAATCAAGTTTTTGAAATAATTAAATCTGAAGTTCAGTTTGAAACGAAGGTTCACCAATTTAACATGTCTACATACCGTGTCGATAAAAAAAGCAACACCAAGTTGTCACCTAATGTGAGTGTGCTCATTATTTTTATTTTATCAAACAATGAAAAATAATTAATTTGAATCTAGTTGTGTGTACAAAATATATCAATCGAATAACCAGATAACATGTACGTTAAAAATTGAAAGCTTTACTGAATTTAACATTGTATAAGTAATTAAGTACCTACTAGGTATGTACATTTTTAAATAAATAATATTTATAAACCTGGGTTGGTAGAAAGACGTCAATTTTCGTCTAAAATGTCTTGTATACATATTTAATTAAGTGCCTGTTTACACAAACTTCTAATGTTAAAATTCAGGCACACGTTTAAAAAGCGGAAAATCTGTAAAATATTGACTGAATTCTATATTACTGAAGTGGATAATAATTTAGGAAATAATAAAATTATTACATACTATGTACATATGTAGGTACCTTAGCTAAGCATTATTATACATTCTCTTTCTGATAATTCACATGTTTCAATTCATTTAAATTTAAGTTTGCATATTTTTCTTTCTATTTTATTAAGAAAAGGCAGATGATAAAATTTTAACCTAAATATAATTAATATAAAAGTCAAATTAGTCCACTCCTGACGTAAACTGACATATTTTTGGTCGCCATGCTTATAATCGCGTCTAAACTGTCTATGGAGTATCTTATTTTGACAGGATTAAACTAAAATGCTATCTTCTATCCTTTTCTTAATGACATAGAAAGAAAAAGATGCACTTAACTTAAAATTAGTTTAGTTTGCGAACAAGAGAATCGCCGCTAATATGTCATTTGTTACTGAATTACTATCCTTAATGATTTAGTTTGATTCATTTTGTTAATTTATTAAATTAAACCTATTACGAATCTTAATTTAGTCATGACATAAAGGCTGCTGCTTTGTTGCCCTCTATGAATATTTACTTAAGTGTTAATTAGTTCTTAACTTAACACCTAGAATAGTGGCGTAGGTAATAAAAATAATTTAAACGATGGAGGAGTCAATTGAACCTTCACGTACCGATGAACTTAGCACTTACGTGACAAAGTATACAAACACAGGTGGTTAAAATTACCCAGATAAAGATACTCAGGGTTCTTATAATAGGTATATGTTATACAAATGGAATATTTTCAAAATAAACTAAGACATTTATTAATTTGATTACTTACATATAATTTTAGTATGTAGTTTAATTAAGTTCAGCACAATTATAAACACGCGGCTTGCACTACGCTTATGTCGTAAGTAGACTCATCGATTGGATCACTATTCAATTTAGACGCGAGGAAAAAAAGCAGCGAAACTGTAGGCGGTATGAGCAAGGTGTGCTGATGAGGTGTGTCTGAGGTGAGCGCGTGCGACGGCCTTGAGCTCGGGGCGCGCGCGCATCCCCGCGGCGACCGCGACCGTTCAGTTCAAACTGTACCGCCGCGTCCGACAGACGCGGCTCATGTGCTTCATCACAGGATCTTAAAAACAACCTTGTGTTTGTGACATTACCCAGTGCGTGTGACCCTTAAAATCAGCCACCATGGTTGCCGGCGGCAAACAGGTTAGTTACATAACCAAAGGTAAACTCTACGGTCGCAACGGAGGACGTCTGAAGTACTTATTGCAAAGATCGTAAAAACCCCAGAGAGAATCTTCTAGTGCTTAATGCAATTCAAAATCCTTTGAGTTCTCCTTTAAACTGATTTCTCATCACATCATTCAAAATCGTCCATCTGAGTTAAGGAGGATCTGTCCAGGTGCCTCGGTCACCAGTTGTGCATAATTAGCAGCACCTTAGACGATTGGACGTATGCATCACAGCTTATTACGCTTACAAACGTGTGAAGTCAGCATAGCAACAGATGCCAGAGCCACCTTCGTCGAACGTTTCGTCAAACGAATAAATTACATTAATGTACCTACAGATATCCAAGAATCATGTTGACTGAAATCATAAGTTACGGTGATGTCATCACAACGTAAACCCGCAAACTCCAAGATGGAGTCGGTCATGGCTTTATTATTTATTTTGCATCATGCAAACGGTCGTAACCGTCTTTTTGTTTCCCATCCCTGTCCCCCCTGCGTATCGGAGCGAGATAGATTCACTTTCCTGTTTCGCCAAGGGTCTGGTGCTCTCGCTATCGATGGGATATTTTGTCTTAAATCAACTTCTAAGTTCGTGATGAGAATCTAACATTGTACTCTCGAACGTTTTTATCGACCTAGCTCGCTTATGACTAGGTAAAGCTACAAAGAATTTCAACATGTTTATCACCGATACGAATGTAGTACAATATAAACGTGTGAATTCTCGATAACTTTTATCGAAATTAATACAATGAACTGTATCTTATCGTCATTATAATGTAGTACGTTTTGGTTACCAATAGATTGTTAAAAATCCATGGAACTGCTACTAGATCTCACGTAAACATCACCTATGAATCTGCGTCACGCGATGCAGATGCTGACTACTGACTGTCATTAAAATGACTCATTACAGCGTTAAGCGCATTGTAACACTAGTTGATTATAAAACTTGCTCCATCAGCACCACTTAAATCACGTACTAATGTATGAAGACGTTCAAGGTTTTCCTCATCTGTCAAGATTGTTGGAACTCAGAAAAAACATATCACTTCACCATTTTAGACTTATTTAAATTTTTATAATTATATTTTTTTTTACTCTTGGCGGTTTCGAAATTAAATAATTTGCTTAGCATAGACATACTTAAATTTTCTCATCCTAAATATTCTCAGAGATTCTAAGCTAGTAATTTTTTTCTTCCATAAGGGACAAAAACTATTACCCCCAAATCTTAGATTCATTCTTAGAATCGCGGAATCATTAGTTTGATTTGTAAAGTCTAGGTGACGTGTTCGTTTTTCTTTATTAAACATCACATTATTAAACTATTTTCAGCTGTCCTGTTGCTTTTAAAACCTTGAAAATTTAAATAACTCTACCAATGTTAGTTCCACCTCACTCTTTGCAACTTCGGTCACGTTTAACCATAAAAAACGAATTCGATTTATCAAAAAACGTACGGAATGTTATTAAAGCTTAGGAATTCTAATTAACTGCATATCGGTGTAGAAGAGAAGCAAATTATTAAGGCTGTTCTTTATGATTGCGATAAAATAAAAATGCAGCATGAGAATAGTTTTAATCTAGCAATCACAGCAAATAAAGGACAGACCCAAAGCTATCGACGCGTTAAATGCTATAAGGCAGCAATCATAACTAAACGATGAAGAACAATAAGGTCCTTAGCAGAATGGTCAGCAGCTGATGTTTTGCTTAATGAACATACAATAGATAAACTTGCCTTAGTAACAAGACATGCAACCTAAAGACTATTATTCATACCTGCAACATCACGTAATCATAAACGCTCCACGTGACTTATTCTTTACAGTAAGTTCTGTGGTATGATAAGGAGCAACTAACTACTCGTTTTCACAATTCTGACATCCGTAAACCAGCAGAGATCCGTCTTTTCTGGGTTCCGATTGTCCTTAACGTGGTCATGGTTATCCAAGAGCTAAATATTTCACAATGAGGTCTTAGTCCAAGTCCTGACTCAAAGCAACTTAGTTCTACCTGATGCATCAATCGATGTTTGCGGAGGCCATTAAGCCATAGGCCCCCCATTCATTACAGCCTGTACTTGAATTTAATTTGACGGTCGATATGCTCCATGACCGTGTAGTGCCGTTTCACTCCGTTTCACTTACTCACACACTATTGCGATTTCTAAAGCACAGCGCAATTTCTTTTCCTATCACTTCGGATTTTTCGAATCTCGGTTTTGACGAAACTTCGTGAGATTCGCGGAGGTGTAGCAGTTTAATTAACTTTGGTAGCAAGATCGTGAACAATTTGTTAAGTTTTTACTTGACGAGTATTGAAGGTTCTATTTGGAATTTGGTTCATATGGTACACAATACCAAATAAATCTTATTTGTATGACAAACGGTGCGATTGACGTCAGAAAAGCCATTCTTCTACAGATCCGCCAAAACTAATAACTTCTGTTTTTTAAAACAATAGGATGTAGGATTTTCCGCAAGATGCTACAACAGCGTACGACCAATAAATTTTAACCCCGTACACCCACCTGTCTATGCACCTGTTACACTACCCTCGCTCAATCCCCTTTGCCACCTCTCTGCCTCGGAACGCCTGGATCCTTATCCACAATACTTCACGTCCAAATTTCTTCTCTGTTACCTTTACATAATGCAGATAATCGTTCAGTCGTTGTCCTAATAGTCTTGTGTTATATCATCTGTTAAGGCACGTTTTTATGGCCCAAATGGTTTATCTGCATTAGCTTAACATGTTTGTTTTTTAATAGTAGCTAATACAGGTCTGTAATTTTAACCGCTCACCAATTTCGAAAAGTCACCTTCAATTATTGTGGAACACACTGACCACATCGATATCTGATAATTATTAATCACTTAGTTTCCATATTTGTAATTAGGAGAAGTACAGAGTATTCAAAATGCCTGTTTCTTTGAAATACTTACAAACTTTTTACGTCCGTGCGCCGACCTTGCGACCCTCGTATGAAGGTAATAACTATGTCGTCAAACGTGCTCACTAGTATATTTAATGTATCTTCATAATTATCATCAGTTCACCTTGGTCACCTCAAGGGCACCAATCTACCATATTTTTGAATATTTTTCTGTGAAACAATAGAGTATATATTTGTGAAAATGTTATTGTTATTAACACGTTTGGCAGGAATATTTATTTGATTTTAATTTTATTAAGAGGAACGGCAACCAGTTACATTATGAAGACTTAAAACAAGTATAACAATATTTATACTTTGCTAATAAAGTGACTCTAAAACGCTGCGTGGGTTAGCATAATGGCATTTAAAACTATCAATAATCGGGGGTGACAAATAAAAGTAAAAAAAGAAAAAAGAAAGTTAACAACTGAATAACGTGCAACTAAGACGGACTTAAAAGTTAGTTTAGCGAGTGGTCTGACATGAGGTGTAGGTAAAATGAATAACCTCGACCTTTTTTTATTTGGTAAAAATGAAGTAATTACAGTAAACTTGAGCTTACAGTAGTCAGACAGTATTGGGGTAAAAACAAAATTCGCTTCTGTTTGGAACGAGATGTTGATACCAATGTGTTGATGTTGGAGACAGATGTTATACAGTGGCTTAATATAAGTAATAGTAAGAAATAGGCGTGTGGTCCTCGTCTAGGAATAGACCTACAAAATTAAATTATGTAATCGTGGGGTTAGGTTAGGTTAGACGTAGACTCCATTCGCCTTAGCTGTGCATAAAAGAGGTACATAGAATCAGCGATGCACATTATTTAATTTTCGAAAAGAATTCAATTTTTTGAAATATGTAAATAATGGTTTCAATATAAATTTTTAACAATTCAAAATTTAATGTTAAAAACAAAACACTAACACACAACAACTAAATAGTGAAAATAGGCAAAAACCACTTGTAAAGATAGCACAAGTGAATGACAATCAAACACAGCATCCTTTTTAGGCGGAAACCATTATTACCTGGAAAATTTTAAAATCCTGGTGCCACAACGTATTACTTACATAGGAATCATTTCAGATTTGGTAGACTTATAGCAAAACTTAAAGCGCTCTAGGTACTGACAAACCCTGATTCCTTTAGGTATTTAAATTTTTCCCTAGTAGTTTTCGTAAAAACTAAATAATTAAGACTCATAAATTCAGAAGATAGGTAGTTCAAGTGTATTGATTTAAATATAACTGTTCGTATTCAAGTCGATTATAATAAATTCAGCATCAATCTTAACTGTAACAAAGCACAATACTATACATAAATTTTACTTTTATTATAAAATCTTCCCTAAAAACTACCTTAACTATTTTAGCTTTTGGTTTCGCTAATGCTATCGCGAATGTACAGACGACAGCTCGTCACGCTACTACAATCTATCATAATTCTTTATTAAATTTTCAACTTAATCTTAAAAGCATTAAGGCTCAAGATTGATTGGAAACATTTGATAGTTTAGGGTAGCTTGACCTGCTTTTGTTCGTGCATAAAGTAACCAAGTACAGGATACCATTATCCGGGTATTGACAAAAATACTTTATGAAAACTTTAATTATCAAAACTGGTTTTATAAATACCCAAATTCTTATAAATAATTATATCCATGATTGCGAACCATTGCCATAACAAAAATTTGAAGTAAATTGTCGAGACAGACAACGCGACCTTTGAAGCTTCTAACTTAAGTATCAATATAATAGCGTCTTCTAAGCATTAATTTTTTCCAATCCTTCGTTTGTACTTCTATTTATAGAATCCGCAGCACATACGGTTGCCATACGCGTTTCTCATTTATCAAACCACTATGATCTATATTACGTTACTTGTGTATTTAGATGATGTCATATATCTCCCTAGTTTGTAGAGATCTGGTCATGACCACCAAACGGCGGTAGAAATGTAAAGAAACAGTTGTTTATGCTTTTGGAGATAAATATCGTGGTTTCGATTGATATCTGGACAAAAAGGCGAAAAACTAGACATGATTAGGATGTTAGACTTTGCTTTGGCATTGTTTATGACAGAGTTCCATTAAATGTGTTGATCTTAAAAGATAAGTGTAAGTGATTATAATTATCATTCCGCGAAGTTGTAGGAATTTAAATAATTTATAATAATTAATAATTTATTTGTACACTTAAATACACACATAAGTACACAGGATCAAAAAAGTCTGTACAGGGAGTCACTTTAAAAGGCGAACTGATGCCTCCTAAACTAGGACAAAAGCCTGTGTTTTAGGAGCCAGGGTTCCTCAGGGTATGAGACACAAATGGTATAAGGTGACGTGCAAGTACTTATATGAACACAAATACAGAGAATGCAAATAGAAAAAGGACAACAATAATAATACAAAAACAAATACGCCTTAAATAAAATACAGTATTGGAATGATACTTAAGAGACAATAGTAATAAGATTCTCGGTTTCGTCGTACGTTAACTTCTGCAACCAATCTGTAAGTTTTAGTTTAACTTCCCGTTTAGTCAGGGAGTAAATGGGTATAGATTTTTGAATTTTATTATATAATCGAGAACTAGTCGCTGTATACTGTCGGCTGGCAAACATAGAACGGCATTGAACTATTTCGCATACAGGAGTGCCTTTTCGCCTTTTAAGTTTAGTGAGATCTAGATTTAGGGTGGAGTGTTTCCGCAACGTGGCGCGAAGCACAAAAAGCTGTCTCACTGTCAGCACTTTGGCCTCTGAATAAAGTTCGATGGTGGGAAAATCCCTGCGTTTAAAGAGGATGACTTTTAAAATTGCCCTTTGCGCTCTTTCGATTTTAAGTAAGGAGGTTTTGTAGGTTCCACCCCAAGCTGGGATACAATATAAGAAAATGGACTGGCAAAGACTCTGGTAAACCATCAAAGCTATATCGGGATCAGCTGAGTGCCTAAGTTCCTTAAATATATAAATTAGTTTTCTGATCCTTGTACATAAGGCTTCGATGTGGGGTTGCCAGCTAAGTTTGTAGTCGATATGGACCCCCAGATATTTTATGTCAGTGACCAAGGACAGTAATGGGCAGCTGCAATTAGGTGCCCCACCGGAGCAAATATGGGCTTTAATTAGACCTGATTCCAGTGGAGGGTTAGAAGTGTTGGGTAACGAAAATCTAATGACTCTTGTCTTCGTAACGTTAAGGGTAAGTAAATTCTCAGAGAGCCACTCCATCACAAACCGGAGCGAAAGTTCCGCCCTCCCTCTAGCACTGTCCCAGTCAGTATCATAAACTATCAACGCTGTGTCATCGGCATACGTAAATATGTCGCAATTTTGTATATGTGCATGACACAGGTCATTGATGTAGAGTAGAAAGAGGGTGGGTCCAAGGATACTACCCTGCGGAACACCAAAGCTGATAAATTTATCATCACTTCTTGTAGAACCGATTTTAACCCGTTGAGTGCGATTGGAGAGATAATCCTTAAAAATGTCCAGTGCGAGGCCACGAATCCCAACACTTTCCATTTTCGAGATCAAGATGGGAGCAGAAACCGTGTCGAATGCCTTGGATAAGTCAAGGAAGATACCGTAGCATTTCATACCTTTGTCAAGTTTGTTAACCAAGGCTTTAGTAAGGTCAACAACAGCATCCTCCGTTGAGATTCCGGGTCTAAAACCGTACTGATTGTTGGCAATGATTTTGTGCTTAGAGAGATACGCGACGAGGCAATTGTTAAGTATCCTTTCGAGAACCTTAGATAAGGAGCTTAATACGGAAATTGGACGGTAATTTGATTCGTTGGCTCTGTCACCACTCTTGAAAATTGGGTGCACGATTGCTTTTTTGAGGACGTTTGGAAAAACTCCAGTATCAATAGCACGATTGAAGATATGCGTGATGGGTAGTGCGAGAATAGATTTTGATTGTTTCAGTACTTTAGCTGATATGTTATCATAGCCAGTGGCACAATCAGAGCGCAAAGTGCTAATTAGCCTTTCAACCTGTGTTACGTCCACCGGCAGTATGACAAGGGACTGGGAGGGAGAAGGAAGGGGAGGGACTCTAATATTATTAAAAGATCTTGGGAGAGGAGTTACTTGGGAGGCTAGTTTACGACCAATATTGGTAAAAAAGCAATTGAGATGGTTTGCTGAAGCTTTAGGATCATCAGTGAGATGGAGAAGTTCTTCGGGAGATTGCGGTTGACGACGAGAGTTGGTAATAGCCCTAATTGCTCTCCAAGTGGCTTTAGGGTTATTTCTAGCCTTTCGCAATTCACTTCTATCGTGTGCTCGCCTTAGTTTTTTCAATAAAGAATTAAGGTAATTGCGATATCTTTTATAAGTGACTTGGAGGACTGTATTATTAGGATCTTTTTTTAATCTGTAATTCATCCTGTCACGGTTGCGTATGCATCTTACCAAGCCCTGAGTCATCCATGGCTTAATAACTCGAATCCTATTGGGGATACGTGTGGATAGAGTATGTGAAGCGATAACCTCTTGAAGCATTAACACAAATAATTCTGCGGCCAAGTTAGGATTGATTTCATTTAATACCGGGGTGAAATCAGTGCTTTTAAGGTCTTCTTGAATTGCTAGGAAATTGTAACGCAGAGATGTACCTTGTATATTCTTGGATAAACGGCGCTTGGTCCTTAGGGTCAGGATGATTGGCAGGTGGTCGGTGATGAATGTTTGAAGTACCAAAACACACGCTACATTTTTAGTTTTTAACAGTACATGATCTAAACAGTTGCCTGCTCTGGTAGGGCGAAAGTGCGCTGGGAGCAGACCAAGAGTGGCAGTATGTGTAAGATAATGATCGGAGTTTCGGTCATGGTTACTAGGTTTTATGTCTATGTTTAGGTCACCAATCAGAACCACATTTTGAGAGTTATTCATAGAAGCTGTTAAACTGCTTAAGCTATTGTAAAAGGTGTCTAAATTAGAATATGCGGGAGAACGATACAAACAGATGATGGCAGTATTATCTGTGGTGCAAAGAAGGCAGTTAGCGCCGTAAAAAATGGGTTCATGCACTGTACATCGAAGGGATGACTTAATGAAAACTACGACTCCATCATTTTGTGATCCGTTTTTTACAGTCTTGTGACAAGTATATCCCTGCATAAAAGGAATAGATCCAGATGCTTTAAGCCAGCACTCAGTGAGCACAATAACATCGAAAACTATTTTAGTGATGGACAGCATAGTAATGAATTGATCAAAATTCTTATTAATACTTCTAATATTAATATGTACAATTTTCAGGTCTAAGTTAGGGTTTGTAATGTACTCTGTGCATCTGTCAGGCGGGCATTCATACGATGAAGCTATATCAATATTGTCAAGTTCGGATGGATAAGTATGGTATGTGAAAGATAAGCTAATTTGTCGATTAATTGTAGCATCATAACATCAGGAGACCACGAATAAGTTACAAAAATTTAAACCAATCCAGCACCAGCTGCTTCCATGAGGCCGATACGAATTATTCATAGAATATCAAGAACTGATGTGAATATCGGTAGGATTTCCTTGATTGCGACTGGATTTACAGTTAATACGTGATTACTGCCCAACACGACCTTTAAAGTATCGATTCACACACCAACTCGTATTTGTGTCACAATAGGAAAATGGAAACACGTAATACACACACGTTCACCACCCTTGAAACCATGTTCATTTTATTTACATACAATTTACAAAAGGATTTGCATTCAAATCTATACTCTTATTCAATGTTACACTGAGCTAACAAGCTCTAGAGACCTCATTTTGTCGGATAATACATGACTCATTTTCCAAATATAAACATGGTCCATACATGACCAATATTGTTATAAAATCACCATTAAGTATATCCTCATATTGTTCTAAAAATGTTGTCTGTCTGTTTCCTACTAACGAGCTGCAAATTTCGCGTCGCAAGCCGCATGACACACTAACAGACACCGTGATTAATACATATAGGAAATCATTTTCAATGCTTATTGGTAGTTTATGTCTACCATTATTCTAATTAGGTAACGGTTATAAATTAAGTGAACTAATGGCGCATCTCAGTCTCTATAGCTCTTTACTAATATCCAACACTCAAGAGTTTGAACCATGAAGCAAGATGCTCAGAAATGTATTTTGTATCTGTCAGCGAAGTTTCGCTTCAACTTAATCCATCTGTTCTAATCAAAACAAAAACTCACTCTCCAACACATGTTTCTTCAGAATAATAATAATAACAGATCTAAGAATTTACCTGCTCACTTTCTTGAAGGCAAATTTCGCGTGCAAAGAAAAGCGAGCAATTTGGTCGTGGCTTATAAACAAACATCCGTCGTTTACACAAGCGATAACGTTCTAGTTGCAACACCGCCTTCTTATCTCGCGTTAGTTTCTCAATCTCGCCCAGATGATTCAGCTACATTATTAGCTACTTCAGTACTATACATTCCTTGGTCTCGGATTGCCCATAATATCTTACTGTCCAAAAAAGAAGCCTGAATTTCGTTTGTTAGTGTGTTTTAATTTAGGTTACATTTAGCTACTCCTTAGCTGCTCTACCAAACCATCAACCCAGCGAAAACGAAACAATATAACCTGTTCTTTATGGGCTATATCCGCTAAAGTAAATCATATCGAACAGAAAGGGAGGTTTTACACCGATTGGAAATAAGTAAAATCGTGTGTTTCCGTTGCCATGCCGCAGTTTCATCGATATAGTATATCCAGAACTGTAGACCACATCAGCATGTGACATTGAGGACCGTGTCGTACGACCATTAGCTTTTAGTTACGCATCTATGAACATTTAACTTTACTCGTGTGCTCGTCACCATTCAAAATTATGAATAAAACAGGTTTACCAACTTTGTTTTTGGTAGAGTAAATATTTCAACGTGGCAGATGACCTTCCTTCTGACTTTTACCTTACGAAAACCTTTTGAGTTACATCATACAAAAGTAACAGTTTTGATGAGTTTCCCGGCACCGCATTTCGAGTAACATCTTATTTTAGATGTGTTTTTATTTAATTTTGGAGTTAGTCGGGGTTCGTTTTAAGTTTATTTCTACTTCACTGCTGTATGCAGTGCTCGTATATTAAAGTTTAATGCTTTAGCCAGGATTTACTGAACACACAAGAACAGATTAAAACAAGTGTTGACATAATGATGACGAATTGTCTAGAAGTCCTCTTCAAGCGTGTAAAATATGCATCATTTGTAGCGCAAAGCCGCGACTTACACCGATTACATTTACATAAATACATCTCTCAGTGGAAACTATGTAATTCACTTTAAATTAACGACATTGAGAAAATTCAAGTTATTTTTATGAGCATTCTCATTGTCCTTTCCTTAACCTTATTACTGGAGGTTAGCAAAGGTTGGTGTTACAATTTTAAATAACCAACCATGCGGGCTAGATGATAAGCTTTGAATTATAGGGGAAGACGAGAATAACCGAGGTTGAATAGTAGTCGACAATCAAGGATGATTTTAAAAGTATCGTTATCAGTGGTTGTGACAAATATTCTATAAATTCTCTGGAGCAACAGAATCTGGAGAAAAATATGAACATCTGCAAAAGTACTAGTAAAAAGACTAAACAACAATAAAATTTGTATTAAAACAGTGGTAATAAGATTTCCCACTCATGAACGTAAACATGAAAGATCCTGGTTGGCTGCTTTTTATTTGCTGATTATGTACTGCGCTGGCACGACTCCAAGCAGCGCTTTCTGGTTATATTCCGGTCTGCAGCTCTTTGAACTTTGACCTTCTTGCAAGAATTGTTCCTTTCCACTATCTATAAAAATCACGTCTGTTGTACCGGAAGCTCCTAGAATATTTATTTATTTTTAATTTTATAATGTAACTAAATTTCTGTGAAGATTGTAAGCGTCCATCTGTTTTCGTTATTAGTATTTAGCAAATAACGGCAACAAAATCACGGTTATTGTACGTTTGTTGTTACCCTTAAATATGAAATACATATATTTTTTAGTTTTATTATTAAAGCGGCAACAGAAATACATTATCTGTGAATTGATTTTCAACTGTGTAGCTACCATAGTGCATAAGATACAGCCTAGTGACAGACAGTGGAGTCGTAGCAAAAATAATATAACTGAAAAAAAGAAATACATAAGCCAGTTGATTATTTAAGGCCTTTAAGAATCAACTGGCTCAATGGAGCAATGATCGATATTTATTTAATCTTAATTTTCCCCATTACCATCGTACTTGAGAGCTGCACTATGAATGAACGGTGTGTACATCTATTGTTACCATTTTGCAGATAATATCTCCGTCCGCAGCTAGCATTGTTAGTGTAAACATGTTTTCATTACTAGGTTCCGATGTAGTGTCATCAGCTACTGCAAATGCGTTAGCGCTAGCACTTTTCTTTACTTCTCTACTGAGTTTATTAATAACTTTATATTTTCTCGCTTACTTTCATTTTTAAATATGTATACTCTTAGGTGAACTGGACAATGGCGTCCCCAACCTTTATGTCTTGACTTGTATATTTTTAATAATATTTTTCAATACATGTCATGGCATGACATCATGACGATATATCTCCATAAACTGTAATTTATGTCTCATTGATCATCTTTACATGAGGAGCCACCAAAAAACCTTTATTTAGTTAGGGATGTTAGTACTGGACATATTCTAGATCAAAGATTGCCGTTCCTTCCCGGTGGATTGCGATCGTTTGCAAATAATTTTATATTTGAATATGGCTTATGTATGTTTGTCTAGAATTGCTTCGTGAAACCTTTAAAAATCTTCGTTTAAAATACATCTTGATTCGTGGAATTATTCGTCATTCGCAGCTTTAAGATATTCAAAAACCAAGTTTTGGCTAATCATAATTCGAGCAAAGCCGTTGTAAATAAAAAACTCTATGGTAAGAGTTTTTATTCAAGGCCACGATTGGAGACATTCGTACACCCGTGTACGTTTAGTATAGCCCCATGTTTGTTTAGTATACTTGTATAACACTATACATATATAAAGTATCAAGCAAACCTTTCTAATACCAAATATATCTTTCGTAGTCTCCATAAAAATAAACTATCGAACCGCACTTTAGGAGATCATAAAAGGACGCTGATAGAGTACGACAGTGTAATACCATGACATAATCGCCCCGGAAGATCGCATCCGCTTGGCATGCCACCAACTGTACAATATTAGATAGCATCGTTTACGTTTCTTCTATTTCAGATATTATTATCCCATAATTTTATGTTTATTTCGGTATCTATGAATGAACTTTATTGCGGTGTGATTCGATATTTATTGTCTTGTAAATTTGCTTGTATCTATTGCATCGCTTTTTATTCAAATATGGTTTACATTCCTAGTTCTTTATCTGTAACTTAGAGTTATGAATAATTTGTTGTCATACACAATAAGTGCATCTGGCGATATATCTGATAAATGCATCTGACCTTACGTTGCTGATAATGTAATTAATTAGTGTGTATTATAACGGAACTGAAACGTATCACCCCCCGATAAATAGAGTTATTATTTTAATGCAAATTGTAATGCAGTTAAAATAATTGAAACATTAATAAATTATCGACAAAATTAATAATTTGAAGTAGAGTTGCCGCGAATACTCGCTATTATTCGGTATTCGGCATTACTCGACATTTTTTTTGATATTCGTCGAATACCGAATAATAGCTAGTATTATTCGGCATTCGGCGAATAGTCGTCTAAAATAAACTTTTAATGAACAAAAAAAGTAATGAGTTAAAAATAAACATTTTTTTAATTATTTTCCCTATTAAAACAATACAAAATATCAATTATTAGATATCTATAATATGTACCTGTGCCTATCATATTCATGAAATTAAATTAGTTAGGCTTTTTAATTAATATTTAAAATCCGACAGAGGCAGATTGTGGTGCAAAAAAACAATTATTTTTGCAAGTTCGGGAGCAAGTCGGTTTCGTTCCTCGTAAATTAAACCTGCTTCGGAAAATAGTCTTTCTGAATAAACGGAGCTAGCTGGTGTGATTAAGTATCGTTTAGCAAGCTTACTTAAAATAGGAAATCTATTCTTATTGGTACTCAAAGTCCACCATTCATATGGGTTTATTTTTCTGTCAGCCTTTGCTAATGCGATGTAGTTGGCGATTTCTTCAGCAATGGCATTCTTGGGTTGCTCTTCAGTAGGTTGCTCTATAGATGATTCTTCAAAACATGCCCAAAATAGTTTATGAGTTTCCGAATCAATCTGCTCACTTTCAATGTCTAAACGAGACCTTTTGGATGCCGTTTCTGGATCCGAATCATCATTTTCGGCATCTAAAGAAAGCCTAAACCCGTAAACTATGAAATGGGTTGCCAGAATTTAAAAGTGGAAAATTAAGTTTACTACATATATTTAAATATGTATACCTAACACGAAACAGATTTCTTTAACTTTATTGTTTTCTTTTCTCACAACCTTAGAAGAAATTACAAATATTTTTAATGTGTGTTTAATGTGTTTTTTATGTCGAATAGTGATGTCGAGTTATTCGACTATTCGCTAAAGTGAATGGCGATTAATCGGTATTCGACTATTCGCTATAACCACTATTCGCGGCAACTCTAATTTGAAGGCAAACTACAAAAAATTGTGAAGGGCCTAGCTATTATAGTCAATCAGTAAACACTTTAATACTCACATATTTAATATTATCAAAACTTGATATTTGGTCAGTGTTTGAAGTTCAAATTTTTTTTTGTCTATAAACCCTTCCTCCAAATTTTCAACGCAAAGGTGGCCTTCGTTATTGTTATGCTTGTCACCACTGGAATCGATTCCTTCTTGCCTGTATTGGCTACTCATTAGATCAATATCGTCTGTCCAATATATCAAGTTACCTAAAGGTTGTTTGTTCCATTATACGCACTATTAGCTATATACAACAAAGTCGGTTGGCACACATCTGTTGTATACAATGCCGTTTGCGTCCGTTCCACTGTTTTCTTTACCATATTCGATCCGACACTTAAGGTCTTTTACGACGGAACAAGGGCGCACGTATCCATTTATACAACATGAAATCAACAAAAACAAATCGTTATGTATTAGTAATTTTTCCGTTTAATTGAATGTTTGGAGAAATCTCTCATCAGTTTAAAGATTTCTCCGAAGCGCAACTCATTCGCGCTAGTGTTACTAAAATATGCTAAATTTGTATGTGCGAATCACGCGTAAATTAATATTGATGCATGTTCAAGAGTAATTATGAAATGTAAATCACTAGATCTTTTTAGGAGATGAAATGAACATTAAAGTGTCTGCTAAATCTGCATTAAATTTCATCATTTGCATAAAATATCTATAAATTTAACTGTTTGTTTCTGTGTGTACTAAACTGTACTCTACTGATGTTATTCCTATGAGAAACCAGTAAACCTTTTTCGTCACCCTATAATTAATTAGGATCACATTAAAATATAATTTTAGACATCTTGCATAACAAACCATATTTGAAGCATATATTAACTGTTCTCTCTATTTTCAGATGAACGTCCGTGTGACGACGATGGACGCGGAGCTGGAATTCGCGATCCAGCAGACGACAACTGGCAAACAGCTGTTTGACCAGGTCGTCAAGACCATCGGCCTGCGAGAGGTCTGGTTCTTCGGTCTCCAGTACACCGACTCTAAAGGCGACCTCACCTGGATCAAACTCTACAAAAAGGTTAGTTGCTAGTTCTACCTAATTCAATTGACATAAATGGAGTATTCAAATCATGATTTGGAAAGTAGAATATAAATCTCGAAATCTATAAATACGCGTAAAATGAATTAAAGGATAAGTGGAAGGATTCATAATTATATTAGTCAACCATTTCATAAAAATAAAATCTGATTACATAACGAGGTCATAATGAAAGCGGTCATAATAGAAACAAGATTCGCGATTTCGTAGCGACAGCAGTCTGAACTAGACTAGAATCACAAATAGTTGGTTAATATTAATTTGCAAATATCTACATTATAAACTCTTTTAAGCGGTGAAAGAAATCTTGCTGTAGCATCGTTTAAATCTGCCGCTCCGTTTACATACATTACAGATGAATCTACGTTTGTTTCCGTTGCAGAACATCACTAATGTGGCAAGATACTGCATAAACGTATAAATTGTGTGTCTTTACTGCATGTCGTGAGGGGGCGGCTATTGCCCGCCGTGATCCAAATGCTATGTAACGATTATTTTTAGATCAACCGGTGCAAACAAGTTCATGATTGTTTTGTTACCTATTTGTATCTCTTACTGTCTGTGAGATACTCGCTTGATAAACTGGTCATTCTCTTTCCGTATAAAAATGCCTTTGATGAATGCTGTTGCCGCGATCATCATTTTAATTACTACATCAAACAAATTATGTTCTCCAAATAGTCTTTGTCGATGTGCACAAACGTTCATTTCCTCTTGACTGACTGGGTGACGTTCAGTTCTCATTCATTCAAAACACGTTTCCGTCATGCTACAAACAAAATCGATTCTGTGAAATTGTTTTCCTTTACTCCTATCCTCAGCGTGACACTGACCTCGTATTACAATGTCAACGTGTGCTCAACATTACCGAATATATCATTACTGAGCCTACGTATTTTATCAGGAAGGTCGACAGGTTCAATTTAAGTGCACCACTCTATAAATAATGAATATTCAAAGAGGTCATATTACTTTCTTTCTGTTTGATAGGCGTTTAGCAATCACATCGATGAATTATTCGGTGGGTAATTTGCTTCATTTGATTCTCCTGTTCGAACAAAACCTGCATGATTATCCTCCTCCGTTGAAAACTTAAAATATCATGATTGTATTGTACTTAAATCAACATGTGTTCTCATTTTAGAGACATCTCTGTTATAAATTGATTTGTGTTTGTTTTCTATGTGTCAATAGGAATTAGAAGCGCCCTTTATCACAGTGTTATTAGCTTTACATTTTTTCAGATAAGATTACACGAACTAATAGGGATTGTCTGTCCGGTTATTATTTTCCAAACTTTCATTAAATTAACAAGTTCATCAAATTGAATGCTATGATCTGGAAAGCAATTTATATGAATAATACTCTTTTAAAAATAAAAGATTATGATATGCTATCAGTTTTTAACAATTCATCGTTTCCTTATACATAGATTGTATTTTGATAATGTTTCTGAATTACGTTTTAAAACTTCATTCATAATTCCTTTAACTCGGGAAGTAAGCTACTTTTTACGCGCATTGGCTGTATTAATATTTATTTAAATCATATCAATGATTTCATTTCCAAAGTTATCGTATTACCTTCAAGTATTTGAAATTACACCGTGCTAATACGATACACTCAGATCAATAACCGTCAGTAATTTATCTCCGTACAAAGGCCCGATTCGTCCCACAGAATCACCGATCGTCCTGCCTCTAGTCGTTATCCGGCAACCCACACGTGCCTGTATGTAAACAACCTCATTGAGAGACAATGTTTGATAAACCGAATTGTCACGGCGACAGTTCGCGTGTTGATAAATAATATGTTTAGGAACACTGCTCACCGAAGTCATAATTATATACCTATTTGATGGGAAATCTACACGACACGTGTTTGTGATAATAAAGGATCTAGAATGAAAAAATATAAAAAATCCCGGCACTCACCGTCCAAAAAGTTGCATAATTCCGGATCTAGTCTTCCCGAGTTACCTTCTTTAGGTTTATAAGTTTCTCTAACATAAATTCAGTTTCTATAGTTAATCTTACTTATCTATAGCCCTCTCATTATACAGCGCAAGAACCACTCTCTGGCACCTGGTATGTAGGCTAAATTCTCGACCTCCTTCTGTAATTTATATTCCGAAGTCTTGTGTCCTTCGTTACAAGGGCGGCGCAAAATCTGCATTGCTATTCGCATTGTTATAACTTGTCGAGACGCCATAAAAGCTTGGCACCCTGAACTTTGGCACGAATGCCTGTGCTTTTGTGAGGAGAAAATTAGAATTTCTGAAAGGTTTTTGAACATATTCAAATTTACAACATTCCCTTGTTTATAATTCTGTTTATACACATATCCGCTCTCATTCAATTCATCCGCAGTTGACGATACGATTCAATGGACACACGGCCTTACCTCAATCACATTTACAAACCTTTCGCTTGAACGGCTGCGTCTCGTTAATTTCTCCTATGTACACGGTCAGCAATGTAAACAGATGTGTATGTAGCTATCCCTCTCTGTCATACGGTCATCTTAACATGTCTGACAGGGAACAGTCGTTTAGCTAACTTTAGCGCTTTTTACTGTTGACAGAAAGAAAACCTGACTAAAACTATGTAATTGCAGCAAATACTTGTCGTGGCAATAGAAATCTTGGACAATTATTGAAGTAATGAAATATTGGTAAAAGTGTCACTGTTCACGACTTTTATGTAGCATTTGGAGATGATTTTGCTGAAAAAGGTATTAAAAACTTCTCATTGCTATAAAATAGCTATAAAGGATTTTGTACAATTGAAGCATATAAAATTGGGAATAAAGACGGAGCGGAACATAACCTCAATATATTATTGCTATCGACCTTTAATGCGTATTGTGAACGATTGTTTCTATACAGCTTCATCAAATATTCTATTAACCACTAGAGTAGACGAGTCAGTGGAACGTGAGCAAACGGCTTTCCATACAACCGATCAGGTAGAATAAATGCTTGGTTCGAGTAAAAAGAATAATTTATTGAACTTTAGAAGACGTCTTTGTATTTTTGATCAGGGTCTTGTAAGCATGATAGAATTGCCGCTGAAGTGTAGCTTATAAACTATTGTTTCTGAGATTTATAGATTAAAAATTGTGTATTGTTTTATAACTGCTACGTTCTATATACTTCGAATAAGTATTGAAAAATCAGAGCAAAACTTAAGAAACGAAAAAAGAAAATTGAATTGTTCTGGTATACTGGATTGGGACAAGATAGTGCTTTACAGTTTGATTTAAACCGTCATAAACTATGATGTAATTTATATAGTTATCAAAACGGTTGGATATTCCCACAAGGACTGGCTGGCTGTAGGCAAACGAGCTGCTATGAGTCATGGTCGGAAGCCGGCAAATGCGTAGCTATCGGATCCTGACTTGATTTGATACATGTGCGTGGCAGACGGAAAGCCTTTGGTATTACCAGTAACGCTCATAATAACAAAATAATCATAATATGAGCCAAAAATATTGGTGATAGCAAATAGAAAAATATCAAGAATGTTTTATTTACTTAATTCCTTAATACTGTTTTACATACCGTATATCTCAAATATAACTTTGCCAATATTCACTATTGAAACAATTTTAGTTTGAAAACTGACTGTTGAGTTCATTTACATTTCTCTACAACGGCTACGTACGAATGCTAATTCCAAAAGCGGCAGGGGTGCGACTAGTTAGCAACCAAAACAATTTACATTTTCAACAATGATTTACAATTTTTATTGCCCTTATATAGTTGAAGACCTTAACAAGGATGATATGTATAATTTTGTCCTTTCATATACTCTGAACTTTAACTCGGAATGTGTATTAATACTATATTTATTATTAAAAGGTGGTTAAATAAGAATCTGAATATTTGTGATACAACTAGTTATTCAAATGAACACTTTTTTTTATTACAATAATTATATCGAGCCATGGAAACAGCCTTGGCCTCAGCTTGGTTAATTTATTTTATACATTCAGTGATTATGTTATCGTATACTTACACGGGCAAAAATATAAAATATGAATTGATATATGAAATGGGCTAAAGATACCTAATCATTTGGTCGGTAAAATTGAACTTTGATAAATCATTAATGGTAAAGTTAATCCTGTTTAAATAGTTTCAAAACACCCACATGTTACATATGTAGAAATATTGCAACAGAATGCAAGAAGTGACAACTTAATATCTGTTGCCTACAAATACTGTGACTCTATTTTATTGCATGCGCGGGAAAGCTAGCTCAGGTTTTTCTCTATGTCAAAAAATCTAGCAACACAGGGTGTGTATAAATGTAGAATAAAGTTGACCATACCTGTTGAATCGATCGATGGTTACCACAAAGCCACGGGATCCAAGTATCTCATGGTTTGTAAAGGTACGACATGGCCAGAAAATTGTTCAAGATAGACTAAGCCTTTTGAATCATATAAATTAAAATCATCAACACCAATGCTTCGTCTTTTTTGAATAGGAGGATTTTATATAATATTATTTAGGTATCTTAAACTAATAAACATATCTGCCTGCGTAAAGACGCCTTCATGCTACCAAGAGACAAGTGCTTCCACCTAGATCACCTGACATGTCACTCTGTTTAAGGGTTTCCGCTGTTACGCAGTGGAGTCACATACTATATTATAATAAATACATGTCGTGTATCGCACTTACGTAACCGGTACCTGCGGCCTCGCGCGACATGTGATAATCATTGTGTGGCAATCGCTTTTCTACTTGACATATTTACATCCCCACCCTGGAGTATTCTATGATGTATAATAGCATTCTCTCTCTGAGTAGTAGACAGTTTTCATTTCTGTTTGTATTATCCACGTCAGTTTCACATTTAGTCGACGTCAACTTCCAAATACTAATATTATTCAGTTATAATTTTAGGATTGCCAAATTCTGCCTAATTTTGTAGAGTGCTCCCATATCTATTAAACCTATTTATATTGTATGTAATCTTATCTTCCTTGGCGTCTTGTTAATTTTCATCAACACTCTTTATAACATGGCTCAATAAATGACTCAAGATGTTTATAATGATGACGGCCTCATGATGTCACCCCCATATATTTCTTGTACTAGGGGCATTCAAATATAGAGTTTAGTAGGAAAACAATAGATAATTTACTGCTTATTTCCTCGTGTTTCCTGTTGATCGGATATTGTGTATCTTGCTGAGCATGTTAAGAAACAAACCTTCGCTTTCTTTTATTCTGCTAATTTATTTTGAGTGCTTTTTGCCGTATGTGTGTTGATTTAGTATTACGTACACACACCGGCACATCAAGCTGCTACAATCTGTTAAATATTCTTTAATAGATTTTCAACTTTATCGATAAATTATTAAAGTTCAAGTTTGATTGGGAAGATTTGTTAATTTCGGGTATCTTGAACTGCTGGCATCTGTCCATTACCATATCTTTTTTTTTTTTTTTTCAAATACTTGTCACTCAAATGCCTGTTTTCTTTTTCTACAAGAAATCGTTAAGATGGCCTTGGCTAGAACCATTTAGGAGTTTTAAAAATTAAGGTTCCGCTTATTATTTCAAACAATGATAAATACTTAATTTGAACATATTTGTATGGGCGTGTTGATTCATCTGTAGGCTTCCGGCGCGAGTCGCAGTGACTAAACGTTGCTTGATAACTTTGATACTCCGAACTGTATTAATTAAACAAATTCCAAAATCATTACTCACTTATTTTTCAGAACCATTAATTGGTAATTCTAATAAATCTACAGGTTCAATAATAATAACGGAAGTCATATCAATGTAATAAACATTGTTACCAGTTACGCTACTGAAATGTAATAATTTATACTTCGGCTGAAATTGAATTATTTTCTTACCTCGATTTTTTGTAATCAATTTGTTTCAATGTGCTAGGCAGTCATTGGGAATTACTCTGTTTAGATATCTATCTACCTGCATTACTATTCATAAATACTTACTGCTTTAGTATCTGAAGTTAAATTACTTTTATTTGTTGTTGTATAGTCTTAACACCAATAGCAACAAATCTTCTATCTGCAATCGATTATCTGATAGCATACTTAAGAGTAGTAATGTGAAATTATGTGTTAGTTAGTAGTTATGTGAGTTGTCACTGCACGCAAAGGTGTAATTGGACTCATAATAAATAATAGCTGACTTTCTTCCGGCATATTATATAAATCGATGAGCCTTTCAAATAGTGTTTTAGTTGCAAATCGCTTTTCCACGTGTGTACACTTACAAAGGCATGTTTTGCACATTCCAGTTTGTACATTATTGATTGTCTAGCATGTTGAGTACAAAGCCTCCCACATGATTTAGTCATCGGCATCTTCATATTATATCACCCATCTGTCTCGTGTTTGCCATAGTTATTCATGTGTTAGATTCCGGTTCTCATAGGCAAAATGCCACGGTCGTACGCCTCCCAGGCGTAGGAACGTGCATATTGATGTGCCTTCATACATATGTCTTATAACTATGATGAGAATTTGAATCAATACCTCCTCTTATACTATTGCCAAGAAAGGTTTCATTTCATTTCATTTGATGGTGGTTGAGAATCATACACAATGATACAATCAACTGTCACGCATGAGACTTTAATGTCCCTAGTAAGTGAAATACCGAGAATACGAGATGTTCAAGAAATGCTGGCAATAAAGTTGAATTTAATGTTCTCCATACATATGAAGAACGTTAATATGCCAAGTGATTGTTTTATAAGTACTTTAACTCAGTGGCGTAACTACAGGGTGGCAAGTCGGCCAAATGCCACGGGCCCCCAGCCTGAAGGGGCCCCCGGTCAGATGAAAATATCAATTCCCAACATTTATCATAATTATAACACATACACAATAAATAGAAAAATGTTTTGATTTTTGTAATAGGGGGGCCCATCCGATGAATTTTGCCACGAGCCTCGAACGTTGTAGTTACGCCACTGCTTTAACTATACGTATGCATTTTATCTCATCCCTCGTTATCATGCAAAAGACAGTCTCATTGCTAAGCAGATTGCGTGGGAGCAGTAACAGCATACTGGAGGTAATAAACAGTAAGCTAGACAGCCCACTGGTGAGTAGCCTCAGCCAGAAGACGTTTTTTTTAAATTCAGACTATCAATATAAACGTAAGTTTAATTCGGCCCATGCTTGTTTGAATATATTACTATTATTTTACGAAAATAGGTGAATTTAGCTACAGGCTCTTCTTGAGAGACTACAATATTATTAGTACTAGACTTCAATATTTGCGCTATTAACATCGTACTTTATGACTTCTCGGTAGTCTAAATCACTTGTATGACTTACTGAATGATTCTATTGCCCGCATATTTTTTCTAAGTCATTCGTTATGACTATTTGTTTTAACAAACGGTTTAGCATGTCTAGCCAAGTCCATATGTCGTCTGTCGGTGAGATCATTCTCATACAAAAACCGAGTCCACATACACATTGTACCAAATTGTACATGTATGTAAATAAGAGTCATCAGCTATATTAAAATCTACACTTTGCTATTCGCAATTCGCTTTCTAAAAGCAATAAAAAACTTTAAATTATCATAATGAAACCTTTATTCTGATATTATTTCGTCATTAAACAGTCGTTGTGGGAGCAAACGGTGCTCGGAATGAGACGCTGAAGTATTTTTGTTGGCTCTTACGCATCATTAAAATAAATTGTGCCTTGATAATTATCTCAGGTGTGTTACGTAGCAACATAGATTTAAAAAATAAACATTGTCTATTAACATGTTTAGTCACTTACATGACATATTATTTTGCAATTGCTGAAATATTCGTTTTTAGCGTTTGAATGTCTTCTTTTTAAAAATGATTTTCCATAGTGATACTTATTTGTTTTTTTTCTAGTGATTAAAATATGAGTTAATAAGTAAATAATAGATATCTCGCGCAGCAGCATGAGTTAAGTCCACCGCACGCGATCTTGTTCTCGACGTGCCAGGAATGCTGTTTTTTGACGCACCCGATCATTATGATTATCGTCGTGTATGAAACATGGCCCCGATATCTGCAGGGCTGGCTAAACGGAATGTCATCGTGTTCGAAATATAAGGTTTGGACAACTAACGTGGTTTGGTTCCGCTCTATACATAAAATCCAGCCCCCTAATAGGGGACAGGTTAAATAGACCAGATTTTCTATATCATTTCCCTTAGTTTAAAGTTTTTAGAACTTTTCGTACTGATTCTTTACTGACTACTGAATTCGAAGATATATAGCGTAAAATATTCGCATTCATTACCAAGTTTTTTTGCATTTCAACTCAATGCGTAGGTACTTTATATCAAAGAAAATGTATTTTCTGAGCATCCTTGCTGTAGTACGGTGACGCCGACGTTGCGTCACGACGCAACGCCGACCATTGTCGGAATGTTATCATAGATACTGAAAAGTGCCTCTAACCAACGATTACTTAATCATTTGCCTTGCTATCGGCTTAACCTTGAAGCATATCATTGCGAATCCAGAAGACGTTTTTGGCAATCGCTTATGAATTGCCAATGTTACAGGTTCGACTGTGTCTTGAGTTCTGATAAGTCTTGCGATATTTTTTTTTTTGATGTAGTTAAACATATCGTTATCCTCTGAGTAGTTAATGGAGGGATGTGTTTTGTGTAATAACGAACATTCACGTACTCAAAGGGTGTGGTAATAGACTCAATCCACAAATATTTCGTCCTCTGACCAAAAGTTGAAGCAACTGAGGAATCAAAAGAAAAACCTTTCTATTGCTCAATTGTTTTAACTTCTGAATTATCAGAAGCTGGTTTGATCGATTCTTTTCAGAAATTACTTTCATGGCGGCATTTTCTTTGGTTGTTCGCTCACGTCTTCTCTTATCGTACATCAATGCTGACACGTTGCTAGGTCAGCCGGTTGCTAACTCGTGAAGTTCCGTTTCGACGGCTCGTCGACATTGCATGCCCACTTTCTTTACACTTGTCGGCGAGATTCCTACTGTCTTGATTTGAGAAATTTAAGTTGAACTATGGAAGTAGCCTACTTATTGGTAGTTGAAGAGTATGTTTGCTATTTTATTAACTCGGGGCTTGAATTGACAGATACAAACGTACATGAAGCGCAGGCAGCCAAGCGCAACTGTGCGCCCGCGTGACCTCGTTCCCACGCCGAATGCCAGCCACCAGGTGCTATCATCACGATTATCCACCTTACAATACCATGCCCTTGACTATGTTCAACAGGTGTTCATTATGCAAAATTTAACAATGTAAAAGTTTAGTCACAAACAGGGATGACGCATCATAGTTACATTAAATAATTATCTCCTGAGACACAGTTTTGATGATTTCATTTAGAACGTTTCTGAGGTTTTCTTTAAGTTGGTACGGTAGACGGGTGAAAGTGCCATGACGGCTGACGGCATCAGAAGACGACCTTGTCTGTCTCCTTAATACATAACAATAGTCTCGGGTGTCATACGCGGTGTATAGAGAACCCGATTTGCGGTCGACGTGTACTTGGGACGAGGTTTGAACATCATGTGGTATCGAGTTCAGCCATGTTTACGATATTTATAATGTTGCAGTTGCTGATCATGACGTAGAGGAACAAAAGTAAAGAGTTACTTTAACTTGAGTAAGGCATGCAGCATTAAAAGATTTCCGTTTGCACTTAGGTTTTTTTTTTAAACCGTTTTTCCTGTCTAATTAAATAAATAAATAACAGACGTACGTAGCAAACGTAGCGTAGGGACGCCCTTGGGCGAGATGGAGCGACGACATCAAAAAGGTGGTGGTAGTGGCTAGCGGAGATCTGCTCAGGATCGAGTTTGTTGGCGTGCCTTGAAGGAGGCCTATGTCCAGTAGTGGACGAGTAGAGGCTGATGATGATAATGATGATGATACCGACAAATCACACAGATTGAGCTAGTCCCAAAAGTAAGTTCGAGACTTGTGTTATGGGATACTAACTCAACGATACTATCTTTCAAGACCCAGGCCGATCAGGAGAAAATCGTTTTCCAACATGACCTGGCCGGGGATCGAACCCGGGGCCTTCACGTCGCTGGCAGGCGTGTTGACCGCTGCGCCACGAAGGACGAAAATTGGTTTTCCCTCAGTAAAGATATAATGATTTGTACTGATTCACTCCAAGGAAAAATAAAATTCCAGCTAAATAAGAATTTTCTTCTTGATGAAAACGCAATTGTGCCAATGTAACACTTGAGAGAAGGGTGTGTACGAAAGGTCGAGTAAGGTGGCGGGCCATGGCGTCGTCCGCAAACTGGGTTATGTTAGATAGAGACAACTGCATCGACCTCTCTATCTGACACCTCGCCTATTGGATGACAGAGATGCGTGCGCGAATGCATTGACCTTATTGATAAATCCCCAGCTTAACTTTTTCTACGTTCTTCTTACTTTTCCTTATACTGTAACCGCAGCATTGAGATTCTCTCGAAGTATCTATAGGAAGAATTCCCAATCGTGGTCAACGTATATACTTATCGAATTATCATAATGGTAGGTATGTATTATGACCTCATTGACGCAGACGTAAATCATTTTCACAAAGTTTCATTACAGGGACGAAAACGCATAGTTTGAAGAGTACCAAGAGCCGTTTTCGTTTCCAATCTGTCGTTCATGTAACCACGTACGCATCGCAATTGTGGGGAATATGGATATTGGATATGACATTTCGATTAATGTTGCTGAACAGAAAACCAATCGAGCCAATGCTCTCCCATCCCCATTATATCAAATATTTGCACCATAGTATCATAACGTGCTGATCGAGTGTGTTTTATTGATGTGATACCGCCTGATTGTCACAGGCGGTCTCCAATCATTCCATTAAAATTAATTGACACCAATGCAATCTTTATCATCGGTATTCGCGCACAAGAACAGCTGATTATGCGCCGATCATTGACGGGGTCGACGACCGCACTTTCGCCGCTCCCACGACGCTCGTTGCTCAACGCACGAGCCTCTAAGACAACGCTGAGCGGCTGATCTTAGAACACATACGTCTTTGTGCTTAACCATTTTAGCGGCATATTTAACTATATTGTCATGGCAAATAGCCGCTGAGGACGCTCTTAATGTGCACTGTGTTTGACATTGGAGAGTATTTCTGCCGTATATTTATCTTGATGCGTTTCCAAAATTGCAAGCCCAAGTGACATTAAAATATGATGTAAATATAATATTGTAATGATATACCGAGCTTGCAAAACTTGATTTGAATGTATCTGGTGGACGTCACATCGGTAGATTTCATAAAAATCTTACTGATGATTTGTGTGATTCCAAGCCTGAGTCGATTGTGGAGAAAACGGGCAAGGTTCTCACGTCTGCGGTAAAGAAACTAATGACACCCGAGGAAGAAGATGAAGAAGCTGCTTATGACAGAGCAGATGATCTGGTAAGACCAGGTCTTGAAGCTAGAGGAAATGTAGATGACCATGCTAGAACCGCTAAAGGGCACACTGTCGGTGTTAAAGCTAGAAACAGTGAATAAAGTATAGTAGAGCTATATCAAAATATTCAATGCTATTGAATTGAAGAAGCTATATACTGGATGTATCAAGTGTGTGGTAGGAGTAGAATTATCCTAAGTGTGGGTGACGTCAATTATTACGTCAATATTTTTTAAGGCGGATTTATCTACCGTTATCGAAACATTGTATATCCTGCCTTTCTGTGCTTCGAAAGATAAAACGATTAAATTTAAAAAAATCTAATACAGTTTTGCAAAACTTCTTCAGCATATGAGTTTTTATTTATGTACGTTTACATCTCTGACATCTGTGACAGTAGCAGCTATACCATTTTTCACTATAGACTATTAAATTACTTGTAACCTAATAAGTATCATTCTCGTTCGATCATAATTCAATAGTACCAATTCATAACGGAGTCGACTCATTACGGTAAGCGTTTTAGTAAGCCTAGTATGAGTTTTCAATACGAAACTCGATCGTCGATATCGAGCGCGTTTGGTTCATCGATTGGCCCGCTTCAAGGTTGTAAGAACTCTCAACCAATGAGACCGCCAAACGCGCCCGATCCCAAACCCGATCAGCATTTTGTCACTTCAAGCATCTTTTTGGAACTTAAACTTACTGCTTGAACTTTAATATAGAAAAATTAATTGTGTCTTTACAGCTACGTTTTGATGTACGGATGACAGCAGGTTAGCTACACGAAACTGTCAAATATTCCCACTCAACCTTCATGCCTTAACACTGTAGCGACAGAGTTGAAAATGTAAAAAAGTTATTTGACAGATTGTATTAGCTTGATGTGCTGGCGTCTGTACTTACAGAATATGATAGTGATAATTATTGTACCATTGTAAAAATTGGTTACTATGAAGGACCTGAAAGTTGTCTTATCATTATTACAATTTATTTTACGTGAACGTGCAAATTCTCAGAGATTTATAAAATATGTTTAGAAAACATTTGCACTGTTTTATTTGTTTTGTAAACTGACTATTGTTGTTACTATACTCACGTCTGCAAAAACAACTTTAATTTTTCTATGGAAAAAAGGCGTCACGATAACACCGAGAAATAAAAGATTTGTCAATACGTACTATATGAAAACGCTTTTAAACTTCCGTCTGTGATAATGATAACGTTATAACGTGTAGGTTTTTCCATAAATGTTATGGACGTGAACATCTACGATAATATCATATTAGAAATTATAAAGTCGCACATTAGGTGCTGTATTTTATTTTAACTTGTACCCTAGAAAACTTAGTTTCTGTAGAACATACCAATACACCTTTAACTATTCGTATATATGTCGCAGCAAATTGGTTAAATTAGCCATTTAGTCAACCGCCTTGTTATTTAAAGTAATGATCGCAGTTGTAATCCATTTGGTGTATATCCAATGTATCCGCTCCTTCGCCGACGTCCGTTGTGCGAGCCGGGTGAGAGGACGAGATCTCCCTCTCCCTTTCCGCAGTTTCCTTCTGCAAGACGACTGTTTCGCAGAAGGAAGCACCTCCCAAGTCGTACACTCAACCCATTTGGTGCCCTGGCTTAGTTACTACAACCGTGAATATTACAGTTCCAACCTAACCTATAATTTATTGAATATCATTGAGGCCGTTAGTTGAACGGCGCTGTATAGTTAAAAAGCTAGTCGGATAACTAAACGGCAAATTAAACCAGCAAGCTGCGACATATACATAAAGTTTTCCTTAATTAATCTCGGTATTAACCTTTAGTGTGCTTGGCTTGGCGCGCTCGGGGAACCCCGTAGTGTTCGAGAAATTAATGGAACGTTTTTTTCATTACGACTTAGGTTAGAAAACACGATAATACTCGTATTTTCTTTATTTATATGTAATAAATTATACACCATAAGAAAGCTGAGAATATGGGTCATGATAATGAAATATAATTGTGAATCCTATATTACTTTTTCATGATGAAAATATAAAATGATTACCTGTTTATAAGTTTTTTCATGGGTCATCCATAATATTTTTTTCACAAAACTTCACAATTATACACAAAAACCACAATCTCACTACATAAGTGATAACACTAATACATTACGCGACGATTACATGCATTTGTTTTGTACAACACTGGCTAATAACTTTATAATAATCATTTTTTACGAAAGAAAAAACGACCGACATTATGCCGGTTCCCGACGGTTCGTAAACTACTGGTTACTGAGTTTCGGGCGCAAGAGGGCGCTAGTGGGCAGAATGAAGTACAATCGAAAACAGTACTGTATTGAATGTTTATTACACGGAGTTTAATCGGTTTTTTTTTTTTAATATAAAGAGCAGATCAATACTTATACTTTTTGCTAGTTACGGGATACTGGAATATTTTTGGTATAAAATACAAGTCAATATTTATACATTGTTGTTAGTTTTGGGTTCAAAGTCAAATCAAACAAAGAATAAAAAAGAAATGCAAAATATACAAATAATCATCTCCAAAACATTACGCGTACCTAGGTATCTGTGATTTTTTATTATGCTGAGTATGAAATATTACAGGGCGTTAATTTGATTATTGTAACTCTAACAGTAACCTATCACATACGGCACGAACATCGACTACGGCAAAACAGTTACCAACATCGTTTTTCATCGTCTTTTGAGGTTATTGTAAGTGTACATTATTCAATAGATGTAAATTTAACAAATAATTTTTAATGAAACTGTAGATAAAAATGTGATTAACTTTTAAATACCTAAGCCAGGAAGAGTTTGAAGGGAAAGTTACATTACAGGTTATGTGTATTGTGTTTTTATTGGAATTTAGTTAATCAAACTTACGTAGGTAGGTTGAACGGACGGCCAGTGCAAGAGGTCAGTGCCCTTTACACTGATACGTACCTCGGGCGCATTGTATCTATGAGTTTACGGCCGGTCTCGAACAGAAACTTTTTAAAATATTTGAAAGAAAAAACGTTTATTTATTTTAAAAAACGGATAAACATTTTTATACCTAAGCAAACTAACTATGGTTTTAGTGTCAAAGATTTTTACCCTTCCAGGCTGTATAAAGCTGAAGAGTTTGTTTGTTTGAACACGCATAGTCTCAGGAACTACTGGTCTGATTTGAAAAATTCTTTTTGCGTTGGACAGACCATTAATCCAGAAAGGATTTAGGCTATATAACATCACGCTGCGACCAATAGGAGCAGAGCATAACTAACTCAACGCGAACGAAGTCGCTGGCGGCCGCTTGTGTTTTACAAGCATCCGTGTAAGTATATGGGTAATTTGCTCGATTTGGATATCCTAGCATTTTTTACGTCATTTCAAGTGATATAGCTTGGAAGAAGGATAGTTATGTGTATCAGTCAGCGTGACTGCCAATTCAAGTGTAATTTTTTGCGACGATCATATTAGCAACATGTATAAATAAATAAATAATACAGGTTGTCCAAAAAGAAGTAGGTTTTACTAACTCTTCTAAATTACCCAGATACGATAACAGCTCACTCCTAACTATATATGTTAGCATTCATGTAAGTACGTTATTTTCATATAGACAGTATATCTTTGTATTGGGAATCACTGTGAGTAATCACCTCAGGGTGAGTTTTACTCAGGTAAAACTGGCTTGTTATTTTGACGGGTATGTCGTGTTTAATTATTTTTAATGAAAAGCTTGTTGAATGTATT
This sequence comes from Sesamia inferens, assembly GCA_037179545.1. Classification (NCBI taxonomy): domain Eukaryota; kingdom Metazoa; phylum Arthropoda; class Insecta; order Lepidoptera; family Noctuidae; genus Sesamia; species Sesamia inferens. The sequence goes on from CM073927.1 coordinate 32,295,433, forward strand.
GAATGTAATTTATACCTACTAGTGATATTGTTGTTTGTGAAAACAACTGTAATTATATGTGTCTGTTCAAGAAAGATTTTGGGAATAAAAACACGTAACTTTAAAAAAATAAATTTATTTACAAAAATAAATGTTTATTCTATAAAATCAAAAAACCAAAATCAAAGCATTTATTTCAAATAAATCAGTTACAGGCACTTTTGAATTGTCAGAAGGTCGGTCAGTCAGTAAGGTGAAGCTAGTCGCCCATTCCAAAGAGCAGGTACCTATGGAGAAGAATGGGCAAGAAACTCCATGGACACACTTTTAAATTATCAAGCTATTGATACAAATCAATAATCTATAAGTAGGTTTTTTACAAACACTTTTATTGATATAAATTAGGATTGAAAACAGACGAGATAAAGATGTAAATACATATTTTTTGTCATTTTTGTTTAGAAGTGGGCATCATGTAACTTTGAAAAGGCTAATAATAGGAACTTTTAACAATCAACATTACAAACAATAAACAATTAAGATTACTGAATTTAGCTGCCTATTTAAAAAATAAAAGAGTAGATAGCTGTAGAGTCAAACGGACACAAGGTTATACATGCTGGTGGTAGGTAGGTATGTCCATGTGAAGCTGGCCGGCTGGCTGTATGACTCGCTACTGGAAAGCTTGAGGAAGAGGTGAGGCTGAAGATGCTGATGACGTCACGCTGCTCGAAGGCTGTGATGTTCCTTGCAGGGTCGCCAAGGAATGCGTATGAGTGAAGAAGTCTTCAAACCTCGCAGGAACGAAGGTTGCGCTGACGTTCAAGGAAAAAGGAGGATCCTCCGACAGGACGGGTGTTGTGTCCGGTGGGCTATTGCCTGACAGTTCTTGTCGGAATGTTGTATTGTGATTTTAGTTCTTCCTCAGTTTGGTAGATGACTGTAGTTGTAGTGCCGCTACAGGAGAATCTTCCAGGCGTAGCGAAGCCCAGCCCATGTTAAGCGGTGCCGACGATACCAGTGATTGATTGGAGGTGTGGGAATGGACATTGATGCAACGAAAAAGGAACAATACGATCTGTAAGACATTGGATTGTTGAGTTGCACGAAGTTTTGGCTGAACCTGTCGGATCATAACATAAATTCGGTTCAGGGTGAATGATACAACAACACGGGAAGGAAGATGCGTCCGGAGGCACATGAAAATATTTAAGGCATATGCAAAATGGCATACTACTCACGGCGTGGCCTGTTTCGACGATGTTTATCTGCCCCTGGAAGTTTTTGGAGAGAGTGCCAATCTAACCAACAACTTTCGAAGCAGATATACTCATCACAGGTCACGCAATATGTAGTCACCAGTTTGCTTGTACCTTTCCGGTAGCAAATAATACACCGTTTGCGGTTGTTTCTGGGCTGATTCTTTGGAACGTGAATTAAATCTCGCCTAAGCCTCGTCAATTCCTCGGACGATGGCAAATTTTCTTGTGGAAATTGGAAATGATTCTCCACAAGAGAATTGGCCAACTGTTCTCGGAACTGACGATGCGTCATGGGAGGCATATTTCGACGTTTCAAAGAAGCAGACAAAATAATGTAAGCGTTCAAAACACTTGCATTCAACAACCGCTTAAACATTTTCATATACCACTTGACGCACCTTTTTCTTTCAACTAAATACATTGAAAGTTTTTGATCTTTAAGATCAACCCCTCCCATTGTGTTGTTGTAGTCACGAACGACAACAGGTTTGACAAGAGGCCTACCAGCCTTCCGACCTACATAGGTTTCTGGAGTGTGGTAAGTGGAGATCATAGTCACCACTTTGGTGTCTTTCCATGCAATGCACGAAACGTCACCGCAGTGGCGCGCTATGATGCTACCCCTGGCCACATTCCTTGGAACGTTTTTGACCTCAATTGGTACATGCTTGCGATTTGGACGCAACGTTCCCAAGCAATCAAAGCCTAGAAATTTTAGGTACCGCGCTAACGCTGGAGAATTATAAAAATTGTCCATCGTTACGCAGTGACCCCGATTCTCTAGGCCTTTCAGTAGGTCAATCACGACACTAGCGCTCTTTCCAGCCAAAGCTACACTGGGAGCAAAAGTATGACTTTGACTGTCGTCTTTACCTGTATAAATTTCAAATTTATACAGGTAGCCCGTCCTCGACTCGCAAAGCTCGAAAGATTTCATGCCGAAGCGGGCAGACTTCGAGCGGATCGCTTGTATCCAAGACAAGCGACCCTTAAATAGTGTCAATGATTCGTCTATGGCTATATCGGGATGCAAATTGTACAAGCTAGAAAACTTGTTATTTAAATGCCGAATAATTGGTGCAAGTTTCCGCAACTTTGATGGAAGCAAATTTCCTTCAGTTTGAGACAAATCCTGGCTCCCTGCAGAATTGTTCACAAAATGAATAAATTTGTTCAGCAATATGAAGCGGTTAAATCGAATCAATTTTCGGAATTTGGGCATCTCGAGATAGCCAGTAGACTTCCAATACTCATGTTGGGACGTGCGTGGGTCCAAGCCCATAAACATGAGTATTGAAAAAAAAACGTACATCTCATCTTCATTAGTGTCAGTCCACTTATGAAGACGAGATGACGTTTTCAATGTACCTGCTGCCGTTTGTGCATCGATCACCTGTTTGGCATATCTATTGGTTTCGGTGACTATATGCCCTACGATGTCCTTACCCCAAATAGCAGTAAAGGCATCATAAGGCGTATCGTAGTCTTCAATAGGCCCGACGGTAGGACCCGAAAATACTTCGGCTACACCCCGGAAACTATCGAAGTCCTCTCGCCACTCGAAATCAATAGAGGTGCCAACCATTTGATCGATGGCGTCGTCCATTGCACTCTCAATCGAATTTACGATATGATTTGTAGGCTCATCCAATTCCTCGTCATCCGGAATAGTCCTCGACATACCACCGGTAGCAGCGATTTCATCCAGATTAAACTCATCGTCAAAATCTGAATCCAAATCGCTACCATCGTTCCCCGTATATGTAACCCGCCGTATAGATGTTGCCGTACAACCCGACACGGACGGGACAACATCTTTTGTTTCAGATGCCGGCACTAGTATCCCGTGGCTACCGCTAGGCCCAGGCTCTGAAGGATTAGCTTCAGCAGCCTGTACAATAACAGCACCAGCACTACCAGAGCACACATCTGAAACTGGCGTCCTACAGATACGGGAGTATCCCGAGGAAGGTTCTGGCGGTGGCAACTCACTGATCCATTGCTTCACATGCTCGTAGTGTTCCATTATCACCGCATCTCCATCCTCCCAGTCTAAATCGCACGCGGCCCCCCGTTCCAAGTGTCCAATACTGCAAAAAAAAAAAAACATTGTGAGCTTAACCATGTCTAATAAAAGAGTCTGACTACGGAGGTGTCATAGAAACACTTACTGTACTGACTCCTCCAGCTCCGTTTTTCTTTTGATGGAGCCCCGGGGGGTATTTTCTAGCTCGACAATGTCGGATACTTTGATTGTACCCCCCGGGGTCATATTGACTTTTAGCCCCGTCATCAGTGGTTTTCTAAAAGATAAATGAATAAGATTATTATATAGTATATTTGTAGATACTATAAGTAGAATACATAGGATCGTGTTACGACCATTATATAAAATACTCACGGAGTGACACAATGGGGTGGAGGGGGCAACCACAAGCGCGGTTCGGGCTCCACCGTCGGCTCGCTGGTCTTGTCCGCTGCCATCATCATCAGCAGCTGACGCCGGCTGTGGCGCTCAAGATCAGAGGATCTCGGCCCTGGAGTGACGGACCGAGATCTCGATCTTGAGCGTGATGCCATCATTCTAAGTATCAATAAAATAAATTCCACTATAATAACAAATATTAATTTCAATAAGTAACAGTGTACTACTATTTATCTAAATCTATAAAGTACCTATTACTAAATTTAAAATCTTCCATAATTGTATATCATGAGAAATCAAATACTTTCAATAAATATGGTCTAAGTGATGAAATAGTTTTTACTACCAAAAATAATGTAACTGGACATTGAGAAAAGTTCGCGACTGTACTTTTTACGCTACATGTGTGTGAGTTTGCGCTAGAAAGAGACAGAGCATTTGTTGACTTTGAACAAAATTCTTCAATTTACGTGTAATGAACTATAATTACGAGAATTTACATTGCTCAAATGGTTTCCTAGATAAAATTCCTACCTACTTATATAAATTTCGTAGAATACTACGTAAAATAAACATCTATTATCATAGAAAACATCGGGTATCAATAACGACAAATGGCGCCTCATAAACTTTTCACACTTTTTTCACCAAAATAAACAATAAAATTACTAAAACCAATATTTGAATCACAATCTACACAATATTTCCAGTAATCTGATATATAATTTTAATATAATCACTTACCGTTTCCTTCTAAAATTCATTTTTTAAAAGCACTACAAGACCACACACGACACCGGGTTTAGAAAATGGCGGACGATTTGTTCCGAAAACGAGAAAAAATTAAATTTTTAAATGTTGTCGCTTGAAAAGTAATAAAAATTTTAGTTATTATGTTGGCTGAAGTGTCACACTTGTCTATAGAAGTATTTTTATGTGAACCAATCACAGTAGGAATAGGTTTGAACGATGTGAAGTCAGCCATGTCGCTTATGTTCCGACGTAGGAACATAAGACACGTCGGGCGCAAATCTCTTATGTTCCACCGTCGGAACATAAGACACGCATTGGGTTAACCCAATTAGAGAAGCATTAATTGATTGAACATGCGGTTTATCGTCTAATACCCAAGGGATTATCACTTGGTCATGGCCTCAGGATCAGTGACTTTCCCATAGTTTCAAATTAGGTTCAAAGTGAAGTAATATTTATTTAGCGATTAACATTTCGTTATACACTCGTGTCTCATATCTTGCCGCGCTGTATCTTATCGCTGATCGAGTTGTTATGGTGTGCCGGAATTCTGTTCCGTGTATTATTAAGTATTTCTTTCAAATATTTGGGAAACTTATTTTCCAATTTTTTGTAGACAAGTTACATAGTAGCTCGTCGTGTAGTTACAATAGTATTAACAGGTTATTACAGTCGAGTATGTAGTTCAGACGTTATTGGATTATAGTGTAGCGAACTAGTTGTATGGTAATTCTAGTATTATAGACATCAACACATCAAGCTACATGTTACCATCTGTCAAATTTATTCAACAAATTTTCAAATTTATCGCCAGTGTTAAGAGTATCCAGAAGATCAAAGTTGATTGAAAAAAAAATTAAGTTTCGGGTTAGATTCAGCAGCCTAATTGCGCAATGCACTATCAGTATCAATGGGTTTCATTTTGACAGTTTAACAACATTCATTGCGCTATTTACGTTGTTGAGCCGACATATTTTTCGACCATATAGAGTGATGGATAACAGTAAACTCCAAAATTATTCCAATTGATGGTAATAGTGTGCTATGCAATTACGGTGCTGTTCTGTTTATGTGAAAACTAAAAAATGATGTCCCCACTTATTACCCCCGTAACATAAAACCATATCGGGTTCGTTGGCACTCAAAGAAAATTATAATAAAAGAAATTATGAGTACTTTGTAAAAAAAAAATCAGGGCAGACATCAATGAATGTACAGCTGTCCTATAGCGGTCAGTGACCCTTCATTTAAAGACTTAAACGATGAAATTCTATTAACCCACTTTAAGATATACCTTCAATTAGACGTGGCCTTAGTTGGTTGTACAATGACAACCCATTAGCAATGCGATCTACATTATTTAAACTGTTTACTGGCAATTATAGCTATCTGTTGTTCCTAAGGGCATTATGGTGCAATCATAATAAGATGATGGGCAATATGGTCATCCTTTTACCCTTGTTCATTCTCGTGGGCGTTGCCAGAATACCCTACCTTTTCATCACAACCTGTTTAATGATCTCGGAACGCAAAGAGGACGAACATTGATTTTTATTTATGTATAGATTATATAGTTCGCTTTAAGGTCTTTGTAGTAGTGTCTCAGCAATCGTACACAGGAGTTCTTAAGGTACATTTAAACTAACTGCTTTAATTGGTACCTACATACATTGGGCATTTAAAACGCCATGTAAACGCTCATGTGACAAAGTGTCGGTAAAGTAGTTGAAGTTAATACTTGATAATGATAACGCTAACGAAGAACGCTAAGCTAGGTGAAGATGATGTTATTTTGTAATTTATGTAAATAATCTGCCACCTATTAGTTAACAAAGTTAATTTAGCTAATAAAGTATGAGCACAAAAAACTGTTACTACATAATTAAATCATTGTTATCACCGTGAGAAGAAGCTAAAAACAAGCTTGCCTTGAATAACCTATTCTTCCGTATCGTGGTAATATTTTTGTGGCTAATTTATGAAGTAGAAAAAAATTAGTACATATCTATGACGTGGTATCTTGCTAATTATTACGCTAAATAAAAGTTATTCTATATATATATATCCTTTAAATATGAAGTAGTTGAATACCTAGTTATTTTCTGTGTGTTACAAATTAAATAAAAGCCAGAAAGTGGCGATGAATTGTAATTAATTGTTGCCTTTTTAACGCTTTCCCTGGATTACGTGGCACACAACGAAGTCAGGGTCGCTACCGTTCTCGAGATGGGTAAGATTATACGTGCATTAGTTCACCCTTTATTTTGTGTGTCCAGTGTGCTCAGAGGATGAATACAGAAAAACTGCTAGCTCACCTCAGTCCAACTGAGTTGCAGTCTCAAAGCGGTTTATCTGTGTCCATCTATATACATTTACGTCGTCGTAAAAAATATTTACCGATCATATTTTATAATGAGATAAACTTTCAAGAACGTGTTGTACATGATGTACCGATGGCGATGGCGTATGTAGTTTCGTAATATTTCATTAAATAAAATGTCTTAAACAACCTCGCCCTCCTCTGGCCTTGAGGCCGTACCTATGGTTCTTATCTCTAGTCCTAACGTTCTATGTACTTTACAGGTGATGCAACAAGACGTAAAGAAAGAAAACCCACTGCAGTTCAAATTCCGCGCAAAATTCTACCCCGAAGATGTGGCTGACGAACTCATCCAGGAGATCACACTCAAACTATTCTACCTTCAGGTAAGAACAAACATATAAATTAGCATTGTGCATAAATTAGGTCATAATTTTCCTCCTGGCAAGACTGGATTAATCCAACACGCCCGCGTGTGAGATTAACAAGTGCACACCTTCGAATTTTTGGTTCTTGGATATGCTGGGTTCCTCACGACATTTTCGTCGTCGATTTGAAAGTTCTATAACTTACTATCCGGCCGAAGATCAAACATTTCGTTGTATATGTGAATGATACCTGTGGGCCAGAATACGAAAAGTCTATGTGAAATTTAACGACCGTAACAGGAACACCAATTGGAAATAAGCAAACAACGTATAGTTTCTCACAACATCTGAAATAGAACGCTCTGCTGCCGATAATTGTAACGTGGGATCTATGGTCGTGAGATACCACATGGTCGGGTTTCAAAACTACTTGCAATAGGGTATTTAACTAAAAAAAAACTAATTAGTCCGTCATTCAGATTATAGAAAAATATTGGATACATATATTTTCTTTTACCAAATCAATAAAGATTGACAAATATAAAAGGCATCAAAGATCAGGACTGGTGACGTCACTGCTCGCTAAAAAGTGTAGCGTCCAGTGACGTCACACGAGTTTTCAACGCACTATGTCGTCTTCATTTTTTGTTTATATGAAAAAGAAAAAATCGTGTCTAGTATTTTTTGGAAATCTGACTGACGAACTAATTAGATTTTTTTTCGTCAAATACCCTATTGCTATGATGAATACTGTCTTACTGATAAGAGTTTGGACTTTGTAAGTGTGACTCGGTTTTGATTTATTTGACAATACAATCAGAAAATACACAGACATATTGCGTACATCTGTAAAGAAAACTTAATTTGATAATTATTTATGTGGAAAATCCACTTATGTGTTCTACCGACACAATAAATTAGTTAATGCGTGAAGGGTCAGGGCTCGCAACCCGCCATTATTTCGATTGTAGTCTTTAGCCTCACTTCCCATTGTTGGACAACAGCCTCGCAACTAAGTATTTGTATATTCTTCGTAATTGCCTACTTGTTGCCGTTTCCGTGATCACTGAAGCATGGAAGGGTATGGTGGGTCAATCACAAAGGTTATACTGCACGGTAGCAATTTGTGTAACCCCTTTCTCAGAACAGCACACCATTTAGAAAATTAAATTGGAACCCTTTAGCGTTCAAAAACGAGGTTCTCAATATCAATTCATTCGAAATCGATGTGGGTCATTGAGTCAATTTGGCGTTCCGCTTTTAATAAAAACGTGAAATGGGTGGACAGAGCGCGCAAAGCGAACGGAGGAATCTACGCGAAATATTAGCGAGCCAGCGCTCCGTCCGTCAGCTGGCGGTGTGGCCTGCGCTTCAGAAGATGGTAATTTTTTTAAATACTGTTTTAACATGTTCCTATCTCCCACAGGTCAAGAACGCGATTCTATCTGACGAGATTTACTGCCCGCCAGAGACATCGGTACTCTTAGCATCGTACGCGGTACAAGCGCGACATGGGGACCACAACCCCGCCATGCACGGCCCCGGCTTCCTTGCTAACGACCGTCTGCTGCCGCAGCGAGTCACCGACCAGCACAAGGTGTGTATACTACAGGCTTAAGGCTTACAAGATATGCTTCCAATATATTGTAACCTTTGCCCCGTTTAAAATCGGTCAAAGTTTCAGCAGAATGCAATCAGTCATTTGTTTATTCAAAAATGGTGGGAATGCTGATTTCACAAGCGCGATCTGCCGAAATCTACATTTCTACCATGTGTTTAAAATTAACTAATAGTAACGTGTTATTATACAGATGTCCCGCGAGGAGTGGGAGCAGAGCATCACGAATTGGTGGCAGGAGCACCGCGGTATGCTGCGTGAGGACGCCATGATGGAGTACCTGAAGATCGCGCAGGACCTGGAGATGTACGGCGTCAACTACTTCGAGATCCGCAACAAGAAGAACACCGAGCTGTGGCTAGGAGTCGACGCTCTGGGGCTCAATATTTACGAGAAGGATGACAAGTGAGTACTGCTCGCCCTTTAAGTTGAGTGTTTTATTTATTATGTTATTGTGATTTTAGCTACCTACATTATTTCTTCATCCTTCCCCTTAGAATTCCATCCAAAGGTTGTCTGTAAAAGCTATATATGCTGTTGTCTATATATGCTGTATTATTCTATTCTATATACTAAGAAAAAAGAAATATTGGAGTAACTTTATTTTACCGGCCACAGTTGGAAAATATTATTGTTCTCCTTGAAACTTGTCAAGTGTATGTTCCGCTGCACGTACATTTTTATCAGTCCACGGTCTAGTTGTATATGATTTACATAATATAATAATCTATGGACTTTACTCGAACGAGTCACAACATATTTATTTTATTTGCTAAAACTTACATTAGGAATGAATTTTACATATTGATAACTTGATTAAAATAAGTCGTTACTTTTCTATTATCTCGATTCAAAACTAGTGTATGTCGACAGTCGTGCTGAAGTAGAAGTAAAACAAACACCATTATTTAATTATTTTTTTTAAATATTTATGGCAACAGAAATACTTCATCTGTACCTGGTGACAGACAGACGGACAGACATTGGAGTCTTAGCAATAGGGTCCCATTTGGGTACGGAACCCTAAAAGTAAATGTTGCAACATTACAATTTCAATATTTAGTTATACTTGTTAGGCTCTTCTATACTGCAAAAATAAAGAAAAAAACAGAAGTAAACCAATTAAAGAAACCCTTAGAAGTATTCAAATTTCTCCTGCTAATTAGGAAGAAAATCCAGTTTGATGAATCCCTTTTTACCCAATTTATCACGAAATTTAAAAAAATAACTAACATTCGAGTTTATCATTCCAGACTGACACCTAAAATCGGTTTCCCCTGGTCTGAGATCCGGAACATTTCGTTCAACGACCGCAAGTTCATAATCAAACCGATCGACAAAAAGGCACCGGACTTTGTGTTCTTCGCGCCGCGCGTACGTGTCAACAAGCGCATCCTAGCGCTGTGTATGGGCAACCACGAGCTCTACATGAGGCGCCGCAAGCCTGACACCATCGACGTACAGCAGATGAAGGCGCAGGCCCGAGAGGAGAAGCTGGCCAAGCAGGCGCAGAGGGAAAAACTCCAATTGGAGATCGCAGCCCGCGAACGCGCGGAGAAGAAACAACAAGAGTACGAGGACCGACTGCGACAGATGCAGGAAGAGATGGAGCGTTCTCAAGCGAATCTTATGGAAGCACAGGACATGATCCGGAGGTTGGAGGAACAGTTGCGCCAGCTGCAGGCCGCCAAGGAGGAGCTGGAACAGAGGCAGAATGAACTGCAGGCTATGATGCAGCGCCTCGAGGAGACTAAGGTATGGTCGTCATGATCTAATCTGAACTTAGCTAGCTTTTTCCTAACTATGTGAAAGTTGACATCTCGACTTACCAGGTTTATTAGACTCGGGCTTCTGACTAACCGCAATGACTATCAAAGATCTACCAAAGATAACTGAGACCAACAGCTTAACGTGGTTTTCGAGACATGAAATGATGTTGGTACGTAAAAATGGTCATTCATCCGCGGAAAAACCGAGGCGAACAAAACTTAACCTGGACAATTGAACCGTCTGGTTATTGTTACTTAGCCACTGCCCCTCCAACCTAACCAGGTTGATGAATGGTACTCAGTTGGAATATCTGTATTTCATTACATAAAACAATTGCTTACAACCTAGTTACCTACTGAGTGATTTGAATGTCTTGAATGTCGCAAACTTAGTTATGTGCACAGAGTAAGTTTACTTAGAGTTAGTGCAAATAAACCTACCAACATCATGATCAAACATCTTAGGTTCACAATATTATTAATTAGTTAGTAATTTATAAAAACTAACTATAATTGAATATCTAACAGAACATGGAAGCTGCCGAACGTCAGAAGTTGGAAGACGAGATCCGCACCAAACAGGAGGAAGTGTCTCGCATCCAACAGGAGGTTGAGATTAAAGACTCGGAGACGCGCCGGCTGCAGGAGGAGGTTGAGGAAGCGCGCCGCAAGCAGGTGAGATGAACAAACTAGCTGATCGTTTATTTATATGGAATAGCTGTTACCTGCGACTTTGCCTGTGATCTATTAGCATATGTTCTTGGTTAGGTTATGGTATACCCATAAGCCAAATTTCAACTAAATCCTGTTTTAGCATGAAAGCTTCACCACGAGACACCCAAGTTTATTTTTGTATTTATTATTAACTTATAAGTTATTAAGGGAATCCTCCCTGCGATCAGTCTAGCCGAGATCGTGGTGCCTCTTGGACAGATTAAAAATGGGAAGGCCCCGGGATAAGACGGGATTACCTCAGAGCTCCTGAAAGTTGCAGGTACGTCTGTGCTAAAAGAGCTTCAGCGTATATTTAATTCTGCTCTTTTTTTTTGGGGAGAACTCCTAAGGCATGGAACAGGAGCGTAGTGGTTCTGTTTTCAAGAAAGGTGATAAAACCTACTGAAAAACTATAGACCCATTTCGCTGTTGAGCTATGTCTACAAGCTGTTTTCAAGAGTGATCACGAACCGACTAGCGCGCAGACTCTACGATTTCCAGCCGCCAGAGCAAGCCGGGTTTCGAGGAGGATTTAGACATAGACCACATACAGAGGCAGATTATACAGAAGACCAAAGAGTATAATCAGACCCCGTGTTTAGCATTTGTGGACTATGAGAAGACCTTTGACTCCATCGAGACCTGGCCCCTAATCGGCGAACTCATTTTTGTCAAATGATTGCGACTATTTGGGATCGTTTGGACCGAATTGGCCAATGGGCGGTCCGAACGATCGATTTGACAAAAATGTGTTAGCCGATTAGGGGGCTGGTCTAATCTGGAATCTTTACAGCGATGCCAAGTCGATTTGCGATATATCCAAGTGATGAGGTCTTTATGACTTTATGATGCCGCCACAATGTCTGTCCAAGTCCAGAACTAGCAGACTTAACATATCTCTGTGAGACAAGGGGACGTTATTTCCCCCAAATTGTTCTCCAATGCCCTCGAGGATATGTTTAAGATGCTGGATTGGCAGGGTCGGGGCATTAACATCACTGGCGAATACATCTCACACTTGCGATTTGCGGACGATATCGTCATCATGGCGGAAATGCAGCAAGAGCTGGAACAAATACTGACCAACTTAGCTGAATCCTCCCAACGCATCGGTCTCCGGATGAACTTAGATAAGACCAAAATTATACACATATACACTCCGGTTGGCGTAAACGGAATGCAGCTCGAAGTTGTTTCAGAATACGTATACCTCGGGCAAACGTTGCAATTAGGGAAAAACAACTTCGAAAAGGAGGCAAGTAGAAGGATCCAGCTGGGATGGGCAGTATTTGGTAAACCTCGTCGCCCAATTCCCAATGTTTGAAGACTAAAATCTTTAATTAGTGCATCCTATCCGTTATAACTTACGGGGCTGAGACGTGGATATTAACGGTCAGACTAGTCCATAAGTTTAAAGCCGCTCAGCGAGCTATGGGGCGGGCTATGTTGGGCGTCTCTCTGAAGGACTGCATCAGAAATGAGGTGATCCGACAGAGGATCAGAGTCACTGACAAAGCTGAGAGGATTAGCAAGCTGAAGGCTGGTCACATATGTCGCAGGACCGACAACCGTTGGGGTAAACGAGTCCTCGAGTGGAGACCGCGTCTCGGCAAACGTAGCGTAGGAAAAATAAAAAGGTGGCTGGCGGAGAACTGCTCAGGATCGAGCTTGTTGGCGTGTCATGGAGGAGGCCTATGTCCAGCAGGGAACGAGTAGAGGCTGGTGATGATTTAAGGGAAATATATTTTTTATAAGCGTTTGGTACAGTTTTCGGCATTCTCCTTTTAATTATTGTAATTGGTAGTTAAAATATTGTTTTAAAAATCTTGAAATAGTATGATGATGAACCGAGAGCGAAATAAATACTTTCTTGTGATGATTGATATGGATTTTTTAATATTTGGAATTCACAACATAGCGGGTATTATTAGAATGCCACGGCTGCGACATTTATTTTTTAAAAATCGATAAAGATTTGTTTTTTTTTTTTAAATTAAGAACGATAGGTAGGCTCTCTAGTTGGGTCGTATGGTTGACGGGTGTGATGTTCCAGGACGAGGCGGCGGCGGCGCTGCTGGCCGCTACCACTCCGCAGCACCACCACGTGTCGGAGCGCGGCGCCGACGGAGACGCCGCGTCCGACGCCGGCTCCGAGTCGGGCGGCGGCGAGCTGGCACGCGGGCCCGACGACCTGGTCGACCCTGTCGCCGACCGCCGCACGCTGGCCGAGCGGAACGAACGTCTGCACAACCAGCTCAAGGTACTTAGTAATATCATATAGACGCCGCGTCCGACGCCGGCTCCGAGTCGGGCGGCGGCGAGCTGGCACGCGGGCCCGACGACCTGGTCGACCCTGTCGCCGACCGCCGCACGCTGGCCGAGCGGAACGAACGTCTGCACAACCAGCTCAAGGTACTTAGTAATATCATATAGACGCCGCGTCCGACGCCGGCTCCGAGTCGGGCGGCGGCGAGCTGGCACGCGGGCCCGACGACCTGGTCGACCCTGTCGCCGACCGCCGCACGCTGGCCGAGCGGAACGAACGTCTGCACAACCAGCTCAAGGTACTTAGTAATATCATATAGACGCCGCGTCCGACGCCGGCTCCGAGTCGGGCGGCGGCGAGCTGGCACGCGGGCCCGACGACCTGGTCGACCCTGTCGCCGACCGCCGCACGCTGGCCGAGCGGAACGAACGTCTGCACAACCAGCTCAAGGTACTTAGACCAATATCATATAGGAGTGTCTCAAGACAAAAGTCGTCGACCAGTGTGTGTTGCCAGTGATGTCTTATGGAATTGAAACGTGGTCACTAACAATGGACCTTATAAAAAAGCTCAATGTCACTCAAAGGGCAATGGAGAGGGCTATACTTGGGATTTCACTGCTCAATAGAATCAGGAATGAGGAAATCCGCAGAAGAACGAGAGTAACCGACATAGCTCAAAGAATTGCTACACTAAAGTAGCAGTGGGCTGGACACATTGCCCGTAGAAACGATGCCCGATGGGACCGACGGGTTCTCGAGTTGCGACCACGCACCGAAAAACGCAGCGTGGGTAGGCCCCCGACAAGGTGGACTAGCGACCTGGTGAACGCCGCGGGAAGCCGCTGGATGCGGGAGGCGCAAGACCGGTCGTCGTGGAGAACCTTAAGGGAGGCCTATGTCCAGCAGTGGACGTCTTTCGGCTGAAATGATGATGATGATCATATAGCATGCAGGAATCCACTCCCTAATACTACATCCCCTTTTCGACATTTATGTAAAGTACCCTTCCATCAGAAGTGTGAGAATACATAACGAAGTATTTGCAATTCACTAACCACTCGCTTAGCTCACGCTATAAAAATAAGACAGTATTATTGGTTTCATCCATATCTTCACTCATCTACGATATAAACGAACGCAACCTAATATTTTGATATTATAAATTTTGTTCTCCACAGGCGCTAAAGCAAGACTTAGCGCAGTCTCGCGACGAGACAATGGAGACCGCCATGGACAAGATTCATCGTGAGAACGTGCGCCAGGGACGCGACAAATACAAGACTCTGCGTGAGATACGCAAGGGCAACACCAAGCGACGCGTCGACCAGTTCGAGAACATGTAGACACTACATACCTCCCGCGACCCCGGGCTGATCACTCCACTTCCTCCCATCCTCTCCCCTCTTCCACTACTGCCTTATTCTTGTATAATAACATTGTAATTCTAACTCTGTAATTGTTTACGCATTCATAGATCAGCTCTCGAGTCGCCTCAGGTCGTGGACGGTCGTCTAAGATGTAAGCGGATAAGTGTAGCAATTATAGGCTTTACTCCGACCGCGTAAAGCTTATAATTGAGTCGCGCTCTGCATGCGGGCCGACCCACTCATAATCTGAAGTGCCAAAAATGTATTTTGAAACATTCCGTTATATTTCGCGAAATCAAAACGCTCAGTGCAATATTGAGAATGATCAGAGACAATGGCGGGCCGCGTGCGAGCGACGAACGTGATAGTGCGTTGATGATCGAACGATATTTTTATATAATTTTATACACCGTCCAGGCAATATATATCTTTTGCCGTCGTCAAGAGATTGTCAACTAATAAAGGGTCAAATGATTCAGCGGTGCTTACATATATATTATGTGTGTACGAACACTCGCACTTGTCGGGCGTCGTAGTCGAAACTAACTGTAAATATTGATTATTATTACCTATTAGTAATTTTATTTTAGACCGTTGTGCTATAACCTATTAAAGTGACCACTCTAGGAATCACTTGCTACAGCGATGTATGTTTAACAATAGCCAGATAAATCAGAAAATCAAAGCACACAGAATTGTTTTTATTAATAATAATCATTTTTGAAAATAATTTGGATTTTATTCAAGTAAATGTATCATTAAGCGTCGTACCTAGTACGAGACACAGTTACTGTGTTCTATCGTACCGGGCGGAGCTAGTACGAGTCACAGTTGGTGTGTGCTGCGGCCTGTATTTTATTTGTGGTAGTTGATTCGGTTATTATAATTTGTCTGTTGATTATTTTAGTGTTTGGCGGATGTGTGTATGAGGACAGACTGCACTAGGCACTGCGACAACAGCTGTTCCGTTGTTCACGACGTGACGAGTTTTGCTCAAACTATAACAATGTCCTGCGTGTGGTGTCGAACGCGATGCGGTGAAAGGGAGGGGGCGACGCCCCTTATTTATTTTTATAATCATTTATAATCTAGATGTAGGAGTTAGAGCTGCAAGTGTAATTATTATTTTCAGTTCAGTTTCAGCGGTTATCCTGATATTATGTTTATATTCGAGACAGTGATCGCGCGACCAATATATTATATTATGTACGTTATATTATAGTCGGTGCCGTCGAGTGGCGCATCCGGAGACACAAATGTATCGGCCTACGAAACTGTTCCCACTTGTTTCTTGAACAAAATTTGAAATAGATACTAAAATGTATGCTTGTAGGGAGTATATAATTTTAAGAGAATAGAAGGCATTCCATAAGTTACAATGCGGTGGCGTCGACTTGGTTTTTATGAAAATTAAAATGTTATGAAAATATAATTGTTCGTGTTTTGTTTAATATAAGTGCCATCCGTCACATGTCCATGTCAGAGGTCCGAGATCGGCCCGACGGTCGGCCGGTCGGCCCGACACGAGGACGAGCGGCGCCGCGGCCTTGCACCAGTATTCCGATATTTTCTTGTCATTATTTTCTTAAAATTTTACAATACCACGTTGCCTTGGATTTAATATAAATTTTTTTCCAATAAAAATATTTAAGTAAATAAATTAGTGTTTTATTTCTTATAAATATTCCCTTCTATAACAAAATACTGTATGATCACATACATACACTTCTTATTGCAATCCACAACACATTGGAATTTAACACAGTAATATAATTTGATTACTTCATTATTATTATATACCTTTTAAAATTTTGATTTGTCACAATAAATTCTTTAATACGATTACATTTTAGATCACATTGTTTAAATCACTTAGTTCATATAATTTGATGTCTATGGATATGGGCCAGCGCTCACTGATTGCGTGACACGGCATGGCACGGGATGGCACGGCATGGCACGGCAGGTTGTGCAGTGGCATCCCGCGGCGTTCCGTGGCATGCCGTGGCATCCTGCTGAAAGTCCAGCCACTCTGACATCCATCAGTTTTGCTCCGCGCGTATTCGAAGTTGGTTGTATCGCATAGATAACATTTGTTCTGTCGTTATGGTTGACTAGGATTTAGTATTAATAGCACTTCTAGTAGAGGATGAAGAGAGACAAATAAGAACTGCTAATTTGACAAAAAGACGATTCTGGGTGGTGCATAGTTAATGGAGAACAGACAGACTGGACTGCGCCCCACCGAAATGCTGCACAAGTTTCTATCTTATTTCAACTAGCTAGCAATCATAATTCCTCGACCCCAAAGTGACCCATACGTCTCGCGGGATGCAATGGCGCGCCGCGGCATCCCGTGGACTGAAAAAGCAAGAGACGTCATGTTGCCGCATTCTGCGGCGTGTCGCGCCATGCCGCAGCATCCTGCGGTACGTCGCGGCGTCGTGGTATCAAAATAAAGTAACATAAATTCTAAACTCATTGAAATAAGATTCGAAATAACTTAATTAGTATTAAAATCCTTAGCCATGACACCGTACCGTGCCGTGCCGGCAGTGTGCGCCGGCCCTATAATGATAAGTGTCACAACTTATCGGCGAATCTGAACCAATCGACAGACGAAATAAAAAAAAAACGCATATGTGAGTCGGACTCGCGCAGGAAGAGTTCTATCACAAAAAACAGTCGTGAAATAAACAACTATGACAATTTGAGTGTCTTCAAGGCTAGAGTGAATAGGCTCTTAATAAGCTAGCGCACTTTACCGTCAACGATTGCCTCACTGCTTACCATCAGGCGGGATTGCGGTCAAGCACTAGTTTATAAATTATACATATAAAAGAAAATGAAGTTTTTAAACTTTTCTCCAGGCGAGATGTGTACAGACGACAGCACATCAAGCTACTACAATCTGATTTCCTTATTAGATTTTCAACTTTTCTCTAAAGCATTAAAGCTCAAGGTTGATAGGGAATATGTGACAGTCTAAGGTAGCTTGACCTGCTATCGGTGGTACCAAGGAGGGCGAGTAGTCTAACACAGTCCTGTGGTGTGTGGTTGGTGTTCTTCAGAAGTCGCAGTAGCCTCAGGTAGTTGAGTGGTTGGCGCTCTTCAGGTGGCGCAGTAGGGAGCTCTTGTCTTTGAACTGTCTCTCGCACGCGCCGCACACATACACGCGGCCATTGTGCATCATCATGTGACGGCTGAGACCTGGACGGGGAGTCAAAATAAAAAAAGTCTATATTGACATAATAGGCTGAACTAGATACACCTGTATATCAGGAGTCAGCGCCCCCTCTCATTTTACTTAGTTTAGATATTAATAGACAAACCTGTTTGCTACAAAATATATTTTGAAAAGATAATATTCGTTAGCAAAAAATAAATAGACGCAGAAAAACTAATATTAAACGATGACGGCTGCTAATGATAAAATTGGCGCACTTACTGACGCCAGATTCCCAGTGAAAGGGTAAGTAATAGTTTATTAACAGATGCTAGTACTCTGTATTAGTGATTACTAAACTACTTACAGCTAACATTTAAAACTCTTATTCTGTGTTTATATTGTATTATAGCTAGCGCAGACGAGGGATTTTTGTCCCCGAACTTTTAGTCCGCTAAAATACATCGCTTACAACTGTATCGAGTAACACAAACGATGGATTAAAAGGACCGCGTACAAAAAGTCCCCCGAAATGAAATGAAATCGTTTATTAAGCAAGTAGGATCACTGATCACTTTTACACGTCATGTAAGCTAGATGAAGCTGGCATTTCCTAACTGACGACCTCTGAGAAGAAATAGCCGAAACAAACTCAGGGATCATCGTCTTTTTTCAAGTCCAGACATTAAAAATGAAAATGTTTAAAATAATTTACTTTATAATTACACATATTGCTTAATAACAATGCTTAACAGAGCGAGCAGCTCAGTCCCAAGCTTTTTTAGCTTCTAAATAATCTGTGATTTTATAATACTAGTACAGTCATTTGGTTCGAAAAATGGTGGTTACCTGGAAAGTTTTCCGGGAGTTTTGCAAATTGGCAATTTTATAGATTTTGATGTGTTCTTTTCGAATTTCAACTTTGCCACCTCGTATTTTTGCCGCTCGCGCCGCCATATTGGAAAAATGGCGTCCAAAAGCAGTTTTTTGGCAATATCTCCTTTCCGACTCATTTTACAATAAAAACAGTTATATACAAAATGAAACTACAGGCAATTACCTACAATTTATGTATTAACCTTTTTTCCATAAAGTCAATAGTTTTGGCGTACGAGCGCCGCAAAGTATACTTAAACACTCATTTTGGTCAAAAAACTCATTTCCACACCACCTTGAGGTAGAGTAATCGGTGCGTTTTTTTTTTATCGTGGTATCCCCAATAGGCCTAATCCACATGCAATTAAATATCCTGAAATTTAGCGCATTCTCCTTCGCTTTGCTGTTCCTGATGAACCTGGTGTCTCGGATTCATTGTCTGTAGTACCAATCGAAACGTCACAGCCCGGAATTTCGTATGCATCATCCGCGATGGGATTATCAGTTTCATCGATCGCAGTTGTGGTTGAGGAGACGTGACGTCGCTTCCTCTACGCAAGGATGCTGCGATTAACTTTTCATTATTATATCGTTTTCGACATGCATCGTGAACCAATATCGATCGCAGTCCTACCAAAAGTTTATCCTTATTGTCCAGTCTTTTAATACTTGACTTACCAAAAGTATATATATTTATATATATATATATATAGTATAATATGCAGATATTAGAATATATAATATACAGATATTAGACTACACGTTGAAAAACTGACTTACTGTGGCCTGTCCTTCACAGGTATAAGGGAATTTAGGGAATGCGTCGTCTTTATGTCGAGCCCCCTTCTCTCTCACTTACGAAACATCTGCCGGTAGAGCTCAATAAAAATACATATTTAGTCTGAGTCATCAGTATACGTCTATCGTTCGTCAAGGGGTGCTCAAATCTCTCTATCTGTCCGATAGTGGGTAGCTGAGTGCACGGGCATGCGATCCCGCCTTCCCTGAGCTGCTATAGTCCTCAATCTTTTTTTTTTTTTTTTTTTCCCTGTGGCTATAGTATCCCACCCTTCCTGCTCCAATCTTCCCGTCATCATCCCATCCCATAAACGCGGCTCCCTCCCGTTTACCACATAAAGTCTGACTCGGCGAGGATGGCGGACACAACGCAGATATGCAATGTGATTTGGCTGACTCGGCGGATCAGCAAGGCAAGGTGGATGGCCTAGGGCGGCGGTGGAGGGCGTATAGTCACCGCCGGCCAGACACTGCAGCCGACCCCGCCTCCAGTCTTAGCAGTTCTCTGTTCCACTGGCCCAAGGAGGGGAAGGCCAAGTGTGTGCGCCTGTGTTAGCGCGAACGCTTGCGCACCTTTAATATATCCTGCGCATGTGATCGCTTCCGTTAAACTGGACTCCGAGTACGCAAAAGTCCTGTGGCGATGGGTAGAGGTAGAGAGGTCTGGCCTGATGCAAGCTGGGCTTTGTCTGATACCTGCACTCAGGCGGTCTCGGGGGTGTGAGTACACGCCATGGTCGTTTTTGCGCTGCATATTTGGGACGACAGCGCGGATGCGGCAGCACCCGGGATGACAAAGCAGCCCTGTTTAGGGAGGCACTGCTTTCCTCGCTCAGCCGGGGAGGGGGCTAGAAAAGGTGCCCTAAGAATAGCTCGTCCCACTATAAGAGGTGGTAGTAACCGCGGCTGCCATCGCATCACTTAAATCGTGGTCGTCGCAAAAAATATAGTAACAAAACGTCTGTAATGACATTCGGCGCGTGGAACGTGAGAACGCTTCTTGATCAAGATGGAAATGCCTGCCCTGAACGCAAGACCGCCATAGTAGCTCGGGAACTTCGTCGTTACAACGTTGATGTGGCTGCTCTCAGCGAAACACATCTTGCTGATGAAGGAGAGCTGGTGGAAGTAGGTGGAGGCTACACTTTCTTTTGGAAAGGTACCGCTGCCTCTGAAGCTCGGCGATCAGGTGTAGGATTTGCCATCAAAAATCACTTAGTAAAGCGATTTGAGGAGTACCCTGTACATGTCTCGGACCGCGTTACCACATTGCGCCTTCATCTAGACAAGGATAACCACCTTAATGTCATCAGTGTTTATGCTCCAACGCTAGACAAGTCTGATGACATCAAGGACAAATTTTATGAGGAACTTTCTCTTTGCCTCGACAGCATCAGCGCCAAAGAGCAGATTATTTTGCTAGGCGATTTCAATGCCAGGGTTGGTCGGGACTATGAGGCTTGGCCTGGAGTTCTGGGTAGACATGGAGTTGGCAACATGAACAGTAATGGTCAGTTGCTGCTCAGTCTTTGTGCTCAATTCGGTTTGGCAATTACGAACACTATGTTCAGGCTTGCCGCCAAGTACAAGACAACATGGATGCACCCAAGATCCAAGCACTGGCATTTGATCGACTATGCCATTGTAAGGCAAAGAGATTTCAGCCAAGTGCGCATCACTCGTGTCATGAGGGGTGCGCACTGTTGGTCTGACCACCGACTTGTTGTCACTAAGCTTCGACTTCGCTTCCTTCCTCGCCGTAGGTCTGCTACAAAAAAGCTTGCGTTTTTGAACGTGAAGAAGCTAAACGATCCTGAGGTGAGGGAGAAATATGCTGAAGCGTTGTCTGAAAAGCTGGTGCCGATTAATGAGGTAGGTGAAACCGAGGCTGCCTGGGGATCTTTGTCATCTCATATCATGATTACCGCTTCATCTGTACTTGGCAAAACACGCCGTCACAATGAAGATTGGTTTGATGAAAATGATGAAGCTCTACAGGCGGCTTTCGACAAACACCGGGATCTCTTGCGACAGCATCGAAGGCGACAAAGAAGCGTTGAAGTGGTCAAAGCTAGTGACCAGGAATTACGCAAGCTGTCTCGTCGGACTAAAGACAAGTGGTGGCATGACAAAGCCATTCACATGCAATGGCTTTTTGATACTAACCAACTCGGGGAGTTCCACAGTGAGGTACGTAGGCTGACTGGTACATCCTACTATGCAAAGGTACCTTTAAGGTCTCTAGACGGTAGACACCTCTTGACTAGCAGGGAGGATGTACTAAAGCGCTGGGCGGAGCACTTCAATACTCTGCTGAATGTGGATCGTTCAACTGACCTTCAAGCAATAGGCTTAATGCCTCAACTACCTCCTGTTCTTGAGTTGGACGAGCCACTATTGCTTGATGAGGTTGTTACTGCCATCAGACAGCAGCAAAACCAAAAGGCGGCTGGCATTGACCTTATACCGGGAGAGCTGATCAAATACGGCGGAGAGGGGTTGCATAAGTTGATGTGGGAGCTGTTTGTTCGTATGTGGGAGGAAGAGCGCGTTCCTGATGTGTTTAAAGTGTCGCGTATAAGAACACTATATAAGAGCAAAGGTGACCGATCCGACTGCAACTCATACCGTGGTATCACGCTTTTATCGACTCCTGGAAAGGTCTTTGCTAGAGTTCTCTTAAACCGTCTAAAGATATTGTCTGAAAAGATCCTGCCTGAAACCCAGTTCGGCTTCCGACCGGACCGAGGCACCTGTGAAGCGATATTTTCCGTGCGTCAACTACAGGAAAAGAGTAGAGAACAGGGTCGTAAGCTGTACCTCTGCTTTGTTGACTTGGAGAAGGCTTTCGACAGTGTGCCTCGTGAAGCCTTATGGTTAGTGTTAGGTAAGCTAGGATGCACTGAAAAGTTTGTGAGACTTCTTAGACTCCTACATGACAGCATGCAATGCTGTGTTGCTGTAGACGGTGCACAGACAGACTTCTTCCCCGTTACCTGTGGGGTGAAGCAAGGATGCGTCTTAGCACCAACTCTGTTCGCCTTATACTTTGCAGTGGTAGTGGGAGAGGTCTTACAAATTGTTTCACAAGGAGTTCGCATCCGCTTCCGCACCGACGGCGGTCTTTTCAATCTGGCTAGACTTAAGGCTCGCACCAAAGTCTCACATGCACTGATTACTGAGATCATGTATGCTGATGACTTGTGCTTCTTGGCAGAATCCCCAGACGGCCTACAAGAGCTGATGTCCGCTTTTCATCAAGCCTGCTGTAAGTACGGCCTAAAAATCAGCATCAACAAGACGGAGGTGATGTCCCTAGACATTCATGGACACGAGACACTGAATATAAAGCTTGGACAGGATGTGCTGAAGCAGGTGGGCAAGTTTCGTTACCTGGGGAACACTATAAGTTCTAAGTGTGACCTTGATGCTGAGATCAACAGCAGAGTCGGAGCTGCAGCTGCAGCGTTTGGCAAGTTGTGTTCCAAGGTCTTCTACTCACATGACCTTAAGCTAGCTACGAAAATATCCGTATACATGGCAATTGTGCTGCCAAATCTTCTATATTCCGCTGAAACGTGGTGCGTGTACCGCCGGCACATACGTACTCTAGATCTTTTTCACCTTAAATGTCTCCGATCCATTATGAAGATCAAATGGTCTGACAGAGTACGAAATACCGAAGTCCTGCGACGAGCCAATGTTGGTGGCATTGAGGCTTATTTAATGCGTCGACAGCTTCGGTGGTGCGGACACGTATCACGTATGGCGGACGAAAGAGTGGCGAAGCGCATCTTCTTCTCTGAGCTGGAGGAGGGCAAGCGAAAGCATGGCGGACAACTCCTCCGGTTCAAGGATGTCTTAAAACGACACATGAAGAGATGCAATATAGAACCCACTGAATGGGAGCGTTTGGCGGCAAAGCGGTCAGAATGGCGCGGAATGGTGTACGAACATGTACGCGAGTTTGAGGAACAGCGCAAAGCTGACCTCGATACCAAACGCGACCAATTAAAGGCCCGCCCACCTGCTGCCATCACCTACAACTACGTCGACGGCGTGCTTACGTGCCCTCAGTGTGCACGAAGTCTCGCCGCCAAGATAGGCTACATAAGCCATCTTCGGGCGCATGAGCGCCAAATCACCGGCTAGGAGTCGAAGTGGTCGCCGTGGCCGAAATCGGTCGGAACAATCATCATCATCATCGTTTCACAGTGTCGTTTACATTTATAAAGCCATTGCTTCTAATGAAGTAAACTGTTTTATTTGTGCACAACCATTGGAAGAGAGTGAAGTAATTGAAGTGAAGGAAAAAGGATTGGAGACTTTTCGTAAGTCAAGTATTAAAAGAATGGACAATAAGGATAAACTTTTGGTAGGACTGCGATCGATAGTGATTCATGATGCATGTCGAAAACGATATAATAATGAAAAGTTAATCGCAGCATCCTTGCGTAGAGGAAGCGACGTCACGTCTCCTCAACCACAACTGCGATCGATGAAACTGATAATCCCATCGCGGATGATGCATACGACAATGAATCCGAGACACCAGGTTCATCAGGAACAGCAAAGCGAAGGAGAATGCGCTAAATTTCAGGATATTTAATTGCATGTGGATTAGGCCTATTGGGGATACCACGATAAAAAAAAAAAACGCACCGATTACTCTACCTCAAGGTGGTGTGGAAATGAGTTTTTTGACCAAAATGAGTGTTTAAGTATACTTTGCGGCGCTCGTACGCCAAAACTATTGACTTTATGGAAAAAAGGTTAATACATAAATTGTAGGTAATTGCCTGTAGTTTCATTTTGTATATAACTGTTTTTATTGTAAAATGAGTCGGAAAGGAGATATTGCCAAAAAACTGCTTTTGGACGCCATTTTTCCAATATGGCGGCGCGAGCGGCAAAAATACGAGGTGGCAAAGTTGAAATTCGAAAAGAACACATCAAAATCTATAAAATTGCCAATTTGCAAAACTCCCGGAAAACTTTCCAGGTAAAACTACCAAATGACTGTATTATACCCCTTTTTGCAAAGTTTGGAGTTTGGCCTTTCTATAGTTTTTATATCGTTTAATGGGTAAGTTTCGAATAATCGAGGACATGCAGAGAGCGGAGTACAGGGGAGTTCCCGAATAAAATAGAGCTCCTTTAGAGACTTTAGTCCGCGTTGTGTGCTCTCACTTCTCTACATTTCTGAGCAACAAATGTCCGCACACCGTATGCGTTGAGTTCGCGGTAAATCCGCGATGGACTTTTTATTCGCGGAGCGTACTTTTTTCTCCGCCGCGGAGAAAACTCCGTCGTCGTCTGGGCAGACCCTAAGGTTCAAATTTGATTGGGAATTTTTAATTTTCGGATAGCTTGATCTTCTGTCGTCGGTACAAGAGTTGCCTTAAAAGGTTTTTTAACGATATCGATCTTCTCACATTTGCATCATAATTCACCATCGCTATACCAATTTAGGAACGATCAAATTTTTTATGCACCTTCGTATTCAATATTAGGCTCATGTTCTGTTGTCCTGAATGTGAATTTTTAAAAATGCACATAAGTGAGCTAAGTGTTAATTATGCCTTTGTACAGGACTAAGACATTTGTTGAAGTTTTAAAGAAAAAATTGTTAGGTAAGTCAAAAATAAAGGCATAGGTACTATTCCATCAACGACTACTTACTTAAACGATAAGAAGAATTGGTCGCCCTGATGCTCTTTTTCCAGAATTAGCTATAACTGTTTTTAGTTATTAACCTTTTGAATGCCAATCACTTGTATAGAAGTTCGAAATTTTCGTGCCCTCAGCGCCACTATAGTGGGATTTTTAATTCGAGTCAGAAAAGTGATAAGTCACTGATACGAAAAAAGGTGACCCGCTACAACAGTGATGTTGGGCAATCAATACTTATATTTGAGCCAATTCGATAGAGATAAACAAACCGTTGCTAGACAACTTGAAGTTTACGCCTAAAAACAGATGTTTATTAGCGGTGTGCAGGTATGAACACGCTGCCTCACCCTCCACTGAATAGTAATGTGTCGAACGTAAAGACGCAGCGAGCCGGCTGCCAAGCTAGCCGATGCCAGAGTTGAACATGCCACAAAGCAGCGAAACTGCAGTACTTTTACCATTGGGTAATCTGTGTTTTTACAACAAATCATTATTCAATCAGGTACAAGTTTCGATTAATAGCGATTAGGTTCATCGACAATTCAGGAACATGCAGGACATTATTCAATTTGAGTTTCTCATTTTTACTCACAATCGGCGCTGCATTGCCCTTTGCAACTACTGATATCTCTTCACCGCTAGCAACTTTTATCTTACAGTCACCTTTCTGTGCCTTATATTGCACTAGTTAGTTTGCATCATTCGTCATATGGGTAGAACAGCCACTATCAGCATACAGGCGTTTTTATTTATGGTATCGGCAGTACCCATGCAAATATACGCAGTTTTAAGTAAACGAAATAAATTATGCAAGAATCGGTTGAGTTTATGCATGTGTAACTCGACTACAGTGAATATAAAAATAAATACCATAAAAATGTAGACATCCTTATATCAGAAAGAATTTTGACGTGCCTCGAGCGCCAACGACTTGATATAAAGTAGAAGGATTACATTTGGAGACACATAAGGATGTGCCTTCTAGAACACACGTCTATTACATTTAAACAATTCTTTTCTTTATTATGGATATTTTCCATAATAAAGAAAAGAATTGTTTAAATGTGTATCCAGGTTTTCATATTGAATTTTTTATGAAATACAATAAAATATGGTGACAGTTTTTATTTAGCTTCGTAAATTGGTGATTAAACATTCATTTTAATTTATAATATTATTTGTCGTTAGGACATTAATCACATCTCTACGCTTTACTATAGATACGTTATAGATTTGGAGCGTGGCGCTGGAGGACACGTGTATTATACAGTATGTTAAGAAAACCCTGTCCGACCCGTGAAGGTGTTGTTAGGTATCGATAACTGATTCTACTAATGCATACAAAACCGGGCTAAACTTAAAAAAAATCCCCCTAAAAAAAAAAATATTATTTCGCAAAAGGAGGTAACTTAATAAACGTGCGTTGACCACCCTTCGCCTGCCGCCAGCGGGGAGCGGGCGGCAGGACACGCGGCATGTGGTCGCATCGCTATTCGCTCATAATAATACCGGTGTTGTCACTTTTTAAAAATTACCAAATTTCGGGGAAATTGGAATTAATTCGCGGGAAAAAAAGATTATTTCAAAATTCATTTGTATTGGTACTATGATGAATACGTAAAATTTTATATTATATTTGGTCATGAGTTTACCTAACCTTTATTATCCTTATGGGTCGGACAGGGTTTTCTTAACATACTGTATACATGGGCGTTCAAAAGGTTAATTCAATTTAATTTACTTTCTTAAACTATATAATGTTTTTAGTGGGTTGCTTGCTATATGTGGATAGCTAGCGACCTCGGCGATTGATCTTGCCTGAGTAACCGACAGCTTTGTCATGCTTCCACAGATGTTACAGGTTGCGGTAGCATCATAGCGTCAGCATAGCCGTACAGAGGACGGGTCTGAGCAGTTGTGTTGTGATGTGTGCCGGGTACGAGAGTTTGGTCGTGGAGAGTCTCCAGATCAATCTCCCTCTGGCGCAGCATCGTTGGTCGTGTTGGTCTTAGGTTTAACATTGCATCACTTCGCTCACCTGCCATCATCCTTCCTATTCCTAAGTTTTTGAAGTGAAACTTCTTTAGGCACGCTTGACTTGGGGAGTAAACTGGCGAAAGCGTTACGAAAAATGATCGGGCAAGGCGAACGGAAGCAAAGTATAGTCCTATTTCGTCTGCACTACAACCAAGGAGTTGGCTCATGTAAATATTGCATGACATGTCGAGTATGAAGTTGTGAGTTCGCATCTCGCCGAAGGCAATATATATTTTTTGGATCTTTTTAAGATTTGTTAACAATTGAGTCGAGTATGAAGTTGTGAGTTCGCATCTCGCCGAAGGCAATATATATTTTTTGGATCTTTTTAAGATTTGTTAACAATTGATTATCTAAGAGCACAAATAATTTATAAATTTCGTTCTGTTCTGGCTTTTATATTGTTATATATATTTTTGCTGAACATTTCTGATATAATTGAAAGTATAGAAGAAGATATCGTCACAATACGATAATTGGACACAAAGTACAAATTGCTTTCGAGCCTCATAAGCTCAATTATTAAACTAAGTACCTTGATTGATTAAGAACTATGAATTTCTTCGAGAACATGACGCTGCGAACATCCCCCGACCCCCCTCATTGATTACCTCACCCCCCCGAGGATTATCTCGGGAACCAGAGGTCGTGGACTACCCGAGTTTGGGGTCCCCTGAATCAGGAGGAGGAGCCCGACCTTTTGGCCCCGAGGGAATCCACTCCACCCTCTCCCCCTCCCCTCTACCCCCGCAACCCCACGAAATCTACCCCCCCCCCTTTAGTTACCTCACCCCCCCATGGATTATCTCGGGAACCAGAGGTCGTGGACTACCCGAGTTTGGGGTCCCCTGAATCAGGAGGAGGAGCCTGACCTTTTGGCCCTGAGGGAATCCACTTTTTTTTTTTTTAAATTGGAAGTCTATGCAAAAATATTAATTTATAAATGAAAGCATGAAATAAATTTAAATATTTATAGAAAATTAATATATGTATATGTGTATACATGTATATATTGTACACACACACATATATATATATATATATATATATACATACAGATGGTGCGAAAGAAGTTTCACTTCAGTCGTGTGGTCATAAGCACACTCGTTTTTTTAAGTGAATTGACTTAATAAACTAGTGAGCTTTACCACCAGGCGGGATTGCAGTCAAGCACTAGTTTATAATAATAAAAAAAAAAAACAAAGTCGGTTGGCTTTCTCTCAAATATGGCGAGAGGGTAATTGTTGACCTTTGCGGTGAACGAGTACTGCTTGTGGTGACTGGACGTCTTGGTGACCATGATTTTGTTAGTAATTAACTGATATTGTAGGTACACCTTGTCTATAAAGTCGTGAAAATTGATGTTTCTGAAACTAAAAATTTTAAAAATAGGGCCACACTAAATCTTAGTAAGTACAAGTACATCGAATGTCATCGGCAGTCATTGATTTGTTTTGTGACTTGTTATTATTAATTTACAATTCTATTTAAACAAAACATCGAAGAAATGTGTTAAATATGTGAAAAACAAACCGGAGTGGAGCTCGGGAAATTATTTTTAAAGTTTATAATCAATGTCTGCTAGTACACCGAGCTGAACAAATTTTATCAAATATGGATGATATTTAAGCTTGAACAGTTGCTAAAACAGGTATGTAACCATGTTACTGTTTGTTTTTATCTACTAGAGCAGTGATTCTCAAAGTGGTCCAGGTGGACCCCCAGGGGTCCACGGGAGACTTGCTGGGTGTCTACGTAGGCGTGAACAAAAAATGGGGGTCCATAAGATGTTAATGGGGGTCCACGAAAATTTATCTGCTTTTGATAGTAAAGAGCAAAAATGTAAGCATAGTTTTTATAAGGGCCTACCTACATTGTTTTAAGTACCTATCTAAGCAGATAATATTTTAATAAGGCAAGCGACTGTTACTTGTCCAAACTTGCGTATTCGATATTACGTACAATTTCGTGTACAGACTTGCAAAGCGCTATCCGCCCGACAATGCTTAATGCTTGTTCAGACATGAACTTGATCACCACTATAAATACTTGATGCCAAAGGCAAACGCATTCATTCGTTTCCGGAATTTCGAAAAAAGGCGGAATTTGGAAAAAAAGTTGTGAGAAAATTTATATCTGTGTTTGCTAGTGCCGGAGAAAAGTAAGTAACCTACCTTTTTTTTGTTATAGTACTTAAGTATTTTGTTTACGTGTACTAGTCGGTTGATCACAACGGCCTGTATAGATTTCCCTCGGTGGTAGGCCACAACATCGGCCGCCGGCGTAGTTACCACCCACCAGACAAAGTCATGCCGCCAAGCGATTCGTCGTGTTCCGGCATGATGTCTGGTGAAGCCGTACGGAGGACGGGTCTGAGCAGTTGTGTTGCGATGTGTGCCGGGCTCGATGCGACAAATGTTGTTGTGTCGGGAGCTTGGTCCTGGAGGGTAGCGGGATCCGAAGCACGGTGCTCCGCTGGCCGACCGCAGGTAGTTGGGGGCCCAAGTAGTGTGCTAGCCACACACGAAAGGCTGCCCCGCCAACTGCGAAAAATCCCAGGGTGGCCCCATCGTGCCGGTTGGCGACCGGATGAGAGGACCCGATGGCGATCCCTGGGGGGGTTCGGGCGTCCCCGCAGTCTCCAGATCAATCTCCCACTGGCGCAGCATCGTTGGTAGTGTTGTTGGGTTTATCATTGCATCACCTCGCTCAACTGCCGTCTTCCTTCCTATTCACTCAATTTCTTTTTTCAAATGAAAAAGTCTAATAAGAAAAGTAGGTGTGCACAGCGGGCGCACGTCCTCTCATTTAAAGTGCACCTCTCAAACATTCGAGGTCTGCACTCCAATATCGATGCAGTCCATCACCACCTTGAGACTGAAAAGCCCCACCTACTTTTCTTGACGGAGACCCAGATCAGATGTCCGTCTGATGCGGCATACCTCAACTACCCGGGATACTCTTTGGAGCATCATTTCCTGCAGCGTGCCGGGGTCTGTGTGTATGTCCGCAATGACATTTGTTGCCGGCGTCTCCGTCACCTCGAAGACTCTCATTTATCGTCCTTATGGCTGTTGGTAGACACTGGTGTGGACAAAATTGTCTACGCCTGTGTCTACCGATCGCACAGCGGTGACCAGGAGACAACTCGACTATTTGACCACCTCAGTGTGGCTGCTGACAATGTGCTGCATCAGCACCCTGACGCACAGTTCGTCGCTCTGGGGGACTTTAATGCCTGCCACCAAGACTGGCTTTTCCCATACCAGAGGACCGACCACGCTGGGAGAGAAGCGCGAAACTTTGCGCTATCAATGGGCCTTTCCCAGCTGGTGGAAGAAGCGACTAGGGTGCCTGATGTGGCTGGTCATACCGCCAATTGTCTGGACCTTCTGCTGACTACTGATCCGGACAGATGTGTTGTTACAGTTTCCTCACCGTTAGGAACTTCAGACCACTGTCTGGTGAAGTCTGTGACGTCCTTCTCCCCTCCTGATTGCGACTCGCGTGGTGAGCGGCGAATATGGCGTTACAAGTCAGCAGATTGGGATGAGATGCGCCACTTCTTTGCGTCTTATCCTTGGCAGCAGGTCTGCTTCTCTTCTAGCAATCCATCGAGCTGTGCGGACGCTATAACCGACGTGGTGCGTCAAGCCATGGAGTATTTTATCCCCTTCAGTGACGTGCCCGTCGGTGGCTCGGCTCGCCCTTGGTTTAACGCCGACTGTGTTCAAGCTGAACAGCGTAAGCACACGGCATTCCTCGCCTGGGTTGACGCTCGTGACCGCAGAGCTCTGGATCTAAGCTCAAAGAAGAGAGCCTTTAACCGTGCTGCCAAGTCCTACAAAAAGGCGCTTAAGAAGGCTCGCTTCGACCGCATTACTAACATTGGTAACAAGCTCTCTGCGCACCCTTCCGGTAGCAGATCTTTCTGGTCCCTAGCCAAATCGGTCGAGGCGAATTTCTGTCGGCCCACTCTGCCTCCGCTGGTTAGGCCTGATGGAGCACTGGCCCATACGGCGAGAGAGAAAGCAGGTCTCTTTGCATCTCTCTTTGCCCATAGTTCGCGTCTTGACACTGGCAATGCTACTCCACCTAATTTACCTCATTGCGGAACTTCAATGCCGGAGGTTCGCATTAAAAACAAGGAGGTTCTGAGAGTATTGTGTCGTCTGGACGTGAATAAGGCTAGTGGTCCGGATGGTATACCAGCGATTGTTCTTAAGGCTTGTGCGCCTGAGTTGTCTCCTGTATTGACGCGCCTGTATCGCCTCTCATTTAGGACTGGTATAGTGCCCAAGTCCTGGAAGCTTGCCAACGTGCAGCCCGTGCCCAAAAAGGGTAGTCGTGCCGATCCTAACAACTATCGGCCGATTTCAATAACCTCCATACTCTGCATGATTATGGAGCGTGTGTTGAACTCGCGCCTCTTGGCATACCTGGAAGGTAACGATCTCCTCAGTGACCGACAGTACGGTTTTCGACGCAATCGGTCAACTGGGGACCTACTAGTGTATGCCACTCACTTGTGGGGCGAGGCCCTCGAGAAAAATGGGGAAGCGATTGCCGTCTCCCTTGATGTCTCGAAGGCCTTCGACCGGGTATGGCACGCTGGCCTTTTGAGTAAGCTTCCAGCGTACGGCATTTCCGCTGGCCTGACTGGCTGGGTAAAAGACTTCCTGACTGAACGGTCCCTCCGAGTTGTGGTCGACGGATGTTCATCTGAGCCCATGTCGACCAATGCCGGTGTTCCTCAGGGGTCTGTTCTCTCTGCAACTCTGTTCCTGCTGCATATTAACGATCTGCTGATGCCCGGTATCTATGGGTATGCAGATGACAGCACAGTTGTGGAGAGATACCTGCCGGAAGCTCGGGCTAGTAAGGAAACTATCCGGTCCGAAAGAGAGGCCATGGTAGAGCGTGTGAGTGCTGCACTGCAGGCAGTCTCCGAATGGGGCAATGCCAATCTTGTAGCATTCAATGCCGCCAAAACACAGGCGTGTCTTTTCACCGCCAAAAGGAGCCCGTTTACCTTGGCTCCTACTTTTCAGAATGTATCCTTGGAGTGTACCGACCGCCTTCAGCTTTTGGGAGTTGAGATTTCCTCGGGCCTCAACTTTGGGCGGTTCATTGAGTCCAAGGCCAGGGTGGCTGCCAGAAAACTAGGCGTCATCGCGAAAGTCCGGCGGTACTTCACACCTGGGCAGCTTCTAATTTTATACAAAGCACAGGTCCGTTCGTGTGTGGAGTACTGCAGTCACATTTGGGCTGGTGCTGCGAAATGTCACCTTGCCGCTTTGGACTCGGTGGAGAGGCGTGCGAAGAGGCTGATTGGCGACCCGGACTTAACTCGAAACGGTCTCCAAAGCCTGGAGCACAGGCGTAGAGTAGCCAGCCTTTCGGTCTTCTATAGGATGCATTCTGGTGAGTGTGCAAGGGAATTGCATGATTTAATTCCCCCATCTCCGTTCCATCATCGGACGACCCGTCGTACGGCGAGTTTCCACCCTTACGTTGTTGACACCACTGCGATCCGGACGAAGCGTTTTGCTTCCTCCTTTATACCGCGTACATCGAGGGACTGGAACAATTTGCCGGCGTCGGTGTTTCCGTCACTTTACAATTTGAGTGTCTTCAAGGCTAGAGTGAATAGGCTCTTAATAATAATAATAATAATAATAATAATAATAATTTATTTCGGACAGTAGGTATCCATATTAAACTAGCGCGCTTTACCATCAACGATCGCATCACTGCTTACCATCAGGCGGGATTGCGGTCAAGCGCTGGTTTATAAATTATAAAAAAAAAAAAAAAAAAAAATAGATAGGTAACTTAGTAACTTACAGATATTTTAATTGTCCTCTTTCGATTTGAAGACAAACACAGCACGTTTTATTCAATTGTTTTTTCACGAGAGAAGCACTGCCTCTCTAAAAAGGCCGAATAAGCAATATTGCAGAGCAATTAATTTTGTAATTTTTCTTGCAAATAACTACTAATTTTATAAAACAGTAATTTCATAATCATTTTAAATTGATTTTGATGTAACTATTTTATCAAAACTATTCCTTTTCGGAAAGAGCGAGCGGTGCGCGGGCGACGGGAAAAGGGCGGGGCTTGAACTTCGATGCCAGTTTGTCACGTTTTAACAATGAAGCCGCAGACAAAAAATACGCAAATACACGGAGCCCGTGAACTCATTGATTTAATAAAATTTTAGTTATCGTTTTTATGGACAATTTTGGGATTTCGACTTTTATTTTTTCCTACACAAATATGATCAGTATTCGATACTGAGTACACCAATTTTTATTTATACTATTAAAAATTAGTGGTAAATTATGTACTTTAAAATTGATACCGTTTTGTGAAAACGTCTGTATTTGTCTCAGCGGTTTATTACTTGGTCCCTTTACAAGCCGTAATTCTATTTCCGCGTGCTGACAAAGGCTGCGGTGTGATTGACATGTATGCATGTAGGTACCTACGTTGATCGCGTACGCAGCCGTGAGCGCGGCGGCGCGGTAACGGGGGGCCAGTAATAAACCAGCGTTCCTTGAGTACTGTACTGTCGTTTTTTATTTCTTACGCACCTACATATCATTGGCGACGAGGCGGGCGCTTACCCACTTTTATAAAAATGTCCGCGTTTTTAGGTCACTTGCATATTTTTGACCATAAAACTAGCGACTGGAAAATCTACAAAGGAAAACTAACACAGTTTTTAAAAATCAATAATGTAGAAGATACAAAATGCAGTGGAATTTTATTGTGCCACCTAACTGAAGAAACGTACCGGTTAGTGCTTAACCTTGCGTTTCCAAAAGAATTGGAAGCCCTGAGTTATACGGAACTAGTTGGATTACTCGATGGACACTTCAAGCCAAAAAGGTGTACCTTCGTCGACAAGGCGAACTTCCACAGTGCGAGCAGGCAACCAGGTGAATCCATAGGAGAATGGGCGGCGCGATTAAGAGGTTTGGCAACGTATTGCGACTTCGGCACCGCTCTTGAAACGAATCTAAGAGATCGTTTCGTCCTTGGCCTGAGTGCAGGTCCAGAACGTGACAAACTGTTCGAGCAGAGCCCGTCGACACTCACGTTATCGCGGGCTATTGAATTGGCAGAACAGGCAGCATGTGCTAAAGAGGCGAAAACCATGTTAGCCGAAGCCGTGTCCATTAAGGAGGAACCAGTATACCGCGCGAGATTCCAAGGCCAAACTAGCCGGGGCCGCGGCGCGGTCGCCGGCGGCGGCGGCAGGGCGCACGTGGGCAGCGGCGGCGGCGCGGACGCGGCTACTAGCCGCCTTGAGGAGCGCTGCACAATTTGCGGCATGACGAATCACAGTGATACCAAGTGTCGGTTTAAAGGTTACAAGTGTCAAAAGTGTGGTGTAAAGGGCCATTTAAAAAGAATGTGCGTTAACAAAAACACTTCGCGTGTTTATCATATTGACTCTAAGGAAGAGTGCGGCGATAAACAGCCAAATAACGAGCGTTGTGAAGAGTGCCAGAATTTTAACATAAGGTATGTGTCTGACAAGCCTTTCGTAATTGACGTCATATTGGGCGAGCAATTAGTTCAAATGGAACTAGACTCAGGATCTGGCAGTAGCGTTATATCGGAATCTTTGTATAAAAAATTGTTCTCGGGTTATCAGCTACAAAACTGTAATGTAAAGATGTGTCTTTATAACGGACATAAAATTTCACCACGGGGATTTATAATTATCAAAGCAAAATATAATAACATACACAAAAATATCAAAATTTTCATTGTCAAAAATGGAGGTCCGCCATTATTAGGAAGAGATTTTATGTCCGCCTTCAATTTAATTATAACTACCAACATTAAATCATTAGAATGTTCCAATAGTATTGTTAATAGCCATTGTAATACACAAGAATTAGCGGAGAAGTTTCCAGATCTGTGGCGGGATGAGTTGGGTTCATTTAATAAATTTAAAGTTAGCCTACAATTAAAAGAAAACTCCACTCCAAAATTTTTTAAGCCCCGTACGCATTGAAACTAAAGGTAGAACAAGAATTACAACGATTAGTAAGTTTAGGTATTTTAAAGTCTATAGATCATGCTCAATATGCCACTCCGATAGTTCCGGTATTAAAAGAGAACGGAAAAGTGAGAATTGCGGGAGATTTTTCGGTAACTCTTAACAAAGACCTCGTCATTGAAAAGTACCCTCTACCGAGAATTGAAGAGGTTTTTGCTAAGATTGGAGGTGGGCAACTATACAGTAAAATCGATTTAAAAAATGCCTATAATCAATTTATTTTAGATGAACCCTCACAGGAATTAACGGCTATTAATACGCATAAGGGCTTGTATAAATATACCCGTTTGGTTTACGGTCTAGCTAATGCACCGGCGATTTTTCAAAAATCCATGGAGACACTTTTAGCCGGGATAGACGGAGTCAGCGTCTGGCTCGATGACATTTGTGTTACGGGACCCGATAGAAGTACGCATGTTAAAAGATTAACGGAAGTCTTGGGTAGATTAAACGATGCCGGGTTGCGGCTTCAAAAAGAGAAGTGTGAATTTTTTAAAAAAAGCGTACTTTATTTAGGGTACGTGATCAGCAAAGCCGGGCTGAGGACTAGTCCAGACAAAGTTAAGGCTATACTGAGCGCTCCCGAGCCAACAAACATAACCGAAGTTAAGAGATTCCTTGGGGTCGTTAATTACTATAGGAATTTTATTCCAAACGCTTCGTCATTGTTAAGTCCTCTGCACGAGTTGTTACGAAGCGACGCCCCCTGGGAGTGGGGAAATAGGCAGCGACAAGCGATGAAGGCAGTGCGCCGTGAATTGGCGTCAGAGCGTGTATTAGCGCATTTTGAACCGGACGCCCAGCTCGTGTTGACAGTGGACGCGGGCCCAGCCGGGCTGGGTGCCGTACTGTCACAACGCGGAAGGGACGACGCACGCGAGCGACCGCTTGCGTATGCGTCTCGGTCGCTCACGTCCAGCGAGCGGAACTATAGCCAGATACAAAAGGAAGCGACAGCTATCATATTCGGAGTAAAAAAGTTCCATCAATATTTGTACGGACGTAGTGAGCCTTTCATTTTGAAAACAGACCATAGGCCTTTGGTCTCAATATTTAATAATAAGACAGGCATACCGGTTACGACAGCGCTAAGACTTCAAAGGTACGCTATAACATTGTCGGCTTATAATTACATAGTACAATATGTATCAGGTGAAAATAACTTAGTAGCTGATTATTTTTCACGCGCGCCTTTAGAGGACTCGCGTAAGTCGGAACAATCCGACAATAACGTGGATCATTTTTACGCGCTTAAGTTTTTAAATGAAGAATCACCCGCTACCACGATACGCGAAATAACACAGGCTACGGAACATGATACGGTAATACAAACAGTTATTAGGTATATGCAAAAAGGCTGGCCACGCAAAATAACATGTAAAAATGTTTTACCCTTCTTCCAATGCAAATCTGATTTGCAAAGTGAAAATAAGTGCCTTTTTAGAGGACATAGAATTGTTATTCCGACGTCACTTAGAGAAAAAATGTTACGTGAATTACACGATACGCATTTAGGTATTACTAAAACCAAGAGTAACGCACGAAGTAGAATGTGGTGGCCCGGCATCGATAGGGACATCGAGCGTTGGATAGGGTCCTGTACAACATGCGTCAGCGTGCGCCCCGCGCCCCCGCGTGACCCCCCCGCTCCATGGCCCGCCGCCATCGCACCTTGGCAGCGCGTGCACATCGACTATATGACCGTAGGACAGAGGGTATATCTAGTAGTTGTGGATTCATACAGTAAGTGGGTAGAGTGCAAGTTCATGAATAATGGAACCTCAACCAAAGCCCTTATAGTGAAACTAAAAGAACTATTTTCTACCTTCGGTATACCTAACTTATTAGTATCTGATAACGATGTTAAAATCAACTCCGTAGAGTTCAAAACATTTTGTAGTTCCAATGGCATTAAATACTTGACGTCACCAATTTATCACCCGCCCAGTAATGGTCAGGCTGAAAATTCGGTCAGAACGTGTAAAAAAATGTTAAAATGTATTCTAAATGATAATTTACCTCTGTTTAAAAAAAATGAGTTGTTATTAGGTTACTTGTTTAATTATAGGAATGCTGTGCACTGTACCACTGGGGAAACGCCAGCCAAGTTGATGTTTGGTAGAAACCTGCGGTCTCGTCTGGATTTAGTCTTACCCTCAAAGTCAATAACATCTGCTCATTCATCAATAGAAAGCGGTAAAAGACAATTTGCGGTCGGTGATGTCGTTTGGACCCGATGGTACAGCGCACGGAAGGAAACTTGGCAAATAGGGGTTATAAAACATAGAATTGGTAACAAAATGTATGGTATTTATATAAAAAATTTGGATCACCAGTGTATTAGGCATGTTGATCAAATTATGAAATTTAAGGGTAACAATGACACCTCAAACTTAATTGAAGGTGATACGGTGTCACATCAGTTTTCATCACCCGAGACAGCAAACACTACTGCTGCCGGTGCAACTAATGAAGTAGCAGTACCCTGCGACCCTGTACCGGGATGCGTCACTGATGTTGGTGACGGAGAAGAATGGGTCGATTGTGAGGCAATTGAGGGTGGGGGAATGGCGGCCGATAATGGCGCAACACCGCAGCCGCCAGCAGTGCAGCGCGAACTTCTTGTGCACGAGCCCGAGGGGAGTCAGTCCCCAAGACTCATTGACGTTGACGTAGTATCAGCACCACCACCCACACCCTCTCGATCTAAGCGTCCTAACAGGAAATTAATAGATTATAAGAAATACCTTTAAGATTATTACCTATTTGTTAATTAGTTATAGTGTTTATCATTGTCACTAGTTTAGAACAGTGAATTTTTAGATATAATATTTATTAAGTTGTTCAACTTGTTTATATATTCTTGTTACCAGGTTTGAAAACTAAGTGTGAAGGAGTGACATGTATGCATGTAGGTACCTACGTTGATCGCGTACGCAGCCGTGAGCGCGGCGGCGCGGTAACGGGGGGCCAGTAATAAACCAGCGTTCCTTGAGTACTGTACTGTCGTTTTTTATTTCTTACGCACCTACATATCAGTGATACCTATATTCAGAAAAAAACTTGGTTACTAAAATATTTTTTTTACAGGTAAGTTAACTGACACGAAACATGGCTACAGCAAAGAAAATATGTCGACAATATAGTGTCGATTATTTGAAATATGGTTTTGTTCCATCAGAGGCAGACAAACAATTGCCCATGTGCCTATTATGCAACAAAGTTTTGAGCAATGACTCTATGAAACCATCAAAGCTCGAAGATCATCTAAAAAGGTGTCATACTGATAAAATAGGTAAAGATTTAAAATATTTTCAAACATTGAAAGAAAAATATGTAAAGAGACCCACCGTGCACAGTATGTTCGCTTCAACATCTCAAAGTAACGATGATGGCTTGCGGGCATCTTACAATATCTCATTACTTATAGCAAAATCTGGAAAACCGCACACTATCGGAGAACAATTAATTTTACCCGCTGTTGAAGAGGTTTTAAAAACTGTTTTGCACAAATCTCCATTTGACGTACTAAATAGAATCCCATTAAGTAATAATACTGTACAAAGACAAATTGATGAAATGAGCTCTGATATCGAAAGCTTTTTGTGCAATCATCTGCAAAAAACTAATTTTTCTATACAACTGGACGAGTCAACGTTACCCAGTAATGAAGCATTACTATTGGCATATGTCCGATTTATTGTTGAGGAAGAAATTGACGAAGAATTGCTATTTGCCAGAACTTTGGAGACTGACACTAAAGGGGAATCAATATTTAATGTCCTGAGTAATTTTTTTACGGAAAAATCGATCCCATTTACAAACATTATTTCAGTGGCAACAGACGGAGCTCCTGCAATGGTCGGGCGATATCGTGGGTTTATAAGTCATCTCAAAAGAATTATACCAGGACTTACAGCTATTCATTGCGTAATCCACCGGCAACATCTTGTGGCAAAACATTTAAGTGACAGGTTGAACCAATCTCTTCATTTTGTAATAAAAGCTGTCAACAAAATCAGAGGCAATGCATTGAATACGCGTTTATTTGCTCAATTGTGCAACGAAAATGATGAAGACTTCCAACTACTGCTCTTACATACTGAAGTACGCTGGTTGTCGAAAGGTGCATGCTTAACGAGATTTTACTCTGTATTCGATTCCATATTAGAGTTCTTAGAAAGTAGAGATCCAGATTTAAAAGAAAACTTGATCAAATTCAAAGCAGACATTGCGTATTTGATAGATTTGTTTAAAAAATTTAATGATATTAACAAGGGGACAGCCTGAATTTAATAAAAACAAAGGGGATAATTTCGGCTTTTCTTGGGAAATTGAAATTTATGAAGCAAAACATTAGTCGGCGCGAATTCTCTCAATTTCCAAACTTGTCGCAGGTAGAATGTATTGATGAGGATATCCATACCTACAGTCAACATTTAAGTGCCCTGCATGATGACTTCAAAACGAGGTTTGAAGATATACTGACGATGGATATACCACCATGGATCATAAATCCATTTGATGAAACGGAAGTGGCCAATGTTGTATTACAAGAGGAGCTGCTCGAGCTAAACACTAATGAGGAGCTGAAGGTGAAATTTAGAAAAGGCTACCCAACATTTTGGCTGCAAGCAGAAATACCCGAAAAATATCCTGGACTGTGGGAAATCGCAAGGAAATTTTTAATAGCTTTTCCCTCGTCATACCTTGTCGAAAGGAGTTTTAGTGCCGTTACAAACCTCTTAACAAAAAAAGGAGCAAATTAAACATCACAGAGCGGGGGGATTTGCGGTTATTGCTGACAAAAATAAAGCCAAACATTGATAGTTTGCTGACACTCCATCAGATACATCCTTCCCATTAATTAAAATTATGACCTGAACCCATATTACCTTAATATTTTTTTCTTGTAATTCTATTCTTTTAATAAATAAAGTGATATAAAATGTACCATTTTTCGTTTTTATTTTACATATCGGAATATAGGGACAGAACTCAGAAGTGACACAATTTTTATTTTTTGGCGACTTTAAGAATGTGGTAGAAATGTAGTAGCAGGGGGTTCACCGAAACCAGTAAAATTTTGAAAGTGGTCCACGAGAAAAATAAGTTTAGGAACTACTGTACTAGAGGTTTCAAATTTACTAAGTAAACGATTTTAAGACTAAAATAAGAATATTTTACATTGCGCATTTATAGGTTAGATTGCAAATATGTTTGTGTATGATATGAAAATGTTGATACTTTAGGTGATTTAATTTACCACTGATTTTGAAAATGAATTATATCATGTTCCGAATTAAAATTAGTGCTATCCATCTTCTGATAGAAACTGCATATTATTATTTTTAATATTTCAGGAAAATGTGAGAGTGAACCTTAAATAAAGCTATAGATGAGTCAGTTATTCGCCTAAGCGAAGGTAGCAGGCTGATGACAGCAGTAGCGGAGACTTGTTAGTGACGCAGCTGATAATGAAAATACTTTTAAACGAATAATATTTGGAATCAGATGATGAAAGCAATTATTATTAGTTGACCATATTGTAGTGCGACTAGTACTTTGATACTTTGGGTAATTAAACTTACCGCTGATTTTAAAAATGGATTATATAATTTTCGAAATTAAAAATAGTGCAATCCATCTTCTGATATAGAAATTACATATTATTATTTTTTAATCTTTCAAGGAAATGTGAGAGTAAACCCTATATCAAGGTAATTATAGATGAGTTAGTTATTCGCCTAAGCGATGATAGCTGGCTGATGACAGCGGTAGCGAAGAAGTTGTTAGTGACAGATGACAAAGAAAAAACTTTTTAACAAATAATTATTATGTGTTGGAATACTTTTCATAGTTAAAAAAAAAACGTTAAAATATTAAACATGTATGAACATTTTTTGTTTTACTCATTTAATTTGAACGTCAGAGAGAAAACCAAGTTTCCTTTTAGTACAAAATAATGTGCTAGTATCAAAATGAATTCAATTACACTCCTCAGCGCCCTCATTTATTATCACAACTTTATAGACAGATTGTACTTCGATGGTCCTAGTTTATCATTGTATGGGTTATCATAATTCAGTATTGCATAAATATAATTATAAGATGACCCTTATAGCCTGGAGGCTTTTATTTAGGGGAATATTTGGAAAACAAATTGTTTTTCTATTTAATGGTATATCGGTGTAGATAGCTGACATATGGCGAATAGTTTAATTTGATGTGCCTCATAATATTAACTGTTTTGCATGCCTATAATAGGGATGCTTCCTGGGTAAACAAAATTGATTCTATTTAGTCCATCATTCAGATTATAGAAAAATATTGGATAGACATATTTTGTTTTATCAAATCAATAAAAAATTACAAATATAAAAGGCATCAAAGATCAGGAGTGGTGGCTGGTGACGTCACTGCTCGCTAAAAAGTGTAGCGTGCAGTGACGTCACACGAGTTTTCAACGCACTGTGATAATTATTAATACGTATCAAGTATTTTTTGGAAATCTGACTGACGCACTAATTAGTTTTTTTAGTTAACTACCCTATTGTAGCTGTGCTGCTCTAGGGAGTTGTTACGCTACTCTTCAGCGAAAGCAGTAGGCAGTGGTGAAGGACGGGCGGTTTGTGGAAAAAATTACACTAGACTCCCCGTCTTATACAGTATGTTAAGAAAACCCTGTCCGACCCGTGAAGATGTTGTTAGGTATCGATAACAGATTCTACTAATGCATACAAAACCAGGCTAAACTTAAAAAAAAAATCCCCCTATAAAAAATAAATATTATTTCGCAAAAGGAGGTAACTTAATAAATGTGCGTTGGCCACCCTTCGCCTGACGCCCGCGGGGGGCGGGCGGCAGGACACGCGGCACGTGGTCGCATCGCTATTCGCTCATAATAATACCGGTGTTGTCACTTTTTAAAAATTACCAAATTTCGGGGAAATTGGAATTAATTCGCGGGAAAAAAAGATTATTTCAAAATTCATTTGTATTGGTACTATGATGAATACGTAAAATTTTATATTATATTTGGTCATGTGTTTACCTAACCTTTATTATCCTTATGGGTCGGACAGGGTTTTCTTAACATACTGTATAATTTTGACATTCGAAATCGTGAGAATGAGCATTGTCAGCCTAATTTAAATAGATGACTTTTGATTTATAACAGAATTTCTAAGACACAAGTCGAGACTTTACAAGCTAGGATGGTCGCGTGGGGAACTCACCTGAAGGGTAAAGGAACACTTTGGGACATCGGTCACAACGGTGGAGCGCGAGCGGCCGGGCTTCGGGCGGGGCGTGCGACCGAGCGTGGGCCACGAGCGCGCCGCGTTGAGTGAAGCTCTTCTCGCAGACCGAGCACTTGTGGGGCCGGTCTTCTGTTTACGAGAGAGATGAGATACATGTAATACTGTTACGAATGCATCTTATGTCGGTGGCATAAGGTTCAATATGCGTGACATGCAGTACGTAACTTTTAAGCCCCATATTAGGCATTGTAGAGGTACTATATAAAATCGCATTACTAGACCTAGGATGGCCTATCGAATGGTGCAAGTTTCATCAATGAGAAGAGTGAAGTATCGTAGGTACCTGCTGAATGTACTCAAAATAATGCGCTATTATTATTACGTCCAGACAGTTTTGGAATGTTCGATCAGCTGACTTATATAAACCGCCGTGACGCCAGCGTGGAGTCACTTCGATCCAGCTGTCCCTTGCTGTTCTTTCCAGCGACGCCCTAAGCCGAGGTTCGTACCTTATAGGGGGTGCCCTTAGGTAGTCGCATAGTTTTTAGTTGCCCTGGCCGGAGGCTTTAATTTCATTTAAGGCAGCCACGACCTCTCAAGGTCAACTACAAGATGCCAATAAAAAAAAAGCGCGGAGTCAGTCTACAATTGACTATCGATGCGAAACAAGCGACAGTTAAGAAGCGATTACAGTGACAACCCAACGAGAACTTTAAGGACTAAATCAAGTAACATCTATAGTGTAATTGTGTGAGTACGACAAGGACTTCGTGAACGTAAAGGAACACTTTGGTGCAACGTCAACTACGTTCTACTTGTGAGAGCCTACGATCGACTGTATCTTCGTTGCCAATAAACTTCGAAACCCTTAACCGGCATTTTAATACCCCTCACCCGTAACAATACATAAGGTATCGCGGGTTTGTACCGCCAGTGGACATACCTTCATGCACTAGCGCGTGCCTCAGCATGACCTCCTTCTGCGCGAAGGTTCGTCCGCAGGCGGCACAGGCGTAGGGCCGCTCGCCCGAGTGCGTGCGCAAGTGACGCGTCAACGCACCGCTCGTGGCCAGTCGCTTGCCGCACTCCGGGCACCACGCGCCCGTCCTGCAGACAATCATTTACTACCATCTAACTCATATTTCAAATGGGCACTTCAGACGCACTTTAGAAAGAAATATTTACAAAAAAAAAAAAAAAATATTGAAGGAGTCGCCCCTTCCAAGAAGGTACATAATCTTGTATGAACCAACGTTATTCGTAATAAGTGAGTATTTGAGCAGGTGGCGCACAATTTTAATACAAAAATTGCCGAGGAACGGAACGAGTGTTGGCAAA
Source organism: Sesamia inferens (assembly GCA_037179545.1). Lineage (NCBI taxonomy): Eukaryota > Metazoa > Arthropoda > Insecta > Lepidoptera > Noctuidae > Sesamia > Sesamia inferens. The sequence goes on from CM073927.1 coordinate 32,339,503, forward strand.
CCGATGTCCTAGTAGATAGAGGATCTACAGAAGACTTCACGCGCACCACGGAAACATGGCACAAAACAGAGGAGGCCTCAGCAGCGGGTAGATAATTAATTATTAATTATCATGATTTCCCATACTACAACGTAAGTTTAGTTTATTTTGCAAACAAATATAAATCATTGAAAAGGTTTCGAGCCTTTTCCTATGTTAGGGCCGGCTTCTAGATGACCGGATGCAGTGAAATATCAGTATTTTTAATGGAGTGACTGCCTATCTGACCTGCACGAGATGCAGTTACCTACTTACAGTTACAAAATCAAATACTATATCATTTATACATACAATATGTAAAGAAAATCCCATCCGGCCTATAAGGATAATAAAGGTTAGAGAAACACATGATCAAATAAAATATGAAATTTTACATAGTAACGATACTAATAAATTTTTAAATAATCTTTTTGCCCGCTAATTGATTCCAAATTCCCCAAAATTTGGTATTTTTTTAAAAAGTGTCAACATCATTTTCGACGGTATTATTATGAGCGATGTGGCCGCGTGCCCCGCCCCCCTTCGCCCGCGCATGTATTGTCCACCGCTCATTTATTAATTGACTTCCCTTTGCGAAATAATATTTATTTTTAGGAGGATTTTTTTTTAAGTTTAGCTCGGCTTTGCAGGCATTAGTAGAAAGAGTTTTCAATACCTATGGAAACCTTCACGGATTAGACAGGGTTTTCTTTGACATATTGTATAATACGAGTTACTAAAAATATTTTACTGCATTACAATAATATAAAGCTGAGACAAAGGATATCATTATATCAATTATATGGTTGGCCTTTACCTCCACCATGCAGCGAGAGTGTGTCCTCCATAACCCAGTGACTGAGTAACACGATACCCAGTAGTTAAGACTAATTGTCAAGACTTTCGAGCTTCAGACTAACCATACCGACTATCTATTTTCCATTTCTTTCTTTCTTTCATGGCTTCGCACGGTTTGTACATTTAGTTAATGTCACGTAATGAATTGTTCATGTTGAAAAAGACGGCCGCGTGACCCGTCTTACGATGGAGGTTTGAGACAAAGTCATGATGTGGCCACTATGCTGCGATATTTCACTGTTCTTAATGAATTATTTACTGAATGCACTTTTTACTACATAATCACGCACTTTTATTTAGTAAACAACATTATAAATAATTTTAAAATTCTAAAGGAAAATGAGCGTGACACTCAGCTTGACTTTTCCGCCAAAACTTATTTCCAATTTCTATTTTCGTTTATGGCAAGTGAAGCCATTGTCGACTATTCTGCCAATATCAAAAGTGGATTGGAGAAGTAAGAGTGTAGTATAAAAAATAATAAAATTAAAAAAAAAGGTGCTGCATTGGACCTTTTTATATCTTGTGAGATTATTGGAGGAATGAAACAAACAAAAAGATAAAAATACATAACATATTATAATTGTTAGAAGGGCAAATACACATATATATACTATATTCAAACGTAAAATATTAGAGAAAGTAAATTATAATTTTATATTATTATGGCGGATAAATAAATATCATCAGTGCCACAAGTAATTCTGGAGAGGGGTATGTTATAAGGGATGGGAAGTTAATCTTAAATTTGGAGAGACTGCTTGCCCACTATCTAAAGAACATGTTCACGATCATGGTGTTTTTGGTTTTTGTGTATTCGTTTTTGCCACGACACACACGACGTTTTTTCCGAAATTATTTATTTTTCACTTTGTAGTTCTTTTTTTTTTGGAAGTTGGTCGTTTTTGTAAAAAAGTTTTTATTTTTCCATTTTTAGTAGCAAAAAGTAGTGTTCGGGGCCCTGTCAGACTGGACGCTGCCGCCAACATAGGGGGACTCGGCTAGCAAGCATACGACGCATTTTGTTTACTTGAATTTTAGTTTTATACCGTACCAAATTACTGAACCGATCTTTATAAAATTTTGGGACAGGACTAAATGAATAAGCATTGCTAGACATGACACGATTACGCGACTTAAATTCAGACTCATGATTTTTTTGATTGTCGCATCAGCACGACGAGTAGCAGTGGCTAGTGGTTGTCCTACGTTAAACTTCAATGTTGTAAATTGTTGAGGACTTCCGTCGACTGTCTATGGCCTTTATTATTAGATTTCCTGCAGACCTTCATTATAACCCACATGGATGCAAACTTCTCATCAATATAAATGAATTGAGTCCAAACACAAGGCAATTACTGTAAATTGTTGAGGAGTTCCCTGAATTGACCTTTGTCTTCATCATCAGCTCCCTAATGACAGTCACAACCCGTCTAGATGTAAGGTTCTTATCAATAGAAATTAATCAAACACGAACATAACGTAGCTGCCGTGTATCGTTGAGGAGTTCCCTCGACTGTCTCTCGGCTCCATCATCAGATCTACTGCAGACCTTCATATAACCCATATGGATGCAAAGTTCTCATTAATATAAATGAATTGAGTCCAAACACAAGGTAACTACTGTGAATCGTTGTAGAGTTCCCTGAACTGACCTTTGTCTTCATCATCAGCATCTTAATGACAGTCATAACCCATCTAGGTATAAGGTTCTTATCAATACAAATTATTCAAGTACAAACACAAGACAACTTACAAATGCACTAGCCATCCCTACAATTTTTGAAAGTACCCCTTGATTTCTCTGGTCTTCCACCATCAAAATCTGATGTCCTTATCATGGGACCACCTTGGGAATATCTTCTTTCCAAATAAAGAATTATCAAAATCGGTTCATAAACGACGAAGTTATCCGCGAACAAACATAAAAAAGAACATATATACGGTCGAATTGATTAACCTCCTCCTTTTTGAAGTCGGTTAAAAATGTGTAAACTTACCCCCTTTTCTCCAATTTGGAGCAACCTCGTCGGTTTAACCCTTTTGACGTAATATATTTTATGATGCACTGACTGTCTTGCGTTGACTCATCTAGTTCTTTCGGTGTTGTTTGAGGTTCCTCCTCCATTTCCCCTTGTACCTAAAATTTAGCAGACGGGTGCGAATAACAAACATGACACAGGCCGACAAAATAAACATTACATTACACTAGACTGTGTGATGGGGCACAAAATATTCTAAGGCGAAAGCTGTTATTTCACCTCAAAATACTTAGGTAACTGATTTGGATGATTTATTTATATATTCTTTACTGTACACCAATCAAAAATCGAACAAAATACATTCAACACAACATACAGTGGACGGCTGAGAAGACATTTATTCCTTGAATTAATGAAAAGTGACACAGGAAAATACATAACACACAAAATGGGTTTGTAAATGTCTTCGCCTCTCTATGACTTTCAATGTAAAAATTTAAATAGACTACAATTCTTCATTCGTATCAGCAAAAGCTAAACAAAAAAGTTGTTGCTGTGGACAAAAAGTTAAGACAATAAGCTGTCCCTCATTTCACTTGCTCTATCTATTCATCGAAAATCGCCTGTTTTTAAAAAAGTAAATAATTATGATCAAGTACCGGTTCTTCTATATCAGGTTCCTCCATCAATTCCAACATGAGCTGACTGCCATCCCCGGTCTCCAACTCCAGAGATTTAATGTTCTGGTTCGAGTGCACCAGGCCATCTTCCTGCTGCGTCAAAATACCCAGTTCTAGGAGCATGGTTGATAAGAATGCTGTTATGTCAGGGCTGTATGTTTCTCCGTCTTGTGACTGCTGGAAAATACATTATTCAGGATTTGTTCCTTTCACAAGAGAGAGAGAGAGAGATAATGCTTTTGACAAAATTTTATGTTTCTTTTTTATATAAAATTTTTAAGAAAGCAATTCATACTCTGTGCACCTTTTACGTCACGTACAAAACTGTCAAACTGATAAATGAATGGTACGGACAGCAGCAGGTCAAGCCATCCTAAACTGTAAAATATCCCTAATCAAGCGTGAGCCTTAATGTTTTAGGTTTTAGCTATACAATATGTAAAGAAAACCCCGTCCGACCCAAAAGGATAATAAATGTTAACACATGACCAAATAAAATATGAAATTTTACATCATAGTTGCAATACTAATGAATTTTCAAATAATCTTTTTTTCCGGGAATTAATTCCAACTTCCCCAAAATTTGGTAATTTTAAAAAAGTGATAACACCATTTGTGACGGAGCGAATAGCGATGCGACCACGTGCCGCCTGTCCTGCCCCCCTTCACCCGCGCATGTATGCCTAATGTGTTGCCCAATGCACATTCATTAAGTTACCTCGCTTTTTCGAAATAATATTTATTTTTTGAGGGGGATTTTTTTAAACTTTAGCCCGGCTTTGTAGGTATTATTAGAATAAGTGGACGATACCTAACAATACCTTCACGGATCGGACAGTTTTCTTTACATATTGTATAGTTGAAAATTTAATAATGAAATATGCCAGATTGCAGTAGCTTGATGAGTTGTCATCTTTACACTGATAATATTATAAAGAGCAAGTCAGGTTTTTAGGGTCTAATCGTCAAATAAAATAAATGCTATTCGGTCGCAACCTCAACTCGCAACTTCATACCGAAGGTTACCGACAGCCGAACGCAAGCGTTATAACGCTCGGCTAATTCAGTAATAATAATAAATAAATAAATAAATTGGCTTTTTTTTTTAAATAAATTATAAACTAGCGCTTGACCGCAATCCGGCATGATGGTAAGCAGTGATGCGACCGTTGACGGTAAAGCGCGATAGTTTATTAAGAGCCTATTCACTCTAGCCTTGAAGACACTCAAATTGTAGTGTGACGGAAACATCGCCGCCGGAAAATTGTTCCAGTCCCTCGATGTATGCGGTATAAAAAAACGAAGCGTATTGCTTCGTCCGGATCGCAGGGGTGTCAACAACTGAAGGGTGGAAAGTCGCCGTACGACGGGTCGTCCGATGGTGGAACGGAGATGGGGGAATTAAATCATGCAATTATTGCATCCTATAGAAGACCGAAAGGCTGGCTACTCTACGCCAGTGCTCCGGGCTTTGGAGACAGTTACGAGTTAAATCTGGGTCGCCAATCAGCTTCTTTGCACGCCTCTCCACTGAACCCTTAGTAGCCAGGTGACATTTCGCAGCATCAGCCCAAATGTGGCTGCAGTACTCCACACACGAGCGGACCTGTGCTTTGTACAACATAAGAAGCTGCCCTGGTGTGAAGTGAAGTACCGCCGGACCTTTGCGATGACACCAAGTTTTCTGGCAGCCTCCTTGGCCTTGGGCTCAATAAACCGACCAAAGTCAAGTATTCGACTGTAAACCTACTGTGTGTTCAGCATTGGATTGCACGATTTCGTACGATATCACAAAAAATCAATCTACAACCATACAAACTGAAAAATGAATAGCACAAACCCTGAAATGAGCTTCATTAAAATAAAATCATGCACACGTACGATCCGCATCTAGTTTGAGGAAATCTCAACTCCGATACATCCCGAAAAGTAGGAGCCAAGGTGAACGGGCTCCTTTTGTCGGTGAAAAGACACGCCTATGTTTTTGTTGGCGACATTGAATTCCACAAGATTGGCTTTGCCCCATTCGGAGACTGCCTGTAGTGCAGCACTCGTACGCTCTACCATAGCCTCTCTTTCGGACCGGATTGATTCCTTACTAGCCTGAGCTTCCGGCAGGTATCTCTCCACAACTGTGCTGTCATCTGCATACCCACAGATACCGGGCATCAGCAGATCGTTAATATGCAGTAGGAACAGAGTTGCAGAGAGAACAGACCCCTGAGGAACACCGGCATTGGTCAAAATTTCTAGGGTGAGGAGCTGCCCCACCCTGGGTACACCTATGGAACTAGCTTAATCTAGCATATGGAACAATGTATATATAACACATACTAACTTGTTCAGTTTCATCTATCACATTAATTTCTATAACCGAGCCATGTGCTTTTGTTGGTTCTAGTTTCTGCTAAAAAAGAAATAAAAAAATGAGTTTTCTATCTTTCACCAATCAACAAAATTTCAATCAAAATCATATGGACATACTTCTGCAAAGTTATTTACTTGTGCTACACCATTTAGATTCAATACATTGACTTCTGAGAATTGGTCCTTTTCAAATGTAACTACAAATTTCAATTGATTATCTTCTTCTATCTTCTTTCTCTGTTCTGCTTCTTTTAATAGTTTTTGTTTGTACAGGTTTTCCTGATAGGCTAGAACATGAGATTTCAGTTTCTGATATGTCACTTCACATCTCTTTCTGAATGCATAATATTTATTGAGTTCATTAAAGCACTTGGTGCAGATTACATTTGGTAAGCATTCTTCTTTTTTCACCTGGAAATTAAAAAAAAATGATATTCTAGTGCAGATACAGCAAATACTTAGTTATACATCAATTAAACATAATATTCTACACCTACAAAAACAATATGAGTAAAGTAAATGCCGTCACAGAATATAAGTACACGAAATATATATTAAATACTAATTAGGCCCAGTAATATTGGTTATGGTCTACTCATGTATCAGATTTAACATTAAATCTAAATCTGTTGAGGTGGTTTATCAAGTAAGCATAACAAATAAACATTTAAAAAATCACTCTTTTCTCATTATTATAATACTAACTAATATGGGTCCATGTCATTGGGTCATAAACATTTTTACTTGCGATGACATTCAACTACAAGTCTTTTCATGTCTCTGTTTAATATTTATGACTCAAAATAATTTGGCTTTCTATTGGCAAAAGAATTTCAAATTGTTTAAGTAGATTTAAAGATTATCCTCTACAAACTTTTACTCTTTAGAATATTGGTATAAAATTGTTCAGACGCCCCATGGTCCGCAATTGCAATAGACCGGGAGAAAACAGGCTTATAATAATAACCCTAATATACTTTAACCACTTACTACTCACAGGCCATAGCACTAAACACATTTAAAACATTACTCTGTCCTGTTAAGATGTCTGAAATAGCCAGCCTGAGACTTGGTTTAAGGGAGAATCTTGATGATGAGAGGTTTTTGCCTGCTGTGGCAGTCATAGGCTGGTAGGTAACACCAGCTTGTCTCTATAATCTTCAAACTATGTATTTACAGGCACACAATCCCTGTCATCATGTACAGACAACAGCACATCGAGCTATTACACTCAGTCAGATTTTTTAAATTAGGTTTTCAACTTTATGTAAGAAGTATTTAGGCTCAAGCTTGATTGGGAATTTTTGACAGTTTCGAAACTGCTGTTGTTTGTACTTAGTTATTTGTGGCAAGAGAGGCTTAATCGTGAATCTCAATAATCTCAATTAAAGAAACTAAATTTAAGCAAAACTTGATTGACCATAATTTCAAAATGAAGGCTTTGGTGTTTTCCAAATGAATGGAACCTCTTTATCAACAAATTATGTTTTTTTTTTTAATATACTTAATGAAAGGATACAGTCATGATCATCTGCCTAGCCTTGTCCAAATTTTGTTGGGGTACCCCGGGGGCTGTTACTGGGTAATACAATACAACTTAGTAAGACTGATTGTTAGATTTTCAGGAATCTTCTAATGACCAGGGACCAATGGCTTAACTGCTTTCCAAGACACAGAGTGATCTTGGTATGTTAAGATGGCAACCCATCCACAAACCAACAGTGCCAAGATAGGCTTAACCTGATCAATTGTTCTGTGTGGTGGATATTACAAAGCCACAAGATCCTTCATAAAAGGATGTATGCTAGACTTATAACAATGTTACTGACCTCCAGGCCCACACAAATCATGATCCTTAGAGCTAATGTAGCATAGATGTTGTTTGGGTCCTCAGTGAATATGGGGATGGCTTCTACAACCTTGTTCAGGCACAGTCTACAAAGCCTCTGGACATCTTCTATCAACTCATGATGCGGTCTCTTACGGGTATATGTTCGCATCATGGTAAAAGCTAAAATATATAAAGGCACACGGCAGTTTCTATATTTTTAGGAAGAACTTCGTTTTTCCTTGGAATTATTTTTGGTTTATATTAGTATCTTCTATTAATTCTTGGTAGATTTCAAATTCAAAACCTTTGATAGTTTTTATTAAATAGAAATATTGAATTTGATTCCAATTAGTGCACAGTCGATGTTTTGGATTTAAAACAATAATATAACCGCAACTATATCTTACTAATTATCTGATATTTTTACATAAGATACAAAGTTGGAAACAAAAAATTAAGAATCAACGTTTATAACAAAGCAATTAATATTCGATAGATTATTACTTTATTTTCATTTATATTTCATTCTCACGAGCGTCTTTTTTAGATTATTGACTTGACATTGTCTTTTGACTTTGACAATTTTGACATTGTCACATTGTTCACTGTCAAAATTTACAAATCTTTGACATTTTTTTTTTTTTTTTTTTTTTTTTTTTTTTTTTTTTTTTTTTTTGGGAGTTTTGACAGGAAAGCTAAGATGAGTGTCACGCGCATTTTTCATTGGATTTTTAAAATTATTTATAATGTCGTTTACTAAATAAAAGCGCGTGATTTATGTAGTAAAAAGTGCATTCAGTGAATAATTCATAAAGAACAATGAAATATCGCAGCATAGTGGCCACATCATGGCTTTGTATCAAATCTCCTAGTAGTCGGCAAACGCGGCCGTTTTTTCAACTGTCATTGGCGATATCCGCCATTATTGTGAAATAAAATTTTTAAAGAATTTCTTTAATTTGATACACGTGTTATTGGCAAAATTGTGGTGTCTAACCACAGAGGCCATTGAAGAGTTGAAGTAGTATTCACTCTTAAGAAAAGAAAGAAAGACATTTTTTTTTAGAGTTTTTGGCTTGGTTGCGACATTTTATTTTGTACGGATAGTTTGGTAGTGTTGGGTAATTCGATCGTTTTTCGAGACCCGGGTCGATCGCGATCCCCTCGTTTAGTGATCGGGTTAAAAGATTCGATCGTTTCGATCATTTGGATCGCAGTTCATTTGTATGATCAATGCTCAGTTTATGCTGCTTCAATCGCGAGCCGCGGCCCGCGAACCATGAGCGAGAAATAATGAGATTTGCTCTTCGCTCTCACAGGTCACGCGACCTGTGTGACCCAAACATACCGGTTTATTCATTTCGGACAAAGAAAGAGGGAACTATCACGATTTGTAAATGAACGATAAGGATATACACATCTTGTTTCTTACGTCTCACTCCTTCACTAGAGGAAGCAGACTTGATCAACTTACAAATAAGAAATTAAGTAATGTAATGTTATAAAAATAAAGTTCATTTTGATATGCTTCGTACGTGGGTCAAATGATCAAATCTTTGTAAGATCCGCAATTCGATCGTACGTGTAAGGTTGCGTTGCGATCGAATCAAAATGATTCAATCAATCGTGATCGACTCAGGTCTAGGTTTGGTAGGTACGTGGTTTTTTGATGGGAAAGCTGAGCTGAATATTACGCCATTGGACTTTTAAAATTATTTATAGTGTTGTTTACTACATAAAAGCGGGTAATTTATGTACTAAAAAGTGCATTCAGAAAATAATTTACAAAGACCATTGAAATATTGTAGCATAGTGGCCAAATCATGACTTTACCTCAAACCCCTCCTAGTCGGCTCACGCGGAAAACGAAAGGAGGTTGGGTTTTTTTTTTCTTGAAGCCGTCTTCTATCGTACTGGCATGGCATGAATCGTTTTTTACTATTTAATGTTTTTTACTTTTTCTTTATGTTTTTTAGTGAGCTGTTATTAGGCTTGTAGTTTTTTGGGGTTGCTCTTTTCCCCGTATTCTTTTTAGCGCCTTTTATTATTACAAGCTCATTACATATTTCTGTTACAAAACATATACCCTCTTATTCATAAACGCTGCTTAAAGTTAACTAGTGATTAGCGATTGTTTAACCATACATTCAAGACGTTTGCACGTCACTTAACTTTAATCATTGTTTGTCAATCATTGTTTGGGCTAAAAGGAAGGACACCTCGCTAAAAAACCCTTGGTTGCTGCGTCTTCTCGCACTAGAAGACGTACCCAGCCCGGCCCCTCCGTATGGGGGACCATTGTGGGCCCGCCTTTTAGGTGATTGATTGTATAGGCCCGAGAGATTGGTAGTGCAGGCTATGCTATTTCTCAAGACCCCGCCACTCAGGCGATGTCGTTGTGCCGCTGTGGTTTTAGTGGGTATTCCCGGCTACGGCTGGGCGAGACCCACACACGCAAAATAACAAAAAAAAAGATAAGTTATTAAGATGCCGGCGGCTATACGCTATACTGAGGAGTATGGCCCTTTATGGGGCCCTTTACGCACGGCGCCGATGCGACCGGTGCGTAAAGACAGGGCTGGCCAGGTCCGGCGGTATGGCTTGGAAACCGGCGTTCCACAAGGGTCCGTTCTAGGGTCTCTTCTGTGGAACGTTGGTTATGACTGGCTCCTGCGGGGAACCCTCCTTCGACGCACGAGCACTGCTATGCGGATGATACTCTCCTCACTTCCCGCTGGAGCACCTTCCGGGAGGCAGCCAGTTTGGCGTCGGCAGTCGGATCCTTATCCTTCATTCCGAGGGTACATTCGATTTAGAATAACTTTGTATAAAATTATAAAAATGGCTCGATAAAGTCACTCTGAGATTGGCATTGTCTATAAATACGGTAACGGAGCCGTCGGACCGAGCACACTACCAGTTAAGTAACTCGTAATATTTCTATATAAGTCTTATGTACCCCTTGTGTAATACTGATGTTTCTATGTGACGTTGTGTATATATGTGCTTCGTGTCTTATATTCCACCGTGTAATGCTTCACCTATTATTATGATTTGTTATATCGTATTACTACTGTTGTACTTGATGATGTTGATTGTAAATATATACATAATGTTCCTCCTATAATTTTTACTTTAATCTTTTTGAAATACCCACTTTTCACCCGGTGCGGATTTTTTTATATACTTCTAAAATAAAAAAAAAGTAATAATCATTTACGTTTTATTAAAATACGAGTATTACAAATATTAGTATGTTATGTGAAACAAATTTAGTATGCTAAAATTAAAATTTCTTACTTCTAGCTTTGACACTTGCGAACTCCGAAATTATGTCTTCAAAATTTATATTTTGTATTGCTTCATGTTCTATTGTTAAAATACCAAGATTGTTTAATCTGGTTTCAGTCATTGTAGACCGCAAGTAATTTTTAATTATAAATAAATATAATATATACGGACAAATTTTAATTTGCTGAATCGTCTCTCACATGAAGCAACTGATGCACATATTGTTATAAATACCTTTAGTGCGACCGTTAGATTTGGAAGAGAAGCTATAAAATCCCATTCCACAATGAATTTCAAATAGTCCAGCGTCACCAATTAAAGACAGTAATATTAGCCTCTTTTCTGTCTTCTCAATCTTGGTATTTCTAAAAGTAGTTCTGTTTCTGATACTTCATCGTAAAGGTTAGTAAATTTTGATATAGCAAATTGTAAATGTTCAGTGTTTGCCGACAGCAAGGTCTTCGACTGCACAACCTCAAACAATAAAGCTACGTCTTTCATGGACTTTACTCTTGTTTCGAATTCAATATTGAATCTGTCAAGACATTCTAACATGTCCTTTCGAAGTTCTGCTCTAAGTGTAAGTCCAGCATCGGTGGACGATTCTGACTCACCGTGCATGCGTTTCTTGTGACGAATTCGTCATTCCATCGAAATGTTGTATTCTTTCGATTTTTGTACAGCAAAATCTATTGCCTTTTCTGCTAGATGCAACCGTTTCTCTCCAATGAATACGAAGTGCTTCTAGCTTTGTGATTATTTCATCGACACATAAACCTTTACTTTGTAATGCAATCTGAGCGTTGTTCACTTCCCTTAGTACATCATTCCAAAAGAAAAGAAAACAAAGAAATGAGAAACTGTTCACGGCAGGGATAAGATTTTGTGCAGCACCTCTAGTTTCTAAATTAACGTCTTGGTCATATAGTTCCTCAATGCAGATATTATTCAATCAAAATTTTCAGCCAATACTTTAAGTGCACTATAATGAGCACTCCAGCGCGTTGTTGAAAGTTTTTTTAACAGATGATTTGCTGTGATTGAGGAGCACTTCCCAGCGGCTTGTGGAAGTGGAAAAAAAGTTCAATATTGTCTCCACTGCTCCGAAAAATGTAACATAAGTCACATTTTGTGCGAACGAATGTTGGCCGCATAAATTAATTGAATGATCTGTAGCACTGTACAAATGCTACACATGTCCTCTTACCCGCTACACAAAGGTTGACTATAAATCACTCACACCAGATCACACCGAGGACCCGGAACACATTGACCGTTGGTCCTGCAGATGTGTTCCGGGTTCGAGATTTATGGGAACCCTCGCTGCGGGAGTCAGGGTCGGAACCCTCGCTTCGGGAGTCAGGGTCGCAGGGACGCACGCCATGACTTCCGCGTTCCTCGGTGTGATCTGGTGTGAGTGATTTATAGTCAACCTTTGTGTAGCGGGTAAGAGGACATGTGTAGCATTTGTATATACAACCAATAAAAATTGCTTTATTGTTTTTTTTTCTTTTATAATAGCTTGCACTCCCCCGTGTATACCACTCATAACTGCATCATTATCATAACCTTGAGAACGATACATCATAATATCTAAGCCATCATTTTCAAGCTTCTTTAGTATTTCAGTGCTTAAATCAGAGATTTGCTGTTCAAATGTCATGAACTTGGCATCCACGTCGTCATAGCCTGGATTCCTGGTCATGTCGATATTCTTGGTAACGAGTCGGCGGATTCTTGCGCCAAAAATGCTGTTCTCACTGGCGCTCTTACCCACTCTGAAATTTATTCCCACGACATTTGTGCAGTTAAATCTTGGTCCAAAGTTTGGCAAATTTCTAAGACCGTAAAGGGTAAATTTTATGGAGATATTCAAACCATGAAATACCCCACAAACCTTGGTTTTTAAAGTATAAATTGGGCAAAAAAATCTACAACCTCAACTATCGTATACGGTTAAATCATTGTTGCTCTCCCCATTTCTTGAACAAACTTAGGATTAAGGATAACTCTCTTTGTGAATGTGGTTTAGATGAAGGAAACGTGGACCATTTATTTTTCTCCTGTCCTAAATTACGCTTCTCCTTTCATGAAATCATTCCCCCTCATATTCCTCGTCCTACCTCGGTCAAATGTCTACTTCCTTTTGTCTTTACACGTTTTATATTCAATCCATGCAAATTTATTGAAATTAATAATATTAAGCTGTAACTCCTAAGCTGTAACATTTTTTTTTCTCTCCCTTTTCCTCACTGTCCGTCGTGATATAGTCATTTTCGTATCCAAATCCTATAATCTGTGATCTTACTACCTATCTGTCAATCTGCGAAGAAATATTTTATTTTAAGTTATCAAGTAATATATTAATATTATTTTAATTCGCGCTAAATACTCTCCAGCGTTTGATGGTTTATTAATCTTTCGCACGTGTTCTTGGCAAAATTGTGGCGTCTCTCCCACAAAGGCCATTAACCAAGAATTGAATGGAATTGGCAAAATTAAAAAGTGCATTCAGTGAATAATTCATAAAGAACATTGAAATATCGCAGTATAGTAGCCACATCACGGCTTTGCATCAACTCTCCTCGTAGTCGGCGATATCCGCCATTATTGTGAAATAAAATTTTTAAAGGATTTCTATAATTTGTTACACGTGTTATTGGCAAAATTGTGGTATCTAACCAAAGGGGCCATTGAAGAGTTGAAGTAGTATTCACTCTAAAGGAAAGAAAGAAAAGATTAATTTCGTTGACAAGCTGACATTTTACGTGATTAGATAAAAAAAAAAAATCTTATAATTATAAACTAGCGATTGACCGCAATCCCGCCTGATGGTAAGCAGTGATGCGATCGTTGATGGTAAAGCGCGCTAGTTTATTAAGGAAGGAAGACGGCAGTTGAGCGAGGCGAGCGAGCGATGCAATGTTCAACCCAACAACACGACCAACGATGCTGCGCTAAAGGGAGATTGATGTGGAGACCCTCCACGACCAAACTCCCGACACAACAACACTTGGTGCATCGTACCCGGCACACATCGCAACACAACTGCTCAGACTCGTCCTCCGTACGGCTTCTTAAGACATCATGCCGGAACACGACGAATCGCCTGGCGGCAAGACTTTGTCTGGTGGGTGGTAACTTCTGCCGGCAGCCGATGTGGCCTACCACCATTTATGAACTCATTTTGTATTTCTGGCGATAAATATGTTACTCTAGGTGATTTTTCTTGATCCAAATATAATATATGTTCTTTGAGTACAGCATCATGCTTTAACAGCAGTTTAACTAGTTCTAAGAAATTACTTTTATTGGAAGACCCTTGGGTTTCATCATGTCCACGAAATGCTAGGTTTTGTTTAGCCAAAAACAAAGTTATATCAAATAATCTAGATAAAAGATTTTTCCACTTCTGTTTTTCCGTATTCAATAATTGCAAGGTTACGTCATCTGTTGTGGTGTAAGATTTTAATCTCATTTCCAAAGATTTCCACTTTTCGAAATGTTCCAAAATTTTCACATGAAGTTTCATGGTCCAATAATTTAGGATTTAGTTTCCACCAATTCTGAAATTCCAGTTGTAAATGTTCTTTGTATATTACTGACAGCAAATAAACGACAGCAAAAACAGTACAGGTTATTTGATATAGGTGAAAATACCATCCATGACCGTAGAATTTTTTCACCACTAGGCATCTTTTTATAAAACCATTCCTGTGAAAGATGACGAGAATCACCTTTAATCTTTGAACCATGACGAGATACAGTAGGAAACGATCCTTCCTTGTTCTGGAAATGTTCACTACCCTTTTTTATTACGTCCATGCGAACATTATTGGGAACCGGTAAACTCCAATGTGAAATATCTCTCAAGTGTTGCACAGATTCTTTGAAGCTAATGCTGTCACCAAAAGTAGCATTAACGGTGTCAGTTTCATTATTTATTTTGGTTTCTATATGAATGTGAGTCCTCAAGATGTGAATCCATACTTTCATCAGCAGGAGACTCTGGTACTTAACTTTGGCCGCTATCTGCTTTTGTGACATAGTTGAAAAGAGAACCAGACATGCTCTGAATGTCATTCATTTTAGCCTTTTTGGCTTTTCGCTGCTGAAACCCGCTTAGTCTTTTCAAAGTATGAATTCCCTGAGGCATATTTCGTTCTGGGTATCCTAAAAAATATTTTTAGTTAGTAAGTGATACGTTGATTTTATAAACAAACTATCTTTTCAACCGCGGCTTTGCTCGCGTGGAATTCGGTTATATCGCGCTTTTTAGATTTCCCTTGGTGATATGTCGGCGCAATCACAATATTTAATCACTTAAATAATTAACATTCATAATTTGATGGTTCTAAAATCAGTAGATTAATTACTTTACAGTTTATTACGATGTCAAATTAACGTTAAACAGCAAATCACTATCTTTGTTATTGTAATATTTGCACGAGAGTGGGGGCGACGACTATAAATACGACCGCACCACCGGCACTCGGGCATTCAGTTCTGAGCCACCGAACAGTAAGGACCTAGTTGTGACGTCACTACGTTGTTTGTTGAATAAAAGAAGTTGTTGCGGAATTTGTGAAGTTTCCTTTGGAAGAAATGAAATGAAATGAAATGAAATGAAATGAAATGAAATGAAATCGTTTATCAAGCAAATAGGATCACCGATCACTTTTACACGTCATATATATTTTTTTTTAACTAGATGAAGCCGGCATTTCCTAACTGACTACCTCTGAGAAGAAATAGCCGAAACAAACTCAGGGATCATCGTCTTTTTTCAAGTCCAGACATTAAAAATGAGAATTTTTACAATAATTTATCTTATAATTACGCATATTGCTAATAACAATGCTTATCAGAGCGAACAGCTCAGTCCCAAGCTTTTTTGTCTTCTAAATAATCTGTGATTTTATAATACCCCTTTTTGCAAAGTTTGGCCTTTATATACTTTTTAAATCGTTTAATGGGTAAGTTTCGAATGTCCATGGGAAGCTTGTTGTAAAAGTGTATACATTGACCCATGAATGAGTTGCCTACTCTGTGGAGACGAGTGTGATGTACAGCAAGATTGTGTTTGTTCCTGGTATTTATATTATGAACATCGCTCATTTTCTTAAAATCCGATATATTTTTATGTACGTACATAAGATTTTCAAATATATCCACAATGAGTGATCATCGTGAAGATAACCTTTGTGACGTCAGCTATGCTGACGTCACCCTTTTTAAAAACACCACGGAGGTTCTCACTCCGTCATCAGAAGTGGGATTGCAGGAAGCTCCTACCCAAACCGCTTCCTTATCAGACCGTCACCACCTGATCAATTGGAACCAACTATCACCCAGCAGCGCGAGCCCGTGTTGGTTACCAATGCACCGTTAGAACCTGTGTTCCAATCAAGACCGCAAATGTACCGACCATGGAATGCAGATGGGCCACAATTTATGATGCAAATATAGGAAATGATGCAGAAAATGTCGAAGCACTTATGTGCTACACCAGCCGAAGCAAAAATAAGGATTGAGGACGTCTATCTACCATCATTTGATCCAGATACTCTCATCGGTTTACGAGAATGGTGCCAGCATATCGATCAAGCGTTCGAAGCGTACAAACTGGATGGATTTCGATGTCCGTATGAAAGTCTGCCTACTCATCGAGATCCTGCAGCAGAGCCTATACCATCGACGTACGAGGAAACTTGCGAATACAACCAAACAACCACCCATCAGAATAAGGGGTAAGTAACTAAATTCAATCATTTCAAATAGCCTAACAAATGCAATAGGAATTCT
The DNA here is from genome assembly GCA_037179545.1 of Sesamia inferens. Classification (NCBI taxonomy): domain Eukaryota; kingdom Metazoa; phylum Arthropoda; class Insecta; order Lepidoptera; family Noctuidae; genus Sesamia; species Sesamia inferens. The sequence goes on from CM073927.1 coordinate 32,356,335, forward strand.
CCGAGACCCTCCGAGACCCTCCGAGACCCTCCGAGACCCTCCGAGACCCTCCGAGACCCTCCGAGACCCTCCGAGACCCTCCGAGACCCTCCGAGACCCTCCGAGACCCTCCGAGACCCTCCGAGACCCTCCGAGACCCTCCGAGACCCTACGAGACCCTACGATACCCTACGAGATTCTCCGAGATTCTCCGAGATTCTCCGAGACCCTACGAGATTCTCCGAGATTCTCCGAGATTCTCCGAGATTCTCCGAGACCCTACGAGATACTCCGAGACCCTACGAGACCCTACGAGATTCTACGAGACCCTCCGAGAACCCTCCGAGACCCCTCCGAGACCCGTCCGAGACCCCTCCGAGAACCCTCCGAGACCCCTCCGAGAACCCTCCGAGACCCCTCCGAGAACCCTCAGAGACCCTTCCGAGAACCCTCCGAGACCTCTTCGAGAACCTCCAAAAACTTAATTACCTTATTGATATTCTTAGACTGCCTGTTATTTCATAACTACTTAATATAAAGCAACGCAAGTTGTTCTCAGATATCCAACTCAGAGGAAGTTCTTTCTATTCTTACAGATATCACGGAGAGAATCAACGAGGCTGGTGCAGAGCGCGCACCGCCTGTCAGAATGGCCGTGTCGGCGCAATCACAATATTTAATCACTTAAATAATTAACATTCATAATTTGATGGTTCTAAAATCAGTAGATTAATTACTTTACAGTTTATTACGATGTCAAATTAACGTTAAACAGCAAATCACTATCTTTGTTATTGTAATATTTGCACGAGAGTGGGGGCGACGACTATAAATACGACCGCACCACCGGCACTCGGGCATTCAGTTCTGAGCCACCGAACAGTAAGGACCTAGTTGTGACGTCACTACGTTGTTTGTTGAATAAAAGAAGTTGTTGCGGAATTTGTGAAGTTTCCTTTGGAAGATCCACAATGAGTGATCATCGTGAAGATAACCTTTGTGACGTCAGCTATGCTGACGTCACCCTTTTTAAAAACACCACGGAGGTTCTCACTCCGTCAGATATAAAAATTTTCCGGGATGAATAGTACCCTAATATTTAATCCGGACTTCTAACTTTACGTCTGCTGAATTTCAAAGCAATCGATTCAGCAGTTAAGGCGTGAAAGCGGAACAAATAAACAAACTCACTTTCCGATTTTTAATATTAATAAGGATTGTAACAGTAAATAAACACCTACACGTTACGTAACTAGCTTTGTGAAATATATTTTTATGTAAATTAACAATCTTACATATGGATGTAAATATGTATTTAAGTAGGTATTACAGTAAAACTTCGATAACCCAAACCTCGGTAACTTAAAAATCTCTATAACTTAAAAAAATAATATGTTTCCTTCCCATCAGAGTCTAAAACCTCTATAACTTAAAATACGCAACCTCTATAACTTAAGTGATCTCTGTATTGGCCCTCAGTAACTTAAAGAAATGTATCCACAACCTCTATAACATAAAATTGATTGTCTAAGAGTCATTTTGAAAGACTGTGCAAAACAAAAGGTTTCCATATTTATTGCTTACTCGTGTTCACTAGTTAAATTGTCAACATAAACAATACATAATGTTACCTATTGTTTGCTTCTTCGAAATCCTTTAAAGCTTTGTGTCGGGTTGCATTAAGACAACAGCTTACTTGGATCATAAAGATCATTGTCCTGGAAATATAGCTTTACCTACTGTGTGATAAAACTGGCTTAAAATGAGTTCAAAAAGAAAACTAACAACTTTCACATATGCTGAATTAAAAGCTATAGAAGCGATGAAAAATGGATTGAAAAGGAATGAAATTGCGGCGTTTGGGATACACTGGTAATCACCATTAAAAAGAAGCTGAAATTTGAAGAAACAAGAATTAGGAGAAAGTCTTCAATGTAAAAGACGAAATATTATGATTACCTACTTTCAATAAAAAATCTAAACTTAATGTATTCCGTTTTTGTAAACAAATCCCATTCCCATTGATCAGAACATAATAATAAATAAGTAAATTATTTACCTACTATTAAACATTATTACCTAAAGGAATATCGTAAAACGTGTAGATCAAAATAATCTAAGATACTGCTAATAGGTATTTTTAAGCTATTGCATAGCTTCTATCGCGGGCCTTGAGCGCGGGGACCGAATCCAGAAATTCCGTAACGAAAAAACCTCACGCTCCCCACTCCGACGGGCACGGAGGTGTGGCTTGAAGGCCGTACATCGTCTAACGTCGTTTCAGTTGACAGTTCGGCAGTCTTCGGCACGGTATGTTTGTGTGCGTGCGACTACATCTTTTCAAAACAATAGGCTAGTTGCCTACTAGTCAAATCAGCAACTCTTTTTGAAATGTCAAAACGATAAATTAGTATGAAGATTGTACGAAAACGCGAATTATGACGTCACTATTTCAACGTTACTTTTTATTGATTTTAGATTAATATTAATTCACCAAATGATTAAAATCAAATGCAACTGGAGTTAACCAGCTTATTTTTGGTAAACGCTTTTAATAATTGAGTAAATATAATTTATTTTGACTATAGGCAACTATTTCAAAAAGAGCATGCATATTGCAGGGCGCGAACTCAGTTCTACACACTTGCCATGTTACTGATAGTCGCGATGCGATTAATTTTCTCTCTGAAATAGGTCTTCTATAGAGATATGTCATAGACGTCATCGACGTTGTCATGGCTACCTTAAAAACTTTTCATATAATTAATTATTAAGTACTTTTATTCAAATTAATTTAGTAGTGTTTTTATAAAATAGCTTTTTTTTAACGGAAAAGCTAAGATGAATGTCACGCTAATTTTTCATTGGACTTTTAAATTATTTATAGTGTTGTTTATTAAATAAAAGCGCGTGATTTTATAGAGTAAAAAGTGCTCACGCGGCCGTTTTTTCAACTGTGATTGGCGATATCCGCCATTATTGTAAAATATTTTTTTAAAGAATTTCTATTATTTGTTACACGTGTTATTGGCAAAATTGTGGTATCTATCCACAGGGACCAGATCAAGAGTTGAAGTTGAAGTTTTTATTAAATAAAATATTACAGAAAGATGTCGGTGAACAATGTTAATACGAGTACATTTAAGTGTACGAGTTGTAATATTGTTATCTCCGAAACGAAACAACGAAAGTTTAATAAAAATATGCTCGTCGGCTTTTTCTGAGGAAGACATTGACGAGGCAAAAAGTTATTGTTTGTTTCTACGAAGACAAGACAAAAACATGTATCGAGGCGTAAGAACAAAAAGCAGAAATACCTAAAATATACGATTATGGTGTTTAAAATCACGGATCCCGAACAATCCCAGTTTTTGTGAATAATGATCCACAAGAGTCCACAACAAAATATGGGACCACCATTGACGCGGTATTTTCTAGGTATTTAGAGGATATTAAGTCGCAAACTTATGTTTCTTATTTCAGTTATCATAAACCTATAGTTTCAATGATAAATATTCCTGAATAACCAACAGCTACTGTAAGGTAATAAAACCCACATGTATTGTAAAATAATAAAAATATTTTAAATAATATTAACTTTTTATTTATTTAATAAAAGAAAAATTTGTTTTCTTATCGGTCACCACGCTCAAAAAGTGTAACTTGAATTAATATCAAAGAAAAAGAAATACTGCATAAAAATAAATAAATAATTATAATTGCATAAATTGATACAAAATGCTATGCAATAGCTTTACCGCGGCAGTCCCCGAGTGCCACACGTCTTTTTTTTTCTTTCATCAAACACATACCTGTGGGATATCTGTGGATAGGTCTTCAAAAATGATATTGAGGTTCCTAAAATATTTTTTTTGGAAACCGAATAGTTTGCGTGACAGATGCTTCCAAAGTGGATAAAAGTTGCTCTAACTTCTAAAATAAGAAAAGTAAATATCTAAAAAATCATAATATGATGTACATTACTATAAAAACTACCAACGAAAATTGTTTTGAACGAGATCTAGTACGTAGTTTTTTTTAATACCTCGTAAATCGTAAATAGGTTATTACCGCGTAATCTTTCATACAAATAACTTAAATCCTTTAATTTCATAAATCAATTTGACGGAACCCATTGTGCGTGAGTCCGACACGCACTTGGCCGGTTTTTCATTCTAAACACTACCGCAATTAATCTGAAGTCAGCTATTAGTTTAAATATCTAATAAACAATTTTATACATCATTCGTTTACTTCAGGTACCTACACAACAATCACAAAGAACACTAAGTTATGTAGAAGTGACCTTACTCCTACATTATTAAGTAACAAGTACCTAAACATAATTTATAACAATATCCACATTACAGGTGTTGTTGAGTCTTAGAAGTTGCCAAGTTGAGCTGTTAAGTCGAGTTGCTTTGCCGCAGACTAAATCTTAAATACTTGGAATTGATGAGAAGGACTTGTTAACAGAACTGGAAGTAGGACAGCCTCAAATTATACGTACAATTATTCTGATGGAAATCTTTTAATGTCAAGCAGATCCCTGTTTATATTTTGGAGTAACCATTTCATTCATTTTTGTTCATTTTTTTTTTATAAATTATAAACCAGCGCTTGACCGCAATCCCGCCTGATGGTAAGCAATGATGCGATCGTTGATGGTAAAGCGCGCTATTTTATTAAGAGCCTATTCACTCTAGCCAGACACTCAAATTATAGTGTGATGGAAACACCGCCGCCGGCAAATTGTTCCAGTCCCTCGATGTACGCGGTATAAAATAAGAAGCGAAACGCTTCGTCCGGGTCGTAGTGGTGTTAATAACGTAAGGGTGGAAAGTCGCCGTACGACGGGTTGTCCGATGGTGGAACGGAGATCCTATAGAAGACCGAAAGGCTAGCTACTCCACGCCTGTGCTCCAGGCTTTGGAGACCGTTTCAAGTTAAATCTGGGATGCCAATCAGCCTCTTCGCACGCCTCTCCACTGAATCCAAAGTAGCCAGGTGACATTTTGCAGCACCAGCCCAAATGTGGCTCCAGTACTCCACACACGAGCGGACCTGTGCTTTGGACAACATTAGAAGCTGCCCTGGTGTGAAGTACCTTGCGAGCCTAGCCTTTGCGATGATGCCAAGTTAAACTAATTAAAAAAGTAAGTATCACCTGTAATAATAAAAATACTTCACTTACTTTGTTTAATTTCTTCAAGAATCGAAGCGCTAAAAGGAAGAACACCTCGCTAAAAACCCTTCGCTGCTGCGTCTTCTCACACAAGAAGACGTGAAAACCCTCCACGACCAAACTCCCAACACAACAACACTAGGCGCATCGTACCCGGCACACATCGCAACACAAGTGCTCAGACCCGTCCTCCGTACGGCTTCACCAGACATCATGCCGGAATACGACAAATCGCTTGGCGGCAAGGCTTTGTCTGGTGGGTGGTAACTTCTGCCGGCGACCGATGTTATGGTCTACCACCGAGAAAGTAAGCAGTATACTCCATCTCTTTCTGGGCTCTATATGTATTTTCTTTGCCTAAAGGGATATTTAAGTCTTGCTGAAGAAGCAAAGCGTGTCCTTCTAGGTTCAGTACTAGATCCTCCTGTTTTGATCATTGTTTATAAAATTAATCACTAATGTCTCTCCACTCAGGTATATAATTCAATAAAAAAAACATCTTCCTTATTCGAATAAAGTTTATTGATACTTAAATAGGAACATACTTGAATAAAGTAGTGGACATCACAGCTATTGATATATTATGTGATCAAGAGGCCAGTAGGAGGCCATCAGGCCAGTAGATCTACATACGTGTACGTGATAGTATGAACTTATTCTATGTTAGTAGATTACAAATAACAATTACTGTATAAGAAATGTAGTAATTGGCGACATGAACACTTAAACATGTCTACCAAGTGTAGTTATGTAGTAAAGTAATAAAAGGTCCGTCTACCTCGCTAGTGTACTTAGTTAAAATACTGTAAGGGGCTACCTCGCAATCGCCGCAACAACAATGCACATCGTTTGCGAAAGATGGTACGAAAAACTTCCGCGAACGGGTATGTTCACGGAAGTGCGAATTGATGACTGCAGCACTGTAAAACAGAGGTAGCCACAAATAATTATAAAGAGAAAACAGTAGTGCGTAGGAGCCAATATTAAATAGAGAAAATGTGCATAATATTTAAGTACGAATGTCCAATTTCCTAGAAGTTGAATTCATACATATTTTCTGTTGTAATGTCTCAGTAGAATACTGATACGGCGGTGTACGGCATTTTGATAAGCTGCAATCAAAATAATTAATATTAATAGCTCTATTAGTTAAAGGTATAAGTATTTACTTATACTGGGTTAAAATTAGATAAGCTAACTACACTCCGCATTTGCGGTGGAATAGAAAAAAAAACTTATCAATGTCTTTTCATCATGTTATGGTATCTACACCTCTGCGGAGGTTTTCTCTGGGTACCTAATATGTAGGTACTTACAGTGACGTATGACTCGTACGAGAAATCAATGACTCCGAAAATCTTGTACACCACCGGATCCTGGAAATGTAAGTAATACAGATTAGTAATAGTCAGCTCTCTGGCATACTCGTATTATAAGTGCGTGAGAAGCAGTGCTTGGGTGTTTAGCCTAAAACGATGCTATGCCTTTTAATTGCACGGTTAAACTATTGATGGGTGCGCGGTGTGTTTAAAAAAATAAAGAAAAGAAGAATTGGCCGAGCATCATAAACTTATCTTGCATCACATGTAACGTATTTAAATGTTTATATGCCAGACATGAGAGAATATTATATCATGATTATTTTTATAAGTCCGAGTTGTACAATTAGCAAACACGAATCCGCAAAAGTCAAGATTAAAAAAAAACACCGTTAGCAAGGTCCTCTACTCGCATGCATACGTGCATGCAGGCGGACAGCACTTTTATAAGTGTTTTATTTTATAAGATGCGGTAAGTAGGTATATAACGATATTTTTTTTCGTATTTTCATTTTCAACATACCATTCTTCTGCGAAGTTACTCTAGCGAATTTAATTTGACATTATTTAAGCAAGTGGAGAATACCACCGAACCTATCTGCACTATCTACACTAATATTATAAAGAGGAAAGATTTGTATTTTTGTATGTAACGAATAAACTCAAAAAGTGCTGGACCGATTTTAATAATTCTATTTGCATTAGAAAACTACATTATCACTGAGTAACATAGGTTATATTTAGTACAAGATTACTATAGAAATCTTTAGAAATTCTTATTAAAACCAACCGAAGGTTTAAAAAAATTACCCATAAAATGTCTTTCATCGCATACGCTGCGAAGAGTATTAATGGTAATATCAATATCTACAAAAAACTTCGCGAGATCATATATCAACTATTGTAGTTACGTCACTATAATTACTTTTTTACATTTAACAAATTGATAGAAATGCCGATCAAAATCAGACCGTGTTATCCATACCCTTTATAATTTTTATCCAAATAAATAATTTATTATTCAAGACTGTCTCAATACCTGATGATTACTTTTTGAATTATAGAAATCGGACATTTCATTCAAAAGATATCATGTCTACTACAGCCAACGTAGTGTAGGTACAGGGAGGTTTTAAGATAAGCATACAATTTTTTTCTAATTTAGTGATTCATGGTCGTTTTAATTAGCATGCTTATAACATAAATACCTGTACTTATTTATGTCTACCCGTGCGATGCCGCGACACCTCAATCAATTAGGTTAGGTTAGAATTGTGATCAATTTAGTGCGAGCCGAGAAAACGAGGCGAGGCCAACACTGCTTGGAAAATCCGGGCAGTTGACTAAACGGCTAATCACTACATACGACTTTCTCAAAACACGAACACAAAGTCACTTTCTCATTCTGTCAAAAACCGCATCATAATCCATTGAGGACTTGTAAAGATTTAATCATACAAAGGGAGAGTTGTATGATTAAATCTTTACAAGTCCTCAATGGATTATGATGCGGTTTTTTTAATAGATAGAGTGTTTAAAGAGAAAGGTTTATTTATGTATAATAACATCTATTACATTGTGGAGAAATACTATTGTTTTTGAGGTTTCTAATGTGATGTCGTAAATAATTACATTTTTTCTGCGTTTGCAGTGAAACGCAGACCGAACCCTACGAGATTTATCAAAATAATGTACTAAATATTGTATGTATACATTGAAAAGGTCTAAAAAAAGTCTGCGATGGTATGTGTCTATATTTTATGGATATCCCACAATATCATTTTTGATTTTAATTTACTTTTTACGACAAATACCGGCTAATTTTCGAAGCGATTTTAACCAATCCAGCATTAATCCTTATCCAATTTAATACCTTAAATACATTATTGATTTAATATAGATATAAAAAATTGCGGGGTGTTGCGTTTGCGGCGGAACACGGTGTGGCGTTCGCGGCGGTTTTTTATACAACGTTCACAGTGTTTCTGAAGTGTATTTAGTATCACATTGCACCCGTGCGAAGCCGGGGCGGATCGCTAGTAAATACAATATGTAAAGAAAACCCTGTCCGACCCAAAAGGATAATAAATGTTAGGTATACACAAGATCAAATAAAATATGAAATTTTACGTAATCATCATAGTGACAATAGTAATGGATTTTGAAATAATATTTTTTTTCCGCGAATTAATTCCAACTTCCCCAAAAATTGGTATTTTTTTAAAAAGTGACAACATCATTTGTGACGGAGCGAATAGCGATACGACCACGTGCCCTGCCCCCCTACACCCGCCCATGTATGCCTAACGTGTTGCCTACCGCACATGCATTAAGTTACCTCGATTTTTCGAAATAATATTAATTTTTTTAGGGGGATTTTTTTTAAGTTATTAGAATATTATTAGAATCAGTTAACGATACCTAACAATACCTTCACGGATCGGACAGGGTTTTCTTTACATATTGTATATAAATAAATTTTGAGTCACCTGAGCCTGCCTCATGGCGTTGACCACCAGCTTCCTAATGCGAATTGAAGACTGTCCGTAGCAGTTCTGCCAGCCCGAACTGTACATCGCATTTGATAGTTTGGACGCCTGTAAATTTAACTTAATTTTTAGAGTTCCGTAGTCAAAGAGTAGAAAGGGGATCCTATTACTAAGTCTCCACTGTCACCAGGCTGTGTCTCATGAAATGAAAGTTTACCGGTGCATGTCTTTTGTATAACAACAAATATTTTTTTTGGGATGGGAAATCATCAAATGACTTCTCCTGCTCTGGGCGGCGTGGCGGAAGGGCATGTCAGACTTTTATTGACTAAAACTCACCCGTGTTGAGTTTTAGTCACTTGCCTATAGGCCAGAGTCACAGTTTTTTTTTTAACCAACCCGCAACCTTGACCCGGGAGTTATCGGTCTTCGTGGACCCCGTCACGTTGTGCTGATATCTCTTTGAGGCGCTCGTGAAACACAACGCGCCGTCGACTCGGGTCCTTACCGGGCGGCGAGCTGGCCATTGCTCACCGCCCGCAAGCCCGCGCCTACAGTGGACGGGAGTACGATGATGTCTCCCGACTAGGGCGTCTCCTGCGGCGGCTAGTGGCGTGGGGGCGCTGTGATTTCCGCTGCCTCTCGCTCTTCGCCTCCTCGTTTGCCAGCATCACTGCTTTGCAAAAGGAGGAGACGGCCTGCCATGCACTCTCGCTCCGGACCATGGCCTGGATGGAGATATCGCCGCTACGAGAACACGGCGGTGTTCTACCCAAGCCGGGCAGACCTCCACCGTATGCTCCACCTTGTCCTCAGGGCGTTCCACAACAGGAACCACCCGAAACAACCGTGTCCGGTGAGGACCTGCGTCAGGCGGAAGGTGAGTGCACCGTGGCGCCTCTCTAGCCACTCCTCAAAGAGGGGACTTCCTGCCGCTATTGTGGCGTACCCAATAATAACAAATACTAAAAACAGTTTTTTAAATGGTACGGAACCCTTCGTCTGCTACTTTTTATAAAAGTTGCGTAATTGCTGTGATACTCCTAATTTTCAACTTTTTCCAAATGTTAAGTCGTTAATGATGTTGTTGTTCTATATGTAAAAAAAAATGTGAAGTGCTTATGTGAAGACAGTCCCACAACATAGACTACAGTTCTTCAAATATAAGAAGTGCAATTTGACGTTTCATACTTTTCAGGACGACATAACTTTGTACATGCGTAACTCAAAAATTTACATTTATTTCTTCCGCAAAACCACGTAATTTTATAGTTATTTTTATTTTATCACAAACTGCATAGTTCTTAATCACTTAATTTACATTAAAATTTATTAAACAAAGCAATATAACTAATGTAGACAATAAATAGTATTTTTCTCGACGTCGTGTCAAAGTCATGTAGTAAGGTACTATACCGTAGTGTTGTGGCTCTTCAAATTCACTTGTATACTACTAGTCGTTAAAAATGACCGAATAATCGAACTTACTAATAACGATCGTTTTCAATGAAAGCGTCATTTATTATTTAATTTCTTTTTTATTTAATTACCCTCAAAACACTTATACTATATCGAACGAAGAACGAAACATTTTAATAAAGGGTGTCTCAGAACGGTCCAACTATTTTACAAGTGAACGAGACGCTAAATACGTGGAGCGGAGGTGGGGGAGGGGTAACGCTAGCAAACTCAGTTCTTATATTTTCAGTTGGCGCTATGCCTTACACCGGAGAGCAACGCTCGTTCTGCGTGCGCGCGTATTTCGAGAACAATCGATCGCTCATTCGTGTTCGTCGTCTATTTCGAATTCATTACGGATTACGCAATATTGGAGAAACTCCTAGTAACGCCACTATCCTCGCGTGGATCCAGGCATTCAACGCTACTGGAAACACATTAGTAGCGGATTCTGTAAGACAACAGCCTCGTGTTAGCATTAGAAAGCGATAATCGCAATTAGGCTTATCTAGAGCAACAATTTACCGCATAATTAAATCTGATTTGCATCTTAAGGCCTATAAAATTCAGATTGTGCAAAAATTGCACGAAAATGATTATGTTCTGAGATTAAATTATGTAAACATAATGTTAGACAGATTTAATGATTTTGACAACATTTTCTTTAGCGACGAGGCCCATTTTCATTTGAACGGTTATGTGAATCGCCAAAATTGCCGATTTTGGGCCGAGAACAATCCAACACTGCTACACCAACGCCCTTTGCATAGCCCTAAAGTTACAGTTTGGGTCGCAATGTCGAAGAAGTGCATAATATGCCCTTATTTCTTCGAAGACCATAGAGGCAGAGCAAATACGGTGACTTCGGCGCGGTATATTGAAATGATACGCGATTTTTTTGGACCAAAACTTCGAGAAAGTGGACACTACAACTGCCTTTCGTGGTTCCAACAAGATGGAGCCACGGCACATACCACTAACAACTCGCGAGCAGCATTACAAGAATTGTTCCCTGAAAAAGTGATTTCGCGAAGGGGTAACACTGAGTGGCCACCACGAAGCCCTGATTTAACCCCACTTGATTTTTTCTTGTGGGGTTATCTCAAGAGTATTGTTTACGAGAATAATCCACGAACTTTGCAAGATCTGAAGAAAAATATTGAAGAGAAGATCAAATTGATTCCTCAACAACTTCTTGGTAAAGTCTTCAATAACGTCCGCACAAGGTTCGAAGAGTGTCGTCAAACAAACGGGCGTCATTTAAGTAATGTCATATTTAAAAAGTAAAATTTCCCTCATTGTCTATATTTTGGTATAAATAAATAACTAATTAGTAATAGCATTTTTTTTTTAACTGATGTTCGAAATAGTTGGATCGTTCTGAGACACCCTGTACATTGTCATCTCTGTTAAAATTACGAAACTCAAAATTAATAATGTATAAAGCAAAATTTATAATATTTAACATAGTATGTAATACAACGTTGCTTAGGTTTGGATGGTACTAAAGATTTTGAGAATTTCTTTCATCTAAAACTCAGACATTTACAGTCATAAAATAAATAAATCTGTAACATTAATCGATTAGAAATTACAAAGAAATGAAATCAATATCTCGTATAAATCGGATATTGTAGTAATCGATTTTTTTAACCCAATCCCTATTCTTCAGTAAGTTAGAAGTGTCAAATTGCACTCCTTATATTTGAAGAACTGTAATGATAATGGAGGTAAAAGTCAGTGTCTCATCCAGTAAGAACTAGGAACGACCCCCGCTCGAAACTAACTAGATACTAGTATATAATAGAAAAAGAGGAATATGCTAGTATAAGACCTCAGTAGACTCTCCGAGCGAGTCGGTCTTAAAATGAACATATGTAAGACGAAAGTCATGTCTAATGTCCATGTTGTACAAACTCCTATTAAGATTGTAGACTCTATTCTCGAAGTTGTTGATAGTTACCTAATTACGCATACTTGGGATAAACTATGCAGTAAGGCAGGTCCAATTTCCAAAAGAGGTCAATCGTCGAATCCAACTCGGCTGGGCTGTTTTCGGGAAGCTATGTACGTTGAATTTTATCGTCCGAAATACCGTAGTGCCTCAAGACAAAGTCTTCAGCTAGTGTGTGTTACCAGTGATAACAAATGGAACTGAGACGTTGTCGCTAACAATGGGCCTTATAAGAAAGCTCAAGGTCATTCAATGGACAACGGAGAGGGCTATGCTTGGGGTTTCACTGCGTGATCAAATCAGAAATGAGTAAATCCGCAGTAGAACGAAAGTAACCGACATAGCCCGACGAATTACAACACTCAGTAGCTGTGGGCCAGGCACATTGCCCGTAGGACCGATGCTCGATGGGGTCGACGGGTTCTCGAGTGGCGACCACGCACCGGAAGACGCAGCGTGGGTAGGCCTCCGACAAGGTGGATCGAGGACCTGGTAAAGGTCGCGGGAAACCGCTGGACGCGGAAGGCGCAGGACCGGTCGTCGTGTAGATCCTTGGTAAAAGCCTAAGTCCAGGAGTAGAAGTCTTTCAACTGAAATGATGATGCTAGTATGTTTAAAAGTCAAGTGGTAGATAAGTTAATTTCATGGACTGAAATGGAGGATATGGAAGGCAAATCTGTGAATGAATGTTGGAAAGAGATGGCAGATCATATAAAGAGAGCAGCTAAAAAATCCTGTGAAGAATCAAAAGGGAAAGGTATGATAGAAGTATACATGGTGGTGGAATGAAAATGTGCAAAAAATGCGTTTTAAGAATGGCGCAGAAGATAAGAAGGTCTATAAAAAATGGAAGAGAAAGGCAAAAAAGACGGTAGGAGTTTCAAGGTCCAGGAGAATGTATATGACTCACTGGATAGGTCTAGAAGCCAGAAGGAGCTCTACGGTATTACGAAAGCAAGAGAAAGGAGAACGTGATACAAATGTAACAATGTATGAAATGGCTTTGGTAAGGTTCTGTCCAATAGACCTACAAAATGAATACATACATGTTCCCCCTTTTGGGACACAGGCCTCCTCTCGGTGATAGGGAGTGGGTCATTTTCTACCACGCAGGCCCAGTGTGGGATGATAGATGACACATGTCATCGAAGTTTTTGGCTTTAGGATATGCTGGTTACCTCACAATGTTTTCCTTCACCGGCTTGAGAGTAGTGGTGATAAAATAATTTACACAAAGTAAAGCGCCCGATGAGGTTCCAACCTACGACATATAATTTGAAGTTGCACTGCTCAAAATATGAATGTTGAGCCATAAAAGGAATGGATGAAAGGTATTCCCATGCAGCCTCGGATACAGAACGAAAGGATAGAATAAGAAATGAGTACATAAAAGGTACTTTGACAGTGACATCGTTAGTCGAAAAGTTCATAGTTCATAAAAAGGTCATCGTTTGTTTATGTGTTAGGGGGAAATGAGGAAAATATTGAGAGGAGAGTTTTGAGTAATGAATGACAATGGCTATGAGTGAAGGGCATGTGTGAATAATGATATGGTTAAGAAGAGCATGACTAAGGAGATAACGTCTAATAAAGAAGTGTGGAAGAAAAATACATGATGGGTCAATACACAAGTAAATTGGGATAAGGGCAGGAGAATGATCATTTAAAAAAAATATTAAATAAAAATTATATTGCAAACTAGATTCAGATGTTATTATGTATTAATTAATTTTATTATTGTTAACAACTATAGAAGACGTTATTATATAGTATAGAATAATACAGTTGATGTAAAACAGTTTGTAACCTATGGCCGTAGTAAATCTTAGAAAATATCGATCAATCGTATCGTATTCGCTATCTATATTTTGGAAATTAGTTATTTTTCGTTTTTAGTGTTTGGACAGACTTGTTTTTTTGTAATAAAGTTTTTTGTAAATTGCGACTCCTTGTAGTTCCATGTTGTTGAAGATCACCGTCACCTATTTCTGTGAAGCAGTAATTCTTGCAAAGAAGGAGGCCAAGTGCGTGTGGGAGAGGCAATCTGTGCGCCCTCACGCCCCTAGTCGCCGCAGGAGGCGCCCTAGACATCGAGAGAAAGCATCTAACTCCCGGATACTGTAGTTGCGGGCTTGCGGGTGGCGAGCAATGGATAACTCGCAGTTGGTATAAGTTAGATCTGTATGCATGTAGTATATTAATTACCTCTACAGTAATATCGCCACCGTTCCACATGAAGAATCCCAAGGACACACAAGTTGATATCGACATAACAATCACCGTGATCAACTGGGATAAAGTACGTTCACCAACCTAAAATAAAATAACCATAAGCTTGTTGTTCTTATTGAAATAACATATTGGAGTAAGTACAGCAGAATTCGTGAAAGAAGAATTAAAAATTGTACTCAATAAAGCACAGAATAACAAACGTGTTTGTATAAGTTTACACGTAGTACAATTGATGTATTGTTGCAATACAACATCATACATTGCTCTAATAAAAAAAGTAAGCCAATTTTCAGCTACAATGTCCTTTTAACATTCTAAAACTCCATGTTGACCCGAACGAACAGTACTAATAGTAATACTTAGCCGGGCATAAATAAAACAAATTGCTTAAAGTGCTTACTGCTGGGACACAGGTCTTCTTTTTATGAGAGTGGTGGGCTGTATACCACACGGGGACGACGGTTTTTTGTTTTTAGGAAACGCCTGTGTCCTCACGATGTTTTCCTTAACAATCTTGGAAGCAGTGTGATGAAAAGTACATATCGCCTGGGGTGATGGTGGAGATGTGGGTCGAACCTACGACCTACATCTTGTCAGTTGGCGCCGTTACCTCTGGGCCACCACTGCTTTCAAAACATATTGATATGCTAAGCCATGGGACCTTAGATGTGCTACAGCGTAACTGTGCGATAGCGTAGCAGTGCTACAGCGTACCAATGGGGCAGCGTAGCAGTGCTGCAACGTAGCAACGCCTCTGCGCAGCATAGCTACAGCGTATCAAAGCGATAGCGTAGCAGTGCTACAGTGTAGAAATGCGACAGCGTAGCAGGGCAACTGCGTAGCATTGCGACAGGGTAGCAGTGCTACAGCGTAGCAATGCAACAGAGTAGCAGTGTTATAGTGTAGTAATACGACAACGTAACAGTGCTACAAAGGATATGGTGTAGGTTATGCGAAATCAGTGTTTGTTGTGCATAGGGGACCCACCTGTAAAGTAGCAATTAGTGCCAACAGCAAGGTGCAGTTCCCCATGATCTCTATTAGAAATAACCCCTTACTAATATGCTCGTGCTGCTTCTTACACCTGACGAGAAATATAAAAAATAATTTTAACTAAGTTGGGTAACTAAGTTGATTTCGCATTTTCGTTGTTTCTCACCGACTTCCGAAATTAAAGTTATTTTTCACTATGTAGTGTCTTTTTTGGAAAGCGGTTGTTTTATTTTTTGTAAAAAAGCTTCTTATTATTCACTTAGGGACCCCGTATCAAATTCGTACAACGCTATTAGCTATATAAATATAGGACAGGAAGTTGTTATCACTTCATCAATATAAACTAAGCGGAAAAATACTATAAACCTGGCTTCTTTTTAAAGTTAGCTAATTATTTAAAAATATAATTACAATACATCCCATGACATTTCCACCAAGCCACCACTGAAAAGTCATAGGAAAGCTAACAAAGCTAAAAAATGTTAATGTTAAAAACCAAGCTTGACCAACCAAATTTCCATGGAACTGATTCCAGAGTATATCCTTTGAAACAAAAATAAATTAAGAAATTGTGCAAAACAGCCTACAAAAAACGGAGTTCCGAGGGAAGAAATACACACATCAAAAGTGTCTAGGGATCAAGCATTTTTATGCGGATTTCTTGAGATTGAGATGTGGCTTTGTAATAAATTTATGATTTTATAAATTTATATGGATCCTTTTTGGTGCATTTCATAATTTGAATCAGGAACTGTGAATCAAATTCGAGTAAAAGATGAAAATCAGCTGTCAATATGTTCCCTATAAAAACATACAACGCATTGAAGACATTATTAGTGCTACTGTTTCCCTACTACTGATTAAAACCAAGGTTATTATGGAGCGGCGAGGTCATTTAAGCAGGGAAGAAATGCTCAGAGCCGTGGGAATGATAGAAACTGGTTCCCGGCAACGTACTGTGGCTTTAGCTCTGAATACAAGTCAGAGTGTTATCAGTCGACTTTGGACACGTTACCGAAGCACTGGTACCGTGGCTGAGCGCCATGGAGGACGGTATCGCTGCACCACACGGAGACAAGACCGATACATTCAAATCTTAACTCGAAGAGCTCCAACAATAACCGCCATGATGTTAGCCGTGAGGCTTCATCACTCTTCAGGGAACTTAATTAGCGACCAAACAGTCAGAAACCGCTTGCATGAAGTGAACCTTCATTCCCGAAGACCGCTACGGGTACCACCTATAGCAATGCACAATCGTAGGATTCGATATCAATGGGCTCTTGAACACAGAAATTGGGCAGAAGAACAATGGCGTTTCGTGTGCTTTTCTGATGAGTCTCGTTTTGGTATGAGACCGGATACAAGACGTATATGACACTGGAGAACCCCTGGACGCCAACAGCGATTAAAATCCTGCCAGGAAGTCCATCCTTATAGTGGTGGAACCATCATGGTATGGGCGGGTATTTGGATCGGCGGAAGAACTGAGTTGATTTGGATCAGAGGCAACCTCAACGCTCAAATTTATGCTGAGACGATTGTATCAGACGTCATCGTTCCTCTACAAGTGCAAATCGGTCCCTTATTTCAGTTAATGCATGATAATGCACGACCGCACACCGCAAGAGTTGTAAGACAGACTCTCGCCGCAGCTAACATCAATGTCCTGCCCTGGCCTGCTCAGTCGCCAGACTTGAACCCGATTGAGCATGCATGGGATATGCTACAGAGAAGAGCTCTGCCGAATATGGAGGGTATCCAGTCGCAAGAAGACCTTTTTTTGTTGTTGCAACGAACATGGGCGGCCATTCCACAGCGTGATTTGGATGAACTCATTTTGAGTATGCCAAACCGATGTTCTTGTGTTGTTAGTGTTCGCGGTAGAAACACGGATTATTAATTATTTAAGTTAAACAATAAAATTTTAGAGAAAACTGTTATTTCAGTCTTTTTTTCGAACTCTTGTGTTAGTGGTTCAAATGTCAAATATCCCTTTATTAGGAAAATGGCAAATTTCTTTATTAATGCAAAGGTGACTTGGTTTATCGTTACTGTGACAAACGAAAACACTTTATTTGATGAATCCTTAAAGAAAATTTTAATTAATATCAATCAGGAGAAAAGTTATTGCAAAAATATATGTTGATCCCTAGACACTTTTGATGTGTGTATAATGAAAACAACCGAATTGATATCGTCCTCTGTTTTTTTAAAAACATTAAAAGTATTCGCTGGGTTTCGCCGTTATCAACAACTACTCAAACGGTAATTGGCCTCCGTTAAGAATCGTTCCGTATTTTTTTAAATAATTGTGTTGTCAGTAAGGCGTAGGTTTACTTACCACAACGTGAGCGAGTGCATCTGAATCCCAACTATAAATGCCTGTTCATACTTCATTTCCTTCTCCGCTTGACTCAACGTTAGATTACTGAATATGTCATTAAGACTGTAGAAATAAACAGACAGGTTTTTGTACTGGTAACAAATGGCTAACAACTTAATAACCATAACAAGGAACGTGGCCATGATCGTGGCTGCGAAGGGAAGCCACCAGAAGTAGAAGCAGACCCTCGTCACTCCGGCTGTGGTGGACTCGTCGTGGATGTCTGGCCATGCTAATATGAGAGTGATAAAGTTCTCGCCTGAAAATAATATTCTAGTAATTAAGTAAACTTCGTTCGGAATAAGATTAGACATTTAATCATAAAACCAATTTTGACTATACATGGGCGTACCCAGAGGAAAGGGGAAAGGGCGGGGGGGCAGCAGGCAGCATGGACTTTCTCCATCTTGGGTGAATGAAGGAATTCCGTATGAGGTATGACTCTTACCGCATAAAACTACCGCTGTGTTTATCTCCACTTATGGCCAGGGCTGCGGGATTCGCAGAAGCATTCACCGCACAACAAAAAAAATAACCCACCTGCAGTAACCATTCGATACACAGCACGCAAGCCCCACAGCAAAAACACCATAAATATAAGCACAGTAAGGGTAATTGAAAACACTTTTATCTTCTTAATCATCTCACGTTCCAAGTCTGCATCGTTCTGGTGTTCCTTTAGGACAACTGCTAGTTGATACAGAAGATTTCTGTTCCTCTGCTTATAACACAATGATATGTAAAACAGAATCAAGTGCCCAGGAAATAATATACCGAACATAAGTCGATCATTAGCCTGCTTATCCGTTATATCATTTTGGGTAAAGAAAGATCCTAAAACCGACATAGAAAGAATCACATGATTAATATATAAAACATATAAGAATTTATTGTAGATGTAAACGAATCTCCTGGAAAGCTTAATATCTGTGACCCAGATATCTTTTATTCCCCACAGGAAACCGATCGTGTTTACTTTATCTAATAGTTTTGTAAATTCGTTAGGTTTCGGTATTTCCATTGGTTGATGCATTATGAATTTTCGTATTTATTTTGTTTATTTTAACGTGTGTAATGTATTGTATCAAGTACAAAATTATGGCAAATTCTTTCAACAATATAAATAAAAAGAAATGCACATGTGTAACTACAGGAATATTTTCCCATAGTTATATTTAATTAAAACTTCAAACAAATAGATCCAATGGCTTCCAATAACGTGAGAGAATTTATAACAAGACCTATCAATTTGTAATCATACATACTTAACTATTAGTCATGGTTGATAACTAATTTGAAACCATGCAATTTCTTTGTGTAAAAATTAAATGACACAACACTTGTGTTCTAAGGGTGCTCCCACTTATAGAAGATTCAAAAAAGTTTCCATTCTCGCATGGAACAAATTTTTGTATGGCATACAGAACTGAAATCTTAATTTTTTTATGATTACGAAGAGTGTAGCGGTACCTACAAACGCCACATGGAACAACACGTCATACTGACGTCACACGAATTCTACATCTCGCAATCAGAGTTTACCGTGCAACTAGCATATTGTTACGGGCTAGGGGTACTAAAATATCGGTTAAGGGTTACGAAGTTAAGGGCAACGAATGTACAGTTGGTAGTAGGCAATGACAAGTAGAACGTAGCTGATGTCGCACCGAAGCCTTCCCTTATGTTCACGAAGTCCGTGTCGTAAACACACAATAACACTACAAATGTTACTTCACGTAGTACTCAACGTTCTCGTTACAGTTGTCGCAGTAGGTATTCTCAAAGATCGCTTCTTAAGTATCGCTTGTTTTCGTATCGCTAGTCGAATGCAGACTGACTCTGCGCTGGCGTCACGGCGCTATATACGAGTATAGGCCGCTGATCGAACATTCCAGAATCGTCTAGACGTAATAATAATAGCGCATAATTTCGAGTACATTCAGTAGGTACCTACGACAATTCCCGGAAACGGGTTTCTAGAAATTTCGATGTCGTCACTTAGTTGACAAAATTGATATTGAACCTTATGGCCTCGACATAAGGTGCATTCGTAACAATATATAAAACTTCCCAATTTCAACCATCGGGCAAGTGCCCACCAGACATAACACCTGCCTGGTCAGAGGATCCTCCCTTTTCTACTGAGGATGAGTGAACTTATATGTGAATATTACTCTCTGTTCCTCATGCCTCCATAAGAGCATTATATTTCTTGCAGTTTGAATCTTGTAATGTACGAGTAGGTTTAGGTATAAGTTATGTCATATAGCCCGTCTTGTTTTTGTTCAATGGCTCAAATTTTCTTCTAAGATTTAATTATGTGTTTTAAAATAGCCTCTCCTCTGTTTTTAACCGGCTTCAAACAATAGGAGGTCACTCAATTCGACCGTATATATACTATTTTTTATGTTTGTTCGCAGATAACTTCGTCTATCATCGTCTATCTTCGTGATAACCTGGATAGTATTATTAGTGCCTATGGATCATTTTGGGTTGTATGAAATCTTCACCAATTAACGCATTGCAGGTACCTTGTGAACCACCTTTGGCATTGAGAAGACAGTATATAGCGTCGAGATTTTGGGCTAGAGTCACCTGCTTGTCAAAGAGTGAAAGACCTGGATACCGCATGCCGAAGTTCTAATTATTGGAAACATAAAGAAGTCCCCTTGATTATAAATTCTTTTCGTTGGTACCAAAATTTAGAATCTCCTATCGCTCAGTTTCCGAATCTCCTGCTTACAATTTTGACTATGAAACCATATGTTTTAAACCTGACATTTTCTATGATATCTAAAAAGTCCCCTTCGGCTAACTCTATTTTCAATGCGGCGGTTGGTGAGCGCTGGCGAAATTTTGAGATATTCTTCACGGACGTCTCTAAATTCTCAGATTCAAGCTGCACTGGTGCTGCGGTATATTACCAAAACTCAAAAATCGTGTTGAAATTTAGATGCCCTAAACAGTCATCAGTGTTTACAGGAGAGTACGTAGCCATACTGGAAGCTTGTTTATTTATTGAAGCCCATAACATACATTTTGGTGTCATCTTCACAGACTCCCTTAGTTGCCTGCAAGCTTTGGAGCAAAATCCTCTCAAGAACAAACTGCACAATCCAATCTTGCTCCAAATCAAAAAGTCCCTTTTATCTTGTGCCAAGAACCTTAAACAGTCCACTTGGTTTGGATTCCAAGCCACTGTGGCATAAGAGGAAACGAGCGTGTCGATGCTCTTGCTAAGGACGCTGTCACGTCCCAAGACGCTGACCTCAAGTATTTTAAATGCCAGGGTTATGATTTGCTGAGTTTTCCAAAAAAGAACTGGCTATCCACATGGCAGGTGCAGTGGCAAAATACAAGTAAGCGGAAAGGTGCTTTTTAACATGCAATACAGCCTAATGTTACACCAAACCTTGGTTTTACCCGTTTAGAAAATCCTCAAAGAGGATAATATCTTCTATTGCTCGCCTCTGTATAGGCCATTGTTGTTCCCCGGTATCCCTCCACAAAATCCGGGTTAGAGACACATCGCTCTGTGACTGTTCATCGCTGTGTGGACTGGATGAAGGTACATTGGAGCATATATTTTCCAGTGCTCCAATAATAACCCAGCCCATGATCTGTATAGTCGTCTTCCTAAGTTACATATCCCTGTCCCAACTAACTTTCCATCTTTACTAACACATTCTTCAACAAAGCTTTTTGGACCTTTGATGGATTTTATCCGTATTAATGACATCAAATTATGATTGTTTTTGTGTGTTTGTCTATGTTCATATTTAATATATTTAACGTATTTTTATCTTTGTTTGTTTCAGTGTACCTACTAATACTTGTCTACAAGACTCATATTAAACACAATGTTATCAAATTATTATTGGATTAGATTTTTTTTTATTGTTTATTTCTTTGCCTTCGCCCGTTTTCTCATATCACATTAGACATTGGCAGAATTGTCGACATCGGCGGCATGGCCATAAACAAAAATGGAATACAATAGAGAACAACGATTTTTAAATCAGTCAAGGTATTTGTAATGAAAAAGGATTTAGACACTGTGTTCACTGTGATTTTTGGTCGGAATCCATTGTGTTTAGGAACTGTAAACAAAGCCAAAAGGAAAACGTAGTCGCAGTAGAACGTTCGTACAAGTAATACTACATACTCGTACTTACATACATACCTACATACATATATATTTAAATCCAAGTTCTTTGTCTAGTGTTTTTCAAACATGGAAAGATATGTGAAAATGGTCAGTTTTAACTGTTAGTCTGTAAAAAGATCACAGCCTGTTGTGACGCAATTATGTGAAAGCTATGACATAATTGCTCTGCAGGAATTATGGATACTACCTGAGCCGGTACGCTGAAGGGAAGACCATTTGGAGGAGTGGCGCTACTGTGGAGGAAGTCACTATTCACCAATGTTGTGCCTATAGTGTGTGCCTCGCAAACGTGTGATAGCGATTAAAGTGATCTTGAGCGTTGTCTACTGGTGATGTCAGTATATATGCCTACTGAGTGCGCTGAAAATAGACCTGAAGTTATAGGTTGGAATTATCATATTAAAAATTGCACAGGCAGCCAAGAGATGCTTTTCAGGTGTGGTTGATAAATGGCAGGCCAACGCAAGGGGTGGTATATAATAATATGTGCACACCTAGAAAATTGTTTCAAAATAAAATAAAATGGTGTCAAAATAACGAAACGCAGATACGTATGGATATCATTGCCGAGCAAAGGTCAAAATGCGATTTCAAGAGTTTCTGGAAATCTACAAATAAATTATCTTATAAATCGTCAATACTCGTATCTGTAAACAATAACCAAAATACCCTCGAAATAGGAAATTTTCGCGCGGCAATTCCAAACGGTCGGAGATATCGGTAGCGGCCTGTAGTATGACTCATCACGTGCAGATTAACAAGTCTATGAGTTATTATCTAAAATAAGCATCGACATAACACCGTATAGTGTATTACAATGTGTAATAAATATGAAAAAAAGAAAATCACCCGGACACGATGGTCTAAGCGTGGATCATATATTGTGTGGTGGTGGGGCACTGTTCGAGCTTCTGTCTAGCTTCTATAATCTGTGCCTTTCACATTGTTATCTACCGAAAGAGTTGTGGGTGATTTGTGTACCGGGAGTCTACCGAGTGAAAACTGTAGTGGTACCCCTAGCCAAAAACGGTGCTAAAGACGTTTCAGTCTCGAGTAACTGCCGTCCTATTTCGTTGGCTATAGTCTTGTCTAAAATCTTTGAGCGACTTTTACATCCCGAATTATTAAAATACATTTATTTTTTTATTTAAATAATGCACAGTTCGGGTACCGTGTCGGCTTAACTATAGATATGGCCATTTACGCGCTAAAAATCATGGTGAAATATTATAATTCTCAATACACAAGTGTATATTCCTGCTACCTTGATCTCAGCCGTGCCTTTTATTGTATAAATTTTGATATACTAGACGGAGGGGGCAGGTATTCCTTGTGATATAATATGTCTGCTCAAATACTGGTACGGAGCTCAGACAAATGTGGTGAAATGGGGAACCAACAGCTTCTCGACAGAGTACACGCTTTAATGTGGCGTAAGATAGGGCTTAACATCGCCAACTTTATTTATACTGTATGTTAATGGCTTGATTGAGGAGCTTAGCAGATCAAACGTTGGCTGTCATAAGAGTAATCAACCAGTAAACAACTTGAGCTACGCTGACGACATGGTTTTGTTAAGCCCCTCCGTGCATGGTTTACGTACCAGTGTACGCTGTAGCATATTTTTCACATATTGATAGCAGTATCAATATGTGAAAAATATGCTACAGCCCACGGGCTTAAGTATAATGTACGTAAGACGGAAGTTATGATATTTAGACACGACAAAACCAATTGCATATACAAATTTATTTATTTTATTGCACACGTACTGAATCTGTGCTTGCCAGTCTAAATATTCATCTAATATTATACCTAAAAATTTGGTTTGTTCTACATGTGTTATTTTAAGTATATCCATTTTAAAATTAAATTTATTATTATAATGTTTGTTAAATTGTATGTATACGGATTTGATACGTACCAGTGTACGTAAACCATGCACGCATGCACGCTGTAGCATGTTTTTCACATATTGATAGCAGTATCAATATGTGAAAAATATGCTACAGCCCACGGGCTTAAGTATAATGTAGGTAAGACGGAAGTTATGATATTTAGACACGACAAAACCAATTGCATATACAAATTTATTTATTTTATTGCACGCGTACTGAATCTGTGCTTGCCAGTCTAAATATTCATCTAATATTATACCTAAAAATTTGGTTTGTTCTACATGTGTTATTTTAAGTATATCCATTTTAAAATTAAATTTATTATTATAATGTTTGCTAAATTGTATGTATATGGATTGGTCAAGATTTATAGATAAACTATTATTTGATTAGAATGTCAATAGTATTATTTATGTCAGTTTCTCAGTGAACAGTGATTTTATTATATTTTTGTCAGCAGTTACAATTATAGAAATGTCATCGGAGTTAAGAAAACATTTGTGTTTAGTTATGTCAACTATATCATTTATATAGAGAAGAAATAAAATGGAACCCAATATGCTACCATGGGGCACACCGCGTTTTATACATTGATATTCAGACGTATGCATTATCTTGTCTCTATTTTCGTCAGTCTAGTAACTGCGACACTCTGTTGTCTATCAGTTAGGTACGACGAAATCCATTGATGTGGCAATCCTCTGATCCCAAGAGCTTCTAATTTTTGTAATAAGTTGGTATGTGTAAGAAGATCGAATGCCTTCGATAAGTCAAAGAAAAGCCCCGTTACAAACTGATTTTTGTTTAAACTGCTCAGTATTGTTTTTAAGAGTGAGAATATGGCTGGTGATGTAGATTTACCTTTTTGAAATCCATATTGTTGTTTTCTTTTTATGTTAAACTTACTGCAGTAATTTATTAATCTGTGATACATACATTTCTCGTATATTTTTGAGATGATGGTTTAACAATGGATAATTTTAAATTAACAATGGTTTAACAATGGATAATTTTAGGAATACTCCTTGTGAAAATGATAAGTTGATCAAATATGTCAATAATGTACTTATTTCATTAATGATGCTGGTGTTAAGTTCGTCGTAGCCTTCAGACTTGGTGTTGTTCAATGATATTATCCGTTGCCTTACCTCACTTTCAGACATAGGAGTGAGGAATATCGAGTTGTCAATTACGTTTTCATTGAGACAACTATTTATTTGATTTTGTGTAGGGATACAGTTAATGAAGTCTCTTTCGGAGATTCTTCGCACCCTCATCAGGCGCTTTACTTTGTGTAAATATTTCATCACCGCTGCTTTCAAAACGGTGAAGGAAAGCATCGTGAGGAAAACAAAATGTCCTAGGGGCAAAACTTTGAAGACTTGTGTCATCTTGATAGATGTCACATGTCGCGGGCTCAGTACGGGTTAATACCCGTACTGAGCTCGCGTGGTAGGTTACGGGCTCACTCCCTCTCACTGAGAGGAGGCCTGTAGCCCAGGGGTGGCAACATTATAGGCTGATTATGTATGTATGTATGTTATGTAACAAAGAAGACTGTTTTTATCTGCTTGTGTGTCTTTCAAAATTGGCTCTTATCCTTTTTGGTCTATAACTTTTTCTTTGAAATGAAATGAACTCCAAAGCCTAGAGCATAGGCGTAGAGTAGCCAGCCTTTCGGTCTTCTGTAGGATGCATTTTGGGGAGTGTGCGAAGGAATTGCATGATTTAATTCCCCCATCTCCGTTCCACCATCGGACGACCCGTCGTACGGCAAGTTTCCACCCTTACGTTCTTAACACCATTACGATCCGGACGAAGCATTTCGCCTCCTCCTTTATACCGCGTAAATCGAGGGACTGAAACAGTTTGCCAGCGGCGGTGTTTCCGTCGGACTACAATTTGAGTGTCTTCAAGGCTAGAGTGAATAGGCTCTTAAGCTAGTGCGCTTTACCATCAACGACTGCGTCACTGCTTACCATCAGGCTGGATTGCGGTCAAGCGCTAGTTCATAATTTTAATAAAAAAAAAAAAATTAAATGAAATCGTTTATCAAGCCAGTAGGATCACTGATCATTTTACACGTCATGTGTATTTTTTTTTAAACTAAATGAAGCCGGCATTTCCTAACTGACTACCTCTGAGAAGAGAAGTCGAAAGAAACTCAGGGAGCATCGTCTTTTTTCCAAGTCCAGACATTAACAATGAAAATGTTTACAATAATTTACCTTATAATTACGCATATTGCTTAATAACAATGTATAACAGAGCGAGCAGCTCTGTCCCAAGCCTTTCTGTCTTCTAAATAATCTGTGATTTTATAATACCCCTTTTTGCAAAGTTTGGCCTTTATATAGTTTTATATCGTTTAATTTAATGAGTAAATTTCGAATGTCCATGGGAAGCTTTCACGTATAGGTACATCTCCTGTATAACTACGTTGTGTATCAATTTAATTTATTTATTCATCTACTTACATCTAACATTACAGGATAAAACAAAGGCCATAAACTCTTTTGAACTACTACTACTATAATATTGTGTTAAATGGTGTTGGTAAAATTGTGGCATTGCTGGTCTTACTAGTTTAAGGATTTTACGAGATATTTTATCAAACCATATCACCATATTCAGTGCAATATTAAAATGAAATATATGTAATAAAAAAATAAGCAGATGAGCAATTATTATGTGACATTGGCCCCGATTTCATTAAGAAAAGGACAAAATTTACACATATTAGTTTGGCCATTTTAGTTTGGTCTGTTAAATTAGTCAGCGTCTGATGTAAATTGAAGTATTTTTTAACGCCATGTCTGGTCTACAGCATAGTAACTAGAATTAACAGTACCTCACGATTAATTTCGTTGATTCTGTATCTGTGTAAATAGTAAATACAGATCTGTCAGAAAATCGGGTTTATTTTTAAAGATGTACAATCTCACAACGAAAAGTTTACTAAGGTCCATATTACAGAACGTCACTCAAAACTCAAGCTCTACTTAAGTCTCGTTTGAAGCCTTTTGATTGGTTGAAACTAATTTTAAGATGTTTAAACAAGATCAATGCTTGAGTTTCCTTCTGGAATACGGACCTTAGACGCATTGGGTTGTAATTTTGGTTCATTAGTCATCTGACATATATCAGGCAGTAAGTATTTTCTATATATTCGACTTATAAGGAGCATACCAGAAGATTTATTTTTGTTATAGCCTTAAATATTCTCAGTTTTATTAAATTGTCAAACGAAACATGATCTATATAGAGTCAAATTAAGAATATATACTTAATTCCCAAGTAGGCATGAAGGAAACCTACAAGGTTAGTTAATGTTTACAACATTGTTTATTATAATTCCATAGTACATGGGAACTGACGTGGTGCCTACAATTACGTAGAAAAATAGCAATGAAGTAATAATATAGTAATTGATTGTTTATTCATTATGGGAAGCATAAGGCCGGCTAATTATATACTTACGATATGAAACAAACATATTGACAGAATTATTTTAATATGGTTCCATTATTAAAATTAAAAATTGTGATAGTAAATCACAATTTTTAATTTTTATCACATCATCATCATTATATCAGTAGAAAGACGTCCACTGCTGGACATAGGCCTCCCCCATGGATCTCTTGGTTGGTAGATGGTTTTTTTTTAATTTTTATACATATATTTCACCTTTGGTATAGCTTTTTATAACAAGATACCCTCTGCTTTGCTAGACTTGCCCTACAATGCATTTAAAGCACAAATTAAATCCAAGCTTTGTTCGAAGGCATATTATTCCGTGAATGATTATTTAAATGATAAGAATACCTGGTCGCTCTGATTAACTCAGGACAATGTTTGTGTTCTTTCTCAGGAATTAGCTTATTGATACGTTATATGAGTTCATATAATTTACTTTTTTACATTACATAAATATATAAGCTGTCACGCCCTTTATGCCTGGGGCTTCTTAGTTAAGTAACAAATTTTAGTTAATTACATTTTCATTTAAATATAAATATATTGTTTTGCTTTGCTGGTATTTTGGCGTGGTAGCTGGCATATGGTAAATAATTTCATTGTTGTTGTATTTTATCGTGTTCATCACTATACATAGAATTGTATAAAGACATATGTTTTTTTAAAAATGAACAGACAGCTGTGCTGCTGGGGAGTTTGTTCCGCCACTTCTTCTTCCCAGCGAAAGCACTAGGAAGTGTCGATGGGTGGGCGTTTTGGGGGACTATCTTATGTAATATTGACGTTCAAGAAGTGCTGATTCTCAGCCTAATTTGAATAAATGACTTTTGATTTTTGATTTTGATTTTGTTTCATATAAATATTTATAAATTACATTTTTTTAAATATTTTTCTAAACAAAGAGGCAAGAAAATAACCTAACAATATAAAATATTTGCCGTTATTTGTTATTGGAAACAGGCTCCTAAGAGGAACCTCCTAACAGTGCGAGCCGCGTCCAGAACATCCAGAAGACTTGTTTTCTGAATCAATATCAGAGGCTTGATATCTTTATCTTTATCAGCTTTCACGAGGCTCTCTTCATTCTGGACGGTTGTGTTAACAACCATTGCGCGCTGCTCTGATCGATCTTTCATAGCTATATCGGCTTATATTATATTTATATAAAGCTGAAGAGTTTGTTTGTTGGCTTTAACGCGCTAATCTCAGAAACTACTGGATTTGAAAAATTATTTTTGCGTTGGATAGCCCATTAATCCAGGAAGGCTTTAGGCTATATGATATCACGCTGCGACCAATAGGAGCGGAGCATATAAAAAAAAAAACATACCTATTGAAACCTACGCGGGTGAAACCGCGCGGCGCAGCTAGTTTTAAATAATATATAATAATAATAATATTGTTATAAATCGTATTGTAATAAATAATAATTTGGAATATTTTTAGAATAATGAAGATACAATGGCATCATTCTAATACAATTGGGACGGTTTAACAATAAGCAAGTTGGTGGAAAATTATAGTGAATATAATTTATGAAAGAAAAGCAAATAAATGAGAAAACCGACTTTAAAAAGTTCATAACTCTTTTGTTGGGCTTGGTTATTGGTATAGCTTTTTATAACAAATCAAAGCATTTATTTCAAATAAACCAGTTACAGGCAAAATGATAAGAATACTCGTAGCTGGTCGCTCTGATTAACTCAGGACAATGTTTGTGTTCTTTCTCCGGAATTAGCTTACTGATACGTTATATGAGTTCATATAATTTACTTTTTTACATTACATAAATATGTAAGCTGTCACACCCTTTATGCCTGGGGCTTTTTATTGAAGTAATAAGTTTTTAGTTAATTACATTTTAATTTAAATATGTATATACTTGTCGGAGACAGCGACGGCAGAGCGGTAGGGTCGACAGTATCTTGGTGTGGTGGTACAGGTTTCACTTCGTAGGTGAGTTTTGAATTGAAGCACGATGTGTAGATATACCCTCCAATCTTCATAATAACAGTTTGAATAGGCAAACAGACAGTTTCGGTTTGGAGATGTGCCTTGGTCCGCGTCTCGATGCTAAAGTGACCGTTCGACGAACCCCACTTTCCAAAGCGACTCTGTCCATGTGCCGCCATCACAAAATAACGTCACAAGCGTTTGCTCCTCTACTATGTAAATCGAATCAGCAACTTCTATTAAAATTATATGAACGATCTCCGACACGGCCAGCCTGACGATTTGCACGTCCTCATGCATCATTATCATCATCATCCCAGCGCCAATCTCAATCGCATCCGAACCTCCCTCAGCCCCGGAGTCCTGGATCCGCTTCACGAGGCCAACCGCCGATTCCGGCCAAACCTCGATATTTCCGTTGCACGTCCTCGTGCATGTCTGTAACAATTTAAAAAAAAACACAGAAAACCGACTTTGAAGCATTTTTGAGAACTCGGCCAACCTGACCGTCACACGTCACGTTTAATTACAATGACTATTAGAAAACCAACCAAACTTAATTATTTTAACAACTTGACCAAAAAAGCTTCCTTTAAGCCTCATAATTATCAAATTTCAAAAAGAAAACACAAAAGGTTCCTCCAAGCCTCATAATTATCAAATCATAATCATAATCATTTATTTATTTATTCATTAAGCATGGAGGACTTACAGCTAAACAAATCAGTTAAGAAACAGTAAGATGGACTGACAGCCAATAACAAGTCCTCACTTATAAATTACAGATTATTAAAAGCATCCTATGGACACTAGGTAAGTGAGTACGCGAATAACAAAAACATAAATTTTTAATTGATTAAATGAAAAAGTTACGACTTAAGCACCTCCTAACCAAGGACACACTACTCAAAAATGGATCTATATCGTGCTGCTTACACAACTTGTTTAAATTTCTGCTTGCACGCACTATATATGAATTCTGACGATAATTTGTTGAGGATAGTGGGACACGCAAAGGCGGATTAAATCTTTTTGACTTCTTAGGGGTATTAAAATAAAATTTAGACAAGATTTCGGGACAGTTTATACTACTATTAAAATTTTTTAACAAGCAAACGCAGTCAGAGATCTCGCGACGACTAACTAGGGGTAATATATGAAATTTTTTGCAAAGTTTAAGGTAATTTTCAGACTGATATGGTATTTTTTGATGATAACACAAGTATTTTATAAATCTTTTTTGAATGTTTTCTATGCGGTTAATATATTTGTGATAACATGGGTTCCATATCTCAGATGCGTACTCCAAGTGACTTCTTACAAAAGTACAGTATAGAATTTTTAAAGTTTTGGCTTGAGAGAAGCACTTGGATAACCTCATTATAAAACCCAGTGATCTGGATGCCTTCTTAACGATTGCATCAACGTGCGTTTCAAAGCTGAGCTTAGAGTCGTGGTGAACTCCCAGATCACGGATGGAGCTAATCTGGGTAGAACTTGATTACCTAGGGTATATGAAGCAGTGATAATGGAACGCTTTCGAGAATACGTAATAACCGAGCATTTCGCGGGATTGAGATCTAAACTACTACGCTGACAATAGTCCTCAAGACGACGTAAGTCATCCTGTAGTGCTGATACGTCTATCTGTGATGATATTATGGCATAAATCTTCATATCATCAGCGAAACAGAGTAGATTGGATGAGGTCAAGCAAGAGTCGATGTCGTTAATATAGATAATAAAAAGCAAAGGGCCAAGTAATGAACCCTGCGGCACACCACTAGGAACATGAACCCAGCTCGAAATGTAATTATTGACTGCCACTGCTTGAGACCTGTTCACAAGGTAAGATGAAAACCATCTGAGTAGATCTCCGCGTATTCCCATACTATTTAACTTTGCAATTAAGATACTATGATCAATACGGTCAAAGGCCTTACTATCGTCTGTATAAACGACATCGACCTGCACACCGTTATCCATGGCGGCAGTAATAAAATCATTTAGGAGTATCAGGTTCGTGACAGTAGACCTACCTTTCAAAAAACCATGTTGAAAAGAGCTGAATGAATTTTTCAAGGCATTATAAACCTGATTATAAACGATTCTTTCAAAAACCTTTGCTATAATGCATAATTTAGATATAGGCCTGTAGTTTGCAACCTCTGTTTTTGCACCTTTTTTATGAACAGGCGTTATGAAAGCAGACTTCCATACTTGTGGAACAACACCAGTCGATAAAGACTTTTTAAATAAAATCGAAATAGGTTGGGCAACCGAAGGCGCACACGGCACAAGAAGTTTGGATGAGATATAGTCAGGACCGGGCGCTTTAGATGTGTCTAATGATCGTAGCAAGTTAACAATTTCTTCAGTATTGACAATAATACCGGAGATATCTGATGATAGATTCGAAGATTCAGTAAAAAGAACAGAAGAGTTAGGATGATGACGAACAGTGGGTTTTAAAAAGGTAGAGTGAAAATATTCAGAAAAAGCTTGACAAATGGATTCCCCAGTTCTGAAAGTATCATTGTTATAGTTCAGGGTGCTTGGCATTGCATTCGAACTATAACGTTTTTTTACAAAAGTCCAGAAATATTTTGGGTTATTTTGAATTGATATTTCAGTTTGATTAATATAGCTTTGGTAACATTGAGATTCCATATCTTTCACTCTTTCACGAAGAAGCTTAAATGTTAATTCATCAGATTTGCTACCGTATGTTTTGAATTTTCTTAAGTATTTATATTTTTCTTTGATTGTTCTAATAAGTGCGGAACTATACCAAGTTGGATACTGTCTGTTTCGAGATAGTTTCTGCGGAATATATTTATTCTGTAAATCAAGAATAAAATGGTTAAAAAAGGTCACCGAATCATCGACTGATCGAAACGAGAATTCAGTTTCCCAGTCAGTCGCGCTAATATCTTTGTTAATTGATTCATAATCTCCTTTATCAAACAAAAATTGAGTTCGAGGGGCAGATTCGAGGGGTAAAGTCATGAACAAATCCAGGTTAATTAATAATGCTGGGTGATAGGCATCAATAGGCACCAATGGGGTAGAACATTCAGTAACATTTATTAATTCCTGGGAAAGCACTAGATCTAGGATTCTACCATGTTTATTAGGCACGACGTTATACTGACCAAATCCAAGAGTGCATAATTCGTCACAAAGTAAGATTTCATCATTACCTTTAGGATTAGATGGAACTAGTGACAGATTATCATATGATGGGACCCAGTTAATACCACTCATATTAAAATCACCAATAACGAGGAAGGTATCAGAAGTATTATTAACTACTGATTGGTTTAATTTAGAAATGAAATTAAACAGTTGTAAAGAAAAAGAAAGACCTAAGTTTTGTTGACATAAGTAAATAACACAAATATGCAAGGTAATAATATTCCGAGTAGTAGAATTTTTAAGGCGTATGGACAGCCAGAGGTCCTCTGCGGTAGAATGAAAATTTGGTTGGCTGATAACTGATAATTCCCTACTAGTAGCAATAAGCACCCCCCCACCACGCGATTGTCCGGTTAGAACGCAATCTCGATCACGACGCCAAATGATATATCGTTCATCAAAAAACTCAGAATTTAAGATCCCATCCAGTAACCAAGTCACAGTAAGCACTATGACGTCATACGAGTTAAGTAACATTTGACGATAGAAATAATGAGTTTTAGTTCGAAGACCGCGAACGTTCTGGTAATATATTTTTAAGTTATGGACCGCCATGGGGAATGTAGTCAATAATTGAATATGAATCGTTACAATAAACTGTAATAAAACAGTTTATTCTATTATAATGTGTAATATTGTATACTAAAACTATAAACGTGTTAAGAGGGTACACTCTAAAAAAGTATGTGCGAGAACCATATTCATACAACAAGTAATAAGTTATTGTGCGAATAAGCAAGCAGTAATGTGAAGTGCGTGCAAGTGCGAGCGAGCCAAGTGTATTGACATGCGATGGAGCTTTAAAGTAAACAGCGCGATAAGAAATGTAGTGGAATTTTTGAGCTAAACAAAAGAGAGGTGGCATGTTCGTTAGTGTGACTGAGGTGTTAAACATTTGGTAAGCAAGTACGAAGATACAATATATCAAAATAGCTATGAGTGATTGCGAAAAAACAAAACAGTGAAACAAAATTAAAAAAATACTTAGATAACATAAGAAACACGTTATATAATCTTGTTTAAATCTAATTCTTTTCTAATTATAATTACTTTAGAATTAGCATTTTTTAGAATGTGAATTTTACCGTGCTTTACCCATACGAACTCGTAGTGCTTCTCTTTGGCAATGATCTTAACCTTACTTAAAAGCTTCTTGTACTCCACGCTCAGGTGATCATTGACGTACACACCCTGAGATGTACCCTGGAACCCGATATGAGATGTGGATAGATCCTTGACGGCACGTGCAGCTGCGATAAAATCTTCTTTCACATACCGATTTAAAAAACTCACTATTATTAGTTTTTCGTTAGAGTTGAAAATAGGAACCCTTGACACATAGTTCACCTGAGATTTAGGGCAGCTATAATTAACCTTTCGGCCGATCGATTCAATTATGGAGAAGAGATTTTCATCTTTTCTCGTAGGAACTCCTTTAATTTCGACATTGTTCAATCGGGATCGCTGTTCATAAGTAGATAGATCACGCTTAACCATCGCCAAGTCAGTCTGCAGGTAATTTACTGTTTCCTGAAGTTTATCGAATTCTAATGCCTTAGCTTCCATCTCCGCGAGTCGAGTATCAAAATCATCAAGTCTACCATTCGTGCCTTCACATGTAACTTTAAGCTCAGCTAACTCCTCCTTGATTACCCGGATATCATCTACCAAGGTTGGTAAACTCAGTAATTGGCGCTTCATTTCACGAATCTCACTCAGTATAGTTTCGAGAGAAGCTGGTTCAGGAATAAGCATAGCTGGTGACGACGATCGGCAAGAGGGGCATTTCCATTGAGCCATTCTAACGGCACCAAGCTTCCTCCATCCGGTTTCGGAAATGTTTGCACATTCAAAATCCAAATGTTTCCTGCAGCTCCCGCATTGGACTCCATCATTGAACTTTACGTTACAAGCTGCACACGTTTTCATAATTGAAGTACTAAGTGTAATTAAATATCGAAGCAAAATAAAACCTTATTGCAATGTAAAAGCTAAAAAAGGTTGACGATCTATTATTCCGAGCGACGCGTACTGCACTAGTAAGTGTCCACAGACGAATGGAAACATCATCAAAAAGAAAACACACCATGGTTCGCTACCACAGTAGCTAGTGACAACTCATAGTTGACACCCATATCGTCATCACCTCTTGTGATACGACCAACTCTAGAGTCCACGACTCCCAAGTCAACACATGACCGTACAACTAATATAGTCTCCTTTGAGATCCTGGTCCCCACCACACCACCATCTGCCCATCGTGCCCTGAACAACTCCTCACTGAGTTTCAGTCACGACTACAGACTAGTGCATGCAGTGCGACCACATAGCCATGATACGTGTTCCATTTGCTGGCGGAGGCACCCTCCTCACCATCTTCTACATTATGAAAATCTAACTCAGCAGACATTACTTGGAAAAATCTTTCGTACTTATGCGATCGTGGGGTACTTATAAGTTCTTTTTCCAATCAACGATTTCAATAGGTAACGATCGACATCAAACAACTCACCATTATTAAATTTCATTGCTTTAGCACACTTCTATCAAATTTAAATTTTTCGTAAATAGCACTCATTTCTATGTTCGTTACCGCTTGTTCTCTTGAGAAGATTTAATAGTCTAGCCACATATACCATCAGAATCGCAAGTGAGGTGGTAACTATAGGCCACAGTGAACTTTAGTTTTGAAATAAAGACAAACCAGACATCATAATTTTAAAACCCTGATTTAAAATTTCTCAGCCCATTATAACAAAGAATACGGGTAGTACAAGAAATAAAATTTGCAAATTAATCTTATTATCATGTCGCAAAGAAATTGTTCAGTACACAATACACTGGCACAACCTTGTACACTGTATATATACTGGCGCGTGTATACATACACCAATGAAATTACAGATTGCTTGACAAGAGAACATTCGGCCACGGAATCAAAATAAAAATAGTACGACTCACCGGATTATGGCAATTTC
Source organism: Sesamia inferens (assembly GCA_037179545.1). Taxonomy (NCBI): domain Eukaryota; kingdom Metazoa; phylum Arthropoda; class Insecta; order Lepidoptera; family Noctuidae; genus Sesamia; species Sesamia inferens. The sequence continues at coordinate 32,392,002 of CM073927.1, forward strand.
CCGCAAACACCTGCCATTTGGCAGTTGTCAACCGTTGCACACCAGACATCTCGGAGCTCTCATAAAACTCCATTACGTTACCACAAACGTTTTGGGTATTTTGACATCTTCTCATCGCCTGCAGAGTAGAGGCTCAAGTCTTGAAACCTTGGGCGTTCCGCAAAGCGCAAGCAGCTGTGACTCCGCGCCACACGCCATTGATGTGATTCACTAAGCAGCTAGAAGCGCGCTCCGCAAGCGCACTTTGCACGCTCCGCAAGCTCATCCGCAAGCCCACCGTGCGTGCTCCACAAGCGCACCCTGCGCGCTCCGCTAGCGCACCTTACGCGCTCCGTAAGCGCACTTTGCTCGCCAATCAACAGCCAGCACTGTCGCGCGCCAAGAATCAGTCAGCACTGTCGTGACAGCGCCGCGTCCAGCCGCACGTACACGCCTGCAGCACACTCCTGCAGCGTACCTTGCGCGGAGCGATCTCTACGCCAGCAATTAAGCGCACCTCGTAACGTGACGTTTACTTCCAGCCTCACTTCCAGTACATCCAGCATTTACAGAAGCTCATACAAAGGCAATGAACAACTACCACACAAGTAATCGCACAAGTACTATAAAAATATTGGTAGAAAGTGACTGTTATTCTGTTCCTTGATTTATAACGAGATTGTGAGCAGTGTAGTTCTTTATCCCACTTCTGATGTCGGAGAGAGCGACGGCAGAGCGGTAGGGTCGACAGCATCTTGGTGTGGTGGTACAGGTTTCACTTCGTAGGTGAGTTTTGAATTGAAGCACGACGTGTAGATATACCCTCCAATCTTCATAATAACAGTTTGAATAGGCAAACCGACAGTTTCGGTTTGGAGATGTGCCTTGGTCCGCGTCTCGATGCAAAAGTGACCGTTCGACGAACCCCACTTTCCAAAGCGACTCTGTCCATGTGCCGCCATCACAAAATAATTTTGTGATGAATGTTTATTAAGCAAGTAGGATCACCGATCACTTTTACACGTAAAGTATTTTTTATTTTTTTTATTTTAACTACATGAAGCCGGCATTATTTGGCAGCAAAATATTTGAAAAATTAATACTTAAGCAGTTGCTAAACCATCTGAAGCATGCTGGTTTCCATTTGTCTCGAGTGCTTGCTATGTTTTTCAACTTATGTGTGAGTCATTGTTACCTACCGGACGAACATATGCGGACCGTGGTTGTTCCGGTTATAAAAAACAAAACGGGGGATGTCTCAGACCTGGCTAACTATAGACCAATCTCGCTGGCTACTGTAATAGCAAAAGTGCTGGACAGTCTGCTTGACAAACACATGGATAGGCACATAAAGCTTCATGACGCTCAATTTGGTTTCAGACCTGGTCTCTCGACTGAAAGTGCCATTCTGTGCCTCAAGCAGACTGTACAGTATTATACAGACAGGAGTACGCCGGTCTATGCCTGTTACCTGGACTTATCCAGGGCATTTGATTTGGTGTCATATGACGTGTTGTGGCACAAATTGAAAAATGAAACGGACGTGTCAGGTAATGTTATCGCTATTTTGAGATATTGGTACTCGAGCCAAAGGAATACTGTGCGATGGGCAGGCACACACTCGGACATGTATGGGTTGGAGTGCGGGGTGAGGCAAGGGGGGTTAACCTCTCCTCGTTTCTTTAACTTGTACATGAATGAGCTGATCGGCGAGCTCAGCAGAGCAGGCATAGGGTGCCATATAGATGGACAGTGCGTCAATAATATAAGCTTCGCGGATGACATGGTGCTGCTGAGCCCGTCGATTAGTGCCATGCGTAAACTGCTAGAAGTTTGTGAAAGATATGCACGAGCCCATGGACTCGGATATAATGTAAAGAAGAGTGAAGTGATGGTGTTTAAGGCTGGTAACAAATCATTCGCTAGTGTGCCTCCTCTGTATCTTGGCGGTGCCACCTTAAACAGAGTGTCTAGTTTCAAATATCTGGGTCACTGGGTCTCTGAGGATCTGAGTGATGACTGTGATTTGGAGAGGGAACGCAGGGCTCTGTCTGTGCGCTGTAACATGCTGGCCCGCAGGTTTGCACAGTGTACCGAGCAAGTCAAGGTGACGTTATTTAAGGCCTTCTGCCAGTCCTTTTACACTTGCAGCCTGTGGACTAAGTACACGCAGCGTACATGCACCGCTCTGCGAGTCCAATATAATAATGCGTTCAGAATACTGTTCGGACTACGGCGTTGCTGCAGCGCTTCAGCAATGTTTGCTGAAAAAAGAGTGGATGGTTTCCATGCCATCATGCGAAAGCACTGTGCATCTCTCTTGAAGCGAATGCGGGCCAGCCCGAACAGTCTTCTGAATGTTTTCGTGGACCGCTGGGACTCGCCGATGTGGCGGCAGTGGATGCGACTACACACTACAGGTAGTTGCGTCCTGGGCTTGGCAAAACTTGGAACTTCTGTGCGGTTCCATTTGATTGTGTTGTATTTCTGTTTTGTGTACTAACAATAGATTTATAAGGTTTTATTTGTATTTAAATTTTTGTATGACTAACATTATATGGACTACGTCTGAAATAAATTATTATTATTATACTCAAGATAACTCTTTCTCGAAATTTTAAGAATTTCGGTTTTACACTGAAATGACGGGCCTAAACCAAGTGCATTTCAGGTGGGGCATCTTGGTTGGAGATTTCTTCTTGCAAAAACTTCCTAACAATGCGGCATGTATTTAGAATGGCAGCTTTTTGCATACTGATGTAAAGATATTTTGGTAAACCTAACAGTTGTATTCCGTGGTGTAGATATTTAGGTATAACTCCTGTACTAGAGAGCACCAACGGCACAATATATACTTTGTTCATCTTCCAGATTCGTGTAATTTCTTCCTTTAGTTCCGTATATTTGTGTATTTTTTCGGTTATCGTTTTCTGTAAGTTATGGGTATTGGGTACGGCTATGTCTATTAGGTACACTACTTTGTCTACTTTATCGATCATAGTGATATCTGGTCTATTATTGTGCACAGTTTTATGAGTTAAAATTGCTCTGTCAAAGTATATCTTGTGTGTGGAATTCTCTAGCACCGGTTTGGGGACATATTGATAGTAAGGTGTTAGTGGTTGTGGTATAAGTTTATGTTTTGCCGAGAGCTGTTGGTAAATAATGTTTGCGACCTGATTGTGCCTATGAGTATAATCGGTTTGAGTGAGTGTTGGACAAGCGCTGGTAATATGTTGGATAGTCTCCGGCTGGCGGTGACATTTTCTGCATTTATCGTTCTGGATATTGGGGTCTTTCAGTATATATTTCCTGTAATTTTTTGTATTTATGACCTGGTCTTGAATAGCAACCATAAAACCCTCTGTTTCGGGATACAAGGAACCTACTTTAAGCCATTTGTTGGACGCTTCAGGATCTACATGAGCTTGTTCTAAGTCGTGGATATGTCTCCCATGCAATTTTTTAGCCCTCCATCTACCGATTTTACTATTCTCGTGATCAGTTTGTGAATTAAAATATATGGTTCTATCTATCAAATTTAATGGTGTGAAGTTATTGTCAATTGTAGCTATTGCTTCGTGGATATTGCTGTTACTCGTTTTATCGTAGAAGAACTTTCTCAAGTTAATCAGTTGTTTTTCCCACAATAACCTTAAATCTGTTAGGCCTCTCCCACCATGTTGGCGCTTAACTGAGATTCGTTCAATAGCTGATTTAGGGTGCAAGTATTTGTTTTTTGTGAGGGTGGTTCGAATTTTGATTTCTATAATATTTATGTCTGTTTTGGTCCATTTAATTATGCCAAAAGAATAGGTTAAAACTGGTATTGCATACGTGTTAATAGCTTTAAACAGATTTTTCTCCGTACGAATTCTCCAGTTAGTTTATTCTTAATGTTAATGTGATCTATAGTATTCGATTGGTGTATGCCGAGGTACTTGTATGTGTCTGTAGGTTCCATTTTCGTAAATGTGTGTTCTGTGTTGCCTGCTGGATTAGAGGTAGATTTAGTTTTTCCTTTGTTTATGTGTAATGTTCGGCATTTATCAAGGCCGAAATGCATTCTAATGTCATTGCTAAATTGTGTGGTTATATCTATTAAATTTTGTAAATCTTTTTCCGATTTGGAGAAAATTTTAATGTCGTCCATATATAATAGATGGGTTATAGCTACCGTGTCAGTTATTTTGTATCCGCCATCTGTGTTATTTAAGAGTGTGGAAAGTGGGTTAAGGGCAAGACAAAACCACAGGGGGCTCAGTGAGTCTCCCTGGAAAATGCCATTTGCTATTGGGATCTCTTCAGTTACTATGGAAGTGTTGCTATTGGATAAATGGAGAGTGGTTCTCCAGTCAGACATCGCGGTTTTCAAAAAGGTTATAATTGTGGGATTTATTTTATATATTTCTAAAATTTTGATAAGCCAAGAATGAGGGACACTATCAAACGCTTTCCGGTAATCTACGTATGTGATGTGGAGATTCCGCTTATTTATATTAGCCTGTTTAAGTATTGTTGCATCGATAGTCAGTTGTTCTTTACATCCCTTATGGTTTTGTCTGCACCCCTTTTGCTCTTCTGCCAAAATGTTGTGAAGTGTTATGTGTTTATTGATTTTTTGTGCGATACAAGATGTGATTAATTTATATAGTGTAGGTAGGCAAGTTGTAGGTCTATATTGCGAGGGATTTGTTGCATCAGAGCTCTTAGGGAGCATGTAAGTGATACCTTTTGTTATAAATTTAGGAAATTCTTGCTGTCCAGAGATTAGGTCAGTTATAATTTTGGCTAATATGTCATGTAAAGTGGAGAATTTTTTATACCAAAGGTTATGGAGACTGTCAATGCCTGTTGCTTTCCAATTTTTCGTTCTCTTTGTTACGTTTGCTATATCATCTATTGTTATATCAGTAAATTCCATAGTATTTATATCTTTCGACCTATCCTCCTCTTCCTTTATCCATACTGCCTGGTTGTTGTGGTCACCTTGTTTCTTCCAAATGTTAGACCAGTAATTTTTGAGATCATCTACTAGAGGGATATCGCTTGGTTCTTGGACAGAATACTTCCTAAGACTTCTATAAAATCCTTTCTCGTTATTTGTAAACAGCCTATTGTCTTCTTTCCTATTTAATGCCTTAATGTATCTTGATAGTCTCTGTGATTTTAATGCTAATTTCTGTTTCAATGTGTCTAAAAATTCCTCTGGTCTTACATTATTTCGTTCATGTGTTGAATGGACCTTAGTTCTGTTAAAGATTTCGTTTACTTTCTTTACTACGTTAAGTGATCTATTTCCTTTTATGTATTGTGTAATTCTACCTAAATCTGCCCGTAACATTTTAATATCACTTTCTATTCTTCTTTGCCAATTCGGTTTGAATGGTTTATTGTATTTTCTATTCTGATTATTTGTGTCTCGTATTTTATAACCTAGCTTTTCACTTATGACTAATGCACTGCAATAAACAAGAGTGTGTATTGTATTTATATCTGAGTCAATTGTGTAGTATTGTCCTAAAATTTCTTTGTTGAAGACATCGACGTAACTATAGAGTGTGCGGTTTTCTTTTAACCTCGGAAGTTTTGGGCGGACTGTGGAATCAATTCCTTTAAACTGAGCTAGAGCTGTTTCAAGTGAATTTATTAGGTCTTGTTTATTAATATCAGTATATGCGGCACAATTTTCATGATCTGTTAGTTGTGTATCTGTGAGGATTATTGGGGAATTCGTTTGTGTTTATGCATGTGCTTGAGTGAGTGAGGATTGTGTGTTGATGGTTGCTTGGTGTGTGGGTGATGTTTGTAAAGGAGTTGCTGTAGGTATAACTGTTTGTATGGTGTCTGTTTGTATATTGCATGGTTGAGATATTGGAATGTCTGCATGTGTGAGTGAAGCCTCACTTTCTTCCCTAGCCAATTGATCAGCAACTTCTGTTTTTAGATTGTTTATAACTTCGTTTGATAAAAGCTTATTTCTAACAATTACTCTTCGTTGATCAGCAATTCTTTGCGCTGATACGTTTAATTCTGGGTATTTTAGTACAAATTGATCGTGAAGTTTTTTGCAATACATGGTTCGGTCTGATTCTAATCTGGTTATGTAAAGATATGTGCGCATGATAAACAGGTTAGTTTCTTCGCTCCATTTCATGCGCACTCTCGGTTTGCTAGCTTTGGTGGTCACAGGTTCAGTGGCGAGTGCCTCCTGTGAAATATCCTCAGCTGGAGTGACTCCTCTACTACTACTACTGCTTTCTTCTCCGGTAACATCGGCTGTAGTCCTTGAGGACATTCCCCTACCCCCCGCGTCCCCGACTCCCGCCCAGCCGTCTAGCTGAGAGTCACTGGCTAGCATGCTGTCACGCCCGACGCCAGCTACAGACGTGCCCCGACGATCACCCTCGGTCAGCGGCCCTATACGTAATCTTCTACTTCTAGTCTCCATATTGATGGGTTACCTTAACCTTGTTAGCCGTATAAGTTTTGATTATAAACGTGTCCGCCCCCCACGTGGTCTGATGGTCGACACGGACGTAAGGTAGGATTTTAGGGGGCTTATTATTATTATTAAAACATTTTAATTCGAATAATCTCCTACATAGTGAACAATATGGTTTCACAAAGGGTCGTTCGACTATGGATGCGGGTGTTGCTCTACTGAAACACATATTTAACGCATGGGAGAGGTCGCAAAATGTTATTGGAATTTTTTGTGACCTCTCCAAAGCCTTTGATTGCGTGCACCATGACATACTTTTGCGTAAACTCCGCCATTAAGGTGTCGAAAATGAGTCTCTCAATGTGATAGGTTCTTATTTACATAATAGATTACAGTGTGTAGATATTAACGGTGTGAAATCTTCCGGACTACCAGTTCAGTTAGGTGTACCGCAAGGCTCAATACTGGGTCCATTCTTGTTTTTAGTATACATTAATGATTTACCATTCTATTTAAAGGGCATCTGTGACGTTGTGTTGTTTGCAGATGATACCTCTCTAATTTTTAAAGTAGACAGGAATAGACATAATTTTGACGAAGTAAACAGTGCACTCTCAACAGTTACGGATTGGTTTACGTCAAATAACCTAGCTCTTAACCCCAAGAAAACAAAATGTGTAAAGTTCGCCTTGCCTAACGTTAGAAATCTAGGACCTAACATCGTTTTAAATAAAGAGGTGCTTGAAACTGTGGGCTCGGCAGTTTTTCTGGGAATAACAGTAGATGCCAAACTTCAGTGGGGACCACACATATCAACCCTAGCAGGAAGGCTCAGTTCGGCCGCCTACGCCGTCAGGAAAGTTCACTTTAGTTATTTCCACAGCGTTATGTCCTACGGTATTCTACTGTGGGGCAAAGCCGCTGACATACGAAATATATTTGTACTTCAAAAACGAGCTGTCCGAGCAATTTACCAGCTCGGTGTCAGATTTTCTCTGAGAAATTTGTTTAAAGACATTGGTATTCTCACGGTTGCTTCACAGTTCATCTTAGCCAACATCTTATATGTTAGGCAAAATATTCACGTGTACACCAAAAACTTTGATATTCATAATATTAATACCAGAAATAAGGACAAACTGCGAGCCCCTTTTCACCGACTTCAAAAGGTTCATAACTATTTTGTTGGGCTTGGTATAGCTTTTTATAACAAGATACCCTCTGCTTTGCTAGACTTGCCCTACAATGCATTTAAAGCACAAATTAAATCCAAGCTTTGTTCGAAGGCATATTATTCCGTGAATGATTATTTAAATGATAAGAATAGCTGGTCGCTCTGATTAACTCAGGACAATGTTTGTGTTCTTTCTCAGGAATTAGCTTGTTGATACGTTATATGAGTTCATATAATTTACTTTTTTACATTACATAAATATGTAAGCTGTCACACCCTTTATGCCTGGGGCTTCTTAGTTAAGTAACAAGTTTTAGTTAATTACATTTTCATTTAAATATAAATATACTAGCTTTCCGCCCGCGGCTTCGCTCGCGTGGAGATCGGTTATATCGCGCTTTTAGATTTCCCTCGTGAATATAATATTTTTCCGGGATAAAAAAGTACCCTATTATTTAATTCGGACTTCTAACTCTACGTCTGCAAAATTTTAAAACAATCAGCTTAGTAGTTACGGCGTGAAAGCGGAACAAACAAACGAACAAACTCACTTTCCGATTTATAATATTAGGATATTTGGTGTACACATACAAATATTCCAGTAATCTCCCTTGGGAACTTGATGTTTTTTTAGGACCAAAAGTAGCCTATGTTACTCTCCATCTTTTGAACCAACTGTACGTCAAAAATCAGGTCGATTGATTGCTTAGCTACGGCGTGAAGGAAGGACAAACAAACAAACAAACACACTTTCACATTTATAATATTAGTATGGATTGTTTTGCTTTGTACCAGCAAAGCAAAACATTTTGGCGTGGTAGCTGGCATATGGTAACTAATTTCATTGTTGTTGTATTTTATCGTGTTCATCACTATACATAGTATTGTATAAAGACATGTGTTTTTTTAAAAATGAACAGACAGCTGTGCTGCTGGGGAGTTTGTTCCGCCACTTCTTCTTCCCAGCGAAAGCACTAGGAAGTGTCGATGGGTGGGCGTTTTGGGGGACTGTCTTATGTAATATTGACTTTCAAAAAGTGCTGATTCTCAGCCTAATTTGAATAAATGACTTTTGATTTGATTTGATTTCCGAACTGACTACCTCTGAGAAGAAATAGCGGAAACAAACTCAGGGATCATCGACTTTTTAGAAGTCCAGACATTAAAAATGAGAATGTTTACAATAATTTACCTTATAATTACGCATATTGCTTAATAACAATGCTTAACAGAGCGAGCAGCTCAGTCCCAAGCTTTTTTGTATTATAAATAATCTGTGATTTTATAATACCCCTTTATTCAAAGTTTGGCCTTTATATAGTTTTTAAATCGTTTAATGGGTAAGTTTCGAATGTCTGTGGGAAGCTTGTTGTAAGTGTATACATTGACCCATGAACGAGTTGCCTACTCTGTGAAGACGAGTGTGATGTACAGCAAGATTGTGTTTGTTCCTGGTATTTATATTATGAATATCGCTTATTTTCTTAAAATCCGATATATTTTTATGTACATACATAAGATTTTCAAATATATACAACAACAAAAAAAATTCAGAGAGGTGGACATTCTGACTGTAGCTTCACAGCTACAGTCAGAATGTCCACCTCTCTGAATTTTTCTCTAAGAGAATCTCTAGGACCAAGGTTATAAATGGCTCGAACAGCCCTTTTCTGTAAAACAAAGATGGTATTGATGTCCGCACAAGTTCCCCAGAGAAGGATCCCATAAGTCATAAGACTATGAAAATAACTAAAATAAACAATTCTGGCTGTATCCACATCAGTTGTCTGTCTAATTTTCTTAACAGCAAAGGCGGCGAAACTGAGTCTACCCGACAGCTTCTCAACGTGAGGACCCCATTGCAACTTGGCGTCAATAGTCAATCCAAGAAAAACTGTTGACTTGACAGGGATTAACTCTACTCCATTCAGTTGAACATTGGTACTTAGCTGCCTGACATTTGGCGTAAAAAATTTAATTACTTTAGTTTTTTTTTCATTTAAAAGAAGGTTATTTGTATTAAACCAATGGACAACTTTAGAAAGTGTATTGTTAACTTCGTCAAAATTTGCTAGCTGACGCTTGACTTTAAAAATAAGAGAAGTGTCATCCGCGAACAATATAATGTTGTGATTATCCCTCACGTGATGAGGTAAGTCATTAATATAGATTAAAAACAAGAATGGACCTAGAATTGAGCCCTGCGGAACGCCGACGGTGACCACAGATCCTGCAGATCTCTTGTCATTAACATCAACCCTCTGAATTCGATTATTCAGATAAGAAGTCAGAAGGTCGAGAGCTCTGTCCCTTAAACCATAATGGTAAAAATTCCTAATAAGAGTATCATGATGTACGCAATCAAAGGCCTTGGTTAAATCACAAAAAATACCAACAGCATTTTGCGATTCCTCCCAGGCCCCAAATATATTCTTTAGCAGCGCCACGGCCGCATCTGTAGTTGAACGACCCTTTGTAAAACCAAATTGTTTCACGTGCAATAAATTATGTAAGTTAAAATGCCTCACAACTGTTTCAAAATTAATTTTTCAAAAATTTTGCTCAAAGTTGGTAATATCGAAATGAGCCGAAAATTCGTGGGATCAGTTGTACTACCAGATTTGAACAGTGGAATTACTTTGCTAAGTTTCATAAAATCAGGAAATATACCAGATGTGACACAAGAATTAAAAATAATTGCCAAGAAAGGTGCGATAACATCTATTATCGAAGCTACAATATATACTGATAAACCCCAATCATCGGCAATTTTTTTTACATCAAGATCCTTAAAAGATTCTATAATATCTTTAGCAGTTACAAACGTAAATTCAAAGTGTTTGTCACATTCTGGAACACATTCTTTTAGTATGGCGTAAGCAGAAGTGGAGGAAGAAGACAAAGTTTTTGTTGTTATTATTGGAATATTAGTAAAAAAATTCTCAAACTCAGTTGCTACCTCCAAGTACTTTTGTTTTAAGTAGTTTTGTACTTTGGTTCTTCCAGTTTCAGAATTTATAATTTGCCAAGTTGTTTTGATTTTATTTCCAGAAGATTTTATTTTATTTTTATAATAATAATAATAATATTTATTTACATCAGACAATTGTCCATAGTTTTCATAAAAACACATACACAAAATACATTTAAATTATTTATGAACTTAATTATTTTTGATACTTAAATAAACATATAACATTCCAAACTAAAATTAAATTAGACTGATATTTAAAAATAAAATAAAATGTAAAATTCAAAAATAAAATAAAATGCCAAAATCAAAAATAAAATAAAATGTCAAATTCAAAAATAAAATAAAATTCCAAAATCAAAAATAAAATAAAATGTCAAAATTAAAAAATAAAATAAAATGTCAAAATTATAAATAAAATGTGAAATTCAAACTAGGTAGGCAAAAGCTAGACGGAGCCCACCAGTCAAGAGAACACAATATACGGCCTTGTCCAGTGCTCCATAAAAATACTGTCTGAGTCCAACCTCTCAGCAATGAGCTTCAGGTAACTGTTGGAGCTGTCGCGCACCCGACGCATCAGGGACGCAGATCTTTTGCGCATTATCGCCGCGAACCCGTCCACACGTGCGTCAGCAAACATTCCCGACGCGCTACAGTAGCGCGGCAACCCCATCAGCATCCTGAACAAGTTGTTGTACAGGATTCGCAGGGTGTCCCAAGACTTTTTCGTGTGTTTGACCCAAAGGCTGCATGTATAAAATGACTGGCAATAACTTTTAAAAAGCGTCGTTTTCACCTGCCTAGTGCAACGCGCAAACCTACGGGCCAGCATGTTTGCTCTGATGGATAATGCCCTGCGTTCCCTTTCCATATCTTGGTCATCCGCAAGAGACTCAGTGACCCAGTGGCCCAGATACTTAAAGCAGGCTACTCGCTTTAACTCGCTGTCGTTCAGGAAAATCGGTGGAATGGTGTTATAAGTCTTAGTGCCTGATTTGAATACCATGAATTCGCTTTTGCTTGCATTGTATCTGAGCCCGTGGGCCTCCGCATATCTCTCACAGATCCCAATCAGTTTTCTGAGTGCATTAAACGATGGGCTCAGCAGCACCATATCGTCGGCATAGCTGATGTTATTGACCACAACACCATCAATAGAGCAGCCAACCCGAGTGCCGCTGAGCTCACGAATCAACCGGTCCGTGTACAGGTTGAAAAGTCGGGGCGAGCTCACCCCCCCCTGCCTCACCCCACATTGCAACCCATACTCGTCCGATAGCGATCCCGCCCATCTTACACAATTTCTCTGATTGCCATACCAGTATTTGAGGAGTGCTATGAGCTCACGTGGAAGGTCGGTTTCCCTTGACAGCTTCTGCCACAACCTATCATACGCCACCAGGTCGAAGGCTTTTGATAAATCGAGAAAGCAGGCGTAGACGGGTGTGCTTCTGCTGGTGTAGTACTGGACGGTGTGTTTGAGACATAGTACAGCTGTTTCAGTGGACAGGCCAGCTCTGAATCCGAACTGGGCGTCATGCAGAGGTACATGTTTACATAAATATGTTTCAATCACACAGTCCAGGACCTTCGCTATCACAGTAGCAAGAGATATCGGTCTGTAGTTGCCAATGCTGGAAGCGTCTCCAGTCTTGTTCTTAATTATCGGTACCACTACAGTCTTTAACATATCCCCCGGTAAATGCGAATGGCTGACACAGAGGATGAACAACATGGCGAGCACCCTTGGCAGATGTATACCCGCATTTTGCAGGTGTTCAAAACTCAGTGAGTCATGGCCCGGGGATTTTCCTAGCTTCATGTTATCCACCACCCGCGCAACGTCCTTCGCTGCAATATGCACTGACCTCGACCCCCCACGCACCTCCTCCTCCCCCGGTTCCACAGATGCAGGACCTAGCGGGGATTGCACCGTAAAATGATCTCTAAACAAATTGGCAATCCGGACAGGATCGCTAATGCTCTGTACACTCACGAGAACACTCGGTCTTGGGTTCAGTTTGTTGGTCTCTTTCCAAAACTTTGCAAAATTTTTATCCTTATGTTGAGTCGCAATAAAGTTCATTTTTATTTGAGTTTTATTATTTTGACACCATTTTAGTTGAGATTTAAAATGACTCCGCGTTTCTCGCATTTTTTGATACGTTGACCCAAGTACAGGTTTTCCAACTGATATCCACTCCTGAAACCAAAACCGAACCTCTCTATGAGCGTTAGCTACATATTTATTCCAGCCTGTAACATTAGTTTTTCTTTTAGCATTTCCTATTATTCCACAACTCTTACCGGCTGACTCACAAAGAATAGTAACAATTTCACTGTACAGGTTGTTTATGATATCTTTGTGTTCTATTATGTCACAATGCGAGTCCGCACAACACCTAAGTTCCGGGGGAAAATTCACATTTCGCAGCCTAGATGTACATAGTTCTCTATATTTCTGCTTCTGTAAGAAGTCCCTTTCACCCCAAATAACAAAATTAGGTACCAATTTCGAGACCTCATCAAATTTTTAATCTTAAAACACTTAGGTCACAGATAACTTCTAAGGCAAAGTGATCTGACCACGAGAAGCTATATTTAATCTTAATGTCTATAATAGAATTTCTGGCAGCCTCCGTTGTTACAACGTGGTCTAACCAGGACGAAGTACCGTGCGTGTCACTAATAAAAGTGTACGCACCCGATGACAACCCGATAAAATCAATGTCTGCACAACTCCAGTTCACTTCACTACAAAACTGTTTAAGTTCCTTACCAAAAGCTACCTTGGGTCCGCATTGAAGTCTCCTAGTATATACACATAGTCCACGTTACTGCTATCCACAATGGCACGAATTTCACTCAAACAGCCTATAAATTCTGCTAGGTTCTCAGGCTTATCAGGGCTGTCCGTAGGCATATAAACTGAAAACACTAGAAACTGGCGGTTATCTAGCACTACTTTAATACCCGTGATACGTAATGTGTATCGCGGTGTCTAACAGGCAATATTTGCGTGTGTTTTAATGTGTATCGCGGTCGCTAACAGGCAATATTTTTTTTTGTGAAAACTTTCATAAATTCATAATTAATCAGGTTAAATAGTACACTACACGCATGATCCGGGTTGGTGTGATGAGGCAAGCCCGGTAGCTTTTCAATTAAATTATTTTTAAATTTTCCTAAACGATTTTCATTTACTGGAACAAAACTCACAAGTTTTCTTTGAGCTCTGACTTCACTTTTCTGAGGAAAAGTAACTAACTAGCCACAGTGATCAAAGTCTAACTCATTTATAATTAAATGGTCAGAAGGTCGATGTCGTGGTGGCCTAGTGGTTAAAAGACCAGCCTCTCAAGTATGAGTGCGCGGGTTCGATTCCAGGTCAGGCATGTACCAATGTAACTTTTCTGAAGTTATACGTACTTTCTAAGTATATCTTGGACACCAATGACTGAAGGTGAAGGAAAACATCTTGAGGATACCAGGACTTTAAGTCTGAAATCGCCAACCCGCATTGAGCAAGCGTGGTGATTACGCTCAATCCTTCTCTGTATGAGAGGAGACCTGTACCCAGCAGTGGGGCGATTAATAGGTCGATGATGATGATGGTCAAAAGGTCTTAAGTTAGGAAAGATGTTGTCTAAACAGGTGGCACTTGTGGCAGTTATTCTAGTCGGCTCAAATAATATTGTGTACAAATTATAAGACTTGAATGATGTAGCTGATTTCTCTAGAACATTATTGTTGAAGTCTCCACAGACAACAACTGTTTTTTTACTGTGAAAGTCTTTAATAAAACCTCCTCCATACATTTTTCAAAAATATCGTAGAAAGCACATGGGGGCCTGTAGACACTTATTACAATGAACTGCTCAAGCTCGATGCAAGCAATTTCAATAACTCGCTCAACAGAGAGGCTTACAATATCAGCCCGTTCTTTAAATTTGATATTGTTACGAACAATTATTAGGGAGCCACCCCTTATCATATTCACTCTGCTGAATGAGCTAGCAATCTGATGGTTATTAAAGCTGAACATGAACTGATGGGCTTTTAACCAATGTTCAGTAAGATAAACAATATCAATATAACTACAGTTCATGAACAACTCCAATTCTAATTGTTTATTTATCACAACCTGTATATTTTGATAAACAATTTTAAGGTTATTATTACTGATTATATTTTGAAAATTAAAATTTAATGGGTGTGATATAAATGGATCTAGATTTACATTTCTACTAGAGTTTAAGTCTATTGTCTCAATGTCCCTTAATAATGGGTACAAGTCTAATTTATTATTTAAAATAGTGCTAGAAGTAGACTCTATTGTCTTAAGTTGTAATTTAAATAACTTTGAACAAATTCCAAGCTCTGCTCATTACCACTAAGTGTATTACTTATAATTTCCTTGCATTGCTCAAAAGAAGCAAGTTGTTTAGCCAAATTCTTGGCTGTAATAGAAAAAGAATATAATAGCGACACAGCTATCTGTCTTGTATAATAATTAGAAAGATAATACATAACATTGTTATGTCTATCTCTTGTCAAATACATATTCTTCTTAAAATAATTATTTATGTCAATTATGTGTAATGTTTTATTATTAAATGACAAGTTGGACATTGTCATATTTGGTTCAAATCTAATCCTATTTTCTTCCTGTGGCAACTGGTCACTGTAAGGGAATGTAAATAAGACAACCTTTCCAATACTTAGCTTGCTTAATGTTTTAGAACACTTAAGGAATTCTCTTTTGCTCAAATTTCCCCTACTACCCACAAAAATTAACAAAGTTGTATCCTGGGAAAAATTACATTTAATAATTTTTTGCATAATTCCATATCCACTCAAGCGTCCGGGCCAACAAAGTTGCCTAAAAATTTTTGGCGTTAAGCGTTCAGGCAACCATGGTGGCCTCGCCGACATGTAAACAACGATTCTCTGATGTATAAAACAGTGCCCCACCTGACACATAACATCGGAAAAAAAGTTTGTTTATAAACGGTGAGTGCAGTTTTGTACAGTGGAAGTGAGTTCTGCGATTAAAATAAGAGTAATAAATTATTTTTTATTATTAGTGTTACATATTGAAATGAAATGAAATGAAATGAAATGAAATCGTTTATTAAGCAAGTAGGATCACCGATCACTTTTACACGTCATGTTTTTTTTTTTTTTTTTTTTTTTTTTTAACTAGATGAAGCCGGCATTTCCTAACTGACTACCTCTGAGAAGAAATAGCCGAAACAAACTCAGGGATCATCGTCTTTTTTAAAGTCCAGACATTAAAAATGAAAAGGTTTACAATAATTTACGTTATAATTACGCATATTGCTTAATAACAATGCTTAACAGAGCGAGCAGCTCAGTCCCATGCCTCTCTATCCTCTAAATAATCTGAGATTTTATAATACCCCTTTTTGCAAAGTTTGGCCTTTATATAGGTTTTATATCGTTTAATGGGTAAGTTTCGAATGTCCATGGGAAGCTTGTTGTAAAAGTGTATACATTGACCCATGAACGAGTTGCCTACTCTGTGGAGACGAGTGTGATATACAGCAAGATTGTGTTTGTTCCTGGTATTTATATTATGAACTTCGCTTATTTTCTTAAAATTAGATATATTTTTATGTACATACATAAGATTTTCAAATATATATTGCGAAGCTACAGTCAGAATGTTCACCTCTCTCAATTTTTCTCTAAGAGAATCTCTAGGACCAAGGTTGTAAATGGCTCGAACAGCCCTTTTCTGTAAAACAAAGATGGTATTGATGTCCGCACAAGTTCCCCAGAGAAGAATCCCATAAGTCATAAGACTATGAAAATAACTAAAATAAACAATTCTGGCTGTATTCACATCAGTTATCTGTCTAATTTTCTTAACAGCATAAGCGGCAGAACTGAGTCTACCCGACAGCTTCTTAATGTGAGGACCCCATAATAATTATCGAGATTTATTCTTTCTGATCATGTATAAATACTTTGTATCCAATGTCTGATAAGTTGTCTTTACGAGTGTTTAATTGGACGATGAAATGATTACTCAATGCTCATTGTGTGCCGGATTTTCGTCAAATTTTTATTTGATGATATTAAAATATTACAAAATAATCTGCAAGATAAACAGTTCATATTTAGTCATTAAATAGACTTCTGCTAAAAAATAAGGAGGATTTTACGAGCGCTCGGCGCGGCTTGATACCGAACGCGCGCTCGGACGTACAACGCATTCTCAGCTGTCACATCGGGACGTTCAAGTGGATATAAAGAAAAACCAGGCATACAGTAGTTCAATATTGAGTGACCCGGACATTCATCAGTCAACAAGCAACCCAAGCCCTAAACCTTACCTATCTCATCACAGAACAACACAACCTCATTAGTTAAGCTTTGTTTAAGGTTATTAAGATCAAGATTATTGGCACCATTAGCAGAAGGTACTACGACACCAACAAGGGGTGTGGCAAGATGGTATTACATGATGTCGACAAATGATCCGGTGTATTAATATTGATGTGATTCACCAAGCAGCTAGAAGCGCGCTCCGCAAGCGCACTTTGCACGCTCCGCAAGCTCACCTTGCACACTCTGCAAGCGCACCTTCCGTGCTTCGCAAGCACACCGTGCATGTTCCGCAAGCGCACCTCGCTCGCCAAGCAACAGCCAACACTGTCGCGACAGCGCCGCGTCCAGCCGCACGTGCACGTGCGGACTCCTGCAGCGCACTATCACGCGGAGCGATCTCTTGTGCGTCAGCAATTGAGCGCACCTCGCAAAGTGACGTTCACTTCCAGCCTCACTGCCAGTACATCCAGCATTTACAGAAGGTCATACAAAATCAATGAACAACTACCACACAAGTACTATAAAAATATTACTGTTATTCTGTTCCTTGATTTATAACGAGATTGTGAGCAGTGTAGTTCTTTATCCAACTTCTGATGTCGCAGTCAGAGACGGCAGAGCGGTAGGGTCGACAGCATCTTAGTGTGGAAGTAGAGGTTCCATTTCGTAGGTGAGTTTTGAATTGAAGCACGACGTGTAGATATACCCTCCAATCTTCATAATAACAATTTTAATAGGCAAACCGACATTTTCAGTTCGGGGAAGTGCCTTGGTCCGCGTCTCGATGCAAAGTAACCGTTCGTCCAACCCCACTTTCCAAAGCGACTCTTTCCATGTGCCGCCATCACAAAATAACGTCATAAGCGTTTGCCCCTCTACTACGTAAATCAAATCAGCAACCTCTAATAAAATTATACCGACGATCTCCGACATGTATAATAGTGTAAAATAAATTAAATCCAGAAGTCAAATTAAACTAACGCAAACTACCACAACTGATTTTTTTTTTTTTGTTTTTTGCAAATCATCTTCAACGAACTCTTAAGAGTTTCCAAGAAAACATAATTGAATGGATCGAATGGATTGGTAGCAGCGTGATGTTATATAGCCTAAAGCCTTCCTGGATTAATGGGCTATCCAACGCAAAAAGATTTTTTCAAATCGGGTCCGTAATTCCTGAGATAAGCGCGTTCAAACAAACAAACAAACTCTTCAGCTTTACATATTAGTATAGATTAGGTAACTACATAATTTGTAACTTTCTATGAAATTACAGAAAATTGCTCTATTACGAAGCTCTTGAATAATTATCAAAATGTATCAATCAAAGTAATTATTATTGAGAATATCTAACAAATTACCGGATACCTGATACCTGGTTGTGAGTTGCATGTCGCACCAAAATCAAAATTAAGTCATTTATTCAAATTACGCTGAGAATCTGGACTTACCTGTTTCCCAATTACTATTTTATGGAATTATTAATAAAAACAAATTATTATTATTTTTTTTTTTTTATAAATTATAAACCAGCGCTTGACCGCAATCCCGCCTGATGGTAAGCAGTGATGCGATCGTTGATGGTAAAGCGCGCTAGTTTATTAAGAGCCTATTCACTCTAGCCTTGAAGACACTCAAATTGTAATTTGACGGAAACACCGACGCCGGCAAATTGTTCCAGTCCCTCGATGTACGCGGTATAAAGGAGGAAGCAAAACGCTTCGTCCGGATCGCAGTGGTGTCAACAACGTAAGGGTGGAAACTCGCCGTACGACGGGTCGTCCGATGATGGAACGGAGATGGGGGAATTAAGTCATGCAATTCCCTTGCACACTCACCAGAATGCATCCTATAGAAGACCGAAAGGCTGGCTACTCTACGCCTGTGCTCCAGGCTTTGGAGACCGTTTCGAGTTAAGTCTGGGTCGCCAATCAGCCTCTTCGCACGCCTCTCCACCGAATCCAAAGCGGCAAGGTGACACTTCGCAGCACCAGCCCAAATGTGGCTGCAGTACTCCACACACGAGCGGACCTGTGCTTTGTATAAAATTAGAAGCTGCCCTGGTGTGAAGTACCGCCGGACTTTCGCGATGACGCCTAGTTTTCTGGCAGCCACCCCGGCCTTGGACTCAATGAACCGCCCAAAGTTAAGGCTCGAGGAAATCTCAACTCCCAAAAGCTGAAGGCGGTCGGTACACTCCAAGGATACATTCTGAAAAGTAGGAGCCAAGGTAAACTGGCTCCTTTTGGCGGTGAAAAGACACGCCTGTGTTTTGGCGGCATTGAATGCTACAAGATTGGCATTGCCCCATTCGGAGACTGCCTGCAGTGCAGCACTCACACGCTCTACCATGGCCTCTCTTTCGGACCGGATAGTTTCCTTACTAGCCCGAGCTTCCGGCAGGTATCTCTCCACAACTGTGCTGTCATCTGCATACCCATAGATACCGGGCATCAGCAGATCGTTAATATGCAGCAGGAACAGAGTTGCAGAGAGAACAGACCCCTGAGGAACACCGGCATTGGTCGACATGGGCTCAGATGAACATCCGTCGACAACAACTCGGAGGGACCGTTCAGTCAGGAAGTCTTTTACCCAGCCAGTCAGGCCAGCGGAAATGCCGTACGCTGGAAGCTTACTCAAAAGGCCAGCGTGCCATACCCGGTCGAAGGCCTTCGAGACATCAAGGGAGACGGCAATCGCTTCCCCATTTTTCTCGAGGGCCTCGCCCCACAAGTGAGTGGCATACACTAGTAGGTCCCCAGTTGACCGATTGCGTCGAAAACCGTACTGTTGGTCACTGAGGAGATCGTTACCTTCCAGGTATGCCAAGAGGCGCGAGTTCAATACACGCTCCATAATCTTGCAGAGTATGGAGGTTATTGAAATCGGCCGATAGTTGGTAGGATCGGCACGACTACCCTTTTTGGGCACGGGCTGCACGTTGGCAAGCTTCCAGGACTTGGGCACTATACCAGTCCTAAATGAGAGGCGATACAGGCGCGTCAATACAGGAGACAACTCAGGCGCACAAGCCTTAAGAACAATCGCTGGTATACCATCTGGACCACTAGCCTTATTCACGTCCAGACGACACAATACTCTCAGAACCTCCTTGTTTCTAATGCGAACCTCCGGCATTGAAGTACCGCAATGAGGTAAATTAGGTGGAGTAGCATTGCCAGTGTCAAGACGCGAACTATGGGCAAAGAGAGATGCAAAGAGACCTGCTTTCTCTCTCGCCGTATGGGCCAGTGCTCCATCAGGCCTAACCAGCGGAGGCAGTGTGGGCCGACAGAAGTTCGCCTCGACCGATTTGGCTAGGGACCAGAAAGATCTGCTACCGGAAGGGTGCGCAGAGAGCTTGTTACCAATGTTAGTAATGCGGTCGAAGCGAGCCTTCTTAAGCGCCTTTTTGTAGGACTTGGCAGCACGGTTAAAGGCTCTCTTCTTTGAGCTTAGATCCAGAGCTCTGCGGTCACGAGCGTCAACCCAGGCGAGGAATGCCGTGTGCTTACGCTGTTCAGCTTGAACACAGTCGGCGTTAAACCATGGGCGAGCCGAGCCACCGACGGGCACGTCACTGAAGGGGATAAAATACTCCATAGCTTGACGCACCACGTCGGTTATAGCGTCCGCACAGCTCGATGGATTGCTAGAAGAGAAGCAGACCTGCTGCCAAGGATAAGATGCAAAGAAGTGGCGCATCTCATCCCAATCTGCTGACTTGTAACGCCATATTCGCCGCTCACCACGCGAGTCGCAATCAGGTGGGGAGAAGGACGTCACAGACTTCACCAGACAGTGGTCTGAAGTTCCTAACGGTGAGGAAACTGTAACAACACATCTGTCCGGATCAGTGGTCAGCAGAAGGTCCAGACAATTGGCGGTATGACCAGCCACATCAGGCACCCTAGTCGCTTCTTCCACCAGCTGGGAAAGGCCCATTGATAGCGCAAAGTTTCGCGCTTCTCTCCCAGCGTGGTCGGTCCTCTGGTATGGGAAAAGCCAGTCTTGGTGGCAGGCATTAAAGTCCCCCAGAGCGACGAACTGTGCGTCAGGGTGCTGATGCAGTACATTGTCAGCAGACACACTGAGGTGGTCAAATAGTCGAGTTGTCTCCTGGTCACCGCTGTGCGATCGATAGACACAGGTGTAGACAATTTTGTCCACACCAGTGTCAACCAACAGCCATAAGGACGATAGATGAGAGTCTTCGAGGTGACGGAGACGCCGGCAACAGATGTCATTGCGGACATACACACAGACCCCGGCACGCTGCAGGAAATGATGCTCCAAAGAGTATCCCGGGTAGTTGAGGTATGCCGCATCAGACGGACATCTGATCTGGGTCTCCGTCAAGAAAAGTAGGTGGGGCTTTTCAGTCTCAAGGTGGTGATGGACTGCATCGATATTGGAGTGCAGACCTCGAATGTTTGAGAGGTGCACTTTAAATGAGAGGACGTGCGCCCGCTGTGCACACCTACTTTTCTTTTTAAAACTTTTCATTTTAATATACTGAGTGAATAGGAAGGAAGACGGCAGTTGAGCGAGGTGATGCAATGATAAACCCAACAACACTACCAACGATGCTGCGCCAGTGGGAGATTGATCTGGAGACTGCGGGGACGCCCGAACCCCCCCAGGGATCGCCATCGGGTCCTCTCGTCCGGTCGCCAACCGGCACGATGGGGCCACCCTGGGATTTTTCGCAGTTGGCGGGGCAGCCTTTCGTGTGTGGCGGGCACACTACTTGGGCCCCCAACTACCTGCGGTCGGCCAGCGGAGCACCGTGCTTCGGATCCCGCTACCCTCCAGGACCAAGCTCCCGACACAACAACATTTGTCGCATCGAGCCCGGCACACATCGCAACACAACTGCTCAGACCCGTCCTCCATACGGCTTCACCAGACATCATGCCGGAACACGACGAATCGCTTGGCGGCATGACTTTGTCTGGTGGGTGGTAACTACGCCGGCGGCCGATGTTGTGGCCTACCACCGAGAAAAAAGTGACTTAACTGACTGAAAAAAACTTATTATGTTAAGTGAATTATAAACATGACTGTTTAATTTATGCATTTTCAGCGCAATATCGCATGTTTAATTCATCGAATGCATTTGTTTCATTTTAAACAACTGTGGGCTCTGTGTACCGTTTCAGTGTTACAAAATAGCAAAGACAACATCAAAGATAATATTACCTATGTCGATAGTTTTGACAACCCTAAAATTGGAAAATTGGAACCCTTTGATTGGAAGCCATTACAAAAATGACGGTAATTAATCCAATAACGGAATTCATTGTACCAAAATATGAATCCCTGTTACCTGCTCATTCGTATATATGTAAATTCAACCATGGCGACCATGACATACAGACGCAACAAGACAACCGACTTTTTCTACAAAGTCTGTTATG
Source organism: Sesamia inferens (assembly GCA_037179545.1). NCBI lineage: Eukaryota > Metazoa > Arthropoda > Insecta > Lepidoptera > Noctuidae > Sesamia > Sesamia inferens. Next base: position 32,414,354 of record CM073927.1, read on the forward strand.
TAGCTTACCTCTTTGGTCTTCCTAACTTCTGGTTGGAAGAACTAAAGTTATCCAAAAGATTTGTTAGAATTTACAACAAGATTACAATGTTCAGCAATGGCCTGATAAATTTGCTGATACTTTTCGAGTTGTGTTCGTTTTTTACGCAGACCAATTTGACCAAGAAGCAGAAATCTAACTTGATGGTGTTTGCAATATCGCACCCGATGCTGAACAGTTTTCGTCTGATGATGTCAAGGCTGCAGGACAAAGTGAAGCTGGTGATATACAACCTAAGCGTTGAGCTAAAGGGTTACAACGACCCAGAGGTCGAGAAGCAGATGCTCACAAGCACATGCATGTACCTATGTGCTTTGCTGTTCAGCTGCACGATGTCTGTGATCATGTATGGGGCTACTAGTGCCTGGGAGGTGTACAGATACGGTATGGCACTACTTTCGAAAAATAAAACTTCTGTTTCAAAAAGTTTACTCCATTTTACTTACACGAAAATAAAAATAAAAAAACAAAAATAATCCGAAACCAACACGAATCCGAAAACTATAAAAAAAAAACATGAAATCACGGTGATTACAAAATACAGCATTTAAAAAAAACCGCTTATTTTTCACGACTCTGCTTCTATTTCCAGACGAGACTTTCACGACTCTGGTGACTGCATACCCAGATGTCACGGACAGGTCTGTACTGGCCAACGTCGTCAGAGCCCTCTGTTTCATAGTTTGGTGGATCTTCTGCACCAGGTTCTTTGCAGTATACATTCTGGTCGTCTCCTTGACCACGTGCCTCGGTTATCAGTACAAAAACCTGCAGAGCTACTTCTCAAGTCTTAACAAAATATTTGACAGAGAAGATTTGAGTCAAGCAGAGAAAGAAGAAAAGTATGAGGCTGGGTTCAAAGTTGGGATTAAGGCACATTCGGATACATTAAGGTAAATATTAAAGAACTCATTTTCAGAACCTTTTTGGCCCCAATTGGAAGTCTTGTTATGAATTGCTTGCATCGCTTTTTTAATTCCTCTTCGTCTATCGTTACTCATTGCGATTTTACAAGTCAATTTTACTGTCCGATATTGTTTTCACACCAGCCGCTTAATTGTGAAATGCACACACATAAATTCGTGCAAGTCACACACATATACACAGCGTCGTCTGTCCAATATTTATAGTTCGGTATTTAATTTTCGCTCCGTCCTCCGGTGCGAGGTCGCCACTCGAGAACCCGTCGGCCCTATCGGACTTCGGTCCTACGGGCAATGTGCCCGGCCCACTGCCACTTGTTGTTGCAATTCATGGGGCTATGTGGGTTACTCTCGTTCTTCTGCGGATCTCCTCATTTCTGATTTGATCACGCAGTGAAACCGCAAGCATAGCCGTCTCCATTGCCCTCTGAGTGACCTTGAGCTTTCTTATAAGGCTCATGACGCAGCGTGGGTAGGCCTCTAATAAGGTGAACCAACGACCTGGTGAAAGTCGCGAGATACCGCTGGATGCGGGAGGCGCAGGAATGGACGTCGTGGAAATCCTTGGGGAAGGCCTATTTCCAGGAGTAGAAGTATTTCAGCTGAAATGATGATGCTAGTATGCCTATTTCCAGCATTGGACGATTTACGGCTGAAATGATGATTTGATTTTCAGATGCACTCAGAAAACACAATCTCTGTGTGTCGGTGTGTTCAGTGGACAAATCGTCTTCAACATTCTTCTGCTGATTGTGCTAATGGCTGAAATGTCGGTATGTATATTCTCAAATTTCAAAGTTTATTACCAACTTGCTGCTGCCCGCGAGTCCGTCCGGTTGAGCTCCCCCAACGAATAGAGGATGCGGATAGTTTACTTGCAAAATATGCTTGCCTTATACATGTTTGTGTTATTTTGTTCAGAATTCGGAGCGCACGTTTATGAACTTATTCTCCTCGGTAATTACTACAAGCGCTGTGCTTGTCAGCACTGGCTTCTACATGTGGACCGCTGGAGACGTCACCGTGGAGGTGAGCTCAAACGATCTTGTCGACGAATGGCATATTGACTCTTAAGGTACATTAAAAAATCTCGCTGGATTCTCCCGCTGAGGTATCTTGATTAGATCTAAATAAATCATTAGACACGGTTTGAAATCGGATCACAACAGGAATATTCTTATTTTTTTTCTGGTTACATTTATTTTATTTATTTAGGTTAACCAACAATTGTTTACACTGTACATTATTATGACTTAATGACTAAAGCAACACTTGCAAGTGCAACAATTAATTACAGGTTAACTCCACATGGACAAAAAAAAAAAAACGGTTTACTCAGTTATTCAGTATTCAATTAAAATTTCATAAAAGCCTGGAGCCTTCAGATCCTGCCGATCGACAAGGCCAATTTAATTATTTTTGTGGTTCCGTGACCAATGGGTACATAACTTAACTTCGAGAGCAATATGTTCGTTTAATGGAAAGTTGAATCAACGTTTGTTGGGATGGAATTTATTGCGGAACACCCTTATCATATAATGAAGAAATAAAATACATTTATTCAGCACAAACTTAAAGACACACAATACATTTAAAATAAACGTACATCAGGTGGCAACAAATAAAAATCATAAAAACTAGCGGTAAAGCACAACTACATATTACATTGAATAACACGATAACGATAACAAACATAACCTAACATATTACAGGACAACATAAATACACACAACACACATATTATAGGACAACATACATATTATAGGATAACGATATCATTTTAATAAAAGTTGCTCATTTGATTAATGTAGTAGTGGGGCAAACGCTGTGACGTTATTTTGTAAAGGCGGCACCACGGTAGAGTCGTTTTGGAAAGTGGAGATTGTTGAACGGTCCGGGGCGAAACTGTCGGTTTGCCATTTAAATTTTTATTATCAGTTGTTGTATCCTATTTAGTTTTTAACTCTATAGAATTGACGGTATATTTAGAATTCGTGCTATAATTGAAAACGCCACCTACTATATAGATCCCTTACTACCACACCAAAATGGTAACGACTCTATTGCTCCGTCGTCGCTGAAGATAAAGAGAGAGAGTAATAAAGGTAAATTAATATGCTCAAACATGTGTGTACATACAAGAATATACACACATCAAAAGTGTCTAGGGATCAACAAATATTTTTGCAATAACTTTTCTCCTGATTGATATTAATTAAAATTTTCTTTAAGGATTCATCAAATAAAGTGTTTTCGTTTGTCACAGTAACGATAAACC